>OY987258.1:43325505-43970380 GCA_963920725.1 Rhamphomyia laevipes | reverse complement strand
CCACATAATATATGTATATATCTAAGTTGTTTTTCTACTAATATTGATTGTATATAATATCCTTTAAGCTATTTCTATTTGATAGTAGAGCAAAAGGAAGACTTTTTGTATATATATATAGAATAGAGAGTAAAATAATAATAATAATAATAATAATATGAAAACTCATGAATTAAGTGCCAAGTCACGATTTTGCAATTATTTACGTTTCGTAGAGCGTACATAAAAGCGCGCACAAAAAATAATAAAATAATATTGTTCAAAGTGAAGTCTTTAGTTCCTTTATGGTTGTATATTTTATGCTCTGAAAAATATTCGGATAATATGTATAACAGTATTTTTCGCATTTTCTATATACATACAAGTTTTTTTTTTTTTTCAAAAAAAATATAAAATTCTTAAATTCTTCATTTTTTTTTTTGTATTTTCCTTGGTGGATTCATATCAAAATAGAAAATGGGATGTTAAAATACATTTTGATAAAAAAAAAATCTTATCTTAATTTCGGTTTTTAAAAAAAATCGTATTACCATAATTTTAGCTAAAATTGAAGGGGTGCAAAGGAAATGTTTAATTTTGCACAAATTAATATAGTGAAGAATACGCAAAATTTGAACGAATAAATTTTTAATATTATGAAGCACAAATAAATAATATTTAATCCAAGTAAACTTAAAATACTCTAATGTCCGATTTCACAGTGAAATCTCAAGCTTTTAGCAGAGCTTAAACTTAGGTTTAACTTATTTTCTGGTTTCTCAGTGCAAACTTAAAGTGAGGTTTACTACTTAAGCTACAAATGGGTAAAGCTTAAACTTCTCTTTTCAGATTTTATATTATTAGTTTATACACTACGTTTAATTGTACGTTTCTTTTCCTCCATATTATAAATTTATATTTTTCTATATAAAACACACACAAAAAATATAATATATATACGCACACTAATTCAAAAATTTCAATGTTCCTGTGATATTTTTTATGGTACATTTTGATTCACAATAAATTGTGTTTAAGCTGCAGACTTAAAACACACAATGACAATCTGTTTAGTTAAGCTTAAGCTTCCACTGTGAAATCGGCCATTCAGTAGGCATGCAAATAAGTAGGCAAACTGGAATAGAAGATACTGTAACCTCTTACACGTATTGCAACAACTAGATTTTAAATAAAGTTAAAAAGATTTCAAAAGATTTTATTTACATCCACTGAGCTGATATTTTAGTATGTTAATTATTAAATGCATGTCTAAAGAATGTTGAACGTTATATCAAATTATTTTACCCAATTAACTAATTATTTTAAATCAATGCTAGTGCTACGGCCTTTGAAATATATGCGACAGGATTCTCTGTTTATAGTGAATTGATAAGAATCTGCCTGTTCATTTTCAAGACTGTTAAATTAACCAAAGTAAAATCCGTTTTCTGGATGGCTATTATCAAAATAAATTATATTTTCAATAATTATTTAAAGATAGTATTGATTGATTATGAATTTTGTTGCTCCCTTAAAAAACGTATCGCACACAGATAAGCTATATGGCTCATAGTTTTTTTAATTGGTAATGATGAGGAGTAATTTTATTCTGAAAACAAATCAAGATTGTATATGAAACCACTAACAGAAACTGTTTGTAAGTGAAACTTGTAAGCTTTTAATAATGTTAAAATTAAAAGTGCATCAATCAATCTAAAATAAGTGACAACATTATACCAACATTTTTACATTTTATAGTTATTTGATAGTTTAATTTTAACTAGCAACACATATGAAATTTCCTTTAATTTAATCCTAGTGGTTGAATTATAAGTTTAGGTATAACGACTAAAGCTTAGTATTTAGTTCAAGGGAAATGAAATGTTCAAATTTAACATCGTGTAATCAGAAATAAAACTTTTATATCCTCATTTCATCCAGGAAGTACGCAGCTGGAGTGAAATAGTGAAAAAATGTAATTTGTTGTCCTATAAAGAGATGGCGCGCATTTCATTATTTTTTTGCATGTCATGGTTTTAATACTATTTCACTACACTCGAGCTACATCCTTTTGCTTAAACCGGAATTAATAGTTTCAAATTACTACTTTTTTCAATAATATAAATGAAAAATTTTATTCATATATTTAAATATTATCAAAATGTTAATTGTTAATGCCATTTTGAATTTAAAATTTATAAATAAGTAAAGCTAAAAATAATTTTCTCACACCGAGAAACCTATTAGAAATTTAAAAATCATATTTTGCTTAAGTTAAATGTTAAATATAGAAAACATCCTAATTTTTGGAAAATTATAAAACTGTGTATGTGTGTGTATATAAATTAAAACAAAAATACCAAATTTTTCAATAGGAAAACGTTCCGTTTAAACATAGGAACATGAATTTCCTTATTCATCGTTAACTATATTCCTCTGCTTATAAGGTAGAACACTGAATTTCCATTCTACTGGGGTTAGAGATCTATGATTTTCCGGAATACATTATTAAAAACAAAAACAACAAAAAAAAATATTTGAAAAACGCACAACAACTGCAAATTGGCTCATATATTATTATTTATTATTATTAGATTTTTATGTCGAATATATAATTTCTGTTAACAGGCAATACAACATAAAAAATGTTTTGTTTATGTTGGCAAAAAAAAAAAATTCTACAAGAAAATTTATATTTATTTTTGTTTTCGTCATATAAAAACATAAATCCTTTTCATTTTCATTTTCATTATTATGAAACAAAAGAAATGATCTATTTTTATTTATTAGAAATTTTACCAGAGAGAAATGACGTTGTACATACGTAAATTTATTCCTTTTCTATATTTTTCTTATAAACAATCTTACAAAATATTTTCTAGTTTGTTTCTGGGTTTTATTTCGATTTTTTTTTTGTTTTTAACAATATATATAATAAAAATGCTGATCAAGTTCCTGAAAACGAGAAAATTATCCTTCATTCTTATAAGAAGAAATATACAAGTGAAAATTGTGAGTATAATAGAAAATTGGGGACTTGTAAAATAATGAAATATTCTTTTTTGAATATTAAAATACTGATGGTGACTAAATTCAAAACGATTTTTATAATAATGTAAGCTACAAGTTGTAAGTTGATATATCGTCAATAATGATCTGAACCTTCCTTCGGAAATATTCGATATACTTCCATTTTGTTTGTTGCTATATTCTTTCACAAGTTTTGTGTCATTGTCATGTCGGAGAGGAAACGTTATTGGCTGAAATTATTTAAAAAATGACTTAACCAATATTAGATTAGGTTTAGATTAATGTTGGGCCACAGACAGCCCTTTATTAGTGCTGTCAGTTGCCTTATTGTGATATCCCTTCTAATTAAGTAGAATGGAAAACTATTGAATCTCGTTGGATTTATCTTTGTTAAAAATAATTAAAATGGCGGAATTATACTATCATCGGAAAGGCAATAAAATTTACTAAACATCAACTACAAAATGTCCAAATTAAATAATTCTTGTCGAAGCGTTAAATTTATTAAGAAAAGAGCCCAAATATAATCAAAAAATTCATTTTGGATAAAAACGCTGAACTTTCTTTTTTTTAAATTATTTGTTTGAAAGGGGTAACGCAAGAGAGCACTACGACCTTAACGATCTATTGTGCGTTTATAGCCCCTATTCATCCTACCATTTAATAGATTTAAAGAAACCTAGTATGTTTTAGGAGGGCAGTTTAGCCCAGTTCTTCAGGAGTAAGGAAACCTTTACCTAAAATATTAAGTCTGACTCTTGCGAGTGCATCGCAGTGACAAAGAATGTGTTCCGTCGTCTCTTTGTCAATGAAAACATTCTGACGAATCTTCTTATAGCAAAAATTGAATAGACAAAAATGACCTAATATAATTAGCAACAAAATTGTGTTCATTTTAACTTTCCTACTAGTAAATTCTATTTTATTTTATTTTATTTTATTTTTTTTTTTTGCGAAAATAAAAGAATGAAATTTTTGGGTTTGTAAAATAATCGATTTAATCACGTTTTGGTCCCAATTGAATTATGTATTAGAGAAATAACACATATAGAATAAATAGTACGTTTGAGGATATTTTATTTTTTTCAATGAGTTGTAGTGTAAAGGTATTTGTAAAAACAAAACAGATCCTTTTTTATTTTGTAACTTATAAATATTATGCTTCCCGAAATACGTATACGTATAAATATAATAAATACGTATGTGAAAATTACTTTTTGGAGGCATGTTTTGATATTTATAAAAGGGCTAGTTAAAGTGTTTATGCGGGTTTTTATTAGACGATTGGCCTAAGAATTTATTTATGTATTTTGTTGTTGTTTCTTTTCTTTTTTTTTATTATTATTTTAAGATAAAAAATATGTTACACCAGGATTATTACAACAACATAAAAAAAACACATAATTTATTCAGGAAAAAAAGGGTTCAGCTATATTTATATTAAGTTTTTTTATATTACAAAAAAAAAAATAAAGAAAAAAATTTCATATTTATCAGAAAAATTTATAATTCTTTAAAAAATTTAAGAAAATTTACAAAAAAAATTAAATTGTAAAAAACAAAACAAAAAAATCTTAAGCTAATTATATACATCATAATCAGAAATTCAAAGTTAAAGCGTCTACTAAAAAATTACATTTGTCAACTTGCCTGTCATAAGTAACATTTAGTGTCAGCGATCAGAACAAAGCATCAGCGGCCGATATTGTAGAAAAGTCACAATTGAACCAAGAACTTTTGGATATATTATAGCGCGGCGATAAAATTTGAAAAATATTCCATTCCGGTGATACAGAAAATGTCGCCATCGACAACGAAAATAATGCCTGTAAGCGTGATTATGCAAGTTTGTAGTTGTAGCATATTGAATTGCAACTTTTGCATATTTAATTCTTATCATATTAAAATAAAATTTGTTTCTTTATTTACACGCAATCAGAAATATTATTTCTAGGACCTCAATTGTTTCAGAGGTCTTCGTATATTCTCTCATCTTGACGTAGAAACAAATCGGTCCATTGTCCCACCTCATCAATCGCAAATACTTTTCGGATTGATAACTATGACCACCGTAAAGTAAGAACTGATCCGGTTACCCTTTTCAAATTACCCGCCCAGTTAGGTTTAAAAATACATAGTCTTTTACTTAGTCCATTTCTTATTAACCTGCGGTGCCAGTTGCTCATCAACGATTAAAATTTATGACTAAGTATAATTTCTGCGAACCAGTTAGAACTTTTAATGAAGTTCTCATGTTCAACACCTTAGCTAAATCCAGTTTGGGAAAACAGTGAACCATAAATAGAGTTTAAAATTTTGTCTGACAACAATTCTTTCCTTTTTATTCAAAATTCAAAAAGTAATAAAAATTGTACAATTTTTATTCACCTAATATTTTAGAATCCTTATAAATTTTCTCATTTTTATTTTTTACATTTTAAAAACATAAAAAGAAAAACGAGAAAATTATTACACTCTTAAAAACATGTACATATATGCCAGAACTCCAAAAAGGATATGAATTATTTAATCCTTTTTATCTGTCTCTTATAATATATTACTCTATTCTATACTATTATAAAAAACATATTATGAATTTTATTGCACCTATAAAATTTGTTATACAAATAAAATGTAAAAATTGAACATCAAAAACGATATTGAAAATGTACTTGAAATATTAAGTACGTCATCGATTAAAATGAGATACTCTTCAAATAGCATTTTGACGATTCTATCGATACTAACATGTAAATTAAAATTTCAATTTATAATAAAAAAAAATAAAATTGCCATAATAAAAATAATTTTTACCTTTTTTTCGTAATATTTCTAGGTTTTTTATTTTCCCAATTTTTTTATTTTTTTTATTTTTTATACTTTGACCTAAATATTTGCAAATATTTTTAATGTAAAAAAATAATATTTGCAATATTTCACAAACCGAAGTAAAATATTGAAAAGGATTTTTCTTTGTTACATAGTTTAATCTATAAAATAAATTTATAAAACCATTTTTTTGTTGAATATATAAAACTATTTAGATTGAAAAGTTTGTCAACTAAATTCGTCTTGATAAATTCGTCAACGAAATTCGTCGTAAACTATAGCCTTAGTACACTTTTGAACAAATTTGCGATATTAAGTCTATTGAATTGTAATCTTAATAATCTTGGTATATAGAGTAAAATGATTCATAAGCAAACGCCACTAAGCACTTTACGCTTATGAATAACTCTACATACCTAAGTTAATAAGATTACAATTTAATGGACAAATTACCATGAACAAAAGTGGACTTAAGGGTAATTTTGCATTAAGATGACGAATTTGTAATGTAAATTCTTGGTAATTGATAAAGAATTAATTTTATTCTTCATTATTTATTAAACTATGCTTAAAATTGTTTCTTAAAGGAAAATTTATTTAACCCTTTAAGTACATCTTTCAATTAACTAATCGAAAATTGTGAAACAATTGTAACCAAATTTTAACCAATGAAGGAAAGTATTTTTAAAGTAAAATGTAACTACACGAATGAAATTGACCCCCAGCCAAATTACATTTAACATGAGTAACATATTTCAGTGTATGAATTCACTCCAGATTTTATAATACAATTTGGTTCTGGTAGATTTATATTTGAGGAGCTACTACGAAAACAGGCTTTACTTTGAAGAAATTCCTCAAATATTAGGAGCAACCGCCAAATAATTATTTATAATATTATTAATATTATAAAACAGCTCATTAAAATAACCTGTTTTATGTTATAAATAATACTGCTGCCTTGTAGATCGTCGTAGATGTTGCATTGTGGCGTCTTGACGTTGCGTATATTGCGAGTAAGTGGGGGTTAAAAGATTACAATATTTATTTTTGTATGAGAAAATTGTTAAATAAATAAATTTAAAAATAGTTACTTAAATTATTTTCCAGTTTGTTAAGTTTATATTTTGAATTGTTATATAATAAATAAATTATTGCAAAAATTAAATAAATATTAATTTTAAATATTGATTTTAAGATATATAATAAATTTAAAAAAACTGTATTGCCTTGAGTGTACAACTAAGAAATCTAGCTAATAAATGGAACGAAAGCGAATCATTAACGTTACATTTATTTCAGTTCAATATAAAAATTTATTATAATTTATATTTAAAGTAATTATTATGTCTTTATAAAATATATTTCTTACAAAACCTTTGAGTTCATTTACATTTTCTATACTGTCCAAACAATCACAAATTTGTACAATTTATCTTAGAGTATACTCTTGTCATATATTCTGTAACACATTTTCTACTTAAATTAATAACTCAATATCCGAAATTAAAATATTTTCTGTTCATATGTAAACATAGAAAATGTAATTATAAATCTTGACCATTATATTTATTACATTATTATTCACAGAAAATCAATTTCATGTAATTTTTCAAAGAGATAAAAATCTTTAAAATGACATTTATAACTAAAATTTGTGCAATTTTTCTCATATACAATATTATTATAGTACCCATAAAAGTTAGATAATCTATCCATACTTTATTAGACACTTTGAAAATTTAATATAATCAGAGAAAGCTTTTTTATTACTAATAATCTTTGTTGTTTCCCTATAGATATTTTCTATATAGTTTTTAAGTCAATAAATAATATTTTACTAATAACTTTAAAGTGTACTTCTCTTTTGGTATTATATTAATTAGTTACCGATGAAAATATTTATTAAAAATTTTCATTGGAAATTTATATTTAACAACTAGAGACTTTATCGAATAGTGAATTTATGCATTCGAATCGTTACAGCCTAGATCTAGATCGGGACAGAGATATGGACAAAGTAAAATCTTAACCAATTATTTAAGGGGCCACAAAAGTAACTAATTCTTCTTCTAATTTAATAACTCGTGGATCATATAATGAAATGGAAAGTTGTTTTTGATCAAATTAAGGTTTTTTCATGCAGCATTTCAATGTCCCCGGTCCAAACTATTTCAAAGCAAGTTAAAATACTTGTCATTTGTGGTGTTTTTGAGAGTTATATATTAAAGCGAGAAAATATATAACTCTTTCATTTCTATTCTAACTAATGGATGAAATCCGTCAAATATTAAATCTTTACTTAATAATTTCTAAAGTTTAACATTCTATTACAAGTCAAATTACCTAAAATCTAGGCAATTTATTTTATGTTTAAATATTCTAACTAAAATATTTCATATTTCAGTTAGGTAGTAAAATAATACTTCATTATTATCGTAAGTTCAGTTGCAATAGATCAAATGCGTGACAATATATTTTCAAAAATCTTCAGTTGGAAATGAAGCACGCGATATCATATTTATATTGTAACTAATTCAAATGAAAATTAACAAGTCAAATTAGAACTTTATCATTTCAGTTTGATTTTTTTCAAGTTGAGTTATAATTGTAACTAAATTTATTTATTTTAAGTTAGTTTTTTAATTATAATTATTTTGTAATTACGATGCAGAAATAAATTATCTTTCTAATAAATACAAATTTTCCATGTACTTTCAACTACGAGTGAAATGAAGCAGTATTTATGCTCTCTTGAAAATTGAAAGACATCTATTTATTGATTGGTAAGGTTAGCAGAGAAAACCCTTCAAATATGCACCATTCGCTTATTTTTCAGATATTTTGTTTTTGATACTTATACCAGGTTTAAAGTTCTGCAAATGTTTTGTTACCACACGCTGATTTGTTTCCACACACTGTATTCTTGAAATGTAGCCAAAGAGAAAAGTATGACGTATTATGAAAAGTATGAAGTGTTATGAAGCAATATTTTTAAAAAAAATACATTCCAGAGGATGTCGAAATTCAGAGATGCTAAAAGGGCTGACAGTGATATATGGTATCAAATTAAAGCTGCTGATTAGTATGTAAATCTTAGAATAAATGCCAATAAAACAAATATTATAATTCACTAATGTGCTATAAAAATATAATTTTATTACAATTTTCTTTGATAAACCCGAATTATTTCAAATTCAGCAAAATATTCAAAAAATTCGGAATCTCATTCTTGGTTTTTAATAAAAAAAAACTTGGATTCCTATATTTATGTCCTTACAAATATACTTATATAAAATATTTATTAAAGAGTTATGAGAGTATTAAAGTATGAAAAACTGATGACAGAATCAATATTTACTTATTTTATATTCTTGTATTAAACAAAAACTATCATCGTCATCATCATCATCATGATAACAGTCAGCAGATACATATATATAAGAAATTATGCGGCAATATTCAAAGAATCCTGATCATCACATATATACAAACTCTTAACGAAAAAAAAAAATAACAAATTTTTTCTTTTAATATTACAGTGTGTAACTAGGTGAAAGTGAAGTTAAAAGATGGGTGGGTAAATTTGGATATAAATTTTATATTAAGTTTTATAGGATAATTTTGAATATTATGCATGATATGGAAACATGCCAACATGTGTTTTTTATAGCATGTTTAATATTATTGATGGCTTTTACTCATACTCAAAAAATTTCCTTTTACATTATTTTGTATACGACCATAACACTAATAATAATATTTTAAGAGTAGAGAGTTGAACACTTGACTTTGTTCTTTTTTTGGTATCCAGTTTAGGTATTAACTTAACATGAAATGGTAACAACAACAAAAACAACAGAAATATTAATAATAAATAAATAAAAATGTAAAACTGATTTAATTTGTACATACATTTATGATTTAGTTTAATAGTTGTTTTTTGATCTATGTGCCAAAAATTACAAATTTTACTATGTAAATTTTATTTATGTTCTTAACAGTTTTTTTATGTGATCAAACTAATAGTCAGGACTTCAATGGACTTCACACACCTTTCTTAACCTATTCAATTATATCAAATTTCACTTTTTTCATATGTAAATCCAATATTTAAGACAATTTTACAACGAATTCGGTACAGGAAATTTTCGAATAAAATTCATCAGGATTAAAACCACTCACATGGGAATTATTTCACAAAAAAGTGAGTATTAACGAACGTTTATATAAATATACTAGTTGATGAGAAGATTCAAAGCACGCGGAGAACCGTATAAAATTCGAAAAATTCATATAATACATTAAAATATTAAGGTGACTAAAAAAATATGTTTTCTTATATATCCGGGTTGTAATGTTTTATATATAAAATTATGATTACTTCAACAGGATATCCTCTATGAGTTATTTTTATTTCTAGAGAAATTTTTCTTTTACAATCATTAAATTTATATAATATAACAACAAAAACAATAAGTTTCCATTTATGTAAAAACTGACGATATGTGTTCATCCTGGGAATATCCTTAAAACAGCAGTTTATATTAAACTCATTTTACAACAAAAATAATAATAATAATAATTTTATATATTGCAGTTTTTTTTTTATTATTTTTTATGTTTTTAGTATATTGAGAAAAATTATGTTTATTTTCATATTTCATAATATTATGTTGTTGTTTTTTTTTTTTTTTTTTTGTACTTTATTCATCATATATTTTAGTTGCACAGGTGCTGTTAAGTTTGTTAATGGTATATTAGATGGGATATAAAGGATATATTTATAATTTGTGTTTGACTATGCCTTTTTATGATTTTAGAATTTATATATAGAAATTTATCTTTAAAATTTGTTTAGTATTATATGAAAAATTTGTTTGTTATATAATATTAGAATTAAGCTATGTAGAAATAGATAAATAAATGGCATAGAAAATAAGAATTTTAAATTTTAGATTTGATTAAGGTATAAAAGTCTGCTTCATGAAGGCCGTGACGTAAAATATCTTTCTGTTAATTAGTTAATTTAAATTCAGTTGATATTCATCATCAACAATCTTCTATAGAACATTGAGAACCGGCTTGACGACTGTCGGTCCTGTTCTTGGTTTAGTCTTGATGTGACCTTTCTTCTTATCCTCGGATTATGTTTCTATCATTTCTAGAAATGCTCTTTTTTTCTAGTATCTTAAAACTTTGTTCGAGACATCGATTTTTGTGTCCAACAAAACCTATAGTAACTTCGTTCCATTAAACCCAACATTTCTCAGTTATGTTTAGGAAATTAAAACTAAAATTTATGTCAGTAACTAAGTTTCAATCTTGTAATCATTTGCTATTCAAAGTTAAAATGGTCCGAAAAATGTAAATTTAATATTTACTAGATTTTTTAATACATTAAATTTCTATTATATTCACCTGCTAAACTTACTAATTTTATAAAAGTTATGATTTAGAAGATCATAATTATGATATACAACCTATCAAACCTGTTCTTGTTGGCTCAAAATCCTTAACGTAAAATGATATAGAGAAAAATTATATCATCTTTAGTAGAATTCATGCCTCCAAGGAAAATATTATTTTCATAATAAATTTAATTGATTTACTATAGTTTTTTTTTTATTAAATCATAGTTTCACAGTTCCAATTTTGGTAACTTGTCTGCAGGCCATAAAATTTAATTATTTAATTTAAAAAATTTACAAAAAAAAAATTTGACTATTTTTCTATAATATTGAATTAATTTATTTTTATAAAATATCAATAACTTTTCTTATTATAAAAACAAACGCAAAACATTAATTTGCCAGCATTTTCAAAAAAAATGTAGTTACTATAGGTTCTGCCAAATGGAGTGTGTCCATGAAATTTTGTGTTTATCTAATCAGTATTTTTCAGGAAAAATCGTGTCATTTCCAAACTTTTCTCTCCGATTTTCCAATTTGGACAATTTTTTGTTTTTTATTCTCTCGCACATACCGAATCCCAATGTCGATCGATAAGTGGGTGAGTAATTATTTTAATATACTTTTAAAGCAAACTTTAAATATGAAAGTATATGAAGACATTTACGTAAAAAGAATTTAAATAATTTATTTAAAAATTGAAATAAATCCAGCATTACTGATATTTCAAATTAGTATGAACATTTTATATTAATATTTAAAAAACCAATTAATATATTTTCATCCATCTTCAATTAAAACTAGAACTGAATTTATATAATTTATTAGAAACAGCTTTTTTACTCTATTTCGTTTTAATTTAATTGAATAATAATAAAGAATTTGTATATAAATGGTTATAAAACATTTCCATTACAACATTACTTTTAGAGTTTGTCAGCGTAAATATTTACAATATTTTGAGTTTTTATATTTCTTTACAATTTTTCCCATTTCCATGAAAAGCATCCTTCAAATTTTTATAAACTTTTGTATAACAAAAAAAAAAAATTTATATTCACTCGAAAACATAAACTATAATATTTACAAGCATTCACATTTTTCATGTAAACAAATCCTTAAAGTCAGCTTAACACTCTACATTCCACCTATACACAATGAAGAATATTCCACTTTTGATGTAAACTTTCAAAGGATCAACAAAAAAAAACCTCTCACTCCGAATAAAGTAAAAAATAAAATAAAATAAAAACAAAGTTATAAAAATTATTACATTTACTTCTTAAAACAACAAAATTCTTACAGAAAAAAAAGAACAAGACACTTAAACTATACCAGCTACAACAAAATAGGTTGTCAGCGAACTTAAAATCATTCTTGTATAATAATATTGAAAGGACATCTCTTTTTTGTATATATAAAAAAAAATTGTTTGCATCATTGAAAAGTCCATCCAGGGTTGACTACTTTTATGTTTTTGGTAAGCATGCAAAATAATAACAACCAGAACGAAATTGTATAATAGTATAATAAGAAAGGCCATACAGCATTGCCTAACTATTATGAATAAGTTTTGTATTTATAAGCTTTTTAGTTCCGACAGTTGTATTTCAACTAAATACTTGCAATATTATAGGGAATACTTTAGAATAGCATAATATCGATCATTTTTAAGCCAATGGTTTAACCATATTAACGAAGAATCTAGCGTAGAATCTTCTACGATCAATTTTAGTGAATATTGATATTTTCAATTTCAATTTCGTAACATACATTAAAACAGACGACGAATAAACGACGATTATTGAATATATTATTCATTACCTGATTCTAAATAGTAAACCTTACAAACACTACCAATAATTTGAAAGCAAATACGTGAAGATAGCTCGGACAAACGGACAGTCGGACAAACGGATTATATTTTTGGGAATAAAAAATAAAGACACATTAAAAATGATATCAAACCATCAAGATTTTCTGCGATTTTTGTTTGTAAAACTTTTAGTCCTTTTTGTAGTCCCTTTTTTTCTTGTTGTATAGTAATTATGGTTCTATCGTTTTTATGACATCAGGCAAAAGAATAATAATAATATTTTTAGTGTGTTTTTGTTATGCTGAGTAAAGGCAAAACTGGTGAATATCATCATTCTTGGCAGTAAATTGGACAAGAATATAAATCAACTTCGAGGACAAAAAAATAAATAACAAGAGAAATGTTGACGATGTTGACATGAGAGCTTTGGGAATTTAAGAATAACAATTGTATAGTATATTATAGTAAACAATAACAATAAAAGGGATACAAAATATAAATAGATTTTTTTTATATATATAAGCAAAACGTACTTGAGGAACAGAAAGAACCAAAATTATAATTTTTTGAACAAATTTTTTATTTTGTTATCCTAGTTAAGTGTTGGACAATAAAGTCATTTTGTGTGAGAAAAATTTAAATAAAATTAAAGAAAATGTACAATTTTTTTTAGTTTCCTCTTAGACCCTTAGAGAATCAATTGAGATTCAATATTTATAAATTGTTAACAATACTAGAAAAAATATAAATTATTAATAAAGCTTCAACGAATCTCAACTTACAAGATTTTTCACAATAATTAATACTAAATGTTGTGTAACATTATTAGAATAGCTTGTAAAATAAACCGAATATCAATATAAAAATAACTCACGCAAATTCAGAAATCGGAATTTGATCGTTTGGTTACCACCAATAATTTAATATATAATTTTTAATATCAATAATAATAACAATATTTCTATTAATTTAAAGTAAATTAAAAACAAAAAATTAACTCTACACTTACCAAGTTTATTCTGCTTGCTGCGGCACTACTGGACTGTGTACAAATCAATAGCTTATGACATTACTGGAAAGAGAGAAAAGAATTATATTTAATTGAGTAATATTAAATGTAATTTATTAAATATAATTTTTACATATTGCCTAAGTACGTTTAAAAAAACCGCACCCTACAAACCGAGCCCGAGAGCCTGCTTGGTATTAGTTTATCTTTCTACAATAATTCGAATTTGGATTCGGGGGCTGTAAAGAATAAATCTGTATCGATATCGATAAATTAAAAGGTTGTAAAATAAGTAACCATTAAGTGTAGGTCAAGCGCCCTAAAGTAATAACCATTTATTAAAATAAACGAAAAACTTATATATTAAAATAAATTATAATGAATTGATCACATAACAAATTTTTAGTCTACTTTAACATCTATTAAGGTACGACCCCCGTATTCAAAGCATACATTGCACATATAAACGGCACGCCACTGTACAGTATAATTTAATAGGAAATTCAGTTAAATTCCAATTTTTGTTATTGAAAATTGTTGTTTTTAAATCTTTTGAAAATCCTTTTCCTTAAAATTGCTTTTCAGCCTCATCATTTCTATTTCCATATATCCTTATGCAAAAATTTGATATACGTATAAACGAATATATAGTTTTTTTTTATATTATTATATTTCTCATTTCTCATTTATTTTTTCATCATAACTGTAAATTACAAAAAAAAAAAAAAATATTTAAGCTAAATCTGCACAAAAAAAAAAATTGAAATTTTAATATTATATATATCCTTAATAACAAACACAAGCACCACAAGAAGCAAACTACGACTAAATATAATAATATAGTTAAATAAAAAATAATGTAAAAGCTAAAATTTGATGCGCGCCAATGATAGTGGTAGCCCCCAGAATATAATTTAACTAAAATGATGACATCGCTGTAAAAGAAACTGTTTACAACAAAATCAAAACTCCCAGACCATTATCCTTATACATATAATATTTATATGTATATATACAGAAGAAGAAGGAAAATTATCCTTATGATGACTGTACAGTTTATAAAAATTGTCGAAATAATAAGAATGAAGAAGAAAATCTGCGAAAATCCTTAAAAATTGTTATTATATTGGGTCATTTGTATTTAAATTGGCATAACATTAAGGATTCAAGCGTAATTGTGGGTAATCGTTAGATTATAAATGTATATATTTATGTGTGTAGATTTATATCCTTTGGTAAGTTGTTGGGTACGTACTGATGCTAGTATAGTATGATTAAAATGTTGCGCGTGCTGATTTCATATTGAAAATTATATTTTGGTAGGTTATTAAAAAATAATATCAAAATATTCTTGTCATTTATTTAGTTATAAAATTTAAATATTTAAATATAGGTCAAATTTATCTCATATTTACGACGATTTAGATAAAATTTTGTAATTTTGAATCTTTTTCACATTTTTTCATAATAATTTAATAATTTTTTGAAAATATTGATTGTGTACAGAATTTGTATAAATATTATTGCGGAAGTTTAAAGTTGGTTCCGGGATATATAGGAATTGAAGGTAATGAAGAAGCGAATCGCCTTGTAAAAACTGGCTCAAGTACTCTCATTGGAGTAAACTGAAACAGACTACCACGATTTTCAATCAACTATAAAACCATAAAAAAGAACGATAAAGTGGAAAATATACTCAGAAAAAGAGACATTAAAACCAGTTACACAGTAATGGACACAATTTGTTGAATTACCACTTCAACAAAATGGGTCTAGCTGAAACAGATATCTGCAGTTTCTATCTAAACGACAAAGAAACGATAGAAAACATTTGCTGCCACTACAAGGCAGTAGCAAAGAGAAGACAACATATTCTACGAAAAAGATTCCTCCTCTCCTAAAAACTGGCCAATATGACCCCTTCAAATATTTAAGTATATTAAATTGTAGGGAAAGAGTCTATAAACGCAGAATAGATCGACAAGGTCGCAGTTCTCTCTAGTGTTCCCCAGCAAAAACAAAATATTGTAAGTTTAATTCTTGAGTGTTTTTTGAAAATTATGCTTTCTACGCACTAACAGCTCAATGATTTTATAACAGAATAGACCTTTCCATTTATTTGTCAAAGTCATACGTAGCCGTAGTCCAAAAAAAAACTTTAATTTAATATCGAGTTCGCTATGAAGTGAAATTTCCAAATTTCTGATTTCACTGTAGCGGTAGCGGTAGCGAGTTCATCATGAAAAAGTTATGAATGTCGTAGCTTCTGTTTCATTTAAAAAGTTTTAATTAATTTTATACAACTTGACTTCATTGAGCGTACTCGATACTAAATGATTTTATTTGTCAAAAATTTCTTGATGGAAAGTTCTATAAAAATTCCATTTTTACATTTAAATAATCAATTGCCACCATTTAAATATGGTGGCGATTTAAATAATGGTGGAGTATGGAATTGTTGCCAAAATACATTTTTGTAAAATAAATTTGCAATTACTTAAAATTATGAAATAACTTTAAAGTAAAAAAATGAACTGGTCGATTTAAAAAATTATAAATTGCTGGAATTAAATTTTCTATCAGTTTGCAAAGCTGGAAATTTTTATAAGAAAAATTTAATTTTATATTTACCATAATAAAAATCTTTACATTTTTACCAAAATTTATTATAGTTAACCAAAATTTAAATCGTGATTTTCTTTATTATTATATTTATTTTGTTAACAAAATTTTTTAATATTTTCTTCTTAAATTACATCCATAAATTTACTAAGTCATAAATTTTTATTTTTCAATCATATAACATCAAAAATAAATTATTTTCAACATAAAAACCATACCACAAATTACATAGCAGCAGCAGCACGTTTTTATTTTTGTCATTTCACTCTCTGTTTTTCACTCCATTACATTTGGAGTAAAATGAAAATTTCCTTACTATATAGAAGATCATTTTGTTGTAGTTGTTGTTGTAAGGATATCATTTTAGATGAATTTTTATTCATTTACGCGTAATATGATAAATTTTGTGTGTACCAATTTATTTGTGGTTAATAAATAAGATTAGGAATATACTAAATAACAAAAGAAACAAGATCTATAGATAGCTCTAGCATAAAAAATTTCATTATGCTTTTATGCTATAATACAATTTTTTTATCATTACTTATTATAAGAATTTTTACTACTCTCTGGTTTATATACAAGAATTAATGTTGTAAGATTTTATGTTAAGAAATTATCCTTGAAATTAAAAATTATTTTGACTAATCATACTTAATATAATATAAATGTTTACATAATGATATGTAAATATGTAATAAAATAAAATTATATAATATTAAAATAAGAGATAAGAGAAAATAAACAAAATAAATGAATAATTATGAAATTTTGTAATTATAAAAAATTATGTAGTCATTTTATGTAAAAATTTATGTAATTTTAATTTTTCGATAATTGTTAACGATATGCGCAAAATGAGAATTAATGGAATTATCTATAAACAAAATTTAAAACAAGATTCTATGACTTTAAATTAAAAAAATAATAATTAATTTCAGATATAAATCTTACATGCTCGAAGGCTTGAAACTATGGTAATTTAGTAATTAATTAATTGTTTAAATTAAATTAAATGATTTCGTATCGCTTAACGTTAATGAATCAGTTTTTTATACAGGAAATTATTATCGTATGGCAAAACGTTAATAATTATTGACATAGTTAAAAGAATTATAAAAAAAATTTCTTAAATCTAAATTATATTATACGAGAGGAATACATACGTCGTTTTACTTAAAATAGAGATATGAAATTTAAAAATAAAGTTGAGGAAGAGAGATGCCAATAAAGATTCTAAATATAAAAAAATGTATGCCAATTTGTAGCCCTCCAATTAGGCCTGAAGTTTGAACTGGAATCTTCTTAGACTGAGAGAAACTAGATCGAATATTCTGTACTACAAAATAAAATACTTAAATGGAATGGAGCAAGTTACAAGTGCCAAAACAGGAAATCAAATCGGTGTCAGCGTTATTGTTCTTTCATTAAACGATCATGCTGTAGGAACGTGTTTTAAGTAGATTAAAATTACAAACTACAAAAAATCGCGCGCGCTTATTGTACGCTTAGTGTGTAAAGAGATTTTAATCAACCTTCAGAAAAAAACTAGTAGCAGGTTTCAAAAGTAAAATTAAAACTTTGCAATCTTTAATTATAATGTATACAATTGCACTTAAAATTATACGGAAATTAAAAAAAAAAATTAAAAAAATATTTAAATGTAATTTACCTGATATATTTAAAAAAAATCAAAATGGCTGAATATAAAAATGTCTTGAAATTATTTTTTTCAATTACACAAAAAAAAAATACCACAATTAATTTTCACTTTGATAGTTATATAAAATTAAATTTTTATAATTTTCAATTTATTTTAATATTAATTTCGAAATTTCGTTATATTTTTTTATAATTAACACTAAAATTTTCATATTTTTATTTTTAAAATTTAAATTTACAATAAAAATTAATTTTTTCACACTCAAAACACCAACAATAAAATTTAAATTAACATATTTAAAAAAATTAGAAATGCGCGAAAATCTCCGAAAAATTTAAGATTATAATTTTTTAAATTGAAAATTAAATTACATATAAAAAATATATTTTATAATTGTTTTTAAAGTTAATTATTATATTATCAATTAATTTTTTAAACTACTAACAACCGACACGTCTAATCACACCGACAATTCAATTTAAACTAAGGAAAAAGGGCTTGTCTAAATTAAATTGAAAACAAAAAAAAAAAAACATTTTAATTTAGGGCGCGAAATTGAAATTTTTTAAAATATAAAAATATTAATTATAAAGTGAATTTTAGTTTTGCTGAAGGTTTAAATTTTAATGGTTGAAGTAATTGATCAAGTGAAGTATTTGATTAATTATAATTTAAGCTTCTGTTTTCTAATTACAAAGTGTACTTCTATAAGGGCTATATTAAACAAAAGACGACATTTGACCACAGTGGTCCCTAAAAACGATACTGAATATATAAATAATAAGAAAAAATAAAATTGGGGTCTAATTATTTTAATATTGATAATTATTTCTTGCTAGAAAATGATTGATTCTTCCCAAAAAAAACCTTGAAAACGCGGATAAACTAAAACCAGCTAAAGTAATCATTAAAAAATTGGGTCGACACGCTGTTATAATGTTGCGCCGTTTGACTGGTACTACAACTGCTGACTATTATGTAGTCGATGTGCCTGTGAGTCTGGAGGTTCCCACTATTTTAAAACCAACCAAATTATTGGCAATTGTATAAAGATATAACAAGTTGAGGAAGAGAGATGCTTCAACAGCAATTTAAGGACCTGATTTTAAACCATTCTAATCAAATCTTCAAACCTGTTTAACTATTTTTTTTAAATAAATATTTAAATTTAACTTTGTAATTACAATTGAATGTGAACTATCTGTCTGTCTCCAAGATTATCTTGTTTTCTCTATCAACTCTACTTAGATAAGCATAGGAATTCATATTATTCTTAACTTAACTTCTTGAATTTCGAAAGATTAAATGCTATTAATTCCAGTTGGAAAATGTGATATTCGGTTAAAATTGTACCTAGTCTTTTTTATCAAGCTTTTCAATAATTTTCCAAAAAGTTTTATACTGTAAATTCAACCCTAACTGTTCGATATTTTATATAAATCACCTAATATTGAAAACAAAATACATTTAAAATTTATTTATCAGTATGAAAAATATAAAAAGTTGCAATTTTTCCAATAAAAAACATTATTGCAAAAAACTTCTCAAAACTAACTAAATAGATAACAAACAAAAAAACAATTTAAACTTTTATTCTATGATATGAAAAAGGATCAAACTTTTCATTCATATTTACACTATTTTTT
Source organism: Rhamphomyia laevipes (assembly GCA_963920725.1). Lineage (NCBI taxonomy): Eukaryota > Metazoa > Arthropoda > Insecta > Diptera > Empididae > Rhamphomyia > Rhamphomyia laevipes. The sequence continues at coordinate 43,950,375 of OY987258.1, read as the reverse complement.
TGTATTTATTTCAAGGATTTTTCTTTATTTGATTGGTAAATATGCGCCTTTGAGAATTTGAAAATTTCGTAAGTTTTATTCGCTATTCTTTACCATGTACATTTCACCCACAAGAATGAAAATTAATAAATCCCATGACATCCAGTATAAAAGAATGATTTCAAATTTTATATTTACTATAACCAAAAAAAAACTATAGCTAAACTTGCAACTTTAAAATTTTGAATGAAAATCTCAAATTATATACAAAATATGAGCGTGTTCCCTAACATTTTTCTATAATATTATAAATATTATTTATTATAAGGATATTTTTTCTTATATATATTTAAAAAGGAACTTTTGGCGGATGTACGTGCGGTTTATTTTATTTTTACATTCAGAAAACTTTATAAAGTTTGTTATTTTTTTTTTTGGAAAATATTTTAATTTCTAGTTTGTTGAATTTTGCCTTGACATGATGTGTGAGAACTGATGGTTCATTTGGATTATTATTTATTTCACTTACACCCCAGACATTTGTTTTACTTCTTAAAAGTTTTATAAAATATTTAAATTTTTGCCTTTTTTGATAAAACCAAAAAAAAAAAAATGTAAAGCTAAAATATTTTAATATCTTATTTAAAATATTTTACATAATGTTTACATTTCCTATTAAGAAATATGTAAAAAATTAAAAATATAAATTAATTTTATGTATTTTAATTCGTTTATTAAGTCTTAGTGCGGAATATTTTTCTTACTACTTACTATTAGTTTTAATGTGTTTTGGTTAACTTTGAATAAAATACAAAATGTTTAAATTTTTTTTATTGGCAAGAGGAAATTTTTGACATTTTTAGGTTCAGACATTACTTTAATTACTATAAAATCAAGATAAACTTAGAACTCTGTTTTATCTATTATCACAATGTAAAAAATTTTAAATTAATTATCATAAAATGGGAATTAAAAATATAATATAGAAATAGAAATTTAAAAGAAAATGGCTTTGAATGTGGTGAAAAAGGTTGTGGGAGCTTCTATATAGGTCTTCAATAATCAATTTTGAATGTAGAATGTAGTCTGCGCAGTTATGTAGTTAAGAAGACTATTTACTTTGGGTTTCAGTTATGGACGACCAGTTGAAGAGTGAGGGAAAAGTAGCGTTCTTTTTAGAATAATGCCCTTTGTAATTGGAGTCTGTTAACTTAAGTTCAAATGGTTTATCTCTTTAGTAATGGGAGCATTAGAGCTTAATCCATTGCGGACTTAGAGGTAAACGATATTTTTTGTTTATATGTTTTCATTTTACCATAAACATTACTAACAATTTTTCTCTACAAGATTGTATTCATCGTTGACCCAAACAAATAAATAATATCATTTTCAGGTCCCAATTTTCTTTGTAATGGCAAGATTGAGTTTGTTTCCGAGATTGATTAGGTTAATATGCTTGATTAATAATAAAAATTATTGGCGTTCTGCTGTTATTTCAAATTAATCGATTTATATAGATTAATATTTTTTTGCAGCTTGGATTTTATTGAAAATTTCTTTTTGTTACTTGCAATAATTTTCGTAATAACAAAATTATTTGTGTCTCCAAATAACTAATACAGAAAATTCTATATCTATGTTATTTTCGAAATCCTCTTACATGGGGATCAAACTTACATACCCCTGCACTTTATTTAAGTTTAAATTGATATTAATTAAATACATTTTGAACTCTAGAACCATAAAAAAAAAATACAGCAATATGAATTAAATTAAATTTTCCAACTTTAATGTTAAGATTTCAAATTGACAAATATATACGAATTGAAAACTAATTACTTTTAAATCCAATGACACAAACAAAAACTAAATTACTAAAGATAAAATTGAAAATTTCTTGTATACCATGAACTCAAATCAATAAATTCTGCAAAATTCTATAAAAAAAAAATGTTTCTATATCACAAATTGTAAATAAAACTTAAATCAACAAATTTTCGACAAAATACATAAAATATAAAATTTATTTGCATCACTTTGACCGAATGCCTAAAAACTTTCAAACTTCAATTCATTTAGAATTTTTACAATTTTAGAAATATTTATAGTTCAATTTCGATTTTATCCTTGAAGAAATAAAAAATAATCTATTGATCAATAAAATAAGGAGTAAATGAAATGTTGTAGTACATATCGTAATAATTACAGTCGACAGTCACCACGTAACATTTATTACTCAAGGATTAATACAGCAATAAATTGTAATACAATTTTATATAATTTATTTTAGTATAGATTCTATCCTTAATCACAAAACTTGCAATATTGTTATTTCTAATATCCTTGATTTCTAACATAGAAAATTCAATACAAAGAAAACCGAAAGAAATACAATTTTTCCTAGTTTTTCAAAATGAATTTTCTTGGACTACTCTGGGGAAAAAATAAACTATAATTTAATTTTATGTAATATGTACTCGTACCATAAAAAAAAACATAAATTTAGTGCTACCAAAAACAATGACAATTTCAATAAAATTATGTTTTTTTATTTGTAATATTTATTAGATTATTATGTCAACTTTATACACCCCACAATTGCAATATGTTGCAAGTACTTATATGTTATCAACATTTTACAAATATTAATTTTACCCTATAAGTTTATTTACATGACTGTTTAAAGTTCAGTTTTTTTTTTATTGAAGTTCCTTTATTGAATTATTCCTCTACGGACCAACAAGGATATAAATAGAGTTACAAAGAGTTATAGTTATTGATGGAAGGAGTTGTTGAAAAAACTGAAGCTGATGAAATCAAACTCAAATCCGAACAAATACAAATATGTGCACACAAAGTGGAAATTACTAAAAACACACCAACACTTTGCATCCAGCATAGCTCATAGTAATGTTGTCCGTTTTCATTGGAATTTGGTACAAAACTTAGTTTCGGAAAAAATTTGAAAATTAATTAGCAAAATTTTAAAATTAACTAAAAATTGTAATATAGAAATTAGAAATACAAACTTAAAAGAAAATGAATGTAGTGAAAATGGTTGTGGGAGCTTCTATATAGGTCAATTTTGTGATGCATAAATTAGTGTGCGCAATGATGTAGTTAAGAAGACTATTTACTTTGGGTTTCAGTTATGGATGACCAGTTAAAGACTGAGGGAAGTAGTAGCGTTCTTTGCTGCCCTATATAATTAGTAGTCTGTTAATTCAAGTTTTAATGTTTTGTTTAACCCGTCAAGTCCAGAGTGAGTTCCTAAGAAACGTTTTACATTAAAAAATTTAAAAAAAGGAAACACTCGAGATTTTGCTTAAATATTCTACATTCTTTTGAAATTATAATACAATTCCTGCCATTTTTTCAACAAACTCCGAGTTTTGAACTAATCCTAGGTAAACAGTTTCTTTTTTTATTTATTTTATATTTTATATTTCATAAGGAGTTGATTTTATTATATTGACTATTATAAACTGTGTAGCGTGTAGGTGATATTATTTACTATAAATGTACTTGATTTGTTAAGATAAATAAAGTCTATATATTTGTATATATACGAGGATGTTTTCATTTCTGTTAAAATGTTTACGATTTTTTTACCATAAGCATCCACTTAATCGATCACAATATTAAAGTAAACATTATTACTCATTTTGAAATAAATATCGTATGTGCTTTATCAACAAGGACGATTTTATTTTATAACTGCTGGAAGGAAAAAAGAATATAATCAAATATTTAATTTAAATTTGTATTTTTAATACAAATATTTTAATATATTTCTATTTTTGAGAAAATTGTTTTTTTTTTTCTTAGAGATTCAGCAAGAGTTTTGCGATAATTTACTATTTGCGATCTGTCTACGATAATAATATATCAACAATAAGATTCCAAAGTAAACGAAATGCTGTAAAATTTGTTTTTTAAAAGATGTAATCAATGAGACATTAAAGAAGTTATCATTATATTAAAAAACTCCCTAACTTTTCACCAGGCTATGCCATTTTAATAGTTGGAATACCACTCATGTCAATATAAGAAATTCATTATCTATGAGGTCAAAGTTTTACAGGCGACAACATTTTATAATTCTCTGAGATATTACGATTACTATCGCTAGCCGAGTAATCTGAGTTTCTCACGATATTGTACATTCTTATGCTGGGAGAAATAATGTAATAATTCATTGGAACTTTCAAGTAAAATGAAATAGGCTAAAATATCTCAAAATTTTTATTATGGTAATAACTTGTACACAAAAAATTATGAATATTTTTATACTTTTAGATAGATTTCCTTGTTCTGTAGTCCCCTGAAACTTTTACACCGTCATTAGACAATGGGAAAAATGAGCCCATTTCTAGAATGTTGCGCCGCGAAGTAAAGAATAGTATACCGATAAGTTTGATTTCAATTACAGCTAACTTTAGTTGAAACGAACTATGTTTTTACTTTTTGACGAGTCGTTTTTTATGATACGTTATAAGACACTTCTATTTGCAATTGGCAAGCTTTAAAAATTTTACTTTTTATTTTATTTATTTTTTATTTTTTATGGATTTTAAATCCTCGAATTGATATCTGACAGTGAAGCAAAGTAGTAGCGTTCTTTTCAGAACTGTGAACACCTAAAGTGATAATCTACCTATTAATTAAAGCTTTAATGTTTTGTTTTTCTTATAACTTAACTACTTGTGTTAAGCAGCTGCTGTCCAGTCTATTGACAGTTTTTTTCGGTGATTCGAAACATTTAACCTTAATCCATTGCGTATAGTAAAATTATTTCTTAGCATCTCAACATGTGAATTAAACTTAAGATTTAATGATATTCATTTTGTTTATATGTTTCCTTTTGACATACTAGTCATACTAACAATGTCTCTTCTTATGCTTGCTTTCGCTAAACCAAACAAATTAGCGGTCTCTTTCTCATGTACTCCTTTTTTTTGCAACGTCAATATGATGCTTGTGTCCGAGATTGTTAAGGATTAGATACTCAATTACTATAATTAGTAGTTTTTATTCAATTCATATTTCTACAATTATTGGAAGTTCGGAATCTTTAGTGGATTTGTCATTTTGTCAAATTTATTATACATAATAAATATGCCTTTAAATTGAAAATAATTTTAATTTATATTTTGATTTATAATAAGCAATAATTTTCATAATTTAATGATTCATAATTCAATTAAAAAATATAATTTTTATTGAACTATTAGTCAAAATTCTTTATTATTAATGAACAACTAAGAATATAAAAATCTGAATTTGCAGTTTTGTAAATTGTATAATTTTATATTATGTAATTGTAATTTAATTTGGAAAATTCTAAAATCAAAAAATAATTTTTCTTAAAGAAAATTATTGTCAATATATTTTCACGACCATTATTTGAAACCTGGAAAAAAGATAAGATTTTTTTACTATATATTTATGTTTAATAAACCATTCATGCAGGTAATCAAACTTTAATGGTTAAACTATAAATTTTCCAAGCAATTCTTACACTTTTCACAAAAGAAAATTAGAAAATTTAAAAAAAAAACATGAAATTTAAGCCATACAATAATTTTATAAAAATAAGAAAAATTCTCATTTTTTTTTTTTTTTTACTTTATCTTATAATACAAATAAACTTTCCAATGAATAAAAAAAAAAAAAAAAAATTTGTCTTGATCCTGTTCTTTATGTATATACATATATAGGATACCCATCGTTTCTGATGAACTTAAAGAATCGGGACATGCTGGTTCATCAAGATCTTTTTATAAATTCAGATCACGTATTTTTTGAAATTCTCCAAAGAATACGACAAAAATAGCTATATATAGATAAAAACCAATGATGAAAAATAATTTAACCTCTACACAAGAATACCCATACTAACCAATTATATATCCATACAAATATATATATATTATATCCTTAAGGATTATATTACATATATAAAGTAAAAAAAAAACAGTTCATCATTTTGCAAATAAAATATTAGTTGAAATTTCTTGTAAGTAAAAAAAAAAAAAAAGAAACCATTAAATAGCAAAAGGATTTTTTCTTACATATATATCCATTTTTTTTTTTTTTGTAAAAACCATAGATAAATTTAACGATAAAGTATATTTTTTGATCAAAAGGATTGCAAATAGGAAAATCTAAATTGAATATAGAAAAAAAAAATAATAATAATATAGATAATTTTGGTCCTGCATGATAAAAAGGATTTTATTTTATTTGTTAGCCTTTGTATAGAAATATATTTTAAAAATATTGATTGCTTAAAAGAATAAACCTCAAACTCTTAGATAGTCTGATTTACTTGTGAAATTATATTAAAAAAACTTTTATGAAATTATAGACAACGAGATAAAAAATTGAATAATTTGTGTAAAAAAAGAAAAACTATGGAAATTTTGTGTAATTGAAAAGTTTTCCGACAAAAAAAATATTATTATTGGAATTCATTGTGACTATTAGTTCATTGCTAACCAGGTTGCCTAAGTAAGACAATTCCACAACTAAACCTTGAACATTGATTGTAATCATTAAACTTTTATTTTATACATTCAGCCAAGAAATGAGAAGCATAAATATTTAAATAAAGAAATGCATCGAAAATAATTTTTTTTCTATCTTACCATATCTTAAGTAACTTAATTTATTGAGTATCCATATGAGTGCAGCTTCCATGTAAACATTATAACACATTCTTGGATACCTAATTCTTTGTTAGTATAACCCCTTAATACTAGGCAATATTATTGAATTATATATTTTTTAAATTATAAATCATTAGGCTAATTTTTTCACTAGCTAGTTCTTTCAAAGCCAACGCTATTATAATATAAATTAACTCCATTTGAATTTGTTCTCAAGCTAATATATTAGGCTACATTTATTTGATTTCTTGAAAAATTAGATTACTATTCAGTGAAAACTATATGTAGAGTATGTAGATAAAAAAATTGTATGTAATCTGGCACCATGTAATTATAACGTCGAATAAATAATTTCAAATGTTTAGCTATAAAGTATAATCAATTAAAATGTAAGATGGAGAGTTTAATACCCGTATAACAAATAAACAAATAAATCATTCGAGATTGAAATAGTATCAACCTGTAATATATTACTGAAGTATAAACTGCAGTACTAATTACCCAATGACCAGAACAATGATTAAAAATGTTATCTAAATTATAGAACCCATGGTGTATCATAAATGGAAATGTTAGGTAACAAACAGATTAAGATATATAGAAGCAGTGACAATCTTTGTTTCGAGAACTAATTAAGAGACATGTGAAAGAGATAGAGAAGTGCTAAATGGAGACTAAAGCTCGATTTTAACTGTAACAACAATGGAATAAGGATTCAGTGAAATATTTAATTTGTAAAAGAGTACAATTTCAGTATTAAATCAGAATTTATGTTAATAAAAAAATGCTAATTCTTCAGACATATTTGTTAATCACCAGCAGAAATTTTAAAATTTAAGTTAATTTGGAATTCTTTCTTCAATATTGACAACTTATCAAACTTGAACTTTAACTTTATTTCATATATCTCACAATTGCGTATGACAGATTAGATTTGATTAATTTGTGGTCGTTAAGGCTACGTATTACACTGTCAATACACTGTGACCTGAAGATATCTCTTGTGACTATATGTAGAAAGGCCAGAGTTTTCCTGACGACAAGACCCCTAATTTCTTGATGAACGAATCAGAAATCACATTACCAGATATATTAGGCTTCGCAATCGCAGAAGATGTCACTATATTTTCAGACTTTCCGATGTTCTTTAAATGATATATAAGCGAACAGTAACCTGTAAACAATCCATTTTTATACATAACTCGGTTTTTAGAACATTTGTTTCTGTTTAGAAAACTGTTGACGCTCACAATTTACAAACAAAATAAATATTCATTCAAATCAAATCATAAATTTATAATTTTACTTGAAATTCAATTAAATTCAGAACAATAATATATAAATTAATTCACTAAATTCTAAAGAATATTTTATACACAATCAACTTCCATATCAATATAATATTTACGAGCCCATAACAAAATCTTTGATATATTTATTTTTAATCTTTATATTACCAAAAATTATCTTACAGACAATTTCCTCAATTCTATTTGCATTGACAATAAATGAAAATTTAAATAATCTTCCTTCTTACTTATACCAAAAAAACAGATAACTAACTAATTATACCTTTAATATTCCAACAACAACAACAAAAAAGGAATAAGGATAACAAAACAATATAATAATATTAATCTTCTATACAAATACATCTACATATATATCTATACACACATACATTAAACAAACAATATATATTATTAATCTGTTGACACGATGGTATCAGAATTCAAAAATATATTGGTAGAGATTAAGAGAAGTGGAACAAAAAGCTACTTTCAATTTAATGGGGGCAAGTCAATTCAAAAAAATTTATAATTTTTGTTGTAAATAAACCAATTTAACACCCAAAATTAGGTAAATAATAAAATTGTATTACTGGAAAACACTATTATTAGCAGTGAAGCAGTGAATAAATAATTTAAGTATACATCTTAAATTTTTATGATTTACTTTGTGTAAATGGCCCTAAGTATCCGAATTATTTTCTAATTACTTTATAAACCGAATATAAATTTTGTCAATAATTTTTGGATTGTTTGTATGGATTACTGAAATGAGATTGCTGTAGGCCATGTTACTTTATTGATACATCGTACATTTTTGAGGTTATGTTTATATATCTCGAGTGTACTATTAAGTTAATTTAATGATTACTTAATATTATCATAAGAGTATTATTTATATTATATGAAATTTGACACTTATTTTTAGTTTAGGTTTAGGAATTCGGGTCTTATTTAAAAATTACTATTCATTACATTTTTGATTACAGATGTAATATTTTCGCAAAACATTTTGTAAAATTGGGAAAAAGTTAGGAATATGGAATTCCCTACAACTATTGAATTTTCATTCAAATACGATATGCGCTGTTTTGTAAGGGAATAAGCTATGCTTCCCAAAATCCATATTTGAACCGAACAGGCAATATAATTGAACTGTCAATTTCCGAATAAAAATATTAAATTAGGGTTAGGTTAATTGCAAAGATGAATTACAAATATTCATAATCTCTGCATTGATTTAGCTTATTCTGATATGTCTCTAATTATATTCGTCATTAACCAGGACCATGTTATTAATTAAACAGTACATAGATGCATTAGGTGAAAGCATCCACGTTTCCGAAATAGCAACAACATAATCTTTGAGGTACCGAAGTTGAATAAAAATCAACGTCTCACAGCCACATAGTCTTTGTTCCGCTGTTTCGTCGCTAGAACCTATCCATTTCGTCTGTTGGCAGTCCAGTTGTTACGTAGGTGATTTTTAAGGTTACATTAACCTGTAAGTAAGCCTACCATTTTTCTGGCATAGGCATTCTTTCTATGTAATTAATACTAATAAAATGCTGTCAATATTAATTTTGATCAATAATAATGACAGTCAAAATTGAAAATTTTCGAAAGTTATCAAACAATTTTCTTTCGTAACATTAAAATTAATATAAAAATTTCTTAAATTTCTCAAAAAAAAAAACCCCAACTTTCAATTCTAAATGTCAAAAATGTGGAAAACCCCTTAACTTTTATAAAAATTTGTAATACTATTTTGCATTCACAAATATATTTATTTTCATATCATCCTCCTAAACATAATAAAGTTAAAGTTAATGGTCGTTTTGTTATTTTCATATTTTAAGGATAACTACAAGTTGTGCACTATGATCGTACATAAAACAAGGACATAAATATGAAACGTATATAAGTATTATAGTATAGTAAATGAATTGTTAACATTTATAGTATATATGAAGAAAATTCTATTGTAAATATTCATAATAAAGTACAAGTAACAGCCAAACAAAATGAACAAGCCAATTTTAAGTACATCGGCAGGTGTTGTATTATAGTTTTATATTAATATAAAAATAGCCATACTCTAAATATCTACCACCACTGTATTTAATTGAAGATTATTTATATATGTTTTTTATGTAATTTGAAAATTTATGACCATAATATTAATTTTATCATCACAGGTCATTAGGGTCCTTTTGTTTTATTACATGTTGTGCTATAAATACTTTTCCAAAACATAGAAAGGACTCTATTTATATTATTAAAGATTATTTTAAGGATATTTGGTTATTAGTAACAACTATCAAATTAATGTTAGAGTAAGCTAAAGTTTTAATTATATAATGAATTTTTAGTTTTTTTTTTAAATTGTAATTAAATTTTTGTAATTTTCCAAAAAAGCAATCAAGACTGGATTTTCCGAAACATTTTTCTTTTTGTAGTTTTAATAATAATTTAGTTGGTTCGGTTTCGGTATTATGTAAATTCCCATATTGTCAAATGGAATTTTAAATTTAAACTTTCAATTAATTTATTAAAATAATAATTAATTTTAATTTTTTTAATTATAATAAGTTCTAATTTCAATTAATTAAATTTATATTATTTCTAGAAATTAGAAAAATCATTTCATTTATTTGTCATGTCAATTTGTTAGCGACGAAACATTACGACAATGGAACGAACGAACGTAACGACAATTTCTTATTATTACGAATATTTGTCGCTGGACAGGCGACAATGGAATTGTGTCACTATGGAATTGGGCGTTAAGGTTAAATGATGTTCAGGGAGGGCTCCAAAATATGTTTAAATGAAGTGTTCTTTTTCCTTGATTGGTTGATATTTTTACCATACCAGTAATGATAATTCTGAAGTATACGAAAGCTTTACATATGTTCCGCCTAAATATTCAGATTATTTTTATAATAGTCTTATAGTTTTATTATTATTAATCAACTGACAAATGTAAGAAAAAAAATACTTTTTTTTAATATAGCTTAGTATTAAATTTCAGGTGTTTCTACATTAGAGTTCTGTTAGCTGTACACAATTTGAACATTGAAATAAGTCTCAAAAAAATATAAATTGTAATCAATATCAGAATTTTAACCTAATAATATCTTTTATATTAATTTGTTTCCATTGCTCATTTATATAGTACTAAAATTCAACCAAAATTTATTTTATAATTCAACCTACCAGCATAGACCACCATTTTTTTGTTGCTGTTGTTGTAATTAATCCCATAAACTTGATATATTTAATTAAAATAAATAAAGTCATATCATGTTAAAATAAAACTCCATAACTAATAGTTAAATATAGAAGCTCTATAAACACATCTAAACCACAACAACAGAACACCTAAACCATTATATAAATATTAATGGCCTTCTAAAATCTAACCATATATTTTTGGCCACAACTCAGACAAACTAAAAATAAATGGTTAAGTTTTAATATTATATATAATATTTTACCTTAATATTCATAATTTTACAAAAAAGGATATTAAAGACCAAAAATACTTTCGTTATTAAACACCTGAAGTTCGTAAATATTTCAAAAAGAACCAAAAAAAAAATTATTATTTAATTTATTACTAAGAATAATTTTTTTAACACTAAAAGGATATTTACAATAATATTTAATGGTTTTTAGTTACTTGGTTAAAAATTATATTAAATTATTGCATGGATAAAGTTACAAATTTTGCTCCTTAAGCTTCCATCAAAAAAGTAAAAATTTTCCATTTTACGAGTAGTAATGGAGTAAATATCAAATTTGTGTTGTAATGGAATGAAAATTTGAAATAATGAATAGATTTGGTCCAAAAGTATGTATAAGAAAGAGATTAAAACTCATATAAAAGTGGGATATACTCTCAAGATTTCAAAATTGAATCCTAAGAACCCACAAGCATGAGGCACTTTCAAATAAGGATTTATTTGTATAAATGGAAACTTTTTGGTTTTATGGCAGTATTTGTATTTGAAAAATAAAACTTTATTTCTTGTGGGATTAAATCTCTAAATTTGTGACCATAGAAATTTTTTATATAAGTTTTGATCTCTTTCTATATATGCTTTTTGATTTGGTTCAAATCAATTGTTGTTCACGTGATGCCGAGGACGAATAATGCAAAAATGTAAAAAAAAAAACTACCAGATCTATTTTCTCAGGATCGTTATCTCAGGAATAAATTGTTATTCATAACTTAAATGAAATTTTCTTTATTGACGAATTGCTTTTCATGCTTTTCATAATTTTATAACAAATTGTTATATTTGCAACTAGTCTTTTTCTATTTCATTAAGATTCGAATTAACAGATGACAGCGGATCTTCTCTCCAGTAGGTTTTCAGAACTGCAAAGCCTAAAACTAGTGGTAACAATCAAAATGTTTCGCTTTAAAAAACAAATACTGCAGTCTCTTTCTTGTTAGCGAGAAGATTGAGGTTGTTTCCTAGATTGATGAGGATTAAATACTCGATTACTGATTTCGTGATCTATTTAATGCATGTACAATTTAATACTGGTAAGAACAATGAAAGTGAATATAATATAAAATATATTCTTCATGTCTTTAGAGATTTTGTATACGTTACAGAAATCTTAAATTCCCTGAATTTTTAAACATTCCAATTTTTTACAAAGGACGAGCTTTGCGTTACCCATTATAGATATCAAGATTTTTGAAGAAAAAAAAAACTAAATGAAATTTATTAAATACGTATAATTTTATCATTGTTTGTTTGTTAGTTTGGTCCTATATACATTCCAACAACAACAATAACAACAAAATATCCTTAATGTAAAATAAGATTTATAATAATATTATAATTTATGCCTTATGTCAAGCTCAGAGATTTTACTTTCGTAAAAATTTGTGTATTATAAAATATTTTATTTAAGTTCACCTTAGTGGTAGTAGTAAAGTCAACACACATTTATATTATGTTAGGAATTAGAGTTTTTTTTTTTGTTAAACTTGGTATATAAGGATATCCAGGACACAACAAACAACACAAAATTCTCTTATCTTTTATGCAAATTTTTCGGTTCTTCGTTCTAAATTTCATTTTTTTTTTTTTAAGATAAAATATAAAAAAAAAAAATTGTTTTACTATTTCATCATAATTCCAAGTTTCAAGAATTTTTTGGGGTAGCCAAAACTCCTAACTTATTTATGGTGGCATTATCATTCTTAACATAGTATAAAATATTATTATCATATTTTTTTTTTTTTTTTACTAGAGCTGGGAAATTCATATTTAACAAAGTTTGCTCTTATGAAAAATGCTAAAGGATGTCATACCAGATATGATAATTTAAAGGTAAAATAAGGAAGGATATAAAATATATATATAAAAAAAAATATTTTTACAGTGCTTATAAATGTCATAAAAGAAAGATTTACTCCGTTTTTTTTTTTTAATAAGCTATGTGAAAATTTTTGTAACCATGATTTTAAATCAAAAAGCTTAAGTAGCACCAAGAACAACAACAACAAAAAACAACCTTTATGAAAATAATTTTTGATTATGCTTAAAATGAATAATGTGTACCAGAAAAAGAAAGATTTAAGGAATTTTATACAATGGAATTTTTTTAACATTGATTTACTAGATGTTTTTAGTTTGGATTAAAATAAAGCTTAAATGTCAGAGAATTTTTGATGTATAATTAATTATGGATAAAAGTAGTTTTTAATGTTGAAATTAATTAGAACAACAATACAAGAAGATAAACGCTACCGGTTCCAAATTATTTTAAAGTTCAAATTATTCTTAGAAAATAAGTTGGATAAATGTTTTTTTTTCATAATTGAACATATTTTACGCGTCCTACTGTTAAAAACAGGCCTGAGATAAAATTTTAGAAGGATGGAATTACCACACATACTTCCCGAGCCAAACATTTTTTTTCGAATATCTGGAAATACGAGCAATACAGTCAGAATTTTAGATAAATTTGTTGGCCGAAATGAATCAAATGATAAAATAGATTCTAAACCAACGACACACACAAAATTGGCGCCGACAAAGACAACATTTCTGTTAGCAATACGCCATTTATGATTACATAATCTTGCTTTTTAATGTGTCGGGGCTTGTTTAACCTAAAATGGAATAATTTTCAGTTAAAATTGCTTTGTTGACAAGCAAAAGGTTTTGGGGTTCTGGGGTTCTGAAAGTAAGAATACTCTTACAATTTCATTAAATATGTAATTGAAGGCTTGGTAAAACTGTACCTTTACAATTTTTTAGGGTTCTACGATTAAAGGTTATCATATCTTGAAGATATTATCTTCCATTCCCGATATTGGGAGATCAAAAATGTTGAGTTCATCATTTGCATGACTATTCAAATAATCAAACTAAATCCATTATAGAAATAAGCATGTAAAACACCTCCTAATCAGATAAACTTTATAAAAGAAGTGAAATGGCACGATTCGTGGTGAAAATTGTCAACGTTTCGTAAGGGGTACAACTGAACGTATGGTCTAGATACGAGGTGTGACCGTTTCCATTACTCCCTTCTCAAACCAACCAATCCATTAATATATCTCTTCGGTGGCTATAATTTACTGATTTCAATTTTGATGAAAATAATTAATTAATAAAATTATTATAATGTAATGAGCGAACGAATTTTAAATTAACTTTGTTACACGTGAATTGATTGAATAAAATAAATTAATTTATAATTTTTGTAATATTATATTTTTTACATAATCTTTCCAATTTCTTGGAAAAGATAATCCATTTCAATATACACAATAAATTATTATTATTGACCACATAAGTCTCACAATTTCAAATTATATAATCATTTTAAAAGATATAAGTGAGTTTTTTTTTCAGGTCCTGTGATCCGGGAAAAACAATACTTTTAATAATTGTTTTTCTATTTCGTAATAATAATAATCCTTTAGTGCATCACAACAAAAAAAAAAATCTTTCATTATACCCCAGAAAAATAATAATAAGAAAAATTCTATACAAACATCTTAGCTATAATTTTGTCATTTTCATTTTTCTTTATAAAAAGTCCTTGCCATCCTTGTGTATACAGAAGATATTCTATACTGCATTACCCACCATTCTCACCAACACCATTAAAATTGCTAATATAAATCTATTATCTGCAATGGATTCCAATCAAGTCAGAACTTTAGTCATTTTGTGGTGATCGTCAATGAGAATTCTTTTTATGTGGGGGAGGTTTGATTTTTGTTTTGTTTTTCTTAAGGATTTCTCTTGTAATTATTTTTTTTATCCTTAGAAAAGTTCCTTAGAAAAAAGAAATATGGAAGATTATAAAACTTATTAAGAAATAAGTAAAAGAAAAAATAAATTATAGACAAATTATTAAAAAAAAGAAATTGTCTGTTGTAAAGAATAAGGATTAAAAACAAATAGAAAATATAGATATATAATTAGGAATGTAGAGTTCCTAGGATACTACGATCGATTATTGATTTATTTGCAATTATTTTTAGATTTTAAAGATTTTCATTATTTTTTTTTTTATAATATTAAATTTTTAAGGGTTTCTTAAAAGTTTTTAATTTTTAGATCATATTTTAAAAGCTATTTCACATTTTAAAGTGAAGGGAATTGTAGAGTACTTAAAATATTAAATGAAATTTCTCATATATCAAACAACAAGAAAATTTGGAATTTATTGTCACTAATTTTTAATTTCCTCTCTACATTCCGCAATTGATCTTGGCCTCCTTCAATTTTTGCCTCAATATGATACGCTCTGTACAACGCCAACTGTTTGTAGTTTGAAAATATTAAATGGAATTTTTCACTTTTATAAAATTACGCAATCATTTCCTCAATATAAATTATAACCATTTTTCATCAAACAACAAGAAAATTCGGTATTTATTGTCACTAATCTTTTATGTCGTCTCTACAGTCCCCATGAACCTAGTCTTCCTGAAGTTCATCATGTTTTCTAAATCTGAACATACCAAAATCAAGAATTCCATACTCAACGTACCATAATGAAGCTCAAGAAATCTTCTAAATATCTGTCTATTTATGATTGTCGAAACCTGCATAGCGTGATTCTATATTTCGTAGTTTTTGAGATTTGTTTTGATTATGCTAGACTTAAAGATGTTATACAACAAAAAGTAGTGGTTATTTCCAGTTTTAATTTCTCGTTAACATGATGAGCTATAGCCCACTACCAATAGCCATTAATTTTAATTTAATTTAATATTATATTATTATGCTTTAAAGACATAAATTACATAAGTTCCCGGAAAAAAGCAAATTTCGTGAATGCATTTATCTTAAAGTTTTTTTTTGAAAATAATTTTTCTAAATTAATTTCTTTATTTTCTCTTAAATTTTAAAATGTTTCTTTCATTCTTCTTTTTTTTTTGCAAAATATTAAAATTATATTACATTATATCCTTTTACTTATAGTATTCAATCCCATTCTGCCTCTTCCGGCAGTTAAAAAAAAATAACAAAATGAAAACCATTCATGTCATTCCAATGAGAATTGTCGGAAATAAGTAATGGAAATGTCTCCAAGTAACATTAGTAGCACATGCTGCAAGATAAACTACCTTCTTCTTATGAGGATTAAAGGATTTATGAAAAAAATAAAGGATATTATATTAATAAAAAATTTATGTATGAAAACAAGTTAATATATCCTTAAAGACATTAAATAATGTGTATATAGTTATAAATAGTTAAAATAAAAAAAATATAATAATACTGAATGAAAAAAATAATATTAAAAGAGTTTACAAAGAATTGTGCTGTTTCTAAGGAACATTTAAGGACGAAATTTTAAAATAATGATAGTTAATAGTTAAATGTCATACATTAATATCATTTTTTTTATTATTGTATTATATCAAATCTCGCAATATTATTTCCACATAATTTTCAATAAATGGTTTATAAAAAATGATAATAATGATGATGTTAAATCCTCAAGGATTTAATAACAAATTAGAGCACTAGAGTAAATTATATCGGGCTTCTAAAATCAATAAAGCTGAATTCATAGATAAATTATATTTTAAATTATTATAGAATTTAAGAAGTAAAAATCATTTTTTGAGGCAGGAAATACCTTACTTAATACTTACGGTTTAGCAGATTGTACTAGCTATAGAAGTATATAGATTAGAACTAACTTACAGCATAGCTGTCGGATATTTTTCTTAGCTAAATTTATAATGTTAACTATCTTTTTAAACTATTAATTAAAATATGATCGATTAATTTTAATGCAAAACTAGGTTTTGAACTGAACAAGCCCGTACAATAAAGTTGCTTTATTTACAGCTTTCACGTTTCCGAAAGAACGACAACATAGACTTCGAGGTGCCGAAATCGTCTAGACATCAATGCCTCACAGCCAAAAAGTACGTGTTCCGCAGTTTCAGAGACAGTTTCTTCCTATTCATTTGAAAGAGCTCTGTTGCCATTGTTTTTATGGTCCAAAAATGAAGAGCTTCAAGTATATTGCTGTAGGTTGCTGATAGCTCCTTTCATTGCCTTTAAAACAGACTAGAATCCATGATAATGATACCCTGTTTTCTCTTTCTAGGGTTAGTAAAGCTTACATATAGTTTTCATTTGATTTGGAATGAACCAAAGGCTTAAAGTAGCATTACTAACGTCGATCAACTAAACAGATTGTGCAATCCAATTAATTCTATTCCTTCCATTGGATGATTAAAGAAAATGCCAGTAACTTAAATCTGTTAAAATATTATAAATTTTAAAATAATAAATGAATTTCCATTCCGAAAATATCGTATAAAAAATAGAATTTTCTATTTTCAATGCATAAAAGTGAATTTTTTTTAAATATTTATGTGAATAAAATTCAATTATTTAACATTTTAATCAGATTCAATGGAAAAATAAATGAAAAATCAGATATCTTCTTACGAATTACTACTTTTTAGTATTTATATTTACTTTTTACTTAAAATATTTATTATCACATTTTCCTATATATAATGAATTTCCTTATAAACACTTAAAAAAAAATATTTTTAATTTAAAATTAAAATAATATATTACATAAGTAGAAAATTGTTTTTAATTGCAACAGCATCTTTTGATTTTTTTTTTAAACAATTTTCTTCTTAGTATCCTATCCTCCCAATGTCATTTAATTTAGGACTTTTTACGTTTCTTTTTCTTTTCTTTTTTTTCAAATTTTCTCTCATTTTTGCTTGTTCTTAAGTTTCGCATTTTAATTATTTTTTTCTTTATACAAAATAAAGATAAAATAAGGACGAAATTAAAACATAAAGTTTACATATACATACATATAAACTATATATATACATATATCACAAAATGAACGCGCCTTTAATATATTTAATCTAAAGCAGCAATTTTCCACTTGACTAAAGTTTATCCTTCGTTAAAATAGATTAAAAGCAAAAATGAAAACATAGTAAAGATTTTAACTAGGACATAAAAACAAAACTTATTTTTTTTTATTTATTTTCCTGTTACATATATGTATGTATGTGTGTATAAATTACATATTAGTATTAGTAAAAATAATACGCATTGTTTCAATAATAACAAAAAAAATGTATAAAATAAATTTGCTATAACAGTTCAGTTTGTATAACAGTTGCTTCTTTTAGATGAAAACAATTGAGATACTGTCACAAATATTCATCAGATAAAATAATATAAAGAATTTTTGATAGTACACCAAGGATTTATTATGCCCAACAACAAAAATACTCCATTTTACTTGAATCTATTGTTTTTTTTTTATTCCATCTTTTATCTAAATGAGTGTTAAATCTTTGTGAAAATATAATAAAATAGAAAAAAAAATTAAGTAAAAATAATAAATATATAAAAAAAATATGTTTTCATGAAAGTTTCGAAGGATATGCCATTAATTTCCAATCAAAGGGTATAAAATTAAGTAAATTATGTAAAAGTGATAGAATTAAATTTGGCAAAAATTTGTTAGAAGCAAAAATTTTCTATTTAAATTTTTTTTACAAAATTTAGGACATTTTGCTTTGAAGGATTAGTTTTTTCTAATTTTCGATTACAGTGCTGGGTAATAAAAACTAATGAAGAACGTTATTTTACAAAATCCGCTTTGGGATGATAACAACATTGCTATTTTATCAGTGAATAGCGAGTTTTATACATATTAGAATTGTTAATATTTTGTAGACAAAGTTGTTACACGTCTCTAGGATTCTTAACTCTGGAGTACCTACTTTATCAGTGTCCAATAGTTTCCTTAAAGCACCAGTAGGAAAATCTCATTTACTATGCATAAATAAAACTTTTCTTTACAAGTATAAAAGTCATTATGCCCTAAACGTTAAGAAGGACTAAAGTTATTCGATCTTATAAATAAGGAATTTGTCGGACAACTCTAGGCTCTAGGAATCCAAAACCTCAAATAACCTACGTAATACAACTATGTGCTAAAAGACACAATAATGCACTTAAATCTCAATTAATGTAATTAAACCAAGTAAAATTCGGTCTTACATAAGAAACATTGCAACAGTGCAAGTTGTTGCAAAATGATAATTTGGAATCTGTAATTCAACCCTGTAATAATTATTTTGTTGCTATTAAACTGTTCGTTATAAAAGAGTTTCATTAATTTTATAAAGCTACATTTTAAATTCATCTAAGAGTGGAATTACGAAAACCAATCAATTTAGTGCTTTTTGTCACCTCAGGACATGTGAACATAAATTGTTTTTCAAAAACTAAATCTAAAATCAATATTTAAAATACCAAAATCGGAATCGTTCTTGTTTATTTCAAGGCCAAATAATTCAAATAATTTTAAATTCGTCCTTGAAAGACAAATGTACGATTTTCATATTATAACCTTCAAAAATAGACTGATCTTAGTTTTTGAACACATATTTATATACATATTTAATAAGGATAACCACTGAAAATAAATTAGAACAATTTCGGATTAGCGTTTTCACTTTTTACAACTTTTTATACAATTTTATTAGAATTATCCTAACTAAATCTAAATTAGATTCATAAAGGATTTCACATTTTATATCTAACACTAAACTTTTTAATATCTAATCAAAATCAATTCAAATTTATATTATTTTTTTTGTATCCTTAAAGCAATACCAAAATCACATAAATTGAAAGAAATAAAACGTATATAAAAAAGGAATCTATAAAACAATAATTTTCCACTCATCAATTTCTGTTGATTACAATTTTTTTGGTATTTATATATTTGAAGTTTTTTTTTTTGTTATGGAAATTGCACTCCTTTCAAAAAAAAACATATAATTTCTAAAAGATAAAATTTGTCAATAAATATAAATATCTTTTTTAAATTAAATCAAATTATATTAGCCTATCCCAAATCACCTTGTATACGTAATATATTCTGTACGCAAATATGAACGTATTTCACATAAAAAAAAAATCTTAAAAAATAAATGCCCATAAATTTTATCCCTACGTAAAAATAAACTTTTTTTTTTGGCACAAACATCTTCAATTTTCAATCTTTCTTGTTTAGCCTTAGTCAACATAAAAATATAATTTTCAGTAGCACACAAACACTATTACTTATACTGCCATCTACCAAAATGCCACAAGAGACAAAAAGGTGCCCTCTAAAATAAAACAAAAAAATACTAACGAAAATTGTGAATCTGGATGTAGAAATATAGTGAATATAACATTATTTTTTTTTTCACATATTTCACATTCATTTACAATCAGGAGGCTTTTACTCCTGCACAATAAATACAAGCAACTCATACCCTATTAAAATCATACATGACAAACCATTTGAAGAATACAAACAAACAAAAAAAGACAAACAAATTTCACCAAAATCAGCAGAGTTAGAATTAAGATATACTTGAAAAAAAAGGATGTGTTACAGTAGAACATGAATTAAATTACTTCAAAGCCTAAATTCAGTTTAAAATCAAAAATGAAAACAAATCACAAAATTTTATAGGAATAGAAAATTGGAAAAAAAAACTATTTCGTTTACTAGGACCATACCTCCGTACCGTATAGAAATATGGTTCCATTTTAAAGTTTAATAACATCAGAAACAATTGTAAAAGAGTACTTTGAAAGTAGCTCATAAATGGAGTATGATAGAAAAGCACATAAAACGATATTGACCTAACTTACATCGATCGTATTATACAAATGAATACCAAACTGGTACGTATTAAGCATCAGATTCGACTACGTTAATATCATTATAACTCCATCGTTTAAAATTAATTGATAAGAACAAATTTTCACACCAAAACTATATTTGTAAGCGCCACATTAAAACTTAATACCCATCTTATTTTAATACGATATCGTATCGTATCGTATTTGCTTAATATCGTATCGTATTTGCTTACTGTGCTAGTACTTACTGTAACCTAGGTCATTTCACTTTTTTTCGACATCCCATTAACTATGATCACGAAATTCCAATTGTAGCACACGGAGTAGTTAGGAGTAATTCTAAAATCTTCTTTATAGTACTCTGAAGCATAATAATTTGTTTAATTGAATTACAAATAATAAATTTAATTTCAAAGTCTAAAATTTATTTTAATATACTAGAATTTACCTTGAATTTAATCATGAAATTATCGAGGGCTTACTATATAAAATTCCAGAAAATAAAGGCAAATATATATTTGTATGAGTTTTTACTTACTCCTGTCGTTATCCTTTTATTCCTTTCAGTGAAAAACCAGGAAAAACTTTTAACAGCAGGTCGTAAATTGCAGATGAACTAGTTTTTTTTTCGTTCTTCTTCATCTTTATACATTTCTTTTTTTCTTCTTAGTATTCTGTTGTTTTGCTTCCTTTATCCTTTTTTTTATATATACATATACATATAAACAATTTATATTTTATAATATAATTCTATAAATTATAGCAGTTTGAGAGAAAATAAACGAGACTATACGGGCGTCAATATTTTTTTTTTCTTTTTATTTTTTATTTTTTACCAAATATTATGAAATAAAGTTGTGCCAGGAGTAAATATTCACTAATACAATTACTATACATATATATGTATGTATATAAATTTATATAAATATGACAAATATATTAAAAGGAATAGAAATGGTGATAACAAAAAAAAAATTGGGAGACACTAGTACGCCTACGTGACGCAGGATATTCTTTTAAGTTAATATCAGGGCTGGCAACCAATTTGTATTTTATTTTGGTTTGGTTTTTGGTTTCTCTGACCGACAAGATTTGGTTTTCGTTTTGGTTTTATAAAAATTTTCCGGTTTTTGATTTTCAACTAAGATTCAAGATTCAATATCAATATTGCAAACACTTAGCGATATGTCTACGACAATCCTAAATGCGATATGCTATTCGCGATATGATTTAAAAGTTAATTCCCTGCGATTTGCTGTTCGCAATAAGTTGCCAAAGTTAAGGCATATTTTATATTAACCCCAGGGTAATCTACATATAATTAGAGTTAGGTTTACGGAAGGATATTCCGTAAACCTAACTCTAAATCAAACAAGCGATAATTAACATTCGTGTTTTAAGAATCGCCAGCTTATCTGATCTCATGAGAATTTGAAGCATAACTAACTCATTTACTGGCGATAATGTTTGCGAATTATATGTGATGGTTATGCCCTTGGCGAATAGTCGGACTATTTTCGCACGATATTCCGCGTTCTTGTTGGGATATATGGTATCTATCTCTGAATATACAATAAATTATGTTTGGTTTTAAAAATCCGGATTCCAGCTCTGGTTTATATACTAAAAAAATTCTTTGTATATGAATATTTTGTTTATTTTTTATATATAGTTTATTGAATGTTAAAAAAAAAATTGTTTATGTCTTCAAAGGACACGCGAATTTAAAAGTAAAGAAACAAAATTTTTTTTATATACTATTTTGATAGTGTTAAGTAAAAGAAACGTGATGGCTTACAGTTAAGCTTTTTGAGTATAAAAAGTTTTCACAAAATTTAATATTATATTTTTTGTTAACTTTTCGCTGATTTTTTAAAACTTATTTTTAACTTGTAAGTTATTTTTACTAACTATATAAATATAAAATTTGCAGGATTTAGAGCGGATTAATTTTTATTTTATTTTTTCTGTAAAGTGTAGGTGTATAGGATTTTAAATGACTTTGGGGTTTGATTAGTTGGCAGACAGTTTATATATTTTTTTTCTGTTAATAAATATTTAGAAATGAAACTTTTTATAAAAAGTTTTAACAGAAAATAAAGTTTAATGAAAAAAATTTTAATTAATAAATATCAGAAAATTATTAATTATCGTTGCAGATTAAAAATTATTGTAGATAATTTTGTTTTAAAACTCAATAAACTTAAAAGATTTTTTTAAAAAATGGATACAAAATGAATTGGCAAGCATTTTCATTCTCTGGATTTTTAGGTTCTAAAAACTCGGAGTCTCAAAATTCTAAGGGACCACAATAAATTCCAATATAAGTTCTTATATGTAAACTACTATATAGCATAGTACAAACAAGAAAAATATATGGTTCTTTAGCCTTTAGACACTCAAGGACTATTAGGATACAAAATGTGGAAGACAAAATTGTTCGTTGTCTTCCCTTACATAATTTAACTTAAAAAAGTGAAAAATTCCAATTTTAATTAGAAAAAATGTTTGTTAGAAATTGTAATTCAGAAACTCTTCAAGGCAAATATTTTATTTAAAAATAATATTATATTAAATTTTCATTAATTTTCAATATTTACTCATTGATTATATTCAATATTGAATAATTAATAAAATATTTTTAAAAAAATCATAATATTCCATTTACAAATAGATTTAATTTCAATTATATAATAATTATTTTAAATTATGTAAATATTTGTTAAGATTTTAATCATTTTTAATTTACAAAATCATGTTTAAAAATGTTGTAGCAAACTGTGAGATAAATTTATTTCTATTATATATTTATATCGCATGATAGCAAAAATATAATGTTTACCAACGCCATCACACAACAAATTCATCTCTAGAAGTGCTATTTATATAGTAGAATTATCGTAATTGAAAAATTCTCAATTTAACAAAATATTATTTAAAATAATTCAAATAAATAAATTAAAAACAAAATACCTAGGACTAGCCCAAAAATCAGAATTAGTTAAACGTGAGCATTGTAGAAAAAAATCTGGAATGTTTACAAAATATCAGTCCTTTTAATACATCAAAAATGTGTTTTTTTTTTTATAATTCTGTAATATAGATAAACAAAATGATGAAAAGCAAAACTGTACGCTAAATTTCAGTTGGCAATTATTTCTGTTTCACATTTTAGAAATCTCGAAGTTTCAAAAATGATTTATGCAATTTCAATTTTATTCAATCGTTCCATTATAACACTCACAATTATTCCTCGTAACTAAAATAATATATTAAAAAAAAATCAATTTAATTTTATTATTTAAAATTCATATTTGATAAATAATTGAAAAATTAATATAAAATGATATCACTAAAAAATAAATAAGTAAATTTTGATTTCAGGTAAAATATTTGATAAATTTTTTTATAAAATTTTTATATTAAATTTAAAAATAAAAATTTTGCTAGCCTGAGATCTAGCAACGAATTTACTTTGCTTGTTTTGTTTTGACAGTCAGAGAATGGAATGGAAGGTGTTCCAAACCTGTTCATTATCATTACGTATTAAAATCGTTCGTAAAATTTGTATAAACAAATGATACGACAATCACACTTATATGAGCTATATCTCATTACGAATCTTATTTGTGATCTGGAAGGGTGTAATGTCGATATTATGATCTGTTTTCTTAAGATGACAGACTAAAATTTAAGCTCAGTTGATGAAAATCCTTTAAAATACTTTTAATTTTTATATAAAGCCATAGGGTTTTAAAGGCCAGACCTTTAATTCTATATGTAGTGAACGCCTTAAGTGTCTATTTACTAATTTTCATAACCAATAACAAAATCCTTTGCTAGCTCTTAATCTATTCCAGTTTTTTAATATTTTCAAACAACAACACCTAAAAGTATGCATAATTTCGAAAATTTATTATTTACACATTTCATATGATAATTTGTGTGCATTAAATTTTTATCATATTTATTATGTACTAACTTTAAAAGTGAAATAAACCAATAATAATTTTAAAATTTCATTTAATTTTAAATAATATTGTTGAAAAGTTAATTTATGAAACCATAAATAATCTCAATATCTATACAGTTTTAATTTACATTTATTTAATGTTCAATATATAAAACCATTATTTGGACTATTATTTACCATTAACTTAGCTTAAAGGAAATTGTATATATAAATACATATAACTCTTTAATAAGGACATTTTATAATACATCCTTAAACATTTCGAATTACTTGTTTATAATTATATAAATTTAACACTATCTGTTACCACCTGTATATAATATCGTATAATAAAATTTACGATCTTTACCATTCTATATTATTTCAAAAGTCATTTAATATTTATGTTCCTGGATATCTGGTCTGTATCGCGATAATTATGTATATATACATAGATATATTTAATGTTTATATTGTTTAAATTCTCTATAGTTACTGGAAAATGTTACAATCGTATTAATCCATTTGTGAATATAAAAGGATAATAATTAATTGATG
The DNA here is from genome assembly GCA_963920725.1 of Rhamphomyia laevipes. Classification (NCBI taxonomy): domain Eukaryota; kingdom Metazoa; phylum Arthropoda; class Insecta; order Diptera; family Empididae; genus Rhamphomyia; species Rhamphomyia laevipes. The sequence goes on along the minus strand of OY987258.1, from coordinate 43,924,721 downwards.
AAACTTCCTTAAATTACAACCTCATTTCTAAAACCATTTATATGTACACCGTGTTTAGAAAATTTATAAAGTGTCTCATTTTGATAATTCGGTATCAAATTTTTAAAATAATTTAAATATTTATATAAAATTGAAAAAACGTGATTCAAAACGTTATGCTAAAATGAAATAACTAAATGAATTATCGTAAAATTATGTTACAAAACGTTTTATAAAATAAATTGTGTTCCTTTAACGGAAAACTTAACGATAATGGAGGCAATTTGTTTCGATTTTCGTTACACACAAATTCTAATGAAAATTATTCATACTTTGCAATCATTTTCCTAGTGAATAAATGTCAAACTTAATTATGTCAATAATATACTTTTAAAAAAAATCCTTAATACGATATAAGAAACCATTTATGTTACATTATTTAAATAACTAAACGAAAAAATTTAATATATATACCGAAATGTGTAACGTTATATTTTAGTAATAATAAAAGAAAACCTTGTAATTAGAAATGTGATTACCATATAAAAATATAGATTGAATCTTAGTTGATGTACCAAGAAAATGGAAATTTGTTTATTTAAAGAATGACACTCTGTAAATCCATAATAAACTAACAATATACTTTTAATTACTTCCTTAATTGTCACTTCATGACAGAAAACATTAAAAATTTCATTCGCCACCTTTTTTTTGTGTGTATTACATCCCATCCTAACTAAATAGATTATTATTTGAAGACAAGAATATTTCAACAATTCATCGTACCATCTTATTGTCTATATCAGTGTTTTGCAACCTGTGTTCCGAGGAACACAAGGATTCTGCAACAAAATATAAAAATATATAAAATTTAAAAATTATCATTGAATGTGTTTCCTTTTCACTAAATATTATGTCGTAAAATTAGGCATACTTTTCATAATTTTCAGAATGCTAATAAAAACGTCGATTATAACTCAATAAAAAAAGTATATGCAACATATAAAAAATATGAATAAATCTGAACGAAATCTGAAAGAAATGAAAACTTAAAGTTTTAGTAATGGAAAGATACAAACTCACATAATTACATGAGAATTTTTATGATAACTTAACTCAATTAAATACTGCGAGCGGAATAAATGGCTTCTATGTTGTTCAAAATAGGAACCACAAAAATTACTGACGTAAATATACAATCCTATTTAAAATATATACAACGAAGTTGCCAATAAAAATTGTATTTACATATTTCACGGGGGATTCCATTACATCACAAAAAAAAAACATTTTCCATCAATCATTTTTTTTACTGCAACATGAATTTGTTCGTGCAAAAATATTATTCCAAAGGTAGCGAAAGGTTGAATATAACTGGTCTAGCTGTATATGTATATACAACAATTTAAAATTTATCCTACCAAACACCAATACATATTTACGTGCGGAAATTACTATAAAATTTATTGGAAAATTTATATACACAAAAGGATTCCTTCAACGCATTATTTATTTTCTGATTAAATGTTAATTTGATCAAATCGTAATATTATAAATTATTGTCATTGTTATTCGATTGTTTAATTTGAAATATTTCAATTTTTTTTTAACAAGGACGATAAGGATAACGAATGATGAAACTTTGTGGAAAATAATGAAAATACTATAATAATATTAAATAATTTTAATATAAAATAAAAATTGTATTATAATTAACTTTTCCACAAAAGGATCGTAAATTGAAATAATAAATTATATTGAAGGACTATATATTTTAATAATGACAATTTTAGAGTAGAAAATCATTACGTGGAAATAAATATATTTATTTTGTTAAAAAATACAAAAAAATAATTAATAATAAATTAATTTTATGAATTTGAATTATTTATGAATTTAAAATGAAATGATAAAATTAATTATATCAAAGTAAAATCTATTTTAAATATAATTATTTATTATATGATTTGAAAAGTTTAATTAATTAAATATGTAAAACAAAATAGAAAATTTAAATTAATTAAATTTTGAAAGGATAACAATAAATTTAATAATATAAAATGATATGACTTTAATTCTGTCATAAAATTCAAGATAATTTTTATACTTTATGTTAAGATATCTTAAAATTTAATCATAGAAAATTAATTTAAACTTTTAAGATATCAATAATCAATTTAATCTTTCACCAGAATTTTCTATTTTATATAAATATATGTAAAATTGATTATCTTAGATCCTTAAAATAAACAAACATATAACATTATTTTTAATATATTTTCCTACTAGTTTATATACTGACTGACTGTACCAATCAGCGAGAGATTTTCTTTTTCCAAACAAAAATCATTCAAGTGAATTTTCATTGCAATCCTTTTGACTTGGCACAAAAGAACATTATGTAATTTAAATTTTCTATCATTGTCATTGTCATGATTGAAAATTCCAAATTATTTTTTTGAAACAATGTTTAACCTCATAGTGATATCGTTGGCAACAATTCATAAAACCGTATGTGATTTTTGCAATATTTACCAGAAAACATAAAAAATTATACTTTTGAATAAAAATATGTTGTAACATAAAATTTTCTTTTTGGGTTCAAAAATTTGTGCCTGCACAGTTTAAAATACTGAGAATTACATTTTTTTGAAGACATTTCTATTAGAACCCAAATATGGTCCATAAAACCGAGTGATTTAATATCTGTAATTAACAAAATTGAAACTGATCAAGTTTCTAGTACATCGATCAAAATTGTAACCCCAGCCAATCTGTAAAACAATTTAGAGGCATTTTAGTATGTTTACATTTACATTATTGCATTTGCATTGCATTAAAATCAGAATTTCAATGCATATAATATCTATGAACCAGTAACTGAATTTAGTTAAATTAAATTGACAGCTTTTTCAACAATTTTAGAAATATATTTACATGAAATTCTTTAACATCAATTAATTTTAATAAAAGTTTTTCATATCACAAATATTTAGGTAAAGCTGTGCTTTCTTTTCACTTAAAAATATTCTTGACTGCCATCGCTAATAAAGTATCGTGTTTTCATGTACAAAGTAGCTAGAGTTCAAAGTCACATGTAAAAATAGTAATTGAAGATAACTGGCTGAATGATCGTATTGATTGTATTACCTTAGATTATCGATATCAATACGTACAAGAAAAACGATATCATTTTCTGCTCATTGAAGGAAATTCTGAATATTTATAAATAATTTAATCTTCATTTGAGAACTATAAATATATACGGTATACCTAAATGCAGTGGTAAATGGTATAAAATTTCAAATCATAACCCAGACTTTTTTCAAATCTAAATAATCGACCTAAGCCAATACAAATACACTATAATGTCCTTGAATTTAAATACGAAATTAAGAAATTTACAATATGAAATCTTCTATAAATAATTGAGCTGAAATGATAAATAAATAAAATTTTCATTATAATTAATTAGGCCATACACCGGCAGATAAAACAATAAAAATGATGGAAACTTTAACCGCAAATTACAGATTTTATTAATTACGAGATAAATTATATATTTGTCTCTGTATCTATGTTTAAGTGCCCTTTAAAAGTTATTCTAAAGAATTGGATTGTCCTAGGCATAATTGACTTAAAAGTTCGTGGCAAATCTTAATATAGAGCACGGAAAAACACAAATATCATTCGAACGACTAACCTGTACTTAACAAAAATTTTGTAAACTTTACAAACATTTTCAAGAAATGTTGTACAATGGCTAAAGAAGGACTACATATTCGTGTCGTCATAAATAAAAACAACAAAATTAGAATGCATTTTTTAAAAAGTTCATACGTCTTGATGTAATCAAATAAAATGTGACTCCGAATTTGGGTGATTAATATAATAAAAGTCTTGTTCAAAAAGTGTATTGATAATAAAAAAGCAACAATTAAAATCCGATCTGGTTAATTTTTATGCATTTTTTACGTGTCAACTCGACACTGTGAAAAACATCAAATCTACAATAAGATTCAGCGACAGCAAAACCAGACAAATTATTAATTTAATTATTATTTATAATGTCCTTTAATAAAAAGTTTTTATGGCAGCGATAGTGTTAATTGTGCCTTTATTTCAGGATAGTCGAGAATAAATAATAATCTTTTCTCCTGCACAAATTAAGAATTTAATGTATTGCCATAATGTACAATTTCGACGACTATCCCCCTATATTATAATGTGCTATTTGTCTACCATTATTTTATATGACATTGCATACTTTTCTGATTATAAAGATTTTTTTTTATTTCATTTACAATTTCTTTCACTGAAAATATAGATAAAGCACAGAAAATCTTTTGACTTAACTTTATCGTATCATTTCCAAATATATACACAAATATAACCAACAAAACTAAATAACCATCATACCAAGGACATAGATAGACACAATGATTTGAGGATTTCCATATGGGATAAAAAGAAACAAATTTTTTTTTTTTTTTTTTAAAGGATAACCGACCAAAATAAGAATATAATATTTATATGTACGAGGGTTGTTTGAAATCATTTGGAAGTAACACCGAAAATCCAGTCGTACTTTGGTTAACTATAGAAAAATGTATCCGTATCCAATATAAAATAAATTGCATCTGTTGTTCACTAGTTGTTAAAAGTAGTCGTGTCAGTTGTTGTGGAAGTTTTGGTAACAACAGAATTTCATGTGAATATAATAAAAGTATTAAAGGAATCTGATTTTCCATTTCCAACCGTTCACAAATGGACTTTAGAGTTTATATGTGACCGTACAAGTATTGAAGATGATCCATTGGACGTCTAAAAACTAGAACAACATCATAAATCGTCCAACAAATTCATGTTATGTCATGTTAATCGACGATTGAAAGTGTGTAAAGAGATGAATCCGCATATAGGAATCTGAACGAAACGAATTTACCATACTTTGTATGCAGAATTAAAAATGAAGAAGCTTTATGTTCAAGGTGGTTGCTGTCATATTCGAATGTATATTTCTCAAGCGTATTTCAAATATTTTAACACTATGTAAGAAACTTGGATCCATGACTACAAACTAATGACTAATCAAAATAATTGTTAGAAGCTTGGTTTTGGTTCAAGTTCCACAAAGATGGCAAAGTATAAAAAAATCATTAACATGAATGGTAACAGCATCAGTTCTTTTTTGATTGAAAAAGCAATTTTCTTAATCGATTATCTTCAGAAAACTAAAGTAATTTTTGTCCAATAAAGAAGCAATTGATTTTAAAAGCCTTGGTACAATCATTATAAACATGCTATAGAATTGTTAGAAAAACGTTCAACAAATTCTATTTAGCTTGAAAAAGACTATAAAGTAATTTTGTAATCCATAAAATTCGTTCTTTATTTTTCGATTTTAGACGTTTCCAAACAACCCTCGTACATTATATTGAAAAAATATAGAAAATTCAGTTCTAAAATAGTTTTTTTTTTTTCATTCTATAATATGACAATGCTTATATTTCAGTGATTCATTTTCAAGAATCAAATAAGGATTCTCTGGTTATGTTTGTACTTGCTAAATTATTATTTTTTTTTTCTATGTTTTTTGTATTGTGTTTGATCTAAATTCCATTTTCGATCTTTTCTATTTTATTATTATATTATTTTGTTGATATTTTTATTTTATTCTGCAATTTTTCAATACTTTAGTTTACGCTTAAATTATTTTAATACAAATGATCTAGGATAATAATAGTGAAGCTATAATATTAGATATAGAAAGTTTTGTGTTTGCTTAGTTGTGCATTATTTAAAATTATATAGAAATATCCTTTCCAATTGAAGAATTTGAATGCATTAGAAAAAAAAAAAAAAAATTATTTTATTATGTTTATAGGATTTTGTGATTTAGTTGAAGATTGTAAATTGGTTTTCAGATAAATTTTAATGATATGTATTATAGAATTTTAGGAATTTTACTCAGAATTTTGATAAAAACCTTGTACACTAAATTCTAGTGTAATCTATAATGGTGTAATTTTAGTGATTAATTGTATATTTAGTGTACTGAAAATGTTAAATCTGTTTAAAATATAAATAATAGAATGAATTTAATTTAATTCTCAAATAAACATTTTAATTGAAATGAGAAGATTCGTTTACCATCCTTTATGAGTTAGAAATATATGAATAAGTTTTTGGGTAGACAGATTTGAAAGTTAGTAAATTTTCGATAAACAGCAAGCACAGATAAATTTTGTTTAGTTAGAATTTGAATGAAATCTCCTAATGACAGTACAAACAAATGCTATACCAATATTTAAAATTGAATCTAGTTCATCGTTTAACGAACTGGATGGTGTCCATTTTTCTCCAAATTATCAAATTGATAATTATTTTACTTTCTTTCTGTTGAAATTAAAATAGTATCAGATAATATGCTTAATACCAGCAAGTATCGCAATATATTTCAATACTATCTACAAAAATCTATATCCTAAAACCACAAATTCTTGGTTAATCTACAGGATTAGAATCCTTCTTCTTAGAGTAAATAACATTTTTGTATAATTAAAATTTACTTGTGTCTTGATAATCGTATTTCAATACTTGTGGTCCATATTTCATATAATCTTCAATTTGTGTTACGTTGTTCAATTTTGTATAAAAGCATAGATAAATTTTTATCAATGCTCTTACACTTTTGCTATGATTTCATTTTAATAAAACCTTTTTACAAAATTATTTTAATTTTATTTTTAAATTACAAAAATATTTTACTACATCTTCTACAAATTAATAAGTTTAATCGATTCAGTTTTCAATATTGAAGTAAATTTTGTTAGTCTTAATTAAAACTTTCTCAAGGATAAAAACTCAATGAATCGATTTTAATGGGCCCTACTACTATACACAAAATCTACTATAAAATTTCTTGCTATCATTTTTATTATTTATAATTTTTAATTTTCTTCTTATCCTTGTTTTCTTTTTGTTTTTCCAATTTTTCGTTTTCATTCAAAATATTTCCACTTCATTCGATGCTTTATAACATAGAAAACATAAAAATATATATAAAAAAAAAAAAATCCTTAGGAATTTTGTTATGTTTTTTTACAGAAAAACAAAAAATCTATGTTTTTAATCCCCTCCTAAATTGGGAAAATATGCTTCAATGACGACCATGTTTATTTTAAGGCTTTTTTTCACCAGTTTTCATTATTGTGTCATAGTAGAATATCAGGGATATATCGATTTCTGTAAATGAAAAAAACAAAATTAAATTTTGCATATTATCCTTGAGGGTAATCTATACCACCCCCACCAAAATCGGATTTTTGTTGATTGTATGATGTGAAAAGGATATTTTCAGTTTAAAATTATGAGATAAGAAAAATCATAACAGAAATTTTTGGAAATTTGTTCTTTTTTTTTATATAGTATATAATTTTAAAGGCAGGATCAAGGATATTATTTTTGTAATTTAATTAAAAACAAAATGTTTTTTGTTGTTTTTTTCTTTTTTTGCTGGTAGATTTTATGTCTCTCTATCGTTGGGTAGACGGATTTGATTAACTTAATTTTGGTTTAATAAAAAAATAAAAAAAAAAAGGATTATTGGAAAATTTCAGGATTTTTTATTATGGTAATAACAAAATTAATTTTTAATTTTGTTTTTTTAATTAGTTTTATTTTTTTTAATAATTGTACAAGGGAATTTTTCTAGATTGTGAAAATTGATTTTAATTAATTAAAAATATTTAAATTTCTTGTTAGCAATATTGAAAAATTCAATACGATTAAAAAACTTATTAAGATTTTAATATTTAATGTTCATTTTGTAGCTGTTACTAATAGTAAATTATTGCTAAAAATTTTACAGCATGATTTTGCGTAGTATTGTGCGTAGTACAAGTGCCCAGTTCTAGCCAGGTCTGGGAATTACTAGTTAAATGATCTAGCCTGTAAATGGTCTACGAATGAATCTCATCCATGCTAGGGTTTTCGAGAATGTATGATAGCAAGACAATGCTAAATCGCTACTTAAAGTTTTTGATAGTGTCTGGGACTCAGCATTCACCATTCAAACAAACCAACCAACCATTTTGAAGGTACACTGACTTCCAGTACATAGGTCTAAGTTGATTTGATTATAATTGATTATAATTACAATTTGATTATAATCTCTTTCAGGAAAAAATACAAATTCGTTTTTAACGAACCCAAATCCAACCACTTCTACACTGCTTTTTCACTCATTCACAATAACACATAATTATTTATCTTTGCAAAATCAGTTCGCAACCGTACCGTTTTTAGTTCGTTTTAAGCTTCGTTTACGTTTAAGTAGAAGAGTAATAAAAACTACGTATCATTAAAAAAACAAACAGTTTAGTTGGCGCTGGTAATAATAATTTGTAGTGAATAGAAAATTATGTTAAATTATTGAAATTATTTTTATAATTTTGGATATATAAAATAAAAATTTAAAAAACTTATATTAAATTTTCATGTTTCATTTCTTTTGTATAAAATTATTTCATTTTCATCACGAAACTGGCGGTTCATAAACGCATCAGTTTTCGCATTACATTTTTACATCAATTTTAGCGAGCTCAAGTCGTACTAATGTATACAAAACTCTTCATTTGTTTTCTACTCTTTTTAGACAGTTCGTTAACGAAAAAGAAGTCTTGTATGAGAAACTTAGTATAGCCGGTTCGAAAACGAACCGCTTTTACGTATTAATTCAAAATTTAATAATTCCATATTTATTTCTGTACTCCACCAAAAATTACTGCTAAATTTAAATATTGTTTTTAAACTAAAGTTAATTTCCATTTTATTTTATTTATTTTTTGTTGAAATTCAAATTGTACAACTAAAAATTCAATAAATAAATATAATAATTTTCACACCAATTACAAAAAGGATAAAAAAAAGTTTTTCATTTTTATTTTTCAAAACTATAATTTTTTATTTTGTCCTTTGCATTTCCTTTTTTATCATAGAAAGTGAATAGTAAATCATTTATTCACTTCCTACTATAACTTTTTCAATTGATATCCTTTTGGATATTATGTCTATTTTTATATAGTGTATAAATATATATAATAAAAATTTATGTGGGTTCATTGTTCATCCATATATGATTGCCCAAAGTCTCGTGTCTATAAACTTTAAAGCAATTTTAACTTTTTCTATCCAAAAAAAAAATATTATATTTTTTGTTGCTTCTAAACCTCCACATCTGTGCCATCCCGCACCCTTCAAAAAAAAAAAAAAAATAATAAAATGAACATGATACAATTTTTTTTCCATTCCATAAAACTTTATCGACACATCGAAAAATTTTCTACAATATCAATTTGATTACATTCGAAAAGGATATTATTTTGTTTTTCATTTTTTCATTTTTTTCAATTTTACTCTTGGAAAATTATGTTTTTGATTTTTTTATATATTCTTCTATCACCTAGAAAATTTGTAAGGATAACACAGAAAAATAGAAATAAAATTGCTTCGTTGTTGTTAGCTTTCGTTTTTTTTAATTTAAGTTAACTTTATCGGTAGATTGTTCAGCAATAATATAAAGTCCATTTTTTTTTTATATATATAGATCGATGGCGCTGGAATGTAAAACAAGCGAAACAATAATAATAAGAAAATTAAGTTCTTTTAAATTGAATTAGTTTCCCTTGAAGTGGAGGTCAGTCTTGCAAGAAATTCGTTAGGAGTTTATATGTGCATATAATTTAATTATGAATTATTGGTTAGACAGTTGAAAATATTTTGTAATTTGTTTCCACTAATTGTAAATGCTTTAAAATGAAGATAATCTCTCATTGCTACTAAGATAATGGAATTATGTATATTGGCATTAGAGCAACATTAATGAAATTTGTAACTACATCACTTTATACTAATTATTAGAATATTACATTTTTGATTAAAAGAAAATGCCACATTATGTTTACTACAGAATGCCACTGTGCTCAGCAAACGCGGCTGAGATACTGCATTTGCAAAACACAAAGCCGAAAATTTTAATTTTGCAATATAGAAGAAATTTAGCAAGAAGTTTTCGAAAAAACATCACCAAACACAGAAGTATGGAGTAAAATAATAATAGACTATGACAGTTGACAGACAATACGACAGTTGACAGACAATGTAGCAGCGCTGCAAAAAAATACTTTATAAGTTAGTGGAATCATTACATTAAAATTTTCTTAAAATGGAATAAATTCGTAAATTTTAAACTTGTACTAGCCAAATTTATAAATTTTCTGTGAAAAAAAGAAGTTGAACTGATTTTGAATTAGTAATTGAATATCTACTCAATCTCGGACACAAGCTCCAACTTCTCGTTACCAAGAAAATTTCGAACATAGAAATATATTAATTAATTGTTTGGATAAGGCTTGATATTGTTAGTATGGCTATGAAAAAAAGCATATCATTTATCCTTAAGCTTGATTTTTTTACACTGTCTCTGATATTGAAAATATTTTCATTATTCGCAATTAATTAACTTCTGATGTTTCCATCACCCAAAACAAAATAAATATTAATTGATTAGACACTAATTTCTTTATACAAGAATAAAACTTGAATTATCAGGCAACCAGGGGTTCACAATTCTTAAAATAATGCTACTACTTCTTCACTACATCGTCATCTGGTAATTAAATAAGAATGATTTGAATTTACCAAATCTTCAAATCTGTAGTTCAATATTTTAATTAAATACCAGACAATTATCATCTGTCAAAAATTTTAAATAAAATTTTACAAAATTTCAACTATAAAATCTCACAATCAGTAAACAGTTTAGCATAAAATCATTATTTAAACTCTCAATTTCACACCCTGATAACAAAATATTTATATTTTGATAAATAATACACCAGTACACCTATTGCTTCAAATTTTTTACATCATACTCCGACGGATAGCCTGCAAAAACTGAAAAACAAAAAAAAAAATGTTTAAAAATATGAAAAAATTGTAAATTGATCGCAAGTTTTCCGTCATAAAATACCAATTTACCAATGCAGAAAAAAAAGGAATTTTCATTCACATAAATTTTATATATTTTTTTCCTTTTCTACTTGTACATTATGATATATTAGTTTATTGTTATTTTTCCATTTTCATCCTGTTATGGTGTTATTTTTTTAGATCCTTTATTTTCTGTTGGATGCCCAAAAATTGTTAATAAAATTATGTAAAATAAAACAAAAAAAAATTCAAAATATTTTCAACAACATATAAAAAATGAATTATATAATTTTAAAATAATAAATAAATTGTTTTTATATTCAATAAAAAATTTATATATAAAAAAGTTTAAAAAAAAAAATTGTTCCTGAAAACTTTAACACTTTAGAAATTACATTTTTTTTCCAAAAATAAATATTAAAATTTAATTAAATTTGGCAGAATGATTTTTGAACACTTATGCTAAATTTATGCCACTAAAGTTTATTGCCATAGGAAAATATTTATTGGTGGATGGAATTTTAGATGATATTTTATATTTTCAAATTAATTATAGCTAGTATTTAGGCAGTAATGGATTTACTTTGATTATTTGAGAGCAATTAGTAAAATTAGACTCTTATGAACTCTGTAAACATATGGAATTGAGGGTATAGAAAACATAATTTATGAAAAAGAAGAATTTTGTAAGCACATATACGATAAAGCCATAATGATATCATCACAAAATTTAATGAAAAATAAAGCCATATCGACCAATTCTCAAATATGACATTTTCTCAGATTGAAATGTGTGACAAAGCCGTATCAGTTTATTATAATTTTGAGAGATAAAGCCAATAGTAATTGCTAAATGTATAACAAAATACATGGTTAAATCCGAATAATCAATATAAACTAACATTGATGAATGTAGTAGTTGAAAGCGTACAAAAAATAAAATACCTAGGCACAATTAAGAATTCTATGCGACAAACAAAATAGAAGTAAGTTCTAGAACAGAACAAGCGAAGCGAGAGCAACTTTCAGGAAGATGTCAAATCTATTATGTAAGAGTGAGATAAGAAAAATATTTATTATTCAGCATAAAAAAAAGCAAACTTAGCTACTTAGGACACATCATGCGGAATAATAAATACCGAATTCCTCACCTAGCACTTCAGCGAAAAATAGCACGTAGAGGAAGCAGAGGCAGTAAAAGAATTTGGTGGTTAGAGAATCTAACAGAATGGTTTGGTATGCCTACCATTGAGTTACTTAGAAAACTGAAGTCAAAAGACCATATACATACTATGATGGCCAACCTCCGCAACGGAGCAGTATACTAAGAAGACGAAATGTAAAAGATTAAAATGGAAGGTATATTTTCTATTACCATCTTCAAGAACATTTTCCTTTGCAATTTTTTTTTTTTTTTTTTTGTTATTTCACTTAAATAAACTGGGTTTTTTATTTTTTGGCATTAATTAATTGAGATTTAAGATCATACAGCTTTATCACAGAATTGAATGTGAAAACAAGCCATACGCGAAAAATGCGATTAATCAATTATGGCTTTATCACTTACACTACAACACAGTACCAAAAGAAGCAATATAAAAAAAGAAATACCCGACATAAACACAAAACGCTCTACCAACAACTTCATTCATGCTATTCAAATCTCAAATATGACAAAATTAGGTAATAAAATAAAACATTTCGGAATATCTTTGAAATTTATGTAAAGATATTCTTCTTCTTCTCTTCTTCTTCTTCTTCCTTTTCTTCTTCTTCTTCTTCTATGACGCTACAGTCCGGTTCCGACCCTTGGCCTCCTCATGTAAAGATATTATCTTCTTTTAATTGAGTTCTTATCGTTTGTGGATGGACCTACAATTCTACAAACAATAACTCTCTTTAACATTGTTTTCGACGATCCAAAGAAATAATCAATTTGATTCTTAAGGCCACAATTTTCTTGGCAATGGGAAGTTGATTCTTGCTTAGAATGAAACACTCAATTACCAAATTTAAACAAAAAAAATCGATTCTTTCAAATGTCTGACCAAAATTGGTTTAGTTTTGGTATTATTACCACAGTAACATTTTTTTCTGAATTTCAAAAATATAGTAAATCAATTATTTTAAGACTATTAAAGTCTTTACATTATAATGATTTGTAACCAAATGGTGACTTATGACAACCAAAATAAAATTCCCAATTTCCTTTTTGCACAATAACAATAATAATTCTTATACTAATAAGGATTTATTATTAAGAACATTTTATTTGCCATCTAAACACAAAAATAATATAAAAATTATTTTCTTTCCTATTTCCACATTAAACTTTAACTTTTTCCAAATTTGATTTATGATATTTGTAATTAGTAATTTGTATTCGTAGGATGACAAGGATACCATGTGGAATATGTATATTATAATAACTAAAAATAATATTTATCAATTGAACATGAAAAAAATTCCGAAAATTAATAATATAATAATTTTCATAAAAATAATTGAAATTTTTATTTTCTTTGGATTTTCATAATGTATAACAACATACAAAATTAATATTTTACTCATTCTCCTTGGAAAAGGACGAAAATATAATATTAATAATACAAAATATAATAAAAAGAAAAATCTAATATAAATTTTATTAATTATTATTAAAAGTAATAATGAGTTTTCCAGGATAATTTATAATTTTGAATGGATCTCACGTAGAATATAAGAGAAAAAGTATACGAAAAGAATTTATTAAATAAATATTATTAGGAAAATATTAAAATTCTTAATAGGCTTTAGTATAAAAGTTAAAGAATAAGGAAATAAAGATTTAGAAACGAATTAGATTTTATGTTATAATATTTGAAACATATTTTTTCTATTCAAAATTATCAATTTTAAGTAAGTAGATTCCAGGTAGCATTTGATTAGAAAATTGTGATATTACAAAATTGTAAAAATGTCAAGAAAAATTTTATGATTTAATTGGAAAATCAAGGAAATTCTATTTTTAACGACTATATAAGCCAGAAATATAATATTAATGTGAAATTAAATGAATGGGTCAATCTATAATGCTTGCAAAGTACCAAGGATTCGATGTGATACTAAATAATCTGCAGATATCAAGTTTGCGAATGGTGTTGGTTTCTAACTCTTCTAGATACGAAAGAATATCGGATAATAAACATTTGGATGAAATAAAACCTATTAAAAAAAATTGTAAATACATTGACATTAAACTTGGAAAATGATATCGATGAAATATATGCCACGAGTATCCTGGCAGACTGACACCCTTTTGATGAAATTTTCCCTTACTTTTTTTATATAACTCCTGCGTGAGTTCATGATTAACGACACGAATCGCGTTCTTTAACTCTGGTATCGTTTTGAGTTGATTGACGTACTTTAAAATCGAAAGGCTTAAATCACATGATCTTGGTAGCCAATTGGATCTTTTAGATATGCATATTCAAATCTTTTGTTTAAAAGTTCTGTATAGTATTGCAGAAAGGTGGATAGAAGTTGAATACTGGGAAATTCTCGAGCCATTATAATGACGCACTTGTCTTTGCACATTCAGCACTGATTCGGTTCGATTAAGTTTTTGAATAATTTTTTAACCATTATATGGACGATTATGGTGACGGAAATCATTTTGCAATGCATGAATTTCTTGATTTAGAAGATGCGCTTTAACAATTATAATATGTTCTTGTGTTGAATACTGCTCCATATATTAAAATGTCACTACTCAATAATAGCAAATTTAAAATATCAGATGTTTTGAAAAAGAAAAAGTAGATTTAAATTGTAACCTGAAATCTCTTTTTATCCTTTAACAAAACCGAATCATTAAAATCAAAGTTTTACTTATAATTTAGATGAAACCATCCAACAATTATAAATGTTCAGTTAATCCGTAACCTTAGATTTAGTATAACATTCAATATGAATAATAATTAAGTTACATTTAAAAAATTCATATTTTAAAGCAAATATTTTAAATTATGTATAATTTTTAATAAAATATTATTACTATAAATATATTTTAAAATTTTTATTATATATATTTTTATCCTTAATTTACTCTACAGGATATTATAAAATTAAGTAGCCTTTTGGGAAAAATATTTAACTTAAATAATAAACATTTTTATTCAATTTTTTTATTACTTTCATGTTGTTATCTATAAACATACAAATTATTTAAAATTTTATAACATAAAATACACCAAAACATTTTAAAATTATCATAGAAAAGTAATAAAAATTTCTCAAGATTAAAAAATTTAACGAGCCGTCAGAAACTTTAAATCATTATATTTTCAAACAAACAAACAAAAAATACAAATAATCTTAAAAGAAATAAAAAAAAAGGTGAAAATTTGCATAAATTTTTTTATCTTTATCAAATAACAAGTTTACAAGAATTTTTAAGAGTTGAGTACTAAAAATAAATGCATTACAGTAAAATCTTTATTGTCAGAAGTATAAAGCTGTCAAAAATATTATGCTGCACATACATTGTACAACCTGGTTACTAACGTGTTTTCAACCAGGCTTTAACTTTTCACTATACACATTTTAACTTGGATTACAACTGTCACAAATTGTTTTTCATTTTGTGTTTTTCATGATAGTGTCGTGTCAAATGTGAAACAAAATTCTGTAAAAAGGGTTGGGGAAAAAATAATAATTTCACATTATTTCAATCAATAAAAAATATTGATAATTTGTACATATTAAAACATATGTTTTTTACAAAAAACGTCAAGTAACGTCATTTTGGTTGTACAACTTCCCCATTCACAATGCAACTTGCAACCATCAAACAATGCACGTCTACGTAATTTAAAATATTTTAATATTTCTTCAAACCGTTTTTAAACTGTCAAAATATTTGTCAACGTGTTTTAAACTTGCCCACAAACAACCAAGTTGTAAACACATCTATAAACATGTTTTATAATGTATGAACAGTATTAGAAACAGCTTTATTTAACTGACAAATGGCTTTTAATTCCAATTGAATGTATTTTGTGTAACCATTTTGCTTACATTTCATTGTGAAATTTCAATTCAAAATAAATAAACTGTTTGGCAGTTAGTACATCACGCACAGAAATTCATTTTCGCTAGAACCATGCCCAGCGATTGTCAAATATTTGTTTATATTGTCATTGTGATATTTAATGACTGTCAAAAATATTAAAATTTAAAATACTTTTGTTCAATCGAGACTTTACTGTTTATGCTAAACTTTTAGTTAGAATTCACTGGAAAAAAAATCATATCAGAACATAATAATAATCTATAATTTTATGCTTTATGACGGTTTTATTCCACCAAAAAAAAATTTTTTTTTTTGATTTAAACATAAAAAAAAAAAATTCATCGAGGACACTACAGTAAAAATTCATATTTGGCCAGAAAAGGAACAAACTACAAAAAAAAAAATTTTAATATTAAACGTTAAGTATAAAAAGTAGACAAAAGAAGGACATAAATTATGTAGCATGTCATAAACATTATATATGTATATAGCCCAGTTATATGAGATAATTTTTATTGGGTGGGTACAAAATTCGTTCACATAGAATTATGTGCGTGTTGGTAAATGATGTTTTGTTGTATACAGACATTTTTTTTTCTGTGTAAATTCTATTGTATGTTTAAACAGTTTAAAAAGGACCTCACCCAAAAAATTATATGAAATATATAATAGTGTGTGTGTGTTTACATATATATGTATATAAATTAAATGATGAAAATGAAAATCATATTTATTCTTTACTTATTGCTTATTGTCATTTCATTTTGAAAACATATTTTGGATAGTATAAAAATATATTTGGTTATGTCTTTAAGGATTTAGTTAAGGATTGGTTAATAACGGTGCTATTTGAATGAATTTCATTGAATTTTTGAGTTCACATATATAGGATATTATTATAAAATCTAGTTTTTTTGTAAGTAACTTGCTTGTCAATTTTTATATACGATCTTTTGTAAACTTTACAGAATTAATTTACAAAATTTGATATCAAATTTAAAGTTATTAGATAAAAACCAATTAAAAAAGATTTAATACCAAAACCTTGTAACGACACTTCGATAGTTACACCGTCACAATCGTGCTCCATGTAACTCAAGTAGCTGTGCCAGTAGCGTTATTTGTAGTATGCTATGTTGTGTTGAATTCGGTCCAAAGTTTAACTCCCGACTGAAGCATAGATTTCGCTCTAACTTGACACAACTTTAAAATGACTACTTGTAATAAAAATCCATTAGCTTCTTAAAATTAAAAATTTCTTCACTTATGGTTCGGAATCCATATAAAATTAGATGGTTCAAATTAGATGGTTCAAAAACACCATGAAACTTCAATCATGCGCTATGCTACCAAGCGGAGTCAGTAAGTAAAAACTACATTTTGAGTTACCAAACTGATACTGTTTATATAAAGTGCTTGATATATTTATACTACACAACAGTAAGCCGTAATTTTAATCTCCTAATCTAATATGAATATCTCATCAACCCGAAAATATAAGATGTATACAAAATCTGGAAAAAATATCAATTGTATTAATGAAAATTATTCGATCTCATTGAGATTTTTCTTCCTTTTGTGGACTCATAAGACCTACAACACCCGGTGATCAGAAATGAAAATGTATTGAAAACTCCAAAACGGATAAAAACAATATTTTAAGTTTCACCTTCTGGCCATTTTTACAAATCTTTTTTATGTGCGATGATTTATAAATATTCTAAGAATAACTCAGTAATAATCATAGTAAAATATCTTAATAATGACATTAAATATACATCATCTTTTCTATACACTGTTTTAATAGATATATATCAAAAAATATTTTCACAGTATTATACATATTTTAAAGTAAGATTTATGTTTTATGACAAAAAAGGAATTATGTATTACGATTGTTCATTTTTTAGGTGATAGATGATTTATCTTTATTGCAAGGTGTTATGACTATTTTCCACAAAATATATGAAAAAAATAAACTTCGAAATTAGAAATTCATACCAAAGACGAAAGCCTTTATTTCACTATCATATCATAATAAAAGCAAGTAAATTTTAAACATAAGAAAACTTTACTCATAAAGTTTTCCTAGAACTGAATTTTGTGTATATTTTGTAAGTGAGGATTCCTCTGTCCATATTTAAAATTCTGATGAAGAATTTTCTCTATGACAATTTTCTTTGTTAAATCCAAATGATAATGTTATTTAAAATGTTTTGACTTTTTGGATACTACTATACATAATACTACCAACAACAACAAAAAAGTGTAGATTGACAAAAATGATAATAAAGTTTTAAGTATTTTACAAATTTTTATTGGTACATACATAAAAATTTTGTCTGATTGTGACAAGAGAAAATTGGTTAATTTTTATATAAAAAAAAAAAATTATTACGATTGGAAAATTATAGTTTAATATCATGGATCAAGAAAATAATCATTAGAACTTTTATTATCACTATTATTGGGTCAAAGATCTGTACAGACAGATTATGTATGTATATATTTGTGTGGAAATTTTTGAAGATTAAGGATTTTTTTTTTGGATAATTTATTGAAGGTAAAATTCTTGACTTTATTACAATATAAAGATAAGTTTACATCAGGTGATAAGAGTTTTATGAAGGTACGTTTCTTTAATTATTCATTTATTATATAGATATAATATTGAAACAATTAAAATTGTTTTACATATTAATTAAAATTGTGTTTTAGATTTTGGTTTTTATCGTTGGAATTATTACCTGATAAAATTAATAAAAAATGTTATTAGAAAAACTATGTTTATTATTTGCTTTATCAGGAATTTTGAAATTGTAAATGATTGGGTAAAGGACTTTAACAATTTTTTTAATTAAGAGTTTTAAACGATTTAAAGGATTTGTATATATATTAATATTATTTTTTTATCTAATTTATAGTCAGTTGTTGATTCATTAATTAACTAACTGATTTCGTATCGATAGAAGTTACCATTTGTGACAATATGTAAGAAACGCTTAAGTCAACTTTAGTGAAATTTTATACGTTTCAATTCCTAATATATTTTTCGAGCTATTCACATTATTAATATTTGGTGTACTTTGGTTGTTATATCTTTAAATTTAAAACCATTTTGACTAAGTAATTTTTAATCATAAATGTTTTTGTAGTAACAGCTTATGTCTATGGGTGCTAATTGTTATTTTTTGTAAAATTAGCTTAAGTCTATAATTCATGGTAGTTAAACGGACTGAAAGTTACTCGTTATGATTTTCAAAAATAATTTAATTCAACATAAAACTATATTTCTGATATGCAAAGTGAAGTTTCAGAATCTTAAGTTAACATAAGCGATTTTACTACATTGTATTTTGACAGAATTTAAAATTAAAAATTTTGTTAACATTTCTCTACAACATCTTAGGTCAAAAGGTCAAATGAGATTGTTATTATGGATTTTTGGTTGATATTACATTTTTCTAAGTTCACTCCTAAACATTTTATATTTTCGACATAAACTACTCTTACATGCAACATCAATTAAACTGGACTAATATAAACTTTTTAATGGATTTCGATTATCAAAGTTCAATCTTAATTTAATTTAAATGTTTTATCATACTTCTTATATAAGCCTGGGTTTAGGGCTACACTATTTTAGTGGCTCCAAATAAACATTAAATTATAATGTCATTAAAAATTTATTTCTATCAATTTTTTCGAAATTTTTGTCTTCAATTTTCTCTCAAGTTTCTGTGACTATCGATGCCATTAACCATTAAAATATGTAATTATATCTAATTTATCAAAAATAATTAATACATAATAACTGGTTTAACATTGATTTAGGGTCGTGGGCTCGTGGGCGGCAATAAATATAAACCTACACGGGAATACAAAATTCGACACTGTATTTAATCAATAAAATATTGCCAGTAAATATTCACATTGATTAATTAAACCTATATTAAATTAATATATAAAAGTTCTCAAAGCAAAAAAAAAATGTTATAATCAATAAGTAAATTTCCAAAGTAATTTACAACTTTCATAATTATGTCATATATATGTCATCGCCATACATAAATGTCATCGGCATATAACAAAATTATGAATTACTATAATAATTTTATATTAATTTTATTTTACAAATACAATTATACATAAATAAATGAATGTGTATTAGTTCAATAATTTATTGCATAATTCTAAATATCGAATAAAAATATTTCAATTTTCACTATATCTAAATACAGTGAAAAACTTAAGAAAATTTATACGGATATTAATTTGTGCAACATTACAAACCAAAAAAAAAAGAACTTTATTATTTTAAATAATATAATATTTATTGGAAAACACGTAATATTTCCCAAAAGAAATATAAGAAAAACTATACAAGAAATTGTTATAAATAATGTCCTTTTCCTAAATAATGTTGCCTTAAGGATAACCAAATGCTGGCGAGATACTGTAATGATGAAATTTGTTTTTGTTATCAATGTTGGATATATATTCATTATAAGAAATATACTCATTAATAAAAATGAACATAATCCTTATGGAGGAGAAATTATTGCAAGAAAAATAGAGTAACTTGATATAATAAATCATAAAATAAATAAATAAAAAACATTTTATATTTTATCGATATCAATTTGTCTGATTTATTATTTTCACTTTGTCAATATCGAGGAAAACAGGCAAAATACAAATATTTATTGAAAATTATTGTTTTTTATATAATTTGCAAGTTTTGTTTTAGCCCATATAAAAGAAAGATTTTACAATTCCAAAATCAAGCATTAGTAAAACTAGTAGTGGATTTGAAATAATCCAGTATTGTTTTAATATCTTTGGTTAATATCTCACTGATAAATATTTCCAAATACTTTGATGTAGTATTTTGGACGGTGTCGTAAAATAGGTCCATGCAAAATACCGCCATTATTTGGCATTATTACAATTTCGAAAAACGAAATAAAGCCATAATTGAATTGCAATGTGGCCTTATTTGGATTTACAAGAATTATCTTGTAATTGAATTAATGGCATAAAAGTAGCTTGTAAACGAAATAAATATCAACAATAGTCTATTAAGTAACTTTATTTTATAATAAAAAGATAGAAAAATATTATTCATGATTATAAACGTATAACATTTACATATGTAAAAACATATCATAAGGAATTTTTCAAGGATTAAATATATATTCAGTATTGAATTTCGATTAACAATAATTTTATTTATTGCATCTGAAGTATTCTTTTCTGTATCCTTTTTTCAGCTTTTTAACTAATTAAGGGCAATATATTCCATTTAAACCATTTTAAATTCCTCATTTAAATATCGTTTTATTAGCCTCAGGATTGTTGCAGTTAAATGAGCTTAATATAATAGTTGAATAAAAGAAGGAAATCATTCACAAACTATTCAAGGATTATTTTTCTATTTTTCAAGAATACGAATATGTTAAAGCTTCTTTTATTATCGCTGACGCTGTATATGGCTCAACATTTTACAGGATTTCAAGGACTTATGTTTAAATAACGTCACAATGTGAAATAACGTCACAAATTACGAGTACTGAGCGAATCCGAAACTGAAATAAACCTATATGACATTATATGAATTTCATCAAGCAAAATAACACAATACCGAAATTATGACATTTGAGCTGTTTGAAAAATAGTATAGCATAATTAATTAGGCATTACATCTTTATAAATTAGAAATTGATGTTGAAAGGTGTTACATAAAATGAAGAAACAAATAAAATTCTCTCATTTGACCGAATTCAATAATTGATTTCTAACCCAGAACTCCTACTTTATATAGTTCGTTCATGTAGTAAGAACCAAAGCAGATGAATGAGATAGAGACAATGACATAAAAACTATTCAGTTGTCTCGCGTTCATCTCACCATCCTGGAGTCGCCGCTTCTTAAAGGCATCTTCATCGCTCAGCATTGATTGTCCTGTTAAGACCGCGGTCCCCAAAATACTGAGGTTTTGCTATTTTGTTATTATATTTTTTTGATTACCCAATCCGGTTTTCCTTACATTCCCTTTGTAACAAGCTTGTCATCATTGTAGTTGAATATCATCCATTACATTGCCACGGCCACTGTGGTTGAAAAAAAAACCTCCACTAGTGCACCTGTTATGGCAAGCTTGTCTGCTCTATCATTATAAATAATTTTGAATATTACTGCATACTAAAATATTTTATCATTTTTATTCAAATATTTTTGTTTAATTTAATATTAAACAAAAACAGAAATTTTTAATTTATTACTTTGGGTATGTAATTTAGATTTTAATATCGATTTTAATTAAATATAACCTAATATTGTAATAACCGGATGCAAACCAAAATCATTAATGTTTTTTTTTTTATTTTCAGAATGTTTTCTATTAGCCTTAATTGTGCAGTAACATTTGCATAGAATTGTAATTATATAATACAAAACTATAAATTATCAAAATTCCATATATTAAAATTAATAATTTTAATGACAGAACAATTTAATTAATGTCCTTGATGTTAGGTTGCATGGTACAAAATTCTAAATATAAATTCTAATTGCAATTAAATTATGCAAAATATTTCTAAGTCATAAATGATATGAAAAAAAAAACATTTTTTATGTAATTTCTTTAACATTTAATTTATGTATATGCGCAGTTTATATAAAATGAAAATATGGAAATTAATTTAATTAACACCAATATTGACAATTTATGATTAGTTTTGGTAGGTTTTTTGACATTTATAAATTTTACTTGATTATGTAAAATGTCATTTGAATATTCTTCTCAACAGATTTTATTTGACTTTTTTAATACGACAATTACGAAAACTATAATGAAAATTAATCAAATTAATTTTTCTTATATATCTGTTTAATTTCTGTACGTATACCAATTTCTCATACTAACCGTTTCTATTTGGTTTGTGAGTTGTGTCGGTATTTTAAGTGGGTCCTTTGCAATATTTCCGATTTATATTAATAATATTCCAGGAAATCTGAAATTCTTTGTAAAGTGACAAAATCTGCAATTCGTACAACTTCTAGGTAGCTTTTTTAATAATGATCCTATATATATTTTTATTACATGAAATTTTCATAAATTTTAACTATAATTTTTGAATACATACAAATACAAAGAACTAATTATTTTTACCATAAATTAAATGAATTTTTCATTGAAAATTAATTTTCAAATAAAATGTTTAAAACCAATGCAATTTATTAAAATTTATTTTAGTATTTGCGAACAAAAATGAAAATATATTTTCATTTTGTTTTTGTTCTGTAAATCACTGACCATATCGTTAAACGTGCTGTGAATTTTGAATGTGGTGAATATGTGTAAATTTAGAAATTTCAAAAAAACCACGTAAATGTTAAATATATCACCATTAAATTAGAAGTCGATAGTGCATTTAATAAAGAATTTGGTTTTTTGAATTGTTATATATAGTTCGGTATAGATTTGAACAATTTCTGCTTTGACAGTTCAAGTTTTTTATTTATATAATGTTATTTTGTATATAAGTGAATTTCATGTTCACATTAATTGTACACCACTATCAATCAATGCAGAATTTTATAGTTTTTTTAATGATGAAATTATAAAATTAAATTATACTCTCCGAACTCCATATAAATTTAACATGTTCTGTTTTAATCATAATCATAAGTCAATATTTTTTTACCTTGTAGATATGAAGTACCCTGGAAATTATAGAGATAACATGATTAAAATGATTTTATGCTTTTGACTGTGAATTAAATCTAAACTTTCAATTTTGTGATTGCTTTGGTTCAAAACATTAAACTCTTTGAATGAAATCGTTAACCAGGGAAAGAATGATTTATTATTACATAATTTATAATAATTTCTATAAATGATAATGAATTTTGATTAGATCCATTTGAATAAATAACGAAATTTAAACTCATGATCAAATATGATTTTTAATATAGGATACCTGACGTAATATGAAATTTGTTACGGAGAATGAAATATGGTCCAATGTAATAAACTACTGACAAATATAATGAATGGAATTTACTTCTTGTCCATTGGCATAAATATACATAATTGTTGAAGTAAGTTCCAAGGATCACGGATCTTATTTCACCTAATTTAGTATCAGCTTGGGATCATATTTGTTCCAACTTGCGTGTTTCGTTCTAATCATTTAAATTATGAATATTACCATAAAGTTTCCTGATATAAAATTTCACTTTAATTTAGTAATTCCAATAAAACCAAATATTAAATTTACACCAAAAATTTTGTTAGACCATTTAATGTTGTACACATAAATATTCTTTATAGCAAATATTAAATTTAGTTTTCATTAAACTACCATCGTTTTTATCATTTATGTAGTTATTTTATGATTCTAAATTTAAATTACCAAAAATAAAAATAAAAAAATTATTATGTTGATGGTTAGCCATTTTTGGCTAAAAGTTAGTCTTTTACTACAATTCTTTTGTATGTTTTTGCATCAATTAAAAATACCATATTTAAATAGTTGTACCGGAAACTATGAGGTATAATTTCTAAATGAATGGGTGCCATAAAGAAATATACAAAAAAAAAACTGTGGTTACATACAATGTCAATTAAATTTTATGTGACTATATCCATACAATATTAGGGATAATTTTAGTTATATATAAAGTAAAATATAATTTAATTTTTTAATTGGTAGTATTCAAAATGATGTGAATACTATAAATTTAAATGTAAATAAATTTTGAAAATTTCAGTATTTTAGATTAAATATATTTATAAAATTATATTTTACGAAATGTGAATACAAATACCATTATTTAATTAAATTTAACCGAATACAATTATATAAAATTGTGTAAAGCAATTTTTGAAAACGTTATTTTGATGGACGGTATCGGATTATAATATAGTACGTTTTAAAAACTATATATTGTAATTACAAAAATATTTAACTTAAAACTATTTTAAATTTACATCACGATTAATACAAAAAAATTGCAGTGTAATTTCAGGAATATTGTCATTTCACTACAGATATCATGATTTGAAAAAAAAATCCTAATTTTTATGACCTTTTAAAATTTAGAACAAAAAACCAAACTAAAATTTTTGAACTAAAATTGTAAAATGATAAATGAACTACAGGATAAAAGATAAAACTTAAAATAACCATGTTTAAATAATATTTTAATGAAGACTTAGTGATGCCTTTCAAAATTAAATTTATTTTTGAAATGTACAAGCCGCTATCAATCGATTATGCAATTGATATTTATTATAATCTTCATCAATTTTCATTCATTCTCTTTCCGAAACTTGAAAGCGTACAGATAATTAAGTTTAATTTGAAATTGTTATCAACATAATCAAATAGACAAACCTTTAACGCCACCTAACAGACAGTTTTTGAAATGTCTCTGTATATTCTATATTTAAATTCTTGAAGTTATTAAACTCACAACCAATAATTTTAGTTAATATTTATGGTGTTAAACAGAGATGGGAACTAGTTTTTAACGAAACCAATTTTCTGTGAACCAAAACCTAATGCAATTTTGAATTTATAGTTGAATCAAACCATTTCGAAGTTTGGTTTTTGTTTGGTTAAAATCTAAAAAAAAACGGAAAATGTGAAATTTTTGTTCAGAATTTGAAATGTGTTATTCAGAATTCGAAAATTGACAGTTTTTGTTTTAGAATTTGATTTATTATTTTATTTTGTTATTTAATTAATAAATTCAATTTAAAATTACATAGAACGTAATTAAAAATTATTTATTTAAAAAATTTTGAACCAAAACCAAATAAAAACTAAACCAAAACAAAAAATTAAAAAACAAACCATTACCAAAACCAAAACTTTCAGGTAATCTTGAACCCAAACTGAAACACAACCGAAAAAAGAAGTGGTTTCAATCTCTGGTGTTAAATACAAATTCTATAAAGATTACAATGAACAACTTGGACAGAACTAACCGATAAACAACCAGAATCAAATTTTCAAATAAATTTAATTCAATTTGGTCAAGGATTTAAATTAAAAGTAACATAAGATTTCAATGATTTCTTACAAATTATAAGGGCATAGGGCACTGATTGTAATGAGCTATCAAATAAAATGACCAGTCGATATAATTAAAAAGTTTTATTTCCATCAATCCAAAGAAATAACAAACACTTTCTTTTAAAATCCTATATATTTATCATATTCAAAATTGTACATACCAAAAACAAACAATTCCAATAAATTCCAACTGTTGTTGACCCACATAACAAATCACTTTTAATGTTTCTATATCCTAAAATTCAAATATTTATGTAATAAATTAATATAAATTTTAACAAAAAAATTAAAAATATTACAATTTATATAAATAAGGACGACAACGAAAATATAATTTAAATTTGTAATATATAGTATTGATAAATACTAACAAAAATTCAAACATCATTCGCAAATGTCCTTTTTAATTCATCCAGCATTTTCTAAAAATCCTTGGTCATTAAAAAATCACATTCATACAAAACGTTGGATAAATGTTGTAACAACCAAAACACAATATTAAATAAACAAAACAAAAAAAAATCCTTTATCGTTTTCAATAGTCCACTCTCTCCTCTCTCTGTAATAATACTGTCACAAGTTGCAGCAGTATATAGACCAGACTTTAAAAAGAAGGTTACCATCATATTAAAAATAAAAAAATTGGTTTTTACGACGAAATATTGGTGTACATGACTGTACGATTTTGTCAGAACATTAAAATAAAAAAACAAAAAATTTAATAGTCTTTTTAATGGTTTGCACAAGCTACTTTTATTTAATTAAATACATGCTGGAAAATGTAAGGTTTTGTGATGGTTTTGTCCCTGATAAACAGAGATTAGGATTTAATTTTATGGTTTTTAAAATGGTAGTAAAATATCTGTTAAAGTTTATTTTTATGTGTAATTTGTAGAGTATATTTTGAAAATGTTTGGTGATTAAATTGACAAATTTTTATATTACAAATTATGTAAAATGTTTATATTCTATGGTCAGTTGTATAAATTAAATTTTTGTATTTAAAATGTATGACAAAGACAAAGTTTTGACAATGTTTGATAATCTATGACAATTCATTAGAATATACACAATGTAATATATAAAGGCGGAGGTTACTTATATAATTGTAAAAAGGCTAACAGATTAACAGGTACTACATTACATCATTATTATGAATAGTATAGTAGTGTGATATTCTGTAATTGTTTATTGCACGGATAACATTCCAAATAGATTGATTGATATATATGGTAGAACCTCAGGTAAACCACATCAGGCTGTTTCCATATTCAAAATATTCATGGTCATAATCTCTAAAAACTTACAGGCCACTGCCGGCTTAGTTACCACATAATTAAGCAGAACAGCTCACATCCACCTTTCTGTAGAATATGCTGGGAATACGACTTCTTACACATCTTTTCGATTTCTTTTCAAATCGTATTGTCATATTTTTCATTCATAATCGAATCCATTCGATTAAAATTTTAATATGGTTAAGCCATTGCAATTTCATATTTCGCTTTTTCGTATAGACTTTCTAACCGTCCCTGTTCATCAGTGTTAAATATGTCTAGTCGCGGTGATACTTACAAACGTAATGCAATATTTGTCCAGTTTTGAAAAAACAACCTCTTTTTCATTAATTGTTACCAAACTGGAATTTTTTGTTGAAAAAGATAATGCATCAATTTAAAAATACTGAGCAACTGAATTCAAATAAAGTAATCAAAAATAGATAAATTTTTTGTAAGTCCAAATATGTTTTTGATAGCGCAATATTGCTATAGCTATGTAATCACTCTAGGATGCTCGAACCTTTAGTTAAAAATGAACTATTAATCCATTTTAATTAAAGTAACAGCTACAATGTATCGATCAGTTCAGTACTGAATCGTTCAGTAACATTTAAATTTGACATCTTAATATATTTTGTATGGAAAATCGGTTGACTGGACAGATGCGATTGAATTTGAATCGAAACAACGAATCGAATCGAAAGATTTTGGAACGATTGAACTGATTAAAGCAAATTTGACAATTACAAAATTTAATAATATGTGATTTAATCGGTTGCAATCGATAACCATGTGTTCATTCTACTTAATCAGTCGATGTACGAATCGAATCGAAAGTGAACCGATGGATACATTGTAGTCCATACCGATTTTATTGAATTTATAATTAAATATTCGATAGCGATCATAAATGTCACTCTAGATCTTATTTGTTAGTTTAATACTATTTTTCCTTATTTGCAATAAGTAGCTCTATACGGAGCTATGTGTATAAGAAACCTTATCTCTAATGATTAAAGAAACCTACATATTAAAATTAGTGTATATCCAAATTTTCTGTTGAATGCCAGGCACATTTTGTCAGAAAATATAATTATCATAACTTTAATTTCAGTGTATAATTCTTTCAGTAGCGTAACATGTAAAATTGTCTGGATAGTAAAAGTATAAAAATCTTAAATTAAAATTATAAAAAAATATTATCTTTTTTTATGTTTTCGAATTTAATTTAATATTGTTGGAAATTCCAAACATTTTTAATCTAAATTGGAAATTGTAATTAACTCAGATATATTTATACGTCACTGTCCCCTGCCAATAAAAATATTATTTTTTTGCTATTATTATTTTTATCATAGATTAACAAGCAAATTAAACAAATCTCACTGTCCTAATATTGATTAAATTTTCTATATATTCCCAGCAATTAGAATTATTATAGATATTATTTTCATATAGATTTTCTCTAAGGCTATTCTAAATGTATGATAAAAATGAAAAACACAAATTACAAAAAAAGAAAACAGGTAGCAGTGGAGAGCAGATAACTCTCGTAGTTAGGTTCAACAGTGATTAATTTCGAACAGCGTTTTGTAAATTACGGTATACTTTTGTAATAAACTGAGCTTTCTTGAAAATTTTACATCTAATGCATTCTAATTCGTAATTTTGATATGGAACCACAGAAATTTCAGACAACTGAAACTTCCGAAATAAAACTGCCTATCTTTAAACCCACTGAAAGTACAGACTCAAATTTACAGGAGCACCTACTAGATAGCAAAATCTACCTGTGTGTAAGGTCATACCAGCATTCATAGAATCCTATTCAAATCTGCTGGCAATTACATTTAACTTATGAAATATAATCAGGCATTTGTACATGAACCCACTTAATTGTCGACAAAACCATTCATTTTATGTATGCTTAAATCCAATGCGATACTCCTAGTTATTTGGGCTACTCGTAAAATTCAGTTACTCACTTTTGAATGGCTCCTGATATTATTTATATTAAAAAAAAAACTGTTTCCAACTGTCAATGATAGTCAATTGTCCTTACACATATAAATATATATATAGAAAATTTTAGTATGATGTGAACTATTAAATTGACTTTATAACGATAGCATTTTTAAATACAGGTTTAATGGTAGCTGTTCAGCATAATTGTATCTCTGGGTTATCGTTTTATATATTTTTATTTCAATAATAAAAAATGCATAAAAATTCAATTTTTAATGGTCAATTTTGGTAATAAAAATTTTCGAAAATATTGTGGAAGAATTGTTGGTATTATTACGAAAAAAACTATACCGAAATTTACACTGTTCATTGATTTTATGCTAAAGGCCCAAAAAATTTAGTTATTTTTCATTTTTATAATATTTTTGGATATATATACAAAATTTAATGTTCAATTTACGTTACGTTTTATATAGGCCCTTTGGAAATATGCACGTATACAATTATCCAAAAATTCTGAAATTCAGTTTTAATCAATATTGCATTTTTGTAGGCAAAGAAATTTATGGAACTGTGATAGCATCAATATTTTTTTTATATATATATATTTTATCTGTACATGTATAATTATCAACCAGAATTCTGTAAAACACTCTGGGGTGTCAATAGAGTGGTGCAATCTCTGTACAATAATTCCATTATTTTTATCATTTTTTTTTCCAATTATTTTAAAAAGCTAAAGTAAAATATTAAACTTTGAAATCATTATTTTTATAGTATCAAAAAAAAATTATTCTAAATGCTAAAAATTTATAATTTTTTCAAAGTAATCCAATTACTTGATATTGATGCAACTTAGCAATATGTAGAACACCATTTTTGATTGGTTGGTTCTTGATTTTAACATAGAAAATCCCAAACACATAGGCCACAGAAAAAAGAACTCATTGTACACTGCAGTGCTGCATTATTATTACAGTGTGTCGACCAATCCTGCTCTTTTGATGAACGATATCATCTTGGCCGGCTTCAGTTTACGTGCGCCTTCAAGGTTTTTTTTAGAAAGAAACAACTAAACTTTCTAAATCTTTTATGTTGTACTGACGGGCAATGGAACAACAAATGTTGCATTGTCGGCTTCTCCTCCATAGACCCACGACATGTGGTGGATGTAGTAAGACCTAATCTGATTGCATGTTTTCTAAGAATCGTATGTGCCGGTGCATTTGCATATATGGTTGTTGCCTTGTTCATTTTTAAAATTATTTTGGACTTCATTTCATTAGCAATACTCCAGAACACTTATAAGTGCTATATCTTATTACTTACTGAGCTTTTAATCTGTTTAAGATACACTTCCAAAAATAAGTAGTTTCATAATCACTTCCAAAAATAAGTAGTTTTATTGCCTATTGAAGGAAGTCTCATATTTCATATTCTTCTTTACAAAAATAATATTGATTAAAACTTCTGTGGTCATGAATATCTGATGTCGTGAATGTTGGATTCGTTTTGGCAAGTCTGTAGTAAAAAAAAATAACAAATTTGGAATGATAGATAATAAAAATCAATTTTTGTGCAATAATATTTTCATTACGATACCTATTAAATGTTGAGCATATCTGGCCTCCACAGTTAACAAATGGATTCTAATGAAAATATATTCTATACAATCAGGACCCAATTTTTTTAGTAATATTTCATTAAAAATTATTCTTTTATTTTATATTTTTTTATTTCATTTATTTAAATTAATTTAAAAAAAAAAAAAAAAACTTTTTTATTTTTTATTATTGTGTAAATTTTTGTTGCACAACTTTTGTTAATTTGATTTAATATGGAAGTGAAAATAAAATTGTTTTAAGAGAATATTTTGTAAATTCATTTACATAATTGGAAATTGGAAATTTTTATTGCAGTAATTAAAGTTTTAGTATTGATACAAAGAGGAGGTACATAATTTAATTTACCAGCGTTATTTTTTTTAGTTGGTAACAATTAAATATTGCAATTTTGTATTTATTTTGTTATAAAAAGAAATTTTACGAATAATAATTGGTATTTATTTAACAATTTCAATAACAAATTCGATATTGAAATATATAAAAAAACATCTGAATAGGATTGATTAAAACTGAATAAATTGTAAAATAAATATATAAAAATATGTTTTTTTTATAGTAATTATACATAATTTTATAGTAGTCACTCAAACCAGTCTTAGGCTGGTACATGTCTTCGACTAGATTAGATTAGATTTAATTTCACAAAGAGGAACACTAGTAGCCCTAATGACTTAGGGTGTAATAATGTAACTAAAATGGTATCGTAAGAGTTTTCACTCTAGCGGCCTCGAATTCATGTACTATGTTTCCTACAGGAATATCAGCATTCACAGAATCTGCACACTTGTCTTGTGATTGTCCGAATCTATGTAAATGTTTTTTTTTAATTTTCTATATAAAGCCTACCAGTGTTCTGCCTTTCTTTCTATTTATTCCAAGCATTTTCACTTTGAAAAACCAGTTTAAAATATCTTCGAATGTATCAACCTATACTCACCTATTTATTTAATTTTGTTGGGATTACGCTGTTTGGTACTTTTGAAGCCATAGAACAATATCACTTGTCCCTCGCTTTACTAAGAGATCTGCTTCTTCGTTTCCTGAAAACCCTAAATTGAGCAGGAAACCAAGATTATGTTATCCTGTTTTCCCTCACTAAGTTTATCAATGTTTGAAGACAATCCCACATAATTTTGTTTTAGTCTAAATATTGCGTCAACTACTAATGCAAAGACAAAATTAAATTGCTATACTTTTACCATTTACATCAAAAAATTGAAAACCCTATTTTGATTTCTATTCATTTTCTATATTTTTTCTAGGATTTTGTAGTTAACTTTTAAAGATAAATTTTTCTATCACTTTTTTTTTCTTCATCTTTTTTTCTTTTTGTTTATAATCTAAATTTCCCATAAGGGAATATTATACATTTATTCAATTTTGAGCTATTTTCATTTGCTTCCTAAATATATTAGAAAAATTTCAGTTTTTTACAAAGCAGCAAAATGTATAAAATGTTAAAAAGATTATTTTATATATATATGACAAGATTCGTATTCTATAATAAAAAAAAAATTATTTTGAAATGTAATATGTACGTAGGATAAATATATATAGAAACTTTTAGGTAAAAGATCTATAAAGTCACTTAAGTATAATATCATTGGGAATTCTCTTATACAGAGAAAAAAAAAATGGAAATTTATTTAAGAAACTTTTATCAAGACGATTTCTTACACATTTCAGTTATAACTTTAAAATAGACTAAAAGATAAATTATTATTTTTATATAAAAACTTTTTTACTGCATAATTTCATTTGTCAATTTATTATAATATTTATTCATTCACTTTTCATTTTTCATATAATCTTATACTGTCTGATATTATATCAAATACGTCACATTTAAAAATATGAATTTATCAAATCTTTGAACCTGTATGGCATATGTCTCGAAATATGTTAGTACAAATATAGCTTTTAATTAGCAATATCTCAAGTAATTGTTTCTTAATAGCTGCCACCGAATCTAAAAATAATTCAATTCTAATTATTTTAAAGATCAATAAAATTGAAATACCTTGTAAAAGATTTCAATTGTAGCTGAAAATATATATTTCAAAGACTTTGAGAATTCTTTTCAGTTCAAGAAAAATGCTCCCTATAAGCTCCTAATTATTCTGCCATTACTTTTTCTATTTATTCATTAAATAAATAAAATAAAATTATAAACTTGATTACACCTCGCACCACCATTAGCCGATTCAAGAAAATACTGGGCTGTTATTAAAATTTGAGTTTAACGAATCTTTGAACCAATATCGGTTTATGTCTCGGAATAGGTTGGTATAAATATAATGGAAATAAGTAAGCGAGGAAATTTGTTAGCTTCTTATTAGCAATAACTCAAACGATTCAATTGTGGACAAAATATATATTTCAAATGCTTAATTTTTTGTTCAGGAAAATTTGCTTCCACATTCCTCCTCATTCATCTGTTATTACTTTTTCTATTTATTCATTATATAAATAGTAAAAGACTTTATAAATGTGATAACGTCACCTTCATCCCTAGCTGATTCTACTTAAACCCATCAACACTTCGTTGTTATTAATATAATAATCTATAACATTTTGAATTTATCAAATCTTTAAACCAGTCCGGTTTACGTATCTGATCATTATTAATATCTCTGCTATTTTTTATTTATATTTAAATTCTAACTAAATTAAATAACATTTAATATAATAAAAAATTCCCATAAAACAATGAAATTAATATAACTTTTACCAAATAATCGAGAAAATTATATTATTACAATAGTATTAAAAAAATAATAATAATAATTTACACAATTTAATCCCGGAATCTTAACACACCTTATGGGAAAAATTATCATAAATAAAATATCTTATCAAAATATTAAAAGCATATAAATACCAACAACAACAACAAAAAACAGAAACAGAATAAACAGAAAAATTCACAGCATGAGATTGTAAAGAATGAAAAAAAAAATAACACAATCATAAACGTGAAAAAAATCTTTAACCACATAATTTGAATTCTTCATCAAACCTCATTGAATAATCCATATTTAAAAAAAAAATTGGGTTGCTCTGGATGAATTCTGCTGGTTGCCACACCCATTATAACAATTTGTGGATGAATAAATGTGGTGTTAGTAAATTGTATATAAAATATCTTTTGTCCAAAAAAGCATAACATCGTTCCCGTAAGTTTTTTTTTTTTTTTTATGAAACACGTTCGTAGTTAGGTATACGTAGTAGTTTTAAATGATTATGTATGAAACTAATAATAAAAAAAAAAGGATTTATTCAAAACACATACTCAACTTTCAGTAACACGTCCCAGTAAAAAAAAAAATAGTTATATATAATTTTTTTTTTGTATAAACGTGGTTACAATCCTTATATTCCTTATGTGCCTTTTATTTGTCTGCAATTTATTTATATGGAAAATGTCTATGTACCAAAACTTTTAAAATTCATTTTGTGAATTTAAAAAAAAAAAACAATTTTTAACACGAATGTCTCCAAGGATGACTGATTTAACAAATAAAATTATCCTTTCATTTTAATAACTATATAATATGCTAATCAAATTGAAATAATATACAGACAATTATTTTAACTTATTTATAAATGAATAAAATTTAAATACCAACCAAAAATTGTAATCGTCCTGAATGATTTTATTATATCCATTATAAATCTTAAGAGTTTTCTTTGGTGCCATTTTTAGAGTTAATTTTGAAAAATACTTCAATTTACTGCAGATTTTCATATAATCTTTTATGGTGCATAGAAAAATATAAAAAAAAATTCAAAACTATTTAACACTTTATCCTTTATAGTCTTTCTCTTTACTACTTGTATATATCCTGTAAAATTATATATAAAAAGATTATACGAAAACTACAAGTAGGACATTCAAGACATTAGTTTGTATAAAACTCAAATGCAAGTACATTGATTGAATTTTGATTTAGAGTTGAAGGAAAAAAAAACAGATTTTAAGTGATTTCTACTTGATTTTTATTTACGATTATAGCCAGTATAAATAATGATCCACTTAGAAAAATAATTTTTTGTATATTGCAATTCAGTGCAATTTGAAAACTTATTGAAGAAAATTATTCTGATGGTTATTATACAGAAAAAGGATGTTGAAAATTTTTTGTGAATTATTGAATTATGGTTTAGCTTTTTATTGGTAAAATAGATTAATAGGTAAAATTTAAAGGTTAATTTAAATTGGTAACATATCATTTTGTTGAATATATGAAAAGTAATGGATTTCAAAATGTTTTACTAATGGAAATTAAATCAAATTAAATCAAAGTAGAAATGGAGATAATATTTTAATATAGTTAAGATGATTTTATCTAAAAAGTCTATGAACTAGTAAAGGCTCAAGGTAACAATTTTAATATGTAACTGCTAATATGGACAATTCAAAAGATTAGTCTTATATGGATAAAATTAATGTTCAATGATATTAATGTTTAATGATAGCTTACAGGCAAATAGGACCTTTCCATCAGTATGTTCTATCATTGGCATCTACTATTCAGTTTCGAATTTTATATTTCTTGATGTGGTTAGTTAATCAATCTTTCCACTGGATGGTCTTTCATGCTTTTCTATTCCATTTGGTTTGAATTACAATACTTTCATAGCTGGAATCTTTTCAAACCATCGCTATCTTTCGATTTAAATACATTTGACAACGTCAATGTTACTGTAAAGCTCATACAGCTCATCGTTTTAACATTGTCTTCAAATTTTAATTTATGTAGATGCCACCATAAATTTTCCAAGCAATCATTATTTCAAAAATACCAAGTGCTCTCTCATCGTTATTTGTTAACGTCCAGCTATTAATAAGCATTAATTCTTTTAATAAGCATTAATTCTTTTAAGACCAAAGTAGAACATTAGAAAACCATTATTTTCACATCGTGCTCCCGTAGATCTGGACGTATATATGATGAGGATTTTGTTAAGTTCTACTTTGATCCTTCTTGAAAGTTATTAAAACAATTGATATTGATTTCCTTAAAATAATCGAAAATATATTATTTGTCTTTAAATTTACTCCACTGCTAAGATTGGCAATAATTTTTCATATGGTAAATCTATATAAATTTAAAAAAATCTTCCTTAATAAAACCAGGTAAAAGATAAGTACGGACAAACTGATATCTGTAATTAACGAAGAATCAATAATACAATACAAAATACAATTCTGTCCTCCGGAGTAGACCATAATGAATAATGAGTATTGTTTCCTTAGTACATCTCTTTATACCAATATTGTAATTAAATACATTTTCCATTACTTTAAATTCGTTATCTAAATCGTTATCTAAACTAAAATTTAAATGGTTGTAAAAAGATTTAGAAAAATTCAAATTATTCTGCACATAAGTAAATAACTTATTCTTTTCTTTTAAATTATTTCTACTAAAATTCAATTTTTCTATTAAATTATTTAAAAAGAAATATATCAAATCTAAAAATTCTGTTAGTTATACTAAATACGAATAACATATTTGAAAAACCTTAAAAACATAAATTATATACATTTACATTTTTCTACATTATATCCTTCGAAATAAAAAATACGTTTAACAATGTTAAAATTTATATCCTTCTTCATTCACATTAATATATCTTCCTTCACATCCCACCGTCAATCCTCTTTCTATACAATTTTTTGATCTTGATATTTTTAAGTTATTTCATTTTGTTTTTTAATGTTTTGTTTTGTTCTTTTTTTGTATTTTGCCCTAAATTTAATATAACAAAAATCCATACTTCAAAAATGCGTCGTATATCCATACGTATAGTAACTACTAAAAAGCCATCAATATTATTTTTTTCATATAGGCTGATATAAAATTTAGCCAAGCAGTAAAATAATATTAAACTAACTTTACATACATTACTTGAATTTGTGCTAATAATGATATATAAATAAAATATAAGTGTAGAATTTTCCATCTATCCATCTTTTATCAGACTATAATACATTTATATTATTTTATTTTAATATATATGAAAAAAGGACATGAAATATATTAAATGCCTTTAGGAGTAGGCAACACATTACAAAAACAAAAATTCAATTCTTAAATTTTTTTATAAAAAAACAAAAAAAAAACAATATTATGCAAATATTTTACAAGGAGTTCTGGAAATAACCAGAATAACTATGAACTTATAATGATGGAATGAAAATCTTAAAAAATGGAAATTGTTCAAATCAATTTTGCTTTAAGTTAAGGTGGAGCTTACTAAAATGCCTTCTGTATTTAAAAATTTAGTATATGCATATTTTTATCTAGCAAATTTTTGTCACAGCTTTTGCAACAAATGTTACCAAATAATACCTGCTCCTTAGTAAAATTACAATTTACTTTGTAAATACGATAATTATCAATGATCCTCAATGCTACGTGACTAGGCTTTTAAATATCAAAGAAGCCGAATTTTATAAAGATTCCGTATTAATGTAAGCTATAAACCAGAAATTTGGAAATTTTGTTCTAATCAACAATTTAGTATGTATAAAAATTTGGAGGACAGGTCAAAGATTCTTCATTTTTCTTTTTTAGTAGGACCTATTTTTTAACCAACTCCGAGACTTAGGATTCTTTTATATAAGCTACTCCTATGTTATATATATAAATAAAAGGACTCTATTGGGATTAATATAAAAAAGGAAGGATACATAAGGATGATGAAGGTTAAGAGACTTTTCAAAAAAAAAATATATAAAGCTTTTTTTTGTAGAGCTTGAGGATAGAAAAATATAGTTTATTTTTATAATTAAATTAAATGTTAAAGTGAAAAATATTCATAAAAATATTAAATATTACATTAAATATTAAATGCCCAAGAGTTTTTTTTTAAAGTTGGGTCTATATACTTTTAATTAATTCAATGATTATTATTTTTGTAAAAAAAAAAGGTAAACCAAAGATTTAATATCATTTCTCTAACTAAACTATTAAAATATGATTTAAAAAAGATATTCGTTAACCTTTATTAATAACAGGATACCAGAAAAAGGATGTTTTTGCAATTATCGTCAATTGTTAGAACATTTCTCAGAAGAATAAATGAATTAATGCGATAATTACAACCACTGCATTTAACAAGACTAGATCTATGAGTGTTGCGAAGGGCCGACTAAGCTACCAGCACCAGAAATAAGCATTTTCACTACCAAAATCTAATTATTTTGTGATGAAAAAACTATTGGGTATCCGAAAGTTATCTAACCTATATAATCATCATTTAGATGACTCTGATAATCTTACATACACTGATTCATTATTTTTTCAACCTCTTTTATTTGCAGATGATTATGAATCTCCCTGAATGGAAATACTAGCATCTCTCCATAATATATTATAATTAATAGATTTATGGTGGGAGCCATTATTTATTAAGAACATTTGTTTAATATTCAGCTGAACACTAAATTCGCAAGACTTTTTCATTAAACCTACAATTTTACTTTGTAATGTTGCATAAAATTATCATAGCTGTCACTAAAGTTTTGTGCTGCATTACTCAGATGTTATACTGATAATTAAAAACTCATTCAAAGAACAGAAAATTAATATTTTTCAAAATAACTAACCGCTAGTAGTGGTATGATTATCTCTTGACATAATACTATGAACTGTTCCTAAACTAACTCTGTAACTTTGTATAAAATCTAACGTTTTGTATGAAATTTCCTTAAAATTTAACTACAGTTTTTAAAATATTTTACTCAATTTAGTTAAATCAACTATAAAATGTATTTAATTATATAATTAAACTTTCTAAAACTTACTATTCACCAAACTTAATTATTTTATCACAATTTTTTTCTACTTATTGAACTTTTACTTAATTTATAAAAATGTAAAAACTTCATTAAAACTTGTTAAAAATCCATTAAAAATTCTTTTCAGTTTCAATATTATTAAAAACAAAAATTTTTAAATATTACAATCAAAATAAATAATTTTGTTTAGTGTATAAAAATTAAATATTTTTTATCCTTTTTCTTATCCAAAACCATTAACAAAATTACAAAGAATATTAATTTAATATTGCATTTAAGAGGTTTTTGGTTTACTTAAAGGATTACGTCAATGTAACAAAATGAAATCATTAACGTAATTTTCTAACCTAAAGTAGAAGTATTTGTTTTTTTTTTTTTTTTTTTTTGTATTTAACAACATGCATTACACTTCAAATTTTTTAAAATAAAAAGCCTGGGGAACTCTAAGAACTAATATTCATAATAATAATAAAAGTTTAACCATTAAAAACAAAAAAATATTTAAGGTTATAACCGACTGAAAAGTAGTATGACTTTTCTACAAAATACAAAGTGATTTATAGTTCCAACTCGCTTAAATTTCTTATACTCTGCTTATTAGCTTCAAAAAAAAAGGATTCATAAATACATTTGTCATTTAATTTCAATGTTTTGATAGAATTCCATGCTTTATACCAAATGCTGTTGACAAATAATTAAAAAAGAAAGAATTAAAAATAACAAATTACAAATTCTTTTATTGAGAAATTATATTTCATCAGATATTAATATAGTTCACTCGATGCTATTCATACCTGGACCATCATATGAGCTTTATTTTAAATACTTACTTTATTTTAAAAGCAATAATAAAAAACAAAGAACAATGACAGGCTTATTTCCAGGTCACTGCAAGCTTAAAAACACCTACACTGAATTGGATAATCAGCGAATGAAATACCGGGAGCTACATTGTCACCCCTGCCACTGAAGTAGCTGTACTGATAATTTATTAGCAATACGATCTTGATCAATGACCTAAACTGTCTGTAGTATGACCTGTAGTCTGTAGTGTGGCCTTTATATCTAACCAATACCTTGACATTAATTTTAAATCTGTTCCGGAACAACTGAAAAAGTTAATGCCTCCTTGTACCGTACTAAATATTAATTAAATTTTACACAATATAAAACAAGGATAATTACAAGTACAATTATATAAGTGCCATCTACCTTAAAGTGAAGTTAGAACCATTTTTGTAAAATGTAAAAATAGAAAGAGGGGAATTCCTGAAAGTTTCAAGAAAATCAGGGCCGTAATTACTTTATTTTAATTAATAAAATATATCAATATTTTTTTTGGCACAAGGTTTAATAAATTACTCCGTACAATACAAAAAATTTGGAAAATTTCCATGGATAACAAATGAAAATAAAAATAATAATATAAAGAAAATTTCCACCCTCACAGAAAAACTTTGAAAAAAGAAATAACTTCCTTAATTTTTTTTTTTCTTTTTTTTAATTTCACCCCTAAAAAAGTTTTTGATTCTTTTTATTACGTTTTTTTTGTAGAGGTCTAAGGATATTTTGTGCACTTTTTCTAATACCTACAAAAAACACTTTTTTGGAATTTTTAAACTTATGCTGGTAATGGTTTTGCACCAGCAGCAATTTTAATATTTGTTTCTTGTTCTTAACTAAAAAAAAAAATTGTTTTTGTCGTCTTTTTTCGGATAAAAAAAGTTTCCAATTTTTTTTTTTGTTAAAAGTTGAATATTAATGAAAAGGACTTCTTTCACCAAAAAAAAATCTTTTAAGGTCCAATAGTTTAAAACTATAAAAATTCATTTTAACTTTTCATTTTAATCTTGTATACAGTTTCTATTTGGCTTGTTCTTTTTGGTGTGACTTTATGGAAAACTGTTTCTTGGAGCTAGTTCTATAAAATGGTAGGACTTAAAGAAACTTTTAATTTTTTTTCTTTTTATGGAAACAAACAAAAACTAATATTCGGAAATTTTCCATTAAATATATCATGATGTAAAGTTTATATTAAAAGATTACTTAACGAATTAAGTTTAATTGAAATGTTTTATAGATTGTTATGTTTACAAAAAGATTTTATCAAAATTCACCTTTTTCCTGTTTTTCAACTTAACACAACTAATTAGCAGTAATTAAATTTCGCAAAACCAATGACAATTTAACATTTAGAATATCTTTTAGATTTTTATGATTATATTATAATTTGTTTGCAAGGATGAAACCAAATTAGTTTCGTGTAGGTTTTAATAATTTTAGTTCAAAAATTGTGGTTTGTATTTTTTAAGAATTTTCTGAAAATTTGAATAAACATGTTAGATTAGATTAGATTTTCTGAAGAGCTGGAAAGAAAATACCCATGAAAATCACTGCGGCCAAAAGACCTATTGATTGTAATGCCCTGGAGAATTATAGCTCCCTTACAAACGCTAGTTTGTTGATAAAACCTAGAACATTTATTAGGGGGCAGGATGCGATATCCTTGTTCTAGAAGCCATTGACCGAAAAGTCGGGTTCAAGACATTCACATTCACATGGAATATGGTCAGCAGTCTCCTCATCTTGGTTACATAATCTGCATCGGGATAACTGTGACCTATCTATTTTGTTAAGGTAATAGTTGAGGCGACCGACAGTGTCCAGAGAGAAAATTGGTTAGTATTAGTATAGTTCTTTGATGAAATAAACATGTTCAAAAATATTTTTTATTATTTCGTTATCTTTTTTACACAGCAGTTACATAACTATTCAAGACAGCTTATTGAAACTATGTACTGTAAGATATTTCTTTGTCGTCAATATTATACAGACCACCTAGTTTGACTTAGATAGTTGTCAACTTTTGGCATTCAGAAACCATACCATATCTGTAGGTCTCGTAGGCGCTAGATCACTAAAGTTACTGAGTTCATACCTACGAAGTATATCCAGTCTGTCTATGATCAAAGACCATAGAATTACCGTATTATATTCATTCAAATGGTACCAAATATTTTACTATCTTACTGTGTTGTGTAAACTATGTTATGTAAATAGATAAAGTCATTGCCTACACGTAGCCATTTATGTCTAGACAATAATCTAGAAGGGAATAAAAATTGGTTGAAAAAACTTAATTCTAAATTACATTCCCTAAAACTGCTTAAAAATTTCATAAAGCTGCTTTAAAAACTAATTAGTGTAAGCCAATGAATTTCTTTCTTTCATTATTTCTTTGTTCTTTCGTTATATTCATGTGTAAACCATTTCAGTGAGTAGTTAAGTTCAAAGATAATAAGACTTATCTAATAATTATCTAACATTAATAACAAGGATCGTTAAAACTGTCAACCGATATCGAAATATGAGAATGAATAGAATCGAAATTGTATAAATCATAATCGATATTAACAAAAAAAAATGTTTAATATATATTTTAAATATTTATTTTTTATATTATTGTTTATTGAATTTAAATCAATATTTTCCAGACATATTTTATTGTATAATTTATTATATAGTGACGCCATGAAATAAAAATAAAAACTCTGACAAATAAAATCTTCGTTTTTTATAAAATTTAATTTATATATTTATGTAATACGAGATTGTAAGTTATTGGTTTGGTCGAAGGTAACATAATGACATATTCATCAATTTTATCAATTTTTTCTTTTCTAATAGTAAATAAAATTTTCACTATTGAACGAGAATACTAAATTGTATACATAAAAAATGGCATCAGCGTAGATTATTTGGAAAGAAAATATATTTTCTTTATTTTCTTTACAACTTGTCATTAGTCTGCCAAATGAGAAATTGTGTTCTGAATGTAAAACAGACAGGAATCAAAAAGAAAATTTAAATAATATGTGGACCTTAAAATATTGAAATAAAATTGTTTTTGTGTTGTGACAGCATTTGGGAGATGTATACAGGATGTTTTTTCTATCTAATTTATATTTCATGAAAGATTATTACATTTTTGGTTGTTATTTTGTGATAGATTACAAGTAATTCAAATTTATAATAGTAAATTTAAATTGCACAGTAAAAATATTAATATTATCTGTAATTTAGCATTTAGCTAAGCTGATCTTGGGTCGAAAAACTGAATATCGTATAGCTCAAAATTATGTAATAACGTTAAGGTAACCAAGTCTTGGATTTCATTGGAAAATTCTATTTTATGTAGGTTCAATGTGGTATTCAATATATCTCGAATATACCCGTAATTTGCAGTTTTTATATATTTCATTATTGTAACTCTGTCGTGGTTTAGTGTCAATATACCTAACATTTTATATTTAGTTATAAATTTTCCTATTTCTATTGAATTTTGTTACAATTTTCTATCAGTACTAACAATTTACATAGAAATATAACTAAACTTTTGTAAGATGTAGATTGGATCGATTGATTGAGATAGGGGAGTCCGCGAAGATGTATAATCTAGATTAGATTATACATTATATTATAAAAGTGTTGACTTAACTAAGATAAATTTACAAATTCCTTATCCAAATATCTCAACCTTTTCCGTCTAAAGCCTACAGTTCCGCAATTTCTTCTTGTAATTCCAATTTTGTTCATTTGGCAGCTCAGAAGTTTCTTGCTCATTCCAAATTTGGTCTCCATGGGAAGAGTGTATTTTGAAAATATCAGTAATATCACGAAGCTCAATAAATTATGCTAACAGTGAGTTACGTAGATTACAAGTTATTGTTTCATTTTCCCATTTATATAGAATATACTGTAAAGAATAGTTTTTAGATATCAATTCATGACACCCCCCAAAAATTAAGCTCATATAAAGGTAGCACCACCGGCAACACTAATATTGTTGTTCCAATATCCTATATAGAAAATTGCCCACAATATATCGACAATGAAACTAAAATTATGTTTTAACAGTGTATATATCGTAATATACAGGGTGCGACAAAAGTCACGCGTGTATGTAAAAATTTAATAATATTTTTACATTAATTTTTTTTATTAATTTTCCGGTATTTTGTTTATAGAGAATCTTGTTACACCAAAATGCAAAATTTAAATAATAAATCAAATTAGAGAAATCTACTTTCAAATGGTCGATCACTACTGCTAACTTGTGAGTAATGAATTGCATTACCCTCCTAATGGCTATGTGAATAAACATAATACCCAATTTTACAGTAGCGTCAGTTCCTCACCAACGCCAATTGATTGACATCAAAAAGATTATTGGACCATACTTTTTTCAAAATGAATTAAATGAGGTTTTTGAATGAGTTCGACGACAGAATCCGCTGTTCAAATGATTATAACTCTGTTTGTTAGCGCTATAAACGCTTGAAGACAATCCCAGATAGCTGAAATCATGGCCACATACTTTTAGTGCTGTTATGCAAAACGACCTTTTTAAAACCTAATACAAATACTGCATAGAGGAAAAGTTACACAAATGCGTGACTTTTGGCCCATCCTGTATTTTGTAATTTTATAATTTAAATAATTTTTCACATTTAACTTCAAAAAAAAAAAATTACATAAAATAGATTCAAT
This sequence comes from Rhamphomyia laevipes, assembly GCA_963920725.1. Taxonomy (NCBI): domain Eukaryota; kingdom Metazoa; phylum Arthropoda; class Insecta; order Diptera; family Empididae; genus Rhamphomyia; species Rhamphomyia laevipes. The sequence goes on along the minus strand of OY987258.1, from coordinate 43,880,373 downwards.
AAAATATTTCCTTTACAAAAGCATAAATAAAACTTTCGTACGTCTAAAGTTAAAAATAAAAAAATTTAAATTTCAGCTTGACTAAATAAATCGTTCATGGTTGAAACACATTTTTTATTACTTGCGTTTTGACTTTACGTATTATATTACCATGGATTTTCTTACTTACATACCTTAAAAAAAATCCGACTTACAAGAAGATTTGTTACACTGTATACAAAGATTTAACAACATTTTTCCCTGACATTACAACACAATTCATTCATTCATTTTCCGGATATTGAAAAAAATATTATATCCGAATTTTTTTTTGATAGAAAATATATAAATGAAAAACTAAATTTTTATTGAAAAATAAAAAATTTTCCACATATTTATTTGACTTTTTGTCTATTTAAGAATTTTCTTCTATCTAGATATTTTTTATTTTTATTATATTTATTTTATTAATATCAATTCTTAGAACCTCAAAAAAGTATTTTTTTCTTCTGTCATTTTTTCTGTCATGGCTTCGACTATACCAAATTTACAATAACTTTTATTCGAGTGAACAAGGACACAAAGAAAAATTGTTTATATGTATATGTCTTATAAATGTATAGTATAAAATTGAAGAAATTTTTTTACCTGAATTGAATTTGAAATGATCACCTCCTAAAAGAACGATAGAAAAAAATATATTTTTCGTGGTACAATTTCGAAGTATTTTTTTGTCACAACATAAAAAATATATTCTCATTTAAAAGGACATTTTTTTTTTTTGCTGTTGTTGTGTGTGTGAACATGAAAGGTACAGACATGTATTAACTACAAAAGAAAAATTGAAGAAAATTACATGGTTTTTTTTGTGCTGAAGAAAATTTTTTGGAAAAATTTTTTTTTTACTATTAGCTTGATAAGCAATGAAAGATTTTTGGCTTGGATTATTATTTTTTTTATTGAAGATTATCCCATAAAAAAAAAAAAACTGATATAAAAATTTACTACGTGAATTGTGTCGATAAATTATCATCACAATTTTAATAGATTTTTTGTTGATATTTTCATTTTTAAATTGGATAGTAATAAAGTTAATAATTGTAGTTTACTTGAAATAAAAATAAATTGATGAAAGTTTTACTGATAATATAAATGACAGCATTAACATTACATATTGGTTGATTGGTAAGATAGTGTAAAGGTTGTAGGAATCGATATCAGAGTTGATTAATGTCGGTCATTATGCCCGAAGATGTATTTTTAACATAACTATTCATCAAAATTGTTAATAGATGTCGCTGTTTAAAGGTAACAACGATTAGCATAAAATATGTAGCACTACAGCCCCTACTGCACCAAAATATGTTTAAAATAAACTTCAAAATTAATTTTATACTGTGGTAAATGACTATACAAATTAATATCAGACCGCACACTTGGAACGTATTAAAGGAGTATCGGTAATTTAATTTTATGTTTAGTCGCTGTGTGGCGCTACAACTCAATAATGTGGCACTACAGCTGTCATTTTCATATAAAAATCGTAGTCAACATAAGTGGCGCTTTGGTGGTGATACCGACAAAAAAGAGTACTAAAAACCTAGTGGCATTGAATTGAAACTTCGATTTAAAGAGGAAACTTAATGAGAATAAATTTAAAATTAAACATTATAATTAAGTAATAAAAATAGTTCAATTCTTTTTTTTCTGACAGCATCCTGAAAACGTCAATTATGATTGGTCTTGACTGAAGTCTACTTAAATGAGTTTTTTTACCTACAGCCACTACCTACCGGAAATGTGTTGTTTTTTATTCGTTTCATCCAATAAGTAACGTAAATTACATTCATTATTAAAATTTATTAAAATTCCTAATCTCTAATTTTACTTTACACAGTGGTAGATGAAATTTAACAAAAACCCTACACTATAAAACTAATACACAAGTAACTATGCTGCACAGTATTTTAATGTTTCCTTTTCATACAATTTTTATTATCCTTATTATAGATAGGAAAAGTTTATAACTAATAATAATATAATCAAACAAAAAACTAAATTATCAAAAGTTTAATAAAAATTATATAAAATTTATAAAATTAACTATATTAACTTTATCTACTTTTATATAATTATTATTTATCAATAGAAATCTAAAATATAAACTTTTCAAATGAATAAATATTAAAATTAGGAAAAACCTTTTTTTTTATTATTATTATTATTATGTTTAAATTCAAATTTGTATATAGATTTTCAAAAATAATTTGTCTAAAAATTGTTATATTTAAAAAGTTTATATCGAAATGATAATTTTCGACATTTTAAAATGTGAACTTTTTCAATGTAAAGGATTTTAAGTTTCAAAAATATATATCACATTTCGTGTACACTGTAAAAAATATCGTATTTAAATCTGGAGTTTTAGTAAATTTTGGTGTATTGTAACAATATGGACGAGCTACCATACTTTTTTATAAATATTTTAATGTAGTACTAAGGATGGATCCAAAAAACTTTCGTATATTTTACTGCGAAATTTATTCAAAAACATAAGTAGATGATTACCTAGTGATGATGCGAGTCCCTAGTCTATGAAAAATTTGTAGTAATTAGAAAGTAATTCATGTCTGCATCGTTGCAATTTAAAATATTGCATATTAATTAACAAATTAATTACTTGTAATTAAAATACTAAATAAGAATAAATAAATTTTCATTACATTAATATTGTAACCTAACATATTTCAAAATGATGTCAATGTCATTTTGTTCTAATTCGACTTAGAGCAATTTGTAATTTTCACCAGAATGGGTTACAATATAATTATAATATCGTGTACCATTTGCTACTCAAGATAGAATACTTCTCACATATTTTCAAAATATGTTATTCCGTATTTGAGCTATTACAATTTCATCTTACTATAAGAATGTCGTATTATTTTGCAGTCAATAGTAAGATGATAAATGTTTTGTTGCCTAGATATTGTAACTTGACTTGTAATAGAATGGTAAACTTGACTTGTTATGAATGCAATTCAGCCATTAGTTATAGAATATAAGAGCTACATATCGATGGCCCCGAATACAACTATAGTAAGTCAAAAACAGCGTTTTTCAGGAGAGCTAAAATACTTTCTGAAATCCTTAATACTGCAGCTAGGCTCTTGAAATAAAAAGCATAATTTGCCAAATTTAATTTCACATTGTTCCCCGAACAAAAAAAAAGAAAAAAAATTAATTATGGTGCTTAAAAAAATAATTTTGTACTTACAAAATTTCAAAATTGCAACACAACTATTGTAACTCAACTTGCCGTTTACTAAAATTACGCGATTATTATGTGTTATATTATTACAATAATTGTAATATCCAAAATTTAATGTAAGTAGACATACAATCATTGTATTTTTAGGGCCTATTATGATATGTTAAATTGCCATATTTGTTTTTTATTCGATAAACATTGTAAGTATAGTTACATAAATGTTTTTAAAATTTCAATAACTACTAGTATTATTGTAAGTCAAATTGCAATAGTTAATATTTTTGAATTTTTATTGTAACTGCACATATGATAGCTACTTCTAGTATGCTTAATGTTGTAACTATTCTTAACATATTTGTCTTCCCAACCAAATTATAGTAATTCAAAATACAATATTTGGATTCTAATTTTACAATATACCATAATAAAACAACGGGTTATAACTTAAAAACTATGTGGGATAATACTATAGAAACTTTATGTGTTTGTGCGTATGGCTTATGCGGGTCTGTAGTAGCAGGGAAAACTTTTATTGTAAGTCGACATATGGTAGTTGTATTCGGGGCCATCGATATATCTTTTCTCATGTAAACCAAAAAGTTTCAACAAAATTCCGAAAGTTGCGCCGTAGTATGGAACAATGAAAAACTCCACAGATGTCAAGTAATCTAACTTGGAATGGAATAGTATTGTTAATTAAGTTCGATTGACTGATTTATAATTTGATACAATTTACGTCCGGAATATTATTTATTTTTTATAAAAGATTAATGTTATAGTAATGCCGGGTGGATTTATGAAATAATTTTTAAAACAATTAAATAAAAAAATTATTCTGAACAGTGCTGTAAATAAAATAAGGATCAATATAAAATATAAAGATAATAATTTTATATTTAACCCAATTTCATATATCAATAAATTTACATTTATTTTATATTTATAATTTCCCCAACAACCAAAGTTTATCTTTAGATCAATTTAAAATATACAAAATAATAATCGTTAAGATAATACCGGATAGAAAATAAAATATGAAAAACGAAAAAAAAATAAAAAATAAAGTCATATCAAAAATGTTCATATCTAAATTTAAATGATAATGTCCTTTACGTGCCATTCTCTCTCTATATATATATAAAAAATATTATCCTTAATATTATTTTTGTTTATTTTTATATTATTATTGCGGTTATAATTTTAATATAAAAAAATAAATATTCTTTCTAAAACTGCAATTACATCGATATTTTCTCTGTTTTTGAAATAACACCCGGAAGTGATTTATTAATAATATAGTTATAGCCTTACGGACATCATTTTCATTTAAATTTTTTCATCTAAATGCAAAATAATTTAAAATTGTATAAGAAAAAGAAGAAAAAAAAGCGGATATTATAATAATACCAAAGGATAATGACAAAAGAAACGATAGACAGATTAAGGCAATTCATAAGATAAAGCTAGAAAATGATTAACCGAAGAAAATATAATTTTTGTACTTTTGCTATCATAAAATTTAATCGACTAGAGCTAATTTCCGGAATATTTTCAACTTTGAATATTATTTAACTATCGTATATAAATTTTAAAATATGCCAAAAAAAGGATAATTTTTGTTCAATTAAGTTTATTTTATATAGTTAAAAGTTTTCTGTTTTATGATTTTATTGTCCTATTTTATACAAAAACAAAAAACAGGATTTCAATTATTTAAAAAGATTTGAACTTTAAGTCAGCATAAGTTTAGAAAATATTAGATAACCAAATTTTAAAGTTAGACATTACTACGTATACTTAAAAAAATATTTTTAATTATATTTTTTATAGTAAATTCTGGTCCACGCTTTTGTATGGGGGAGGAAACATGGACATTGCGAAAAAAGGATTTAAAGAAAATTGATGCCTTTGAACTTTGGACCTATCGCAGAATTCTAAAAATTACATGGAGAGATCGAATAACGAATTAAGAAGTATTAAGCAGAATGAATAAATCCAAAGAGTTAACAAACATAATAAAAAAGAGAAAATTAGGCTTCTTTGGACACATCATGCGAAGCGAAAAGTACAGAATACTTCAGGTTGCACTCCAAGGTAAAATTATGGGTACACGAAGTAGGGGCAGAAGAAAAACATCCTGGATCCGCAATCTAAAAGAATGGTTCAGCTTGTCAGCAGTTGAGATTTTTAGAGCGGCACGGTCTAGGAACAGGATTAATGTGATGATGACCAACCTCCACAGTGGAGAGGAACATTAAGAAGAAGAAGATAGACAGTTAATATTAATTTTAATTTTTTACGTAAATTTACGATTCGTATATTTAATTTCTCATACTATAGACAGCTGCGAAAAATAGTTGACATTTCGAATTAAATTTAATATTTTTAAGAACTTACAAATTTCTATCTGTTTACATAAAGAAACTCAGTGATGTCTAGTACTTAGAATATGAAAATTTTGTAAATTTACTAAGAAATTTGACGTCTTCGTAACAAAAAATGTAAATTTACTATATAAAACATATAAAAATACAATTTATAAGTTTATAAAAAGAATTGTTACTAGTAACAAATAAAAAAGAAATCATAAATATTTAAATACGAAATTGTTCGTATTTTTGATACCATTTGTCAAAAATAACAGAATTGAAAATACAAAATTTATTATACTTCATGGTTCACTTAACAGTGGCTACAATATCTCGAAAAGCGATCTCGAAGATTGGTTTGATGTCCTTCCAGGATTAATGCGTGTATCAACTTTTGCATACATTGTGTCTTTTTGAAATTATCTTCATAATGGATCGCAGTTCCCTCGCAGATGACAAACTAATCAACCAACCAATATAAATGTTTAGTAAATTTACGTAAAATTAAATGTTACTAAGTAATTTTGTCCAAATTAATTTTTAAACTTTAATTTGATTATTTTCATTTTTGTTTAATAAATATTCAAAAAAAAAATATCATAAATTGGTACCAGAGCAGCAACACAAATTACTTTGCTATTTCGTAAATTAAATATAAAATTACAACTCAGTAAAAAAGATATTATGTCCTGGTATGTTGTAAACATAAAAAAAATAAGTAAAACAATATACAAAATAGCAGCAAAGATATTTATTTCTAAAACGATGCAGAAAGATAACATTCAAGGACTTCAGGACTTTAATATTTAAAAATAATACTATATCTTTATTACGATTTAGTTTTGTTTGTTCACCAAAGGTTTCATTATATCTTTTTTTATAAGAAGTGAAGTACAAATATAGAGAATATCATAACTGGGAATTTCTGTAAATTATATAAAAACACATTTTAAACAGGGTAAATTTGTTGCAGTTTTTAGTAATCAAATAAAATTTATTAAATCTTTTCTTACAAATTATTTGTCATCATAAAAATTTCCTTAAAATCATATACAAGGACTGAAAATAATCATCAATTCTTAACTTCTTAAATAATCACCAATATCCCAGCAATTCTTAACTTCTCTCTGCTCTGTAATATTTTTTAAAAAAAATCAATTATTTAATTAAGACCCCCTGTATTCTAGTGCACAGTATTTTTGTAGATAAAATAATATTATGTTCTTATTTCTTTTAAATTTGTTTCGGTTAAGTTTTAAGCTTCAGTCTAGTTAATTAAATGAACTGTAAGTTGTCGTCCTGTAATTTTAGAAGGAATTTTATTATAAAATCAAAAAAAATAATAATAACTGATGATTCTTGCAGTAAATTTCATCCTTTAAAAACAATCGTTAAGTACAATAGTAATGACGACAGAATTGTTAAATGGTGTAATGCATAAACAGCAATTACATCACAAAACGATATAGAAAACTTTGAAAATATTTGAAATTGTGCAAGTTAAATTCTTTCCAATTGAAATTATTACGAGTGGAATTAGAAATTGGTATTTATTGATACAATACAATTGTTAGAAAATTATTATTTTTGAGGAATCATGCTAAGGTTAGTGTAAGGTTACACGCACTGCTCTTAATTTTATATTAAATTCCATTCCAAATAACTTTTCAATTCATATTTCAATATATATTTTCAATACAATACATGCATAGTAAATATTTTTCAATACGCCACTCTGTAATATAATCATCTGCCTCTGGTCTATCACTAGTACCGAAATCTTGAAATCACTCAGAAAATTGATAATGAAAATCACGAATATTTACAATTCCAACAAATTCAAAACTTAAAATATTTTTAAGCTTTTTTCTTTTTAAAATATCGTGAATTTTAAACGTTCTGGATTTTCACTGTCGATATTTTGAATTAAATCCTTGAAATTTAAATTTAATAAATCCGCATACAAAAAATTATGATACCAATTAAAAACACAAAAAAGATTAACTCAAACTTTTGCAATTTAAATTATAATAATTGCAGTTGTCCTTTTTCTGCATTATCCCCTACAAAAAAGTGTATAATCTTATCTATGTTGCACCAAACAAAAACATGATCACCAGTAACATAGTTTCCATAAATATTATTATTTACTAGTGCTCCAGTATTTTACAATCATCCTTGTAATACAAAACCAGCATCAAAAAATTCCACAATGTAAGAATTTGCTGTCCAACAACATCATCACAAAAAAAAACATCAATTAAACACAGTTTTTTATGTGTACAACATTACCACCAATAAACATAATAAATTGTTTCGAAATGAAATTTGTATACAAAATAGTGAAGTGAACCTGGTAGAAATTGTAGAAATCTTGGACTAACTACACTTTTCATTTATTTTGTTGTGTAACTATATAAAAATTGTACATCCAACACCAAAACATAATCCCCATTTTTATGCAATGACTTTTTGATACAGACGAGCTTTTAAATAGATATCCTAACTGTCATGTTATGTGACATTTTTGGTTTAAAATATCTTCTTCATTTTTTCTGTACCATATTTTATGTAATATTTACAGAACATTTTATTAAAAAAAAAAATTGTGTTCATTTATGTAATTTTCAAAAATTTGTGTTTTTATTATTTTTAACTTTTCAACTTTTCACAGAATTAGACAATAGTCGAATGATTACAACATTTTGTATAATATTAGAAGAACATTTTATCAGAGATATGAAAACATAAAAAAGGTCCTTTTTTATGAAAAACAACAACGGAGGAAAAAATAAATGAATTTGATAAAGAAAACTTTGTGGAATGTATGAATGTATCGTTTAATATCAGCATAAATAAATTTTAATAGAAAATTGTTAAATTCCGGACAATCAGAATTAGAATTTTTAATGGATGAGAAATTTTTTTTTTGTGTTAACAAATTCTTTTTAGAATGACATTGATGAGTCTTTTTTTGTTTGTGGAAAACAATGAGGAAAAGCTAACATTTTAGAATGGTTTTAGGATTTAATTGTAATCAGAACGAGAAAAGCTAGATTTACTAGCAGTACCAAATTTAATGTGCAAATATGATTATAATTTCTGATTATTTAGGTAGTATGACCAATTGTTTAATAATAATAAATTATGTGATTCATTAGCTAGTAGGTTCAAATCTAGAACGAGGTATCGATGTGGTTTTCAGTTAAATCAGCTCCCAATAAGTAGCAGTAATAAAAATTTAAGACTATTCAGAGAATTTCCTGACAACAAAAGTGTAACTATTGAAAGCTATTAGTTTATTAAGTGCAAAATACCAATTTTTATGTTATAAATTCTGTATTATCTGTATTATTGAAATCATGAAAAGAAGAAGAACAGAAAATATATGATCCGAAACAAGCATCAGCTTAGGTCTAAATATATGTCACGTAATCTATATCATTAAGATATAGCTCAACTCGAGCTGTAACGATTCAAAACAAGAAGATGAACACTGAATAATGTTATATAAGTTAAATGCTAACACACTGGCATCTATAAAATTAATTGAACCTCACGGAACCGTGAACCAAAATAAAATTTCTATTTAAAGAAAAACTGAATCATATTGAAATATGGTTACCATCTTACTTGTAATTTGTTTGACATTTACAAAGCAGAAGCTGCAAGAATACACAAAACTTTAATGTAAACCGTAGATATGAACAAAATGCGTAATTGATACCACTTCTTTACTTGGAATTTTTTCTTTAGTGAATTACAATGCCTCACTTAGGCTAATCCCCTATCTGTAAATAAAACCACAAATCCTAAGGCTCATATAGGACTAGATAATAGAATAGTTGATATCCATGTAAGCTAGCTTAATCAACTAAATATTTTAGTTACAGTGGAAACGGAAACAGTAATAATTATTTTGACTGAAGTAAAATTAGCAAATTGTCAATGCTCTCTCTACCGACATTACTTGAAACTATATAATAATTCGGATTGCCAGAAAACTTATGCAAACAAATTCATTAATAAATTTAAAATTATGATGTCACCAGGAGATTTATGAAATTTTAAGAACTAAATGTCAAAAATTAAATGTCATTAATTGAACAACGAAATTATTTCATTACCCTTAGTACTTAGCTTATTCCTATTGCATCTCACCATTATTCCAAAATTATTTCTTTATAGTTTTCTTCTTTTTTTCAATTGATACAGGATATTCACAATCCTTAAATAAAATTTTCTATTTATGTATTTTTTGTTTGCGTAAAAAATGATGCTTGTAAAATTCAAAAAAAAAATTTAACTTTTCTATTACTTTCTTACATTATCTGAACTCTTAAACCAGAATTAACTTACGCAAGTTTGGTGTTTTTTCCATTTATATTTGAATTAATTTATTAGTCCTTTTTGTTGTTTTTTTTATATTTTCGCCTTAAAAAATAATATTATTTTTTTTACAAAACTTTTTTTTTTCAAATAAAAATAAAAACGAGAATAATAAAAACTGCGAAAGTAATTAAAAATTGTAATCAAAATAATACACGTAAAATAAAATTTTATATGCAAACATCTGCCAGAAATTAAACAAATATTTAGGCATATCAAAGTTTACGCATTAAAGTATAAATAGAAAATGAAATATTTTAATTAAATAATAAGGGAGTCCTTACCACAGTATTATAATACTGAATCAGTAAGGACATTTTAATATCTGAAGTATATAAACAACAGAAATTTTTGAGTAAATAATTTTGATCAACATTTATGAGTAAGGTTTCGATATTTATTGCAATCGATTAATTGATTGATTCTATGAATGGAACCGCTACGGTTAACGCACATTATACCCATCGAAACCTTCATGTTACACTCCTGCCCAAAACTCCATGGAGTGCCTTATTAGGAAGGTCTCACTCGCTGATATACCGCACTTTTGCTACATTGTAGGTATTTCTTGATGACTACTTCCGTTGGTACTCCCCATAGACTCTTTATAATATTTGCCTTGGTACAAGCTTGCCAACGTTGGAGATTAATTTCTTTAGGTCCGCCTATTGGGATATTGACTATTGTTCTCGCTAGCTCGTCGGTTTTTTTCAGTTTTTTCGTTTGATTGTTATTGCAATAAAAGTAAAGCGAACTTTAAAATAAAATTATTATAATTATAGTCAACTGAATTGTTTACCAACATGTTTTGAGGAACCATTTTTGAGAAATCTTTGTTTCTGATGTTGTTTTTAACGGAAACAATTCTTATTATGAAAGACGCGATCGGTAGCTTCATGTTTATGCCATATTCTGCTAATAACTTACAATTAATTTTTTCACACATGTTATTACACAGGTTTTTGTAATCGACTTTGTGGCAATAAAATTTAGGATCGATAATTTCAGTGAGTTTCTATCAAAATTATGAATTATATAAAATACGTGTCTTAAAGAAGATCTTTTCTGCCCCTAGTTATAGCAGCGTTTTTTAATTTTACTAAATAAATTATATAATTTTTAAATTATAAAACAACTTATAAAAAATATATAACAAAAATTAACATAAAAACTCAAATAAATTAAATATATAACAATAATCATTAAATATTTAATAGAAGAAATAATTTATTTTTATAATTTACCAAGGGGAATAAAAATATTTTTTTGTAAATTTTTCGATATTTAATTGTCCACGAGACGATATTTAATTTCATGATTCGTTTTAATATCTCCTTTTTTTATATTGTCCTTCATTTTAATTTAATTTTATCCAAACAATAAAAAAAAATATTCTTTAGAAAAGACGAAACGTTTAAGTTAATTAAATTTTTCTTCATTTTCAATTTTTCTAGCGCTACGCTACTGATAATAATATAATGATTACAAGAAGACTGAAGACTGTTCCTTACAAAATCATTTAATATAATTTTTATTTATTTTTTTGATAGCTGGAAATTTTCCAAAAGAAATTCTTTATTAATGTAAAATTAATTTATTTGGAAAATAATGCCATTTAATAAAATTGAATTTTATATTAAAAATTTTTATTTTAAATTTGTATGTAAATCGGATTAGTAATTAAAACACAGGATACGTATTCAAATAAAATGCATTCCTTTTAACCTATAACATTATAATCAATTTTACAGTTCAAAATAAACTTTGTAGAAGGAAAGGAGAACTTAATATACAAATTTCCGGATGTCCTACAGTGAACTGATGTCAACAAGGAAAACGCAGTGATAGACAGATTACTGAACAATATTGAAGATTTAAGAGAAGATTTGGTTGTTAGTTTGGTTAATCTAATATTAAACTCCATTATAAATTAAATATTATAAAATATATCAATAATTTAATGTAATCAATAAAATGCTCAATAATTATTGAGCTATTCATCTGATTATATATTTCATTTAACATGCAACTTGCAACACAATCCAAGATAGTGGGAAAAGGAATTTTGTACTACATGGGCTACAATATAACGAAAATAAAATTTGAGTTTTCATTGCTCTTTATAACTCTGTATTCACTGCGTAAACCAAAATTGTCCAGATTTTGGGCAGATTTCTTCATTAACCAAATTATGAAAATAAACCTTTGTTGCCCTAAAATAATTCATCCTCTCGAATCAAGCTGAAGACATTCTAGAAATAAATAACTTCTAAATATATTATATTTAAATAAAATTGGTGTGTTGGTTAATTTAAAAGGAGGGAAGGATTACAAAACGTTGCACGTACCTAATTATGGTGGCTTATTCTACCATAGGGTACATCTTTCCAGTTAAACTCTTCATGAACGCAATTAGTCTAAACGGTTTCAACCTACGCGACACCCTCACATCGATCAAAAAATGAAGTTCCAAATGTTTAAATCTTTTTTATCTAACCGAAGTGCACAGGAAATGTCTCAGTTTACATAATGATGTTTCCTTTAAACTAAATGCTTCCTGAGTAGAATTAAACTAGTTGTTACCACTGTATATAATCGGGAAGTTGATTTATTCATCAGAATTATAGACTTTTTTGTGTTTACGTATTACGTCCCTCAAAAAATTTTTGCAATATGGTATGTCGAAAAATCGAACTGTTTGGCAAGGATTTCTTATCTATAATTATATATATTTAAAATAAAGTGCAATTAAAACTTAATAATAAAAGTTTCTTTGACCCACAAAAAAAATTATGAATTTAATTACTTTCTACTTGTATAGTTAATTTTCTACGTAGCCCAGCTTTACTAGTACAAATTTTCTTTTATTATAAATATTACTAATTAAATTCCTGAATAAAAATACAAAATTTTTCTTTATATATCCAATCAAAATAATTTCCGTTTTACAACAAAAAAAAATGGAAAATGGAAAAATTATTAATTTTTATAATAGTAATTTTCTTTTCACGTCAGCTTTTGAGAAAATCATTTTTCAGATTATAATATAGAAAGAAAATATTTTAATGCACATAATATTTTTTTTATAGTTATATCCTATTATTTTTGACAGGTTCTTGATTATTTACAACGTTAGCTATATAAAAAAAAAATTAATAAATATGATAACTATAAAGCTCTACTTTATATCCAAAGTGGTTACATAAAGTTAATTACTATTCTGTTTCAAATTTTATAAAGGGAAACAAACTTTCCCGAACCTTTATTTAGATTATACCAAAAGAAAGAATTTCAAAATTAGAATACCTCAACTATAGTAACAAATTAAAGCTATAAAATAAATATTTTACATAGGAAAATGATTGGAGATGGAAGGGTTGCAACCGGAAATACATAATATAAATAGTGGTTCGGGTTGAAACCATGATTTATATTTAATTTATACAAGACTGTTTTTCATCCTCCCTCATTTTTAACAAATGAGAATTTAAAATTTTTTTCTGTTTTAATTTTCCAATTTTCATAAAAATTAACGCGACCACATTACAATTTAAAGGTTGGTTTTTTTTTTGGGGGGTTCTATATAAGTGGGTAGAAAAGGGTTGAATAATATAATCTATGAAAATTGAGGCAGTAAAAGTTTATATGGGGATTTGGTAAAATGGTTTTAAGGATTTATTTTAATTGAATTGTGCATGTAGTTGCAATATATTTACGAGAGAGACTAAACTGGATTTTGTGGGTTTGCAGAATATAATTTTTATTTAAATTCATGTATATATACGTAACGTAACGTATTGGCTTTGAGTCAAGGATATGTCTGATACTATGAATATAATAAGGATTATTGTTATAAAATTTATCAGGGGATGTATTATAAAATTTTAGGTAAAGAAATGAGGGTTTTAAAATTAAATTGATTTTATAATTCATAAAACTTTTATTTTATTATAGCTAAAATTGTATATTAAATTTAAATATATTGAAATTTATTGCGTGTTAATTTTTTTATGTACTGATGTATATAAATAAAATTTTAGTACATAATATCCTCAATTAGATTGTACTTGCCGATATTAATTATACATTTTTAATTAGAAAATTTAATATTTCATAAATTATGCAATGTAACAAATAAAAATATTAGTACAGAGAATAACAATTATAAAAAAAATTATAAGGTGCAAATTTGTGTTTAGAAAGGATATTTTATAGCATTTTTATCAAGGCTTTCTGTAAAAAGGAAATTGTTAAACAAAATTGCTTTATTTTTAATAATAAACTAGTAGAAACTTTACTAGTTTGTTACATCATGTCAAAACTATCAGAAATTAATTTATTATTTCTTGTACGTTAACAAATCCACAGTAAATATTTAAATTTTTCTGAGTTGGAGTCGATTTTTAATAAAATAGCCTAAAAATATGCAATATTGAAATAAATTGAATTTGCATTTCTTAATAATTTGTTTTGGTACTATTTTAAAATTCTGAGAAATTGTAATTATAATTGTCAATTTGGAATGACATTAATTCTTAATTCCGTCATTTACTACATAATTTACATACAAAATAATCATAAATTTTATGTTTTTTCTTTCTTTAAGTGTCTCTGTTTAAAGTGTTAAAATTATCAACAATTTTAAATTTTCAATTAGGAATTGTTTCAAAATTTTGTTCTTGTGATTCACACAGAACACTACAGACAACAGGCATCAGATCTTGAGTAACTGCTAGCACAAGTATAGGATAATAGATCGTGAGAGACCAAATTACTTTTGGGGGAGGGGGAAACTTCCAATTAATATTGATTTATCTTCTCTACATAAATAATATTAAACTTAAAATATAATTTATAATTAAACTTTCACTTAGTAAAAATATTTTATGTGTCCAATAAATCGAAACAAACAAATAATAAAAATTGATTTTTAAAATTGAAAAACTTTTAAATCTCCCAAATGATCAAAATAAATACAAAAAATAAAAAAATAAAATTACCAATAATAATATAAAATTTTCGATAAGACAATAAATTTTGTATATATATATTTTACAAAACAAACCAAAAGTATTTAATGAAAATAACAGGATACTTAAGGACTTTATACATATGAATAGTAAACAGGGATCAGAACCAATTCAAAAAACATAACGATTTCCTCATTTCGTTATTTCGGTTCTGATGATTAGGTTTCATTTGAAAATATGTTAACAAAAATTTCTGTTAATACCAGGATTAATAATATATACCAAAAAAATAGGTCATGTTTCACTCCAATTGGGGGTATATGACCTCAATAGTAGAGGTTTAGAGATATTATTATGCAATTTGAACCTACTTTTTTTTCTATGGATTCCGAACCATAAGTTTCTCTATAAAGAAGAAACTTTTAATTGCAACAAGTGAAACATTTGCTGCCTCAATTATTTTTATTATACTGATAATTCATTTACAGCTGAAATAACTTTTAATGGTATCGATATGCTTGGATCTTGAATTAAACCCTGGACCTAATGCATCCCAGCTTAGCACAGAATACTATTACTAAATATTGCTAAGTTTTTGTAAGAATTCGACAATGTATCTCGCAAGAATCATTAGAAATTTTATGTGACAATATTGGTGTAGTGATGAATACTCTGTTATTAAGGTATTTTTATAATAATTTTAAAATAATTGTTTTGCATGTTCAGCCTTCTCAAACGTGGCGGTATCGATAGGGGCAATATGGGTAACTTGTCTTCCCATGACTTTAAAGAAAAAATATTATTTAATAAATTAAAATAAAAAGTTGTTTCCTAGAAGAAAGATAATTAAAAATTAATAAAACATTTTATTTAAAATCAGCCATGCTTTTCAGAAGACCAATGAACCGCTCTATAATACTACTGTCTGAAAAATCATTTTTCCCTTGTTTAATTCTTGAAAATCGCTAAATATTGAAAAATATTCGTCATCATGGGAACAACGATTTAATACTGGATTCATCCATTTTTCATCCTTCTGTTTTGTTGTTGGTATAAATTCTTGCACTGATCCTTCCAGTTACGTCTTGAACAATAGTGAGGTATTAAATACCCTTCGCAACGTTAATCCTTGTTGCTATGCTATCAACTACGATAGAGTATCGAATGAGTCATTGACAACCATCAATTTTGAAATTATAATTTTGAGCTCTCCTGAGAAAAGCAATTGCGGTCGTCTATGTTCTCCTGTGACTTTAATTATATCATTTTCATTTTTCATAACGTTATCGAATAACATAATTCGTAGCATTATCCGATCCCTGATTTTGTAAATATATTTGTATTTTAGGAAAGTTTCTATTAATATTTTTTTTTTTATTTTATTTTATTATTTTCTTTAATCTAAAACTCATATAGATACAAATATAATTTTTATATAATTATTTTTATTTTATTTTTTTATATTGAGTTTTAATTGCAATAAACTTTTTCTTATATTTATGTTATTTTTTCTTGTTAATTTCTTTCTGCACAAAAAAAATAAATAAATATTGAAATACCAAAAACATATCAAAGTTTTAGTTTGTACATTTTTCTGGTTGATGGCAAAACGGCATTCCAGTAACAAGAACAACAAAACAAAATCTGTTTCCTTAGAAACGGATGTTAAGGTTCTTTTTATAAGGAAACAAGAAGTTTTTTTTTTTTGTATGTGTTGTTTTGATCAACATTGAACTTTTTCCTAAAACTTTTCTTGGGATGTTGAAATTATTTAGTTAGATATAATTTTTTTTTTTTAATTATAACTTAAATGTTTAGTCTTATATGATTTTTAATGGCTTCGTAAATTGGATTTCATTATAAAATAGAAAACAATAACTTTACTTAAATGGCTTAATTGTTTTTTTAAAAAAAATGATTATGAAGTTTAAATAATTATAATTCTCATGGGTTAAATAAATATTATAGAAGTTTTCAAATTAAAATAACCAAAAATAATCTTTTTTTTTTTTAAATTCAATTTTAACTAAAACCATTAAAGGATAATTTTATAAGGATAAATAGAATTTAATATAAAATTCCATACGAGATAATTTTTTTATTTATAATATAGACAGAGAGCCGTCAATTATTATAAAAAAATATACTGAATTTCATAGAAATATAATTTTATAGCTCAGAATTTTATAATCATTTGCATTTACAGAGGACACTAAATTGATTAAAAATGAAAGTTTCCCGCCATGCTAACAATTTTGAGAAAACAATTTGAAGCTTCTTACAGGTACATCTATTATCTTTAGTTCCACCTGTTATCATTTTTGCGACACATATAACTGAATCCCCTTTTTAGCATAATAGGTTTAACTATAACATCATCTTTCGAATTGAACTGTCCAAATAGGTGCCATTTTTCTTCAAATTATTTAAAATTCATATTTGATTTCTGTGAATTCTTTACAATAAAATATGGTCCATTACGCAGCAGAAGCCTTTGAATTTTAAGTGTTCTATTAAATAGTTAAGCGTTTAGTATAGAAGCTTTTTGCTATACTTAACGACACTGGATTTCCAGAGTTTCAATTACTTTTATTATACTTGTTAAAATAAAATTGTGATCAAGCTCTTCGTCTAAAAAACATCTTGTCAGTGATCTTTTTTCATCTAATAATCGAAAATTCATTTTAAAAAAAATCCTTAAAAACTAATTCTATCAATCACTTTAAGGTGGTTTTCCTGTTTTTTAATATTTGTGGTAATCCATCACACAAAAAAGGTTTATCTTAGCATAAAAATTTAAATCAAATATGTGAGAAAACTTTTAATAAAACACAAGTTTTATTATCCCAGCAAAATCAAAAATATTTTAAATTTTATCAAAAAAAAAAAAAGGTTAAATTTTGCGTGCGTTTAAAAAAATTTTATATTAATCTTTTTATTTTTATGAAAATCATTAATGGTTTTTTTGGTTATCCGAAAATTTAAGAAAAGTTTTAGGTAAATAAAAAAATTAATTTATCATTTTATTATTTATATGACTAGGGTTTTTTTGTAAAACAACATACCAAAATAATTATTCATTATAAATTTTTGTATTAAAGAATTTAATTTTAAATTTATAATTTCCATAAAATTTTTCTATTATAAAAGGACTGGATTATTCCAACAGGAATGACTGACTGTTCTATATTAATTCAATTTCAATTTCTCTGCGTAGCGAACTAGATACTAAGGAACAAGATATAATGCAAATATAACAACAAAATGTATGAATAAAAGGTAATGTTTCCTTGATTTTATGTTCCGGAAACGGAAATAAAAAAATAAATTAAATTAATGATAGCCAAAATTATCAATAAGTTCAAAAATTAAATTAAAAAACAACTTTTTCATCGAAAACAATAAGAAAATTTATTGGTGTATAACAAAATTGTTAAAATAACGAAATTTTAAACAATTTGCGTTTTCGCCTCACTTTCGTTTAGTGAAATATTTCCTTACCGAATCTGCAATAATAAATTATATTTCTCTATATTGCAGATTTTTTTATACTTTAGTTTTGATCTTATTTTGAATATGGAGAAAACCCAGAAAACTGATTTTTTTCATAACCACAACCGTACTGTATAAAATGTGAAATGAAACAGAATGTATAAAAATGAATATGTCAACATTCCCAGTATATAAAGACAACATTCCCAGTAAACCATTCAGTCGGCAATACTTTTTTTATTAAATATAATAAATATATAATTTCCCGAGAATATAATTTCATCCCCCGGGAAACGGAAACCCAAAAAAATGTTAATTTTCCTGTGAATTTCGGTTAAGAACACTCTATATGTATGAAACCTGATATGCATTGCACTGCAGTACCAAACAGAACAGAATAATAAAAACGCCAGCTTTAGACTAAAAATCATAAAATTGTGCTATAAATTTTGAATTGATATGAAATCAGAAATAACTTCAGCTTTCGTTGTTTTTAGAATTCAAACCGTGTGTATTCCAACATTTTTTTCAAAAAAGGAGTAGTTAATATTTTTGACAGTTTATTCCCAGGAAATCCAGAAGAAACTTCTTTAGAGTTACTTTTGCTGATAATTGATAATTGATTCATATAAATTTATGCTTTTGCAAAATTAATTTTTTTAGCTTTGGCATCATCTCATTTTGATTTTGTGAAAATTTGTATTCAAAATAATAATTCTGATACACCTAAAATTAGGCAATTTTTATTTCAATTTACAATATTACGATATATTTTATTACTGCTACTATTCTTTGTAAATTACTTAATTATTTTTAATTTCTTTAAGAAATTCTTATGAATTGTGGTAATATAATATTATATTTTTCATTTTTCACCATAATATAATATATTAATTTAAACGAATTTTGTATATAATTAAATTTTGATTGTTCTTTGAAATATGATATTTTAATAATATATAGAGTTAGAGAAGAAGAATATTTTAATTTCAATGCATTTATTTTAAAATTTATTTGATTATACTAAAATTCCAAAAGGATTAAAGGAAATAAAACATAAAACATAATATCATTGTTATTCCTATATCTATATATATATCCAGATGAGCATATCCCAGCTTTGTAAAATACAAATTCATATTACAATACAACAAATAAAAAGCACCAAATTTCTTACCCTATATAATCTTCATATTTCAAAAAAGGTTATTGTGATATTGTGTATACATAAACCAATAACTCATCATATCCTTTTTAATAGAATAGTGAATATGTATATATATATATAATATACATATAAACATTATTCATAAAATTTTAACACTTATTGAATATGAAATATCCAATAATTTTGTGGATTTTGCAGAAAAATAAAACTTTTCATTATGATTGCCTATATAAAAATGTATATAATATAAATAAATATTATATTTTCATTTCACTTGGAAAATTTTTATATATTATCTATATATATATACAAAGATATTTTCTTTATTGTAAAATTCACGTGATCAGAATTATGAAAACCAATATAATATATATAAAAAAAAATTCGACAACATCGCCTCGCCACCCTACAATTTTCATCAAATTCAAATATTTTATTATACTGAACATTTAGAAATTTTTGTTCATACTATTTGATTTTATTGACGTGAAAGGATAAAGTCAAATCATTTCCTTTTTGATAAAAAAAATAAAAAAAATATAAGAAAAGCGCGTAACAAATGTATACCTTATAACCTCATCTGAGCGGGGTAGCAAAAAGGATATTTTTTTTATTGGAAATCATCACGTGCTTTTTTTTTTTTTTTTGAAAGAATAAAAAACCCTTTTTTTATATTACATATGTGATGATGAACACATTGTATAATGTTTCAAGGATTTATTTTTTATTCCCTATAAAAGGATATCATTATATATGTGTGTGCCCAATTTAACAAAAATTGTATTTTTTTTTTGGAAAACATACTTATAAGCTCTGATTTACATGTTAGCATTTATTTATACGTGTTACGAGCATTATAAAGAAAATAACAAATAAATCTCAGACCCGCAAAAAAAAAATAAGGATAATAAAAAAAAATGGAATTTTCTTTTTATTTGTTTATTTTATCATATTTTTTTTTTTTTTTTTTGCATTTCATTTTGTGGAAAAGCCTAGAAGGATTTATATTTTTTATGGGGTGGAGGATGGAAAAAGGATATTTTTTGTTGTTGTAAAAATGTGTGGTTTTTAAAATTGGAGTACAATTTTCAAATATATAAAATAAAATAAAAATTATTTTATTTGATTTAATAAAATTATTATGATCCCAAAGGCGAATATTATTTTGTATATTTTTTTTTATGAGATATTTATTTATACAGAAAAGTATAAATAAATATAATTTTTTAAATAAATTTATTAATTTTAAATTATTATAATATTTTTATGTTTATTTTGTTTATGTAAAATCTTTTTTTTTTTAGGGTGACGATATTTTGAAAAAAATATTACTTAATTTATTCGCAAAAAGCAAAATTTACTTGACACGACAGCAGTAAAAGATAGAGTTAGAGTATGAAAATTTTATTATTTTTGTTGTGAATGTTGTAAAGTTTTGTGATAATAATTTTCAAAAATATTTGGTTGATATGAGCAGAACTACTAATTTTAATAAAAATTGTACAATGTTTCAGTTTTACATAGCCTCTAGCTATGAAGTTGGTAAATTAAATGTACATAATTTAAGAATTCATAAAATTTTGATAAAACTGAGTCGTTGGTAAAGTTCTGGTTGGTTGGCGTGTTAGAAAATGTATTTCATGTCTATGCTAATTAAAGGGACATTAAGAAATCGATTGTGCAATCTTATTCACAGTTAAAAGAATATAAAAAATGCTTCCAATTTTTTCGAAATATACTTAACAAAATTTTGAAAGTTTTGACTATTCATAATCTGTCAGCAAGTTTTCATTATTTAACTTTATTTAATTTTATTTACTTAATAAAATACAATTAAGACATCCGGACTGCCAAATTTTAAAAAAAGACTTCTTTGTTTGGCGTTAAACGTTCGACAAAGATCAATATTGATTTTCCAAATGATTCAGAATGGTTAGAAAATCGATTCAGAACCCTTCTATAGAGTATCACGCTGTAACAAAAGTCGCTTCAAAAGTACCAAGCTGTGCGGTTTTAACAAAATGATTGGATCAGTCGTTTAGGTATAATACATTCGAAGACGTTCATATGTAGTTCCTATAAAAAACGATTGGCAGAAATGCTTCTAATGAATATGAACAAAATGCGGAGACTAGTGTGCTTCCTCACAGCATATTGAAAAGTTACCCAGTCTATATTAACTCGGACCATCAGAAGACTAAATTTGCAGATTCTGTGAAGACGAAGATTAGAGGGAAGAACAATAACTATGTGATTGCGAGGTGATAGCATGAAAACGACTACGATATCTCAGTAGTTACATAATTACAATCTCAGAATCTGTAACACATAATTAAAAAATGCTACTTATAATAAATGGTTACAGTTTGCAGTGATTATAGCTAGTAATGATCCTTCCTCTAAAATCAAATATAATCTAATCTAAATTACATTGGTTTTCAAAAAACTTTTCATTAATTTCCCATGAGTAGTCACAGAGAGCATGCATAAATAATCAATCAAAAAATATCTAAATTTAAATATTTAATAATTAATTTATATTTTCCAAAACAATTTTATTCTATAAATTTTTCTTTCTAAAGGACATATAATAACATAAAACATGATTTTCTACTTAATGAACATAATGTGATTAAAAATAACCCTAAAGCCATTAAAGTAAACTTAACACGCTACAACGATCAAAGACTATTTACAAATCTTTTAGAAGAAAATATTAAACCTAAATAATAAAATGTAATCAACTATTTCAATGCAATAATATATGTGCCTACAAATATGCAATATAATATTTTTCAAAACTATCTAAAATATAAATTTCAATTTCCTTTATGGATCTAGCCAATCTAGCTAACTATAATTCTTTCATATATAACTAAACAAAAAATATTTCAAAATGGAAATCACATTTATCATATTATGCGTTTTCTATAAATTATCCATAAATTTTTTTGGTAGGAAAACCTTTCGCATAAATTTTATGAGAACAAAATAGAAAAACTTTTCGTACAAGGATATCATCATAAAATCCATCCTAACTAAGAACATTTCCATAATAATCTGTATATATATTTCTAAAAAACTTTATATAGTAAATAATAATATTTTAAAATGGAATTTTACTCTCATTTATCTTTGAACTGTCAAATATTGAATTGAATATATTCTGTAGACGTGGTTGTAGTTTCTATGGTTGTAGAATTGATAGTATAGTTTTAAAATTTCAAAACCTTATTCTGTTGATGAAGGATATACAAATAACGAAATGGCATAGACTGAAAACAATATAATGATAGTAATTATTGAAGAAGATTTAGTTCTACCCAAATTATTGGTTGAATTTCCTTATTGAGATTGAAATGTCAAAATCAGTATAGTAAGATTAGGAATAATGGGGTTGTTCAGGCAGAGGGCTAACCACCGCCTCCCTACACTGCGACCTAGACAGATCTATTGTGCATACCCAACTATTGATAGTTAGTTGATATCCAGGCTGATACTGAAGCCCAGCATCTTCCTGACGGCCAGACCTTTGGTGTGAAATCAAGAAACCGCTTCCCTTGTCGTAAGCCTTCCCTTGTTGTATTTCTGACGTTTCTGATAAAACAAGTAATTAAATTGGTAAAATTGTTATTGAAAATTTATATAAACTATTAGATTGACCTTATAAAACCATTCATTTCCAATCCAAAATAATATTTTCATTTTCACAAACATTTAACTTTCCGAGTGTTATATGGTATCAAAAAGATATCCGGATTTCAAAACAAAAACAAATATTTTTAACAAAAATATCTTTACATTTCTAACCAAAAATTGGAAATAAAACGGTCATAAATCCTGAAACTTTTTTTTTTTAGAGGAATAGTAAAATGTAAATAAAATATTACTTTACGAACATTTTTATTTTTTATCCTGATTATTTTAATCTTTTCAAGTTTGTGAGATTTCTTTGTGACTTTTGGCAAATACTAGAAAAAAAAATATTTTGTTTTTTAATTTTTAAAAAATTGTTTCACACCAAGGAATCAATGTGTGTGTGTGTGGGTGGGTTAAAAATATAGATAATATATCGTTGATTTAAGAATTTGTAGAGTTTCCATTTCCCGACACTTTAATTTCACGATATACGGGAAATTTTGAGATTCATTTTCCGGGAAATCATGTTAACAATTGAAGACATTATAATTGAAGTCTTATATATCACAAATATTTAACAGAAAATCTGGATATTAACGAATTTCTAAAATATTGTAACAAAAAGAATTTATAATTATCGAATCTGAATGAAACTTGTTCATATATATCTACTTTTTACCTAATAAAGTAGGTTCTTAAAAAAGTAATGCATTCAGAGAATGATCACCAGAGAATGACTTAGAATACTTTTGATATTTTCATCACATTGAGTTATAATATAAAATATGATATTGTGCATCATTTCCAACTCAAGATAGAATACTTGAAAATGAAGTTTAAAGAAATTAATGATTGATCGATTGCAACACAACTTACGATAGTAAATGTCGTAAGTCGAGTTACGATAATAATGTATTTCACAATAAATATTTAGATAGAATATAAAATCAAATAATTTCTAGATGTTTTTACTTGACTTGTAATATAATGGTAAACTTTATTTAATGCTTTTCAGTTCTATGAGTTAGAATAGAATTGAAAGACTATATCTTTTCTCCTATAAGCCTGAGAACTGTATGGAGCACTCAAAAACACCACATCAGATGTCAAGTGTTCAAACTTGAGTTGGAATAATATGTTTCGTTAGAATGAATCTTTTTTTTCGAAAATATAGAAGTTATAGAGAAGACGACTTCTTAACTCTCAATTGAAGTAGGCATTATTGTTTTTAAACAATTAATTACTTTTTTTTAATATTTCAGTTTTTTTTTAATATTCAAACATTTTGATTTGTTTTTGCTGATTACTGACATAATTTAAGTCAATCAGTATTTTATTGAAATAATCATTAGGTTACAAGTTCTTCTTAAATTTCTACATTAGCGAAATATGTATTTCTTACATAATAAAAAATGTGTTGCCTAACAAATAATTTGTTAGTCAAATTTTTTTCAATTCCTAATTTTCGTAAGAATCCCAGGAAATAAGAGTTCTAGTTAAGAATCCCAGTTAAATCCCAGGTAACAAAAACAAAATGTAAATTTCTCGGGAAATCTATCCCGGGAAATCCTGGGATGGAAACTCTAAAAGTATATATACAATAACTTTAGTTGTGTATGGAAATTGTATAAAAGATATTATATATTTTTCTATTGTAAATTGTAATATTTTATAGTGTTTTGACATTTTTAAAGATATCCTTATTTGTAGGTCCTTCGTTTTCCATTTTTGTTTAATATTGTACTGTATAAAAATATTTTGGAATAGAAAATTGTATTTAATATGAAATGTTATTTCGAAAGAAATGTACAATTATATTTTTAATTTAATGAAATGTGTTCCATGGAATAGAAAACAATTACGCAATAAACAAAAATAAGTTTCAGTTTAGATCATTTTCCAGTTGGCACAGTACAGTGTAGATATAAAAAAAAGACTTTTGATTTAGTGAAGTCTAATTTTAATGCGTCAGTTTTTTTTTTTTTTGGCACAGAAAAAATTACGATAATTGGAATACATATGAAAAAGAACAGCAAGTTATGATTTATCAAGGATAATTATCCTTGTTAAATATATTTTAATTTTAAAGGAAGGAAATATTTAGGGGTAAATTTGTTTAAAAAAAAACAATTACAGTTACAGTTAGTTTTTCATTATAGTTTGTTAAAATCCAGGATAATCTTATAATTTGGGGTAATCTTACATTTTGAAGTAATCTGTTTTTTTCACTATGCCATTTAATTTTTTATTACTAAGAAATTTGACAGAACTAACTATTAATTTAAGATTTAAGTCTTAATTTATTATAAAATAAACTTTTCCCCTCTTTTAATATAAAAATATACCATTTTTTAGCATTCCCAAATTTCCGTGAGTAAAATCAGGCTTATATAATTCCACAATAAAAAAAACATCAAATTTCGATTATTATATTGGATTTTTTACCTTAGATGCTGTTCGTTACCAAGTTCAGAAAGTACTTTTACATTAGCTACTAAAGTTGTTGTATCATTTACTAATACTAATTTAATTTTAATTGATAATTAATTTATTGCTACCGTAGTTTCGAGAAATATCTTAGTCCAGCGCGTAATGTACTAAACTGTATCATTATTTTTACATTAATATCATTTCAAATTATATTCCAAACGTTTCCGGAAACCCAAAATAAATATATTTCAATTTATACCAAGTTTATTATCTGCAGAACCAATAATTGACACTTCAAATACAGTAAAACTCTGATAGAAACCATAATATATACCTTCAAATAAATAAACACTGAAAAAAAAGTATACACAAATTTAGATTTCACGTAAAACCTTCACCTGTAGCACCGTATTGTATCTGTTCAAAATCCTAATTTCCATTTATATGATAATTTATGTATGTATTAAAGAAATCATTAATCTATTAAGTCCTTTATTACCAATTTCTGATATCAAAAGATTCTAAATTGTTATTTATATAAAAATAATGCTAAAACCCTAAGTCAAATGATCTGCAAATATATTCACATATAAATTCTAAATATTCTAATGTCCTTTTAACGTATACTATATACAAAGTTACTATAGCAAAACTTTATCTTCTCTTTGATGCCATTTACTAAAACTTGGAAACATTAAAAAGGCAATAATAAATAAAATAAATTTTTATATTATTGTGCATTTTTATTGAGCTTTGCCTACAATTTCAAAATGAATATCAATTTAATGTATATCGAAAGTACCTGAATATCCTTTTAAAAATGTAACCGTTTAGCTTTTTTTGTTATTTATACTTTCTTCTTGATTCATTTTGAACAAAATTGACAAAAATAGCTTGCTTCTATTTACTAAATCTTTATATATTCTAAAATTATAATATAAAACAGGAAATTACCGGAATTCAGGTTAATAGTTATTATTCGGATGCCAACAGTTCATCAACTTAAATTAGAAAATTCATTCTTTTTTATACAGAAAATTTCTAAATGGTGGCTTTGTAAATAATTGTATACTTATTTATAATATATCTATCTGATATATCTGAATGTAGATCTAACAAAAAAAAAAGCAAATCAAGAAAATGTATAATTGCCAATTGTCCTCCAGTCCTCAACAGTTAAATTTAAAGTAAAAATAAACAAAAATTTTAAAAGCACAATAGAGATATACAAAAATTTACATAAATTTTATTCAGTCATTCTGTTTATATTTAGATTGGTTACAGAATTTAAAGGATTTTTTTTTCCGAAGTGTATTGCTTTAATTTCATAGATAAGCACCCACTTGATTCAACTTCCGTGAAATTGCCTTTTATTATGATGACATTCTCTACGAAATATTTAAATTTTATGTAAACTGGGTGTATAAATACCTGGGTTTTTTTTTCTTAGCTGTGTTGTGTAAATCTTTATGGTTGGTCGAAAGCTATAGATAAAAAAATGCTATTGTATGTATTTATTTTTGGACCATTTACAAAAAAAAATGGATAATTCTTAAAAAATCTAGAAATAAATATAAATAAAGTTTTTAAATCAAAACATTTTGTATTTTTGTTGGAAATAATTAGAGTTGTTAAATAATGCATTGTTTTTGTAATGCATTTTGAACTTCATTAGCATTATTTTAATAATTCAATTTGAATTAAAATAATGTATTACTTGTTTTATTACTGCATTATTGTTGAATTAATTAATAAAAATAATGCATTACTTAAAATGCATTACTTATTTTATTAATGTATTATTGTATGAATTAAATAAGAATTATTCGAATTATTTTTGAATTAACAGAAATAATTCAAGTAATTCATTGAATTATTTTTTTTAATTAAAAAATAATTTAAATAATTCATTCAATTACTTTTCTTAATCCGTAATGCATTATTTTTAATGCATTATTTTAATTAATTAATTCAAAAATAATTATGAATTTGAATTACATAAAAATTAATGCATTATTTTGAATTATTAATTATTAAAAATAATTATTAATGTATTATTTAACAACTCTGGAAATAATTTGTTACATATAACGCGATCACGCATAGATTTTTGACTAAGCTACTTTTTATTTCTTTGAAAGATTTAATTACAACATGGAGCTATACTACTAACTTTATATTTCCTTGAAATAAATGTAATTGTTACAAGCGAATAGCTTTTAATAGTGATAATGTTTTTCTCGTCAAATTATTTTTGGTCCTCAAATCATTTTATACGTACTGTAAATTTTGTAACTATGGCACCCATTTAAAACTGTGCAAACTCATAGCGTCTACAATGCCCTCGCAGACCTTTTAAAACAATTTAGAATATTAATATAAAATTTTAATCATTTAAATTTTAAATTGTGAAGAATTTACAATATTTAATTTAATATCTATACAAACTGATATTTACAATGCCATCGCTTGACAATGATCAAAATTTTACAACGCCATCTCTAGATAAAAATATTAATTTCAATGTAATATTAAATATTAAACTTCCTTATGTTTTTCCAATAGTTTAAAATAATTTAAAACTGTAAGGATTATTTCAAAGGAGCGATATTCTGAAAAAAAAAAAATTATAAAGAAACACTTTTAATAATGATAAGTTCTTAACTGTAGAAAGCACTTAAAAACTAAATACGCCTATCAAATTTTTTACCAACTACTCTATATTTTAGATAACTTTACTATATACTTTTCATATATTTTCAGACTTTAAATTGCATAAAAACAGTCCAGAAAATTCTCTTATATTATATGTATTGCAGAAATATAGTAAGGAAAAGCTAAAATCAGTGATTGTATACCTATTTCATTCGACACCATTATATATATTCTATATAAAAATATTTTTAAACAATTTATTTTTGTATTATTTGGCCATGTCGTATAAAAATGGTTCATCAACTCTGTTTAAAATAATATAGCCAATTCCTGTTGGCTACGAACAGCAATCTACATAATTTATGTAAATATATTTGACTTCCGTTTTTTCTTGCTTTTCCTTGTATACCTACTTCTTTTTATCAACTTCCTTTATCCTGTTTTTACTATTCTTTAACTATACACCCAGTAATATCCTGAAATTTAAAATATATTTCTTTGGTTATGTATACAAAATTTGAAGTAGAATTTATAGATATTAAACAACAACAACAAAAAATCAAAATTTAATGGATGATTTTTAAAATATATTATTATATTTTTATTTAAATTTCAAAACTATTTATTTACCTTAAGAAATTTTATATATTTTACCATTTTGTTATTAAATACTTTAAATTTTAAAGTATATTTAATAAAATATAATTTTAATTCTCTTCAACTTTAATTAAAAGTTCACTTAAATTTCAATTTTAAATAATTTTAAAATCCTTTGTAGAATACTAAACAAAATTGTACTTGTCATAAAGTTTACTATTAATTATATTTTATATTGAAATTGTTATTATTTTGTCCAGTACTATAAGAATTCGTTACGTGTAAGAATTGAATTGTTTACATCACTCTGTCATTAAAGCAATGTA
The DNA here is from genome assembly GCA_963920725.1 of Rhamphomyia laevipes. NCBI lineage: Eukaryota > Metazoa > Arthropoda > Insecta > Diptera > Empididae > Rhamphomyia > Rhamphomyia laevipes. The sequence goes on along the minus strand of OY987258.1, from coordinate 43,851,088 downwards.
AGCAATTTAAATCAAATGAATGTGACAGTTAACATAACCTAAAAACTTAATTAAACTAACCTAAATCATTTATACAAATAATATGGAATTAAATTTGACAGTTAACATAACCTAAAAAACTCAACTAAAATAACCAAAGAATAAATTCAATTTTGTAGGTTACTAATATAACCTAAGAAATCAATGTAATTATTAATTAATTAATTATTAATATACATTAAAAACAACAATTAATTATTGATTTAGAACACGAATTATTAATTTTCATTACCAATAACAATAAGTTTCATGAAATCATTCTCTTTTTTTGGAAAACGTTATTGTAATGTTACGAAAGAAACTAAATTATAACGTTATGAAATGATACTTAATGGTAATGATACGCTTACTCTTAAGAAAATTTCAAATCTTTAAATAACGTAATTTGTATAATTAATTTTAATTTTATATAAAATGTATCGTTAACTAAATGTATTCAAAATGAATAACGTTACCGAACAATTTTCGGGTTACAAACACTACTGTTTAAATCAGCTGATTTTTTACAATATTTACAATTGTTTACGTAAACAATTATTGTTTACTTATTGCTTACCAGTTAAATGTAAAGAATTATTCGTATTCGTTACAACTCTGGTGCTTTAGTTGATATGCTATTTGTAACAAAATGGATATAATCTTATGGAACTTTTTAATCCAGTTCACCAGATTTAATAGATAACAAAGCTTATATGCAATTCAAAATTAATACTAATTTTGTTTCGTGTTATTTATTAGACAGGTAAAAATTGATTACATTTTCCTCACACTGTTAAAAATACTATTTGGAACTATAAATTTAAATAATTTTCAATATCCTAAAATTACAAGTTAATTCTAACAATTTGATTTGTTCAGTGTACTTGAAATGTAGACAAATTGTTATTATGTTAGCCAAATTCTGGTGTTGTTTTTGTGTAAAATTTTAAAGCATTATATAGGCTAATAAAAATCCCATTTAAGCTAACGATATACATAGAAAAATGTTATAGACATTTTCAGTTTGACCTAAAAGCTTTAAGGACTATATCATTTTGACCTCACATAGCATTTTTGTATATATAACATAAAATATCTGAAAATTTACATTGAATAATAATTTCATGAAAATTATATTTTATTTTCAAATTTCGGTTAAATAAATTTTAGTATATAGTAAATTATTATTGCTGTAATAGGCTATTTCTATTGAATAATGTCAAAAATGAAAAAGATATTTTCTACTTAAAATTTAAATATGTAGAAATTGTTTTTGTTTCTATAGGGTTAATTAAAAAAAAAGGTTTACTTTTTGTACTAATGTTTTCTGAAGTTATTATAAAGTTTGTTAAGAATCTTATTACCAAAAATTAAATTTATGAAATGATAAAATTAATTAATTATTATTTTAATTTGTTAAAATTTATGTTTGCTTTTTAATTATCCCGAATTAAAACTTAACAAAAATTATTTATGCAATTTATTTAAAATTATTTTAAAAATGATAAAAGGTGGAATCACAGTGCCACCGTCAACGTTACATTAACAAATTTGTAAAATACACAGCTTTATAATTAATTAATTACAATTCTCAACGTTGACGGTAGTAGAAAAATCTATATTAACAGCGCTGAAATATGATTTTGACACAAAAATGTATTTATTTGGCAGCTTTGCTAAAAATGTAATAGAACACTTACTTTAAATTAAGTAGCAGTAATTTCACAAAAAAATAAGGAAACGTCAACTTTGAAAAGTTTCTTTTAAGGCGTAGTGTAATTTGAAGTTTAAGATTATCGCCAACGCTCGTTAACGGTGTCGTTGGCACTATTATTTCAGCTGTAATCTCATTTTCACGTAGAAAAATATTAATTTCTTCCTTAAAAAATTATATTATATCCTTTTCTTATTTAGATATTCTTGTTTACATGATATTGCAATTATTTAAAATGAATTTGTATTTTATATCACCCTGAATTATTATAATTGTTATAGTCTTTACAAAAATTTCTTAAAATAAACATACCTAATTTTATATAATTCTCTGTTTCTTATTTATTTTCATATAAAATCATTAATTTTCATAATTCCTAATGTGTCGTAACTTTAAAAAAAGGATTTAATTTATTAATATACATTTTATTCATTATATGAACGTATCGGAGTATGGAAGTATATCATTATTTATATAATTATATGTTGTATTATATACATAAAAATTTGAAATCCATTTTGTATATATATATATTGTAAATAATAATTAAAAAAGTATTACAAAGTTTATTTACAAAATGATAAAACAAAAACTCCTTAATCCTGTATTATATAAAAGTTGATCCTTTTTTTTTGTGTTTTACTAAACAGAAAAATTTCATACAGTATAAATTATATGCAATGGTTTCATACTTATAGGCATTTTTGTATCGTAGTTAGTAAATTTATATATAGTGTTCTCGAAACACCAATAAAAATTACATAATTATCTAATACTAGAAGACTTAACACCTTATTAGCACATCTATAAAACTTACATTTACAATGCCATATTTTAAAACAAATGTTTGATATTTATAACGCCATCTCTTGGCAAAAATAATATTTTAAAATACATACAAAACTTAAATTCAAAAAATTTACCATATAACAATTTTATACCACTTTTTATTATCCTTCTAATGCAAGGTTTAAACTTATTTTTTGAAATCGAATTACATTTTCATAATATTTTGGGCTACTCGTGGCAGAAACTGAAACTTAATTAATAGAAACTTTTTTACTTTTCATTACCTTTCCAAAATTATAACTTAATTAACCTACCACGATGATTTTTCAACTTCAGTCGACATTTTATAATACTAAACTCATTAAGCTTTCTGACATGATGTCTACCATAATGTATTTAAATGGATATTAACAATTGTCATTGTCCAGCTATCAGGCACAGGAGATTTAAATGATTTAAATTGTCATTTTATGATAAGTCTTGTTGAAGCTGGAGAAATAAATCTTGAAAATTTTGGTGGCTTTCATGAAAGAAATAGGATTGGCTGACGTTTTTTAAAAAAATGTGATTATACGCCAGTGGAATAGTACAACTGATCCTTGTGGCCTTGGTACGTGAAAGTATTTGTGATCTTTCCTGCAGTCTAACGAACCAACCATAACAATTCGAAAAAGTTAACAAAACAGACGAACTGACAAAAATACGATAAATATTGCTGCCTCACAAAAAAACTCCCAAGAAAATTCGATTTTCATTGTAATTTTCCATAAAAATTTCTAGGTAAAACATAAAAAATCTAACCTACATTATTATATATATTTCGTATATTTAGATTTTCATGATTTTCCAATTCTCTATATATTATATACTATATAACATAATAAACATTTAATCCTTAATTAAATCCTTTCGTTTTTGTTATTGTTCATTAAATTTCACATTCTCGAATTATATACAACAGCAAAACCATTTATATTTTAACATTTTCTTTTTTTGTGTATATGCTTAAATTGAAAATTAACTTGAAATTAAGTCCTAAGGGACCAATCAAATGAAGACAATATAATTAACTTTAAGCATCACATCAAGTATTGTAAATTAAAATATAATATATAATTTTATCTTATTTATATGGATGAGAAATTATACATTTTGTGAAGAAAATATTTATATTATATACAGAATATAATAGTAGCCAAGGCGATAAAAGTTCTAAAAGATATTTCCTTTCATCATCCGGACTAATCCATATTATATACACATACATAATATACATATACATATATTTCGACCAATACAAAAATCCAAAATTATAGAAAGAGAAATTATGTGATTGTCCTGAACACTTAAGGCTTTAATAAATGGTCATCAGTTGATGGACATAAAAGAGGACATGAATAAAATCTTATTAAGAATATTATTTAAGTTATATTGTTTTATTTATATATGTATATTATATGTATAAATTCAATTTATTGGTGTTTAAAAAGGACTAAAGAGGTTAATTGATATAATTTAATATTGTTACTTTAATTATTGAGACATCAAAACCATAACCAAACAAACAAAAAAATAAATTGATATTTATATATAAAGGATCATTAAATTGCTTTTTAATGATTTAATCAACAAAAAAATAAAATTACAAGATATTTTTTTTTCGTAATTAAAATAACAACACCAAGAAATTTTCGTTTTTTTTTAACCCTATGATTACAAGGGTTAAATTTTAGGTCTATACAGAAAATGGTAAGAGGGTTAGAAAATGAATTCGTTTCGTTTTTTTTTTAATATATATATTTAATTTAATTATAAAATGTTGTTTTTGATATTAAGAAATTACTAAAATTAATGGTTTATATATTATAAAATTTGTAGGACAAATAAATAAGTAAGTCTACTAATTATATGCTGATTGATTTCACAGAATAAATGAGGCCATAGAAAATTAGTCAACCAAAAAATTTTATATTTATAATTAATTTTAATTTGATCATTTTGAAAAAGGTTTGAATATTAAATTTAATATAAATAAATTTAAATTAAGTAATCAATTATTTAAATTTTCTTTAAAATTTTTAATATTTATACCTTTAAGGTCTAATCGTAATGTGAGTGCAAACTGATAGCGCTAACTGCAGGATTATTTTTACCTTTCCAAGATATAACCAAGACAAACGCCAATGCTGGTGAAAGAAAATTGTAGATCTCTCAAAATAATTTTTGAAAACAAAATTAATACATTTTATCTATATCGTAAAATAAGAACTTTTGGAATGGCTACATTGAAAAATATAAAAAAAATATCCAAACTTTTGATATAGTTTACAAGGCGCTTAAAAAATTTGTAAAACTTAATAAAATATGTTTAAAATTTAACAATATTTTGACTTCCACATTAGAATGTAGTCAAAAATGATAAGAGATTTAACAATATTGTAATTCGCTACCACAGGCGGTTAATATTCAACATTATTCAACCTCGGCGGTAGCTTTTTTTTCCAGGCAGTAACTGCGTGCATGGTGCATCGCTCTTTCTTTCATTGATTTCCATAACATTTTTCAAAACTAACTCACATTACACTTGGGCCTCATATTAAATTGTATATTAAATTCTATAATCAAATTGCATACTTTCAGGCAGTCAAATTTTTAAATTCTTGAGAAAAAAAAGGAAATAATTATATAAAATAATTTTGTTTTTCATGAAATAAAAAAATTATCAATTTTTAATCAACAAAGTTTACTAAAATTATTTATTTTTTTTATAACATGAAAACTTTAATAAATTAAAAGAAATAATTTCCATTTTTTTTTAATAACATTTCCCAGAACTATTTCTTTTTTGTTCTAAATATATAAAGAAAATTTATTTACAAAAAAAAAATAATGATAAGAAAAATGTCGACTTTCTACAATTCACAGAGTCACAATCTTTAGAATATTTTTCATTTTTATTTTTTCTATTTTTTCCAAATACAAAAAGTTCTTTTCGGTTAAATTCACATTATTCTTTTCTATATTATTTTGATGAAATAATTATTCTATGTATTTCTTTGGTTATAATAGCAAGTAAAATATGACAAAATTGTGAACATTTTTAACAAGGAATATTAAAGAATTCTTCCATTTGTATACCTTCTTCTACGAGGAGTTATACAATAACTATGAAATGTTGTGATGAAAAGTTGAAAAAAATTAAATTTCTGAAATTTAAAATCAATCTTAGTTGATGGAGAAATCAAAAAAGGATAATAATAATCAAAGTCCACATCCTCGTCCATTTTATATTGATGGACATGGTTCAAATTTTATGATCCACTATTCGTGATTAATAATTTATCTTATCTTAGCGATTGCAGCGTATTATCATATCGATAAATGAGATTTCGACCTCGATAGACAAAGCTCAATTTTAACATACTCCGATTTTTGTAATAACCCTGGATGAGTAATTTTTTTCTATTTCAAAAATGAATTAAGGAAAGGAAAATATGATTTCCAAAAAAAAAAGAAGAAAAACCCGAGAAAATAAATCACAATTTTTAAATAAGAGAAATTTACATAAAAAGATCATACTTTGTATGGAAATTGTATTCAATTGTACAGTGTCAAGGATATTTTTCTTTAATAATGTTAGCAGAACGGATTTCTAAAGATTTATATTGTATTAAAAGAGTTGTCGAAATTAAAAAAAGGAAAATTTCTTACTATAAAAATCAAGATAATAACAATAAATTTGAAATTTTGTTATAAATTGCATTATTAACTTAATGTCATCCTGTTTTTACTATCCCATTTACACATTGAGTATTGAAGAATATTGTAATTTTCATAAAATTTCATATTTTAGGTTACTTACCATATAAGCTGGAAGGAAGTGTCCATATCGAAATAATATTTGAAGTGTCTGTCCATTTGCAATGCATAATTTCAAATTTTGAGTATTGTATAAAACATTAATGCTGGGAGTTACTCTCAACATAGTAACTGAAGATTAAAAATAGTTAGTAATATTCCAATTTTAAAAATTCAACTATCTAGTAGCTATTTAAAAATATGTCAGCAAATTTGTAAAAGCATAGATATCCATCGTTTTATATGTCAAATTATTTAATAACAAATAATTACTTTGAAATATAACATGGAGATGACTATAAATTAAAGTCTACGAGGACACAGAATTAAATCCGGTCATAATAATATCAGTTTTTTCTATTAAAATTTTATTAATTAATATTACAGGAAAAAAAAAATGAAATGAAAACTTTAATCAATTCATTTCTGGCCTATTAATCTTCGTTGTTCTGTAAAATTACAATTATTTTCCTAATACTTTTGAAAAGATGTCTATAAGCAGACCACAACGTTTTCTTGATGAATATCGTATAAGCGAATAAAGGTCTCCAAAGAAAGGTTTAGTTTTAAATGTCTCCAAAGAAAGGTTTAGTTCTTAAGTAAAAGCATGAGCAATGAAATTGTCATGATATTGCATCAGCAAAAGTAATTTCATTGTAATTGTATTGAATTTTAATAGACCTTTTTACATTGAATTTTACATTGCCATTTTTGCTGAATTCCAGAAACGCTAGAAAAATTATATATTTAGTGGCATTCAAGTGCTGACTACCTTAACTAATTATTAAAGAACCCTATCGAAGGTAAGAAGTCAATCTTAACTACTTTTAATAACTACTTTTATGAAGATTCTATCCAAGAAAAGCTGTTTTAATAGAAGAAATTCAAATTACAAAAAATGAAGCAGAAATAAGATATAGATCAACGGAATACTTCATCAGAATATCAAAAGGATATTTAACATGTCCTTCAAGAAAATTATTTTATTTTGTAACTCAAATTAATTGGATTGCTAAAATCTTTGGATATTAAATTATTTTAAACAAATTAAATGAAATAGCATTTACAAAATTTCTAAGAGAAGTGTATTTATTTTAGTTGTTGACATTTTTCTCAGGATTTCAGTGTTTTACTTTACAATTTTTCATATTATATGCCATTTTATCAATCCATATGCCATTTTATCATATTATATGCCATGTTATTTATACTGTAATCGATATTTTAACCCAGTCAACATTTTGTAAGTCGACATTTTTATAACGATTTTATTTAAATATAAATAAAATTTTATTAAAAAATATCTTGAATATAATTTTGTAAATTTAATTATTTTGTTACCTGTGGTCTTTTCAAAATTAAAATATTATTATTTTTTATTAAATATATATATTTATAAATGGTGTAAGTATGTAAGTAAATTTTAACGAAATGCATTTACCATAATAATTTAAGAGAAAATTATATAAGTCAGTAATACTTTTGGTGTAAAATATATAAATTATTCTGTAATATTATCATTCCTTGAATATTCTAAATATTTTATGTAACGTACATATCTTATAGATACCTTTTTCATATATATATTTATGTTTTTTTTACTTTTATGCTGATATATATAAATGTGTACAATATTATTTTACCAGAGACATTTTCATTCTATGCATAGAATTCTGAAACAAAGGTGTTTTTATGTGGAATAATATTTCACAGTATTTTAATTAAATGTCATCCGAAGTATTTTTGTTTAGTTCACAAAAAAAATAAAATGAACTGATATTCGACAAAAAGCATATAACAAAATGTACACGGTCTTTTAAATATATTCAGTTTCCATATAAAAAGGACATTTTCATTATAAATGTAGTTTTTTTTTTGTAGTTAATTTAAAATTATTTAGTGAATATATAAAAAAAAGGATTCTAACTATGGGAAGTAGATAACTGGTAGTAAGGTTGAATAGTGATTTATGTCCAACATAAATTTGAATAGTACCTACACCGACCCTTTGTAAAAAAAAACCTTATAAATTTAATAACCTATTAAACCTATAATGCATTTTAGATAATGCAAAATTTTGATAAGGACTCACTGAAAGTTATATTGGTACAAACTATAGATTAAAAAACTAACGTATGTAATAAATTTCATTGAAATCGGATAATAATTACATGCTCTAGAGACTAGACTAGAATATAAATCGTATATTCTCCGGATACGAAGATGTCTATATAGCTTTCCATAAACCAATACCCACAATAGCCGGAGTCTACCGGCTACAAATTTCCAGACCACAAATGAAAAGATGAAAAAGGGCACAAACAGTGTGTGAAATGTCATTGAAATCTGGTAATAATTACTGGTATTATGTAGTAGAAAAATAATTTAAAAATAATTGAGGTTTTTAATACGAATTACTCCTACAAGATTTTTTTGCATATTTGCATTCACCTATTTCAAAAACGTCCAGAAAAAACTTTCAGCCAAATCAATTGTTATGAGAGCCAAGTCCAATGCAACACTCTCACTTATTCTAACTTGTAATAGTGAAATACTATACCAAATGAAATGTATAGAAAAGTAATATTTAAATTAACCCTTTTACGTAATTCACTTGATAATATGACTTTGATACTTGTTTTACTGTATGGCACTACATACTCGAAATTACATCAAAATTTTAAAACATGAGAAGCCAATACTTTTAATTCTTTTACATTATATTTCAAAATATTTTGAGTGAACTTAAAATAGTTATAAGAACAATTGCAGTATTTATATTGTAACGGCTGTCCCTAGAAGTATTTGTATTGCAAAGATATTACAACTATTCTGCTCATGGAAAAGTCCATTCGAAGCTAGCTTTCAGTTATTTTAAATAAGCCTATCCTGTCATATAGAAACTAAAATTTATAGTGATAAAGTTTCTTTGTTTAAATATATATGATGAAGAATCCTTCCAAAAAAGGAGTAAAATTCCTTTAATGAAGCTCAAACCAAGATAATCTTTTACAAAAATGGAGGGCGAAATTTTGTCTAATTACTAACTTTCCTTTTTATGAAATTCGTAATGTAAAAATTCAAAAACTTCGTTCAAGTTTTATTTTTGTGATGGACCATATTTTTTATTGGTGATGGACTATATTTTTTAAATTATTAAAATGTATGGTTATTTGTTCAATTGGTAAATTATGTTTATGGAATGTATTTGAATTCGGTCAATTAACATTAGTTAAATATCGCATTCAGTCAACTGTATATATTAGGTTAATTGTTAATTCAGTCAATTTTGCCGAAAATAAAATTAATCAGTAAACTAATAAAATCAGTTTTAAATAATCAATTTTAATAATGTTATTGATAAAATGGTGAAACTATTACAAGTCATCTTTTATATTACTTTTCATTGCGAATGGAATTCTAGTTTTTTTATATTTTAACTTTTTATCAGTTTCTTTGAGTTATGTTGAAGCAATATTTTGAATCTATCACAAAACACTAAAAAATATTATTATATTTTTTTGTAATTGAAAATATTACGATATATTAGAATAATTATGAAATTAATATTATGTTTCTCGAAAAATTATTTATAAAAATTTAGCATGGAAAAATGAAAAATTTCATGTGTTATTTGATATCAACAACAAAAAAATTAGAAAATTTATATAACCGGAGTCGAAAATGTCAATAAATCTTAAGCATAATTAAGCTTGTTAATGTAGAATAATAAATATATTTTGTTTTTAGTATTCTGGATATGTTTAATGCTTTCAATGATTCCCATATTACGCAACTAATAAACAAATAATTAATTTCTATATACTTATTTTCTTGAATAATTAAGAATTCATTTATAAGTTCAGCCTACAAAAATTTTTATCCTATATGATTATGCTTTTATGTTTTTCCTTGCGCCTACAAAAATTCTTCTCTAATCTAAATAGTTTTTGCTTATACCAAACCATAATACAAAATGACGCATATTAAAAATTATCCTTAAATAATATAGTAAACAAAAATAACATAAATCAAAAATCATTTAAGATATAAACATAAAAAGAGTCGAACAGCCCAAATAAAGTATATCAATTTAATATTAACAGGCTTTTTTTATAGTTCCATCAATTTAATTACTAGATTAAAAAATGTTGTAGCTACACGCAATTAAATCGAAAACAAATACCAGCAAGGGGGCTGCCTGTATGCAATCCTCTTGAATAAATATTGTAGAGCAATTAGTTGTGACAATAAGCGCCACATAGCGGACAAAAGTTAACATTATTTTCAGTGGCCATTTTCCAAACATTTTACATTTTAACTTTGATTTTAAAGATTATTTTATAAACTACTCTTCATTTCCTCTTGAATTGTGGTGTCTTTGATGCATTTTACTACCTTAAATTAGTGTTTTACGTTAAAAAAAACATGCTGCTAAAAATCGAATAGATTTTTTAAAAAATTTCATCTACGCTGATTCCGAAATCTTCATATTTTCAACGAACTATTTATCAATTATATTGATTTGAAAATTCCAATAACAAACTTACCGGACAGACGGACTCCAAACCGGTCACATAAGTGATTTCCTGTTGCTGAAAAAAACTTTCCCTATATAAATACTAAATATACAAAAACAAAGACTTTTGAACTTTAAGATATCCTTATTGGATATATTCAAGACCCTTGAGTATAATTATTGCTCATATATTTAATCTAAGGAAGTTATTCTTTATCATTACTTAAACATATCTACTTAAATTATATAAATAATATAAATATAATTGTATATACATACATTATAGACGAGGGTTGTTTGAAAAGTTTTGAAATTGACACAGAAAATCCAATTGTAAAAGAAAAATTTCTACGTTTTTTTTATATTATTACTTGTCATATAAATTCGTCAATTCATTTGTTTTTACCTAATGTTTAAAAGTGTCATTGATATTTTTAAAAAGCAAAAAAATTGTATATCGTGCAAGGATCAAAACTTTTGTTTTGGAAGGTTTAGCAACAACAGAAACTCATGCGAAGATTGTAAAAGTAATAAATGATTCTGCTCCTTTATTTTCAACTGTTCAGATATGGACTTTGTTTAAACGTGGTCGTACAATAGAACAACATCAGAAATCGATTCTGATATGACAGTAGACAATCGACAATTGAAAGTGCTTGAAGCAAATGTTGTCATAGAAGTCTCAACACAACGAGTTTACCATATTTTGCATGATGAAATAATAATGATATGGCTTTGTACAAGATCGGTTCAAAAATCAACAAATTGAAGTACGAATTACTTGATCATCTCCATCGTAGTCACTTGATTTGGCTACATTAGTCTACTATCTATTCCCAAACCTGAAAAAAATATTATTTCTGGAAACCTTTTTTCCACTAAACCATGAATCAATTGATACTGTCGATGGTTATTTTATTTTACAAGCCTTGTTCAAATCATTATAAACATTGTATAGAATTGTTTGAAAAACGTTGAACATAGTGTGCTGAGCTTGAAGAAGGAGACGACTCTATTGAAAAATGAAGTAATTTAGAACCTACAAAATTCGTTCATGATTCCAATAGTTTTCAAACTACTCTCGTATATTATTAAAATGTATCATGAGATAAAAATATAAATTTCTTACTATAACATTTTTTTTTTTTTTTGGTTGACTTTTAGTAATTTATCTGGAAAAGACAAAAAACATTGAAAAATATCATTCTAAAGTGTTGTCTGGAGACATTGTACGTTTCTTAACCACAAAAATACTACAAATATATCAGGGAAAAAAAACATTGTTCAAAATGATATATAACTATGTTGAATAAGGATATATATATGGCAGTTTAAGGATATATACAATTTAAGGATATGTTATAATATAAAACCACCAAAAAAAAAAACTGGAAATAAAAAATTGAAAGTGTGTGGTTTCTATAAATTACTCATTCATAAAAGTTTTTTTTTTTTTTACTATGTTCTTTCACTCATGTCCTTGAGGGAAATTTATTGGAATTAGCCGCCATTTTTTTTATTTTATTTTAATATATTATGTAATGTTTTTTTTATATAATAATAAATGGAAAGAGATGTTCTGAATTTTAATGAAAATTATACATGAGTTTTTTAAAAGGAATATAAAATATAAAAAAATTTATATTTTTTTATTGATTATGGTTAATTTTGGTAACAGAGAAAAATGTTGAAGAGGATTCTTTGAAAATAATATTTTATTCATGGCGAATTAATATTTGAATATATATTTCAACAAAAAATCGAAATTTATGATATAATTATTCCTAAAAGTTTTTTCAGTTATAAAATGTTTTTCATATAGTAACAAAAATCATATACTAAATTAAACTTTATATTGAAAATTGCATATGCCATTATTGAAATATAATTGAATTCGCTGTAAATATTCATCGGAAAACGTTTGCCAATATAACAAATTTTATATTTTATTAAAAAAATCATATTTTTTGCTTAATACTGTTCAGTAGCAAGAAATAATATTGAATATTTCTAATAATCCATTGTGATACATTAGTGTTGATAATATGACTGTATTTTGTCCATTTGTTGGAAAACTAGCCGGGAAACAAAATGTTTACTTCAGTTGCAATGTAAATATGCGCAACCATACATCAGAAGCCACATTGCTACAACTTTTTTAAATCTTAAAATTTCCATGTTTGCCATAGTTTCTATCTTTTGCTTTTCTATTTTCCAGCCACTACGCCTACAAATTTGAATAGTATTTGGCCAAATACTGTCAAATTTGGAAAAATACTGTAGGGTCTGAGTTTCTTGTAACACTATTCTCAAATTTCTGGTACTGTCAAATTTGTGGTAGTATGCTACGCTGTGATGCATTAGGTCTCGTGTTCAATTACATTCGAAACATCATTATCACTCTACGTTGATTCAGCTTAAAATGCCTATTAGTTATAAAATTTGTAAAATGTAACCTCTATTTTAGGATTGGGAAAAATGCTAATGGGAAAATCCTAAAACTTTTAAAAGCCATTGGCTTGTTGCAATAAATGTTTCTTCATTATAAAGAAACATATATTTCGGAATCCATATAAAATTAATAGGTCAAAATGTCACGGAACCAATTTGAGAAGATCTAGGTTTGAATTGGAATGCGTAGCACCATTACAAACACCACATTTCCTTTGAAATATATTTCATCTTATTTCATTTTTCCAAATCCTTAATTGAAATTCTATTAAAAACAATGTCATTCTTTTGTCCATCATAAACCAATTAATATTTAAAAAGAACCACTAATTTTACAATAAAAATATCTAATTAAAATAATTCTTCAACAAAAATAATATTTATAGAAATTATAATTTTCTTTTTGTGTATTTTATTCATTATTAAAACTTATTTGAACCAACAAATTATAAAATAGAAACCATATTCAAAAGTTTTTATTTTTTTTTTTATATACATAACTTTAATTATCATCACACAAAAAACGAAATCCTTCTAACGAATGTGTTAAATATCCAAAACATTTTATTGCTACACTAACTCAAATCCATAAAAACACACTACCGGAAGGCACTGAATACAAATGCCCTTGCAAGAACTTCAGAATAGTTATAAAAATAAAGGAAAACGTTAAAGAAAAACACTTTCACATTGATTAGAAAATTTCACAAATTTGTCACTTTCTGAATATTTGATGTATGCTTCATATTTGCATAATTAAATACAAATAATTCTTATTTCTTAACTTTTCTAGTGCCCTACCCAGAATTTATCCTTGATCCGGCAGCGTACACACATATAAATTTGAAATGTATAACAAACTTTTCTAAATACATAATCCGAAAATTATTAAAATTTTACATGCAAAAAAAACAGGATTATTATGGTCCAGAATCCATTTAATATCTTAGTAATAATACTTATTATAATTGTGGACAATGTAAAATATCTTTGGTTTTGAGGCTACTTTGGCTTCTTTCATTTATTTATAAGTATTATTATTATTATTTTGTTTTATTGCATATCTCTAGGCAATTAAATACATTTAATACGATTTGATTTAAAAAAGGATTTTCTTGCCCTATTGTGGACATTTCATATATAACCAAAAAAAAATGTAATGCACTTGGCGTACATTTAATATTTCGTGTTAAGGTTTTTCAATACCATACACACAAATGTGACACATGTAATTAAGGACACAAAATATTGAAGAAAAAAACTTTTGAAATAAATGGTCCTTAAGGCATTTAAAGGAATAAATGTTTTGAATTATTGTTTAATATTATTAATAATTTTTTCTCTGAATTTTCTCAAATTTACATAATAAAATATAGTTTTTTTTTTTGTTGGAAGATAAAGTTTAACTAAAAAATACTTAAATTAAACAAGTAGAAATTTTAAAAATTTCCTTATTTTGTTTAATGATTGTAATATAATAACGAAATAAAAGTTTTTCAGTTCAAGTTTTAATTGTCATTCCTTATTGAACTCCGAAATTTTGGTTTCAGGTAAAAGTTGGCTATGAAGGATATTTTTGAAGGTTTTAAAATTTGTAAAATTTTGATAACTTTTTAAAGAAGTCATGTATTTGCAAGTAAAAGTGTGTCTATTTGGCTAAATGAGAATTTAAAAGTTTTTCTACTTTATTGTAAAATTGTAATGCAATAATTTTTTCAAATGAAAGAAATTTAAGAAATCTTAACTAGAAGTAATAAATATTGGTATGGAAAGTATATATAATTATTCCGCTTACTTTCAAATGGTGTAATATCCGCACCTATGCTGAGATTTACCTAAAATAAATTGCATTTATTACCCAACCATGTGGAGTTATATTTCGCATATAGTGTTATTGCCATCGACCAACGATATCTACTTGAGTTTCATATTTAATTGGAATTATGCATAATGTCGGGGCCGCCAACAAATTGTAATGGACGGCTCCATTAAAAATATGCCTGTCACGCTTTGTACGAAAACCGGACTGTAATATTCAAAGCATTAGAAAAATTATATCAAGTTGAAAAGTTAAGTTCGTATGCACTTTTATGATAACATTTTTGAAATCAGCTTTGTATCAGTTGCAGTTTAATGCCACTAAAACAATCAATTGAAATTGATTTGTTGATTCTTTGATTGAATTTGTTGATTAAACATCAACTTTCTTAAGAAGTACGCTTTAGGATGCACTGGCTAGGGGCGGCAAAAAAAGATTTATAGAAAAACCTAGTGGACAAATTTTATAATAATTTAAGTGGAATGTTATTCAACTCTTTATTACATTTACAAGACCACCTCTAAAATAGTTTTTCGGTGGAAATTTATTATATAAAATGACATTTTCAGGTTCATTACGTGGATTCGATTTGGTAAGCGGAACAAACTTGACGACGTTTATTATATCAAATAACCGTTTGAAAATATTTGACAGAATGAACTAAACATAATTAGATCATTGTCATTGTATTTCTCAAAACAGTCCTGGTCCTGATTCCTGATAATAATTTATCTCAGATAATTTTGGTATAGATTCATAAAATCAAAAGGTTTACTTTCATTACTCCAAAGGTATGCAAAATCACTTTCTCATAAATTATTCTTAAAGTATACAAAACAAAAACAAACTAATTATCTCATTAAAACCATCATAAAGTATGCAATAATTTTTTTATTATATTATTTAATATTTTATTATTTTTGTACATTGGTTTTTAAGGAGTAGGATCCGAAAATTTTATTATTTTAATTTCGTAAATACCGTATATTTTATTTCACCCAATTATACAAAACCATAAATGCCTATTACATATCAACATTTATATTAATAATCCAATCCAAATTTATATAAATAAAATATACTTAATTATTGGAAAAATATTTATTAATAAAGTTTTTCGTAACAAAAATTATATCTTAATTTATTATGGTAGTTCTCGGTCGTTCCTTTAATAATTCTAATAAAATTTAATTTCATCAAAATAAAAAAAAACATAAACTTTTTCAATTACAATTTTCATAATCAAAGTATACAGTTGTAATTAACTTTTCCAAAACTCAATAAAAACAAACCCCTAAAAGTTCAATTATTATGAAAAACAAAAAAAAAACCAACTAATATTTCTAATAAAATCCAATTTTCTTTATATAACCATAATAAAAACAATATATTTTCTCAATTTTCCATTGGTTTGTTTATTGGTTTTTTTTTTTTTTTGTTTTTTGGTATAATTTACAAAATTTTAAATCAAGTGTTTTTCTTTATTTACAGAATTTTCCAAAAATAAAAATAAAAAAAAAAAAATGAAAAGTTAAATATTAATTTACCTTCTACATGAATAAATTGCTATTTCCGCAGATTAAATTTTCATCCTCAATAATATTTACCCTATAAAATAAAGTTTTCCCTTAAATTTCGATTAAAGTGGACCCTAATGAGTAATATAATAAAATACCAAAATGACTTAAAGAAAAACTTATTTATATAATAATTCCATTTATTCGAAATAAAAATTTCGGTTTTATTTTTTTTCAAACTTTATTCTTGTTACGATTTTCTTTGGCTGGTCCTTAATGAAAGCCTTTTCATTATGAAAACTATAGATATATATATATATGCATTTATTAGACAGTGTATAGTATCCAATTGTGTTCGACTTGTATATAAATACTTTCTGATTTCCTCGAAATTGTGAAGGACTAAAGTATCACTTTTCTCTGATAAAACGTTAAAGACAGAGGGTGGTGGTTACCCATCAGAAACAATGAAAATAGAAAATTTTCTAATTGCCTTGATTACCCACAAAAATTTCTTCATTTTTTTTTTTGCAAATTTGGTTTTTATCAAACCAATTTACTCAATACAATTTCCAACCCCTTGGGAGGTGGTGATGGAAATTGGTTATATATATATACGTTAATATGTTGTGTGACTTTGTGGGAAAGAAAATTTCTATTGGCGACAATGAATCCGTGTAAATATAAAGCATATAATTTTCAGCGAAATAGTTAAATGTGGTGTGATGGGGAGTTTAAGAAATTGTTTAACTTTTAAATATACAATAATTAGTGTAAATTGGATGATTTTAATAACATTTTGTTTAATATTAAATTTGATTATATTGTGTTTTTTTTTTGTGTCGGAAAGAAACCATTTAAATACTAATTAAACTCAGCATGAAAATATACAAAATTTCGCAACAATTAATTAAAGACTTTAAATTAATTGAATGTTTTGTAGTCACATTGCTTACCTAAGAGTTCCAATGAGCGATCGCTGTGGCGAAGATACCAAAGAAACTACACTTGAATCATTTGTTGTAGTAATAATGTGTCAGTCTTGATGAAGGGACAAATATCGACACCATCGAAACTACCTTTATGAAGGATACGAATCTTTATTATTCAAAACAGAATCTTTGATATAATTGTAAGAAAGTAGGACGCGGAGTATACTCCGAACCGAAAGGATCAGAATTCAAATTTCTCGATTTTAAATTAAGGTTTCGTTTCTACAGAAAATTTAGAAGTTTTTTATAAAATTGATATAAAATTTAAATAATTTAATAAAAATATAATTGTTTTAACAAAAATAAGAATCATAAAAATATGATATTTAAATTTTTCTGTTAGCAATAAAAATATTTTAAAATAATCTCTTAAAATTATATTGCTAACTTAAATCTCGTAAAACAGAAATTATTGCCAAAAGGCTAATAAAATTACTTTATATATTTTAAAAATTCAATGTTTTCGGCTTATAAAAGCAATAAAATATTAATTTTCATTAAAACGCTTAAAATTTAATTTAGTCATGAAAAATATTATAAATTTTTGTGATATATATTCTTGTTAAATAAACTTAATTAATGAGTACAAATTAAATGCCACAAAGTAATTAGGTAATTAATAACCATGGTATCATTAAAATCGTTCAATTTATGTGTATAAATGTAACAAAACTTTTAATTTTATTATAAATTTATTTTGGTTTTGCATAATATAAAATGTATAAATCCAGAAATGCATTTTATATATAAACTAATTAGTTAATATAGGGTGGAATCTTGAAAACGTCGAATGAATCGTTCCAGTCGGGACACTAATGTTCATTTTCCTACTAAACAACTAAAATTTTAAAAACCCAAATTTAGAGCTAACTTAAATAACATTAAAATTAACTTAATTCATTGAGCCATTCTTAAGTTATGAACCAAAATATAATCTTTTTTTTTTAGAATGAACCCGAAAATCGGTTGTAGCCAATTTAATGGTTTCAATCAGACTATAAACGTTATAACTGACTGATCCATCAATATCTCTCGTGAAGCGTGATGATCACAAATCTTATGAACATAGTGGCTCCAATCAGGTAAGTGCATGACCTACCAATCCTTTGAAACCAACAATACATCGAATCAACTATTTCAGGTCCACCCTGTATTAAATAGGTTTTGCTTAAATTAATGAGATTAAATAAATAGCACCTAAATTTTATGTCATATAACCATAAATACTGTAAATAATGTAAATTTTTATTATTAGATTGGTGTGTCGACGAGACATTTATTATAATATTATGTAAATTTAATTAAATGTCGCGATATTTCGTACAAAATTAATAAAATATAAATTTAATTTTATCAATTTTGTTGAATTATACTGCCGGTAAACCTTTAACTGTGTTCTTTTTTTGAAGAAATACTTTCCAGAATAATAATCTCATATATTCGAAGCGAGTCGACAATGATTTGTTATTCTGGGGATTAATAAGTACAAGGCTACTTAAAACGTATAACTCTGCAGAA
This sequence comes from Rhamphomyia laevipes, assembly GCA_963920725.1. Taxonomy (NCBI): domain Eukaryota; kingdom Metazoa; phylum Arthropoda; class Insecta; order Diptera; family Empididae; genus Rhamphomyia; species Rhamphomyia laevipes. Next base: position 43,831,893 of record OY987258.1, on the reverse strand, counting down.
CTCATGATGATAAATAGATTATTAACCACTTAATTTTAAGCTAATCATTCTACAATCTGCAGGGTCTTTGATCCCTGAACACATCTGTTATTTTACTGTAGGTGGAGGTACGAGAAGCAATTAAGAAAAAGCGTTTATACTTAGCTTAAAATACATTTGAACTGGTAATCTCCAGAACAGAAGTTTTCTTTTACCCCAAATATTTATAAAATCTGTAAAAATTGATTTTGATTATTACCTCATCGAACATTATTTGGTCAGTTGTTTAAAGTAATTTTCATTTCAATCCTTCTTTAATAAACTGATATTAAATTTGAAAAAAACGACCTACTTTAAAATCACTTTAAAATATAAAATATTCAATTTTTTATTTTGCTACATTAAATGCACATGCATTTTAATTTTTTTATACTTAAAATATGATTAAAATGATAATTTTTTCTCATCTAATTAGCATAATATTATTAACTATAAAATATAAAATTATGGTGCAATAAAAAAAAAAAAAAAATTTCCTGAATATTAATACAATAACAACAAATATATATATCCATAGAACGCATCCTTTTACCCAATAGATACGTGGTATATATGTATGTAATAGAAGAAAAATTATGTAAATTTTTGTATGCAATGTTCAAAAATATATTACATAAAAATTCTGTTGTATAATATTATTGAAAACCACAAAATGCAACATTATCTGCAGAATTTAAAATGGTTTTTCTATTAACAAAACATGGAATAGTAAAGATATAATTATATTATGGGGATAGAATATGAAACCACAAAATCATCATAGTTTTGAATGTTTTAGGTTCCTTTTTTTTGTTTTGTTTGTTGTGTAATTATAGATTCCAATTTAAAACATATATTTACTATGTAATGTAAAAGTTACGCCTAAAGGTATGCATGCAAGTATTTATTATATTTGTTTCTCAAAATAAGTTCCTTCTAAATCTGTTAACTTCTAATACTTAATTATCTAATTAAAGTAGATGGCGGTTGTGTAGTTGTACTGTGCTATGCTGTTATGTATTAGGTTCCGGATTCAACTACAGACCGATACATTAAATTCCATTTAAGTGGACTCAACTTTAAAATTTGCAATAGTTAATTGTGATTTCAGGACTGGGAAAAATGTTAAATGTTGAGAGCATTTACTGAAAACAAATGTCTCACTATTAAGAGTCATTAGCTTGTTTTATTTAAATGTTTTATTTAAGTCTCTAAAAAGAAACTTATGGTTAATAATCTAGGTCCAAATTGCAATAAAATGTCACGAAACATTTTTGATGAAACCAAAGTCTTCATTTGAGTTGTAGTTTGTAGTGTCATTGCAAAAGAAAAAAAAAATCTAGATCATAAAATAGTTTCAAAAATTATAATTAATTTAGAAAAATTGTTGACAATGTCATCAAATTTTAAAATGCAAAATACAAAAATTTCCATTGAAATTAATTTCAAGTTGCAATTGAAAATCATAAACAAAAATATTATGAAACTAAACTAAGTACCCACTTAAAAAAAATTTAAAATTATTCTTTTATAATTTCCATAATTTCAATTATCTCCAGTTTTACAAAACTTTTATATATATTTATCATTCTCTCTTGAATTTTTGTTATAATTTTTTTTTATTCTATTTTTTTTCATTACACATATTAAATTTTCCTATTCGCGATTTTCTTTGTAAATTTTCTATTTAAAATAGTAAAATACAGACTAAAAAAAAGAAATGAAATGAGATATTGTCTATTTGCATTTTAACCTAAAAATGAATTAATGTTCTTGTTTTTGGTATGTTAGAAAAAAAAAAAAACAACGATGGTTCAGTAATTTCACTTTATATTATGATCAGATTTTTAATAGAATTTACATTGCAATATAACTGAATACTAATACAGACAACATTGATATAAATAATTTTTTTTTTATTTTATTTTAACATATTACATTAACATTATGCCAATTTGTGGTTTTCAAAAAGGATATTCAACTAAAAAAAAATTTTAACACAAAGATTGTATTTTGTACACTGGGTACACTAAAATTCTATATATAACGGTACTATAAAAAGGATATATGTTTAGTATTTTGTTATTGTCTTGAATTACGAAAACACGATGGTTTTATTTCATTTTTCATTCCATTATATCCTTATATAATATGGGCTATAATTTGATTTTACAAAAATTTAAACATAAACAGTGAGTGTAAATATATGCCTCACGTGCCAGTGAATGTAACTATAAAAAGATTACAGTGCCAGTAATTGGAATTTTATCAATTTATAAAAACTTTTTATGCTTTATGAACTAATCCTATTTCTTAGGAAATCTGTACCACATAGCTCTGAAAAATCCGAATTGTAGTATACTAGAAAACTCTTTAAGTTTTCTCAATTACGAAATTCTTTCACTTACTAACACAAAGAATTGATATATGTTGTATGTATATCAACAAGAACAACATTTCTTTTCGGTATCCGTGAGTGAATTAATCAGAACCATCCCATGTTGTAAACCAACATTGACAGAATTACGGAGAAGATGGTAGGGGAAATATGGGTCAATACTAACACTTGTCAGGTGAATCATATTAAAACAAAGATGCTTTTATCGCAGAATGGGAGCAGCCTGATAATGTCGGTGGGCAAAATAACAGGGCACTAGCCCTTAGGGAAGATGGCCAAGAAATTGGGGTGCAACACAGTGCATTCACGTAGAGGGTGTCTAGAATTTAGTGTATCGGAAGCATTAAGCAGGAGTAGGTATCGTATTTTAGGTAACTACAGGTTCGATGGACTTTGAGAAGTTGGTAGGGATCCCGGTCAGGGATCTGCTAAAGTTTGTTAAGAATACAAGGTAGCTTGTAGAGCAGTAGAGGGGAAAGATTATTGTTATTCAAGGGGATAGTGGCCTAGTATTGGGGATATAATTCCACCTTACTAATTAACTAACTAAACCAATATTTAATTAATATATTAAATAAATTATTTTTCTCATTAAATTACAATTTCTTTTTATGAATAAATTAGTTTAACACATGACAGTAATTCTATTTTTTTGGTTAGGTACGCTAACTAAAAATCGATTTTTGAACCCTGATATTAAAGATTGTTTATTTCAATGTAGAATGTATACAAAATATACAAAAACGATTCATAAGGCACAAAATATCGCGATATGTTGTTTTTAGTTCCAGTGTACCACAGATGTCGAAAATGTTTATCTGTTTGGCGAAAATTTTACAAAATTAAGGATATTATGCGGTATGTACAATGAACAAGATTGTTTAGTGAAAATTCAAATTTTACAAGTACTTATGTCATATAACTAATGAATGTTGCGATGGAATGAAGAGTTGAATAAATGAATTATACTCAAATCAATTCCGATCAAACAATCACACTCAGTTTGATTTTGTAATCTATACATAGTTCGTAAATTCATTGTGTACCCATTTTATAAAATACAATCTTGTTGATGTCTTACGAGGTCTGAAATTTTACAAACATTACACATAACAACGAGTTTTGACCTACCCCTAGTTTAATTTTGTTTTTGGTTTTTTTTTGTACTGTTTATGTGCATTTCATGAAATAATTTTATTTTTTTTATATAATGTTATTGGTTGAAGTCTGTAGCAAAAGAGATTATTTAATATTTAATTTTAATTTTTTGTAATTCAATTGTGTATTTTTTTTTTATTTTTTTATTATTATTATTTTTCATTTTACATAATTAGTTTACTGAAATATGAAACGGAGAGAATTTATATTCAAGTTTATGATAACTTGTGTACGCATATGTTGTTCAGTATAATTGAATTTTTATACATAAAAAGGATAATTTTAATTTAGAAATTAAAAGTTATGGTGTTTTAACACTAATAAAATGTTGGTCACAAAATAATTTTAAAATTTTAATTAAATTATAACTGTTCATTTACGTTTCAATAAAGATATATGCCAAAATTGTGGATTTATAAAGTAATAGCTACACAAGTTAAAAATTCATAATTATTTTTTTCTATGTGGTATATTTAACTTTACAATCGGACATGAACCACGGTTTCACTCACAATTTAGAAAATTTTCCCATTTCATACGCCACATGTTCATAAATCAAACTCTAGCTCATCTATCCATCCTTTTCTTGAACGTCCTGTTGCTGTCAGACTCTTTGCTTTGGCATTCAGTTGTATTTTCACTTTCTTTAACCTATTTTCATCTATAAGCTAAGCTGTACATGAAAACAGATTTTATATAAACTTGATAATATCTTCACCTTTGATAAGAAACATTTAATTTCATCATTTGACCGTCTTCTTTAGTAGTTTTCTTTCTTTCTTAACAGCACGAGTCATATTTTTAGCCGCTACTACAATTGATACTAAAGTTGGAGGCTGTTGTTACTAAAGTTCATCTTCATAGTTGCCAGATTAATTCAAGCCAATGTAGTCACAGTATACAAAAATAAATTGATGAAAACAAATTTTAATTATATAAATTCTAAAATTATCCATCATAAAACTATTAAAAACCAAAGTCTACAAAAAACAAAACGTTCTAATTTTCACCCTAAATATTACATACACAACATACTTAAATCTACTGAAAAATAATTTGTTTGTTCGTATACATAAAAATATCCTTTTTTTAATTTTTTTTTATTATCCTTGTTTCTATATCGACAAAATCTTTTTCGCACACACATCATACACAAATATAGAAAATTTTTGCAAAGTTTATTGTAGAGTAGTAAAATATCAAATATAATATCCTGAAAATAATTTTGCGTATATCTTTGACTCTAGGAATTCGATTAAAATTTTGTCACAAAGTTTATTTAGAACGACGAACAAAAAAAAACGATGCTAAGCTTTACTTATTTTTCTCATTTAAATACAAATGAATTCAATTGGTAAGAATAAGGCATATAGCAAGGATATTATTTATGATGTATAATATATTGAAAATGAACAGGATGTCACTATAGAAAAGTATAATATATATTTGTAAATTTCTTATAGTTTCTTCGTATAACATTTTTCTAGATCCTTTGGATATATATCCATTTATGATTAGATATAAAAAAAATAAAAAAGATTTTAGTTTTTTTTTCTTCATTTTTTGCATTTGGTAAAATGATGTATAGTATTTTTATTAAAGTAAAAAAAAAAAAGAAATATACACTCCAAGATAATCTGCAAAAGTAACAAGAAATTATTTGACAAGTCATCAAATTTATTTTATAGTGTATATTTATATAGTTTTGTTTAACTACGAGGATTAAAATCTGCTGATAAAAAATTGAAATCATACGAAAACAAGAATTAATAAAATTAAAAATTTGTTAAAGTTTACCTTCATTTTGAATAATTCCACAAATTTGTTCATTATCACAGTTTTATTATCACTTTTCATTCATTAGCTGAGTTTGGAAACAGAAAATATCCACTGTACCGTGTAGTACCAAACATTAGGTCACTATTTAGCCCATGCGAATTGCTTTTTACATAAAAAACAACAACCCTAATCCGAAAACCAGCCTGTTCCGTTAACCAATCTTATAATTTCGATTGATGACTTTTTAAACTTCGTCTGCGAGATTGTCTTGGTGGTAAAGCTTTCATAATCACAAGTGTTATTCTAATAAAAAAAACTCGGTCAGTCACAAAGAGCAAATGACTGTCACCACAACCCAGATTTTCACATCTTTTATAAGGATTCAAATCTCTTTAGTTATCTTACCGTACACAGACAGCAACCTGTCAGAATACGCTTCATGAAACGAAAATTTCTTCTAGTCAGAGCGACATGCTTAATATTTCTATAAAGTTCTTACAACTAGATAGGAATTTCTTGAATTCCATGCTCTATCAAAACGAATTTTTGTTATTATATCAATAATATTGTTTTTATATTGCCGAATTAGTGTAAAACGGAACGGCCAATAATACAATAACTATTAATATTCATACTGTCAATTTGATTATTACAGTCAACAGGTACCCTACATAGTCTAATTCTATTCTGATTGTATTATTAATATTCAGTCGTACAAAATATCTCACTGGAACCACCATTTTTTACGCAGTCACGCATATAGTAGTCATATATTCATATTTCATAATAATTTGCGCCTAGGAGTAGGCAAATTATTCACATATAATAGTTTCTCTGTGTCTCTTAAGATAATTTTAAATGTCAAATATTTTCTTCTTAATTTATAAGACTTTTTAAACTGCACTATTTTAAACATTGATAAACTAATAAAAACTTGAAATATAATTTCCACCCTTTTCACTATGTTCTATGTCACATATAGTAATTGTCTCAGAAACCGTATACGTTTCCTTCTACTAACATCTAAAAAATTATACTATTTACTTTTTTACACCTTCATTACACAAAAACAATTTTCTTACTACATATTTGTAAAGGCTTACCACGTTCACCAAGTTAAAAAAAAAAATTACGCGTTTTGTTGCCAGTAAAGTAATTTGCCAACCTTTCATAAAATCTACAAAAATTTTATTTTATTTTTAATTTGATTATCTTCACACTGTAAATATCCTGGTAAAAGGTAAAGTAGGAAAATAAAATAAGAAATCCTGCAACAAGAAAACTTTATTTTTTCTTTTGATTATTAAATAAGATGAATCTCATTCCCGGATCTACGCCAATCGGTTACAATTATTTACAATTGATAAAAAAGGAAGAGTATTACTCAAACCAAATATGTTTTACATTTACAACAGGAAAATTTTAATTTTGGTGAAAGGACGACTAAATCCTATTTCATCAGCTTAAGTAAAAAAAAACTTCACTTTAGAATTTACTATTTCAATTTATGGAATAAAAGGAGAAATAAGTTTGTACTTTTTTTGTTGTTGTTGTTGTTCAGAGAACGGAAATTTGATAAAAAGGAAGAAGGAATTACAAACAGAATTTCCTTCTTCTTCTTTTTTTTTTTTTTGTTGCTGGTACTTAGATGCTCTGACTAATTGCAATTGTAGTAGTATATAATTTGTCGTCTGCCATCATAAAAATGTTTTTTTTTTTTTTCTGGGGAACCATTTTATTTTTCATTTTAATCAAGAAAATACAAAAAATATACATAAAAAAAAATAAGATTTTATTAATTTTATTTTATATGAGACAGCATAAAAATTCAACGTGTTAAAATTGGATAAGAATAGGGTTTGTCAGTACAGTTTTCGTGAGCTTTGAAATTATTAAATTACATAAAAAAATATAATCAATTTAACAAGTGTAAATTTATGTAAAATTACACAGTGTTGAATTTAGGTAGAATTTTTTTTAAATTCCAATTGAGACAGTGATGGATTTTATCTCAGCTTTGTATTACTAGAGTTTCCCTCTATCATTACAATACTATTAAATATAGAAAACTTTAGCCTATATAAAAGCTCGAGGAATTTGATTTAGCTACCGAATATTTTACAATTTTTCAAAAGTATGTTAACGAATTTAATTTTTGGAGAAAATAAAATTTACCTAAAACCTTGATATGCGACTATCTCATAGTGTCCATACTGTTTTAATTGAACACTTTGAATGTGTGTCATATTAAGATTACAAACAGACCTAAGCAAAATTTACTTCTGTTTAGGTAAATCGTTTATTCTGATGCACAATTTCTTATAGAACAGCAGGACAGACGCAAAACCTTCCCTGTCATCAAGCTAAGATTTACCTGTAGTTCATAAACACTTAAAAAACATATCGTCTCTAAACTTATCAATAACATAAAAATATAACATAAAAATATTTGAATATTCTGCTTTCAAAAATATTTTAACACCTAAAGTTATGCAATAAATTTATTTAATTTTCAAAAATTGTTAAAACTTTAATAATAATCTTTATTATAACATATTAAAATAAAATTAGTAAAATTTCATAAAATTGTAACAATTTAAATATAAAATTTATGTAGCATAAATATTAAATTATATAAGAAAATGTCATTATATAAAAATTAATTATCTAAGTTATTTAAAAACTTTTCTTTTTTATTTCATATTAACATCAAAAAATAATTAATTTAAAGATTTCCTCGATAAAAAAAAAATTTGCAACATAAATTCATTGCAATTTCTACAAAATAAGCGAAGATCATTAGCACAATCTTTATGCTAAAAATGTATATTTAGGAGGTAATAAAAATCTTAACATGCCATTAATTTCTTAAGGATATTATAATATATAATTTTTATTACAGTAGAATAAACATAAAAAATATTATAAATGTGAAAATTTTCTTTTATAAAGTTTAAATGAACTTTAAATATTATAGTTTTATAGTATAATATGTTAAAGAAATTTTTAAAATTTATGAAATTTATGCTTTTGAGATTTTGTTGATAATTATAACAATTCCGTTTTGTTATCTTCTAATTCCAATTTTCTAATATATATATATAAATATATATTTCTGAAATTTTTAATTTTTAATTAATTGTTTTAATAAAATATTCAGATTTAAAATGATATGTAGAACTTTAGAACTTAATCTAAAAGATATGACAAAAAAAATCAAAACTCTTCAGAATAAAAATATTGGATTTAAAAAAAATATATTGAATGTTTCATTGAAACTACTTTGAAAGACTAAAACTGTGAGTTGTATGAGCTATTCAACGCAGATATCGTACAGCAAATAAAAACCAAATGTAATCAATGGCTGCAACATGTGGTAAGAAAATCAGAAAATGCTTCTATAAAAAAAAATTTCGATTCAAACCGTAATGGTCTATGAAAAGTGGTCGCCTTAACTGCAGATGGTAAGATTGAGATATGGATGACTTAAGTAAATGAATCATTAGTGAACGCTAGTGCAAGATTGACCAGCGTTGAAACGATAGTTGAACCGTACGCACGTGCACATCATACTGTAGAGCCAGTTAAATTAGTAATTTTGTAAATGAATCACTTACTTAGCTTACAAAGTATATAAATACACAATAATTTTCTAATAGATCAAAGGTAATGACTAAAATATAACTTAGCTTATTTGTATTTTGTGAACTCTGTAGTTTAAACTATGCAATTTATGAATAATTAAAGCCACATCGCAGAAAATTATGGGATATCCATATCATAACAAAGTAAAGTTGAGATTAGTTAGGAGTAGCTGCTGTGGAGTGATACAAAATCAATCACAACAATTATTATATAATCACCGTACTAAAAATGATTCGTGTTGACCACTCGAGGGTTAATATATTAAGAAATATTACCAACTAATAAACAAACCAATCAAAATATTTACGACAAAATTTAATAAACTAAAAAAAATTATTTTATTTTTACCATACTGCCATCATAAAAATATAGAAAGTTTCACTTTTATATACACTTTCTATCATTACGAATTACGAAATATACTTTGAAATCCTTAATCACCTAGAAGAGTTACACGAAAATTTAAATAACACTCTGAAATAATTATATTCAGTGATCACAAATAAATTGTAAAAAAAATCTTTCTTTCCCTTTGGACGATTAACATCATTTTCAATATGTTTCCAATTTCCATTGACCAGATACAATCTTAAATTTAGAGTTTGGTTGTGATTTTATTGATTCGTTCAGACTCTATCATGTTCACCTCCATTAATTGTGCAACACATGAAAATATGTCAAAAAATTGTGGGTCAAATTTTGTCTTAAACCAATATTTTCCTTGCGTTGTAATTCAGAAATTCATTAATTTATAATCATTTATGAGAAGAATATCAAAATCCATACCAATATTTTTTTTATTAGCAAATCTTAAAGATTTAAATTACCAACTTGGTGATCCAATTAAAAATTTATACAATAAAAAAACAAGAAAAATATTTATTAAAATTTTAAAACAACTTCCTGTCTATCCAGTACAAAAAATGTTTCCAAGGAAAAATTCTGTAATTTATGTACATTACATTTTATACCTTTTTCCTTTAAAATGGATTCTTTCCACAAAAAATTCGTAATTTTAATATACTAAATTTAAAATCCTATATTTATACATAATATCCAGTTATAAATGTTAATACGTGAACGAAATTATCAACATAATCGTTACGTAAATGGAATAATAAAGATATCCTGCAAAATACATGCAATTAAGTACATTTTGTTATACAGTGGTGGGTAAAATATAAATTTTAACATAATTTTATTATATATATTTGTGAAAAATGAACACAACGATAAAAAAAATATAGGACTAAATCCTTTTAAACAAATTAAGGAATTTCAAGGTGTACATGAATAACATTTTACCTTTGTCTAAAACGAATATTAATTACGTTTACATAGAAATATTTAAAATAGTTACCAACAATTGAAGAAATATTTAAAGTATTTTCTTTGCATGTAATTTAGATTCCTTTAAATTTTAATTTTTAAAGTCGTATTTATTATTTATTTTAAAAATTAAAGACTGCTTCAAAATATCTGAAAATTTAATGTTTAATGCATCAAAAAAATTAAAAACCTTTCTCCAAATTATTTGGTGTTGTTCATAAAGCAATTAAACGTATTTAAATGTTAAACAAAATTAATAACACGCTCCATCAACCTAAAACAAACAATTTGATAAATAGCTTTTTAAAAATCTTCGATGTCATTTTGCTAATTTACATCCCATACTATCTAGAAGTATTATACATAAAAATAAATATATATTTCTTAACCTTTAACACCTAAAAACAACAAAAAAAAATTAGGCCATAATAAAAAAATTAACCGCATAACTTCCATTACAAAAATTTGCTTTAAACATGAAATCTAATTTCAAAAGTTAAGCATCGCATTTTAATACAAAAACGTGACAAGCTAAAATCAAACTTTTTCTGTTAACTTTTTCTTTTTTTTTTTTAATAATAATAATCTATGTATCCTACTAGAGTACCTTAAAAAATATGAACTCCACTTAAAAAAACAAAAAAACAAAAAAGAACGACCCGGATTCATAAAAAAAAATTTGTAATATACTGCCAACTTCCAACCTTTAAACTCAAATTTCTATCGTTAGAATTAAGATAAGTAAAAGATGAGTTTGCTTAGAGGTAGAAAAATTCCAAAATTTTTAGTTAGACTAGATCTACTCACTTACTTACTACAGTCCATCAAGAGCCTTGGCATCTTTCAAAATACCTTTCCAAATGGTATGATCTTGACCACAACTTTTCCAAATTCTCATACCAATTTGTTGAATATCAAGAATATTTGAAAAAACTGTACGAGGAATTGGAAATTGTGTTCTCAAGACAGCATAATTTGGAAAAGCATTTTGTAGGAGGCCAATTTTCTGAATCTGAATTAAAAATTATTTTTCAGGACTAATGAAACGTTGGAAATAAATTAATGGAATGTTGGATATAAATTAATAAAATATTGAAGTAAAGATTCAAAGAAGTTACCGAATATATGATTAAGTAAATTAAGATTCTGATGACAAATATTGAAATTTAATAGCAAATTTTATTAGCAGATATTTCAAATTTACAAAAATGAAATTTTTTTTTCTAATTCACTAAAAAAATTAATGGAACCTTAACGGTTAAGCATAATAATTTTTATTTTATAGATATTAATCTTATAAGTCAACAGTAGTCAAAAAAATATGTGGAATGAGTGTCAGGTTCTTGAGTCAAGAGCCTGTCACTCATTCCAAAATTATTGTGTACATTATTTTCCTTCTCACTCTCTCTTTTTAAAATAAAAATAATCATTATTTATCATTTTTCACAAAATCATCAGTCAAAACAAAATTTATATCCGCAATTTCAATGTACAAAAAAAAAACTAAACTTCCGACAATTTTTTTATTTTTTTTGGATTAATAATTTTTCGGTAATAGGAAAAATTATATTTACAAAATTGTCATTTTATAGGAGGAATTGTTTCTAGATTTTAGTATTAAGATTATTTTCTATCTAACCTAAAAAAAAAAATTATTAATACAATGTAATAATAACAAATTCTCTAATAATGCATATTTATCGCCCAAAAAGTTTTAAATATTATAATACAGCGCACCAGAATCCAGAAAAGTATGAAAATAAGGAAAAAAGTTTTGTCATTATTACAACCAATTTTAGCTTGCGGTGTTTATGGTTTAATTTCTTATCCAAAATTGACATCACCTTTAGTATGAAAGTTTTAATCACCCCCCTGTAGTTTCTATGATTATAATCAGTGAATCAAAAATAATATCATTATAAATTTACCTCCATGTTATTAAGAAATATTTTACCACCACCAATCAGTGAAAAACTCCTTTCAGATACTCTTATGTAATGATAAAATGTATAAAATAAAAAAACTTTTGAATATAGTCATAATATTATTTTGCGGCAGAATTGAACAAATCTGTAAGTAAAAATCTGATATTATGAAATAAATGTATAGTGCAGAATGTAAGATGAAGGTGTAAATTGTATTATGGTATCATCAAAATTTGTGAATATTTGAAGTTTTCTTCAGTAAACTGTCATTTGGTGAAAATAACTATACATTCAATTAAATCATAGATGGCTCTGTTTTTAGGACAATTAGATTAGATTAAATATGGTGCACCACTACTACCCCTAATCACTGTATAGCTAGATGGCTTATTGTTATTTTCCTAAGCTAATTATGCCTCACTGATTGGAAACGTGTTGTCGATAAAATAGTACAGCTGGTTTTTAGATGGGCTAGATATGAATGCCTTCGAATGTCTCATGCTTACATTTTAAACGATTTGAGGTAACATCTTGATACTATACCTACAGAATGACTGATATTGCAGCTTAGAGGAAGGGAAACATGTTAATACTATATTGGTTTACAATTCATGTAAGATTTGAAGGAAAAGAATAAGACGATCTTGGGTCAGGCGAAACAAGGGTCAGACTTCGCTAAAAGGTTGATTTCTTCTTTTCCTTGAATCAAAATAATATTTCCTCTATGGTTATTAAGGCCTAACGACAGTCTCTTACATGTCAATTATATATTTTTACACTCGAAATGTCCCTGTGCTAAAAACCTCTACAATATTAATCGATGGGTTAATATATTATATACATCGACTTATAATAATATAACCAAAAAAAAAACACCCCCCAAGGACAATAATAATTAAGATGAATATTTTGAAAAGAACAAAAAAACCTACAATTTTACAATATAAACTGAAACAACTTCAACGACAAATAATAATTTTCATGGATGACTTTTACATCCTTAGCTAAAGATTTCATGATAATAATTCTAAAAACTTTTCTTTTTTAGTTATGATTTTTCTTTTGTTTTCTAAATATTATGCGGTAAAATGGAAGTTCTTTACAACACTCTTTTAACGTCATCCCTTTTTCTATCTAAATTATTATTATACAATATATACAAAAAAAAAATTACTATTATTATTTGGGTGGTATATTTTGTGGTTACTTGCTGGTTTTTACCAATAACTTCCATCAATTTTTTTTATTTTTCGTCGTCGTAATAATATTTTAGGTTATTGTTCTCGTTAAATTAAGCGATCACAATTTTCCCATTTATTCTCATATCTAAAAAAAAATTGTTAAAGCACGATTTTCATTACATTTATTAGGTCACCCCTGCTAAAGAAAATGTCCTAAATCTACAAAATAGAACTCATTTATACTGCAGGACGATATATATATGTATATAAATAATTTAGTTTTGTTCTTCTTTTTTTTGCTTACTGGGTGGGTGAAATTTTGAGGTGCTTTTTCTAAACTTTTTATTTGCCTTAATTTTTATTTTGTTTCATTTTACTCTAAATAAAAAAAAAAAAAAATTGTTTCCAACAAATAAAAAAAACATAGGGAAAAAACGAAGATCCCTGCTGGCAGTGCACAAAAGAGCAAATATTAGAAACATGTCCTGGATTTATGGTTGGTAGTATATAAGTATAAAGGTATACAAATAAAAATTTTATAAGTTTTTGTATATTATAAGCCGAGTACTTAAATGTTAATTATATTTTCAACATTGTGTATAGAATTATTAGTTTCAGGTGTGATGAGTTGATATTTTGAATAAATGTTTGTATTTCGTCGATCTACCCTAGAAGAAAACCTATTTCGATTTACCCTAGATATGAACTAATTTGTATTTCGAATTTCCCTTGAGATGAACAAAATTGGCTTCACGTTAGATGTTGTCTCCATACTAAAGTTTATCAATCGCTCATGCAATTTTCTCTAAAACAACTTCCACGACTTTCTCGAAATTATAGATTGTAAATCTATAATCATTGAAATACTCCGAAATTTTAGAGTTTCGAAGTTCTTATACGGGAAGATGTCACAATATTAAATTGAAAATTAGTTGTTCAATGATTATAGATTTACAATCTTTTAACTTACAATATTTTGGATAAGTTATTGATTTTATTTATATAAATTATTAACGTAAATAAATCAAGGAAAAACTCCTTCAATTTATTAACTTAATATATATGTAAAAATATTTACTATCACCCACACATCAAAATAGCAGCTCTTCAGTACTAAACAATTCATCTGACTCTATATATATTATATTTTAGTATAACTGGTAAATTTCGAATAAGTTTTTTTTTTTATTTTATTTTTTTTTTGTTATTCACCCAAAATCCAAGCTAAATATTATATATATATATATAATGTATAAATTTAAGTTGAAAAGCACTTAACGACCTGCAAGTGTTAACGTGAAAATCAGGAAATCCATTAGAACCCTAGTGACAACAGTCGTAAAAAAATATTTATATTATTATGTTTGTACATAGTAAATTTTCCTGGTATGGAAAAATGAAAAATTTACACTTTTTTTTTGGAGGGGGGACAAAAGTTCTTTATTACGTAATCCGTCGTAATGTATATTAGAGGGAGGTATAAAAAGGGCTAAGGCAAAACATTGCACTCACAAATCAAACTATCACGTGCATTTTAAGGCATTTTTGTTCTAATAATATTAAATTATTTGAAATTTCGAAATTGTAAATATTTTGATTATTAATTTAGGATTCGTGATAATTCAAAAATACATTAAGGATTGGTCTCTTTATTTTTAATTTTTCCTTTTTTGGAAGTATAAGTTCAGTATTTTTAAAAATCCAATAAGATTGTACAGAAATATTTCTAATTTTTTTTTTTTTTTTTGAGGTTATAAAACAATTTTTCTCATTACATTAAAATTTTTATAATTATCCAAGGTAACTCCAAATAAAATTATATTTTTAGTCCTCGGTGTAATTTCCTTTCCACTTTTTAAGTAACAAATAAATAAAGCTAATTAAAAGTGTATTTTTAAATAATTAATACATAGAAATAATTAACCCCCTACCCCACTCTAATCTACACTAATACTTATTAATCTATTCAACTCAAAATATTATTTTTTGAGGAAATTTTTTTCAATTTCTTATTTTCATTAAACAATCTAAGAAAAACAATCTAATTTTAAAATTTTGAAAAAACAAAAAATTCAGCGCCGGCGCAGAAACAAAGTTAAGCTACACATACTTTTAAAAAAGTCACATGATATCATTTTCTCACTTGGACTGTAAATCCCTACTCTCTTTCTCTTTAAAAAAAAAAAAAAAACAAAACAACGACCATAGCCCATAAAAGAAAAATAGAAATAGGAGTGTCAGTCAGAGCCATACAGATTTATGTACTCACAGTCACAGATCACAGCAACCATCCATAACCTCAAAAATAAAATTGCCGGGAAATTGTATACTTCAACATTATATACGATTCTAATTTGAGAGGTAAAAATCGGTAATAAATTAGTAATAACTCAGTAATGTGGTCTATATCTCTCTCACAATATCTTTTCAAATCATTCAACATGGTGTCTAAGTGTGTGTACTGATATTATGCATATGTGTAATACGATACCTAAATTGTCCGAACCGACTAGAATTTTTCTATATAGTTTAGTGCAAATCGATTATATTTCGTCAGATGATCGTAATGCCAACGCGCATGTTTAATTTTTACAAAAAAAAAATATTATTTCGAAATTGAATTTTTCGAAAATATTTTTGTTTTCGAAATTTATTTTTTATTATTTTGTTGTGTGGTAAATTCTATTTATAATGATTTTCTCATAAATTATTATATTTTTTTCCAATCCGTAGGTTTTTAAAATTATTTATTTAATTTTATATTTTTGTTTATTAATTTTGTTTTATTTTAAATAATATTATTTATTTAAGTAAAATTTTTATCACTTTTTTAGGAATTTTTTATAATTTTAATTTTTATTTAAATTAATTTCCTTTTTTAATTATTTTATATTTAAATTTTCATTTAATGTCAACTTTAATTTCATTTATTAATGTTTTTATTATTGAAATTATTTTATATTATATTTAAATATAATGATATTAATGGAAAAATATCGATGATAAATTAATGATGATACAGCCCGAACACGCTCCATACTTCTTTACATTCCATATGCTTATTTAATTACTATTGAATGCAAGGAAGCATGGAACTTTCAAAGGCGTTTCAAATACTCTATCCCAAGGAACATTCAAATTTTATATTAAATTTTAATTTTTTATACAATTTTCCTTAAAGCCAAAAATATTAAATAAATTCTTTTCCAATTTTATTTGTAACATTTAACAGGAGGTCCATACTCCATACTCAGACGTAATTTAATCCAAATAAAACTATTTAAATTTTACAAAAAAAAAAAATGCAAAATTAATTTAAAAATTTATTTTAAGTAAAATTTATTTTTATAGCACTTCAAATCCATTTCCGTTTTAGAGAGTAGTGGAACATTACCATATGGTTTCCAGGTTTCAAATATTTATATATATATAATTGTTACATTTTCTCTGTCCGTCCGTACATTGTCGTCGCTGTCGGCCGTCACTATCTTTTGCAGTATAATCGGTACATATTTATTTATTTTTTGTCATCATGTAATTTAAGTTCATTGCACGAAAAAGGATACCAGACCAGAAAGAATTCACAAAAATAGTATGTGTTTTTTTGTAAATCAATTATGTCATTTCTGGGAAGATTTATTAGCATTTTATTCCGATTACTTTTCAAGTTACCAATATATATATAAAAATATACGTATAAACAGAGAGATAGTGTTTATGTGTATGTGTGTGTAGAGATAGTGTGGATTTCAGGTCACAATTTATGCAGAGTATAATGATGATTCCTACTTCTATATATACAAAAAATGTGTACGTAAGTAAGAGTATCGTTATATACAGTAGAAAAGTCAGATTTACGGATAATGTCACATGGGCGCAATATGTGTCGCAAATAATTTTTTTTTCGTTATAGGTTGTTTTTTCTGTCAGGATTTGTTATTTTTTTGGTATTTTTAGGGAAATAATTCATTTTTGTAAAGAATTTTACTTAAATTTGTGAAGCACATGCGATGTGCCAATGATAAGAAGATAAAAAAAATATATAGAAGCATCAGTAAAGTTTGAAATTTATTTCATTTTGATAAAAATTTTATATAAAGTTTGGAAATTTAATTTCAATAATGTATAAAATTTAATAATTGTTTTTTTTTTTAAGGACGAAGTCCTTTATTGTCATTGCACAGAAACAGAAAATAAATTAGATTTAATTAGTTTTATTATTAATATAAATTGCGTTTAGTTGTGAATTTCGAAAATATTTTTTTAGAAAAACTAATTAGTAATTATTGTTAAAATATGTTTGAAACAATTTTTTTAATTTATTTAAATTTCAGTAATATATTATACTTTCCAAACTTTCAAAAATTTTAAAATCGGGAAAATCAGAAAAATATTTTCATAATGTTTTCTTTTATTTTAGACAAATTAGGAAATTTTCATTTTACTATGGTAATTGTCAAAAACTTTTATAAATAATTTTAAAACTTTTTGGAAAAATGAATATTCAAATTTTTAAAAAAAAAACTATATTTAATAGTAAAATTCAATTATAAATTATAAACTTTTAAAATATTATATTAAAATTGATTTAAGTCAATTCGGAAATTTCAGTTTTTATCTATCAGAATTTCTATAAATTTCCAAAACTTTTCGTGTAAAAAATGTCAGTTAAAAAAATTAATAATTGGAAATTCGAAACCAGAAAAATTTTCAATAAAAAAAATTGAATTTCCTTTGAAAAATTCAATTCCAAATTAACTTTATTAATATATTTAATTTTTTTTTTATTTATAAAATTATATTCCATTTAAAAATTTAAAAATTTTACCAAAAAAGAATTTCGGAAAAACCACTTATATGGAAAATTGTATAATGTATTTTCATTTCAACACATTTAAAGTTTAAATATATCACAAAAATATTTAAAAATATCACAAAAAAAATTAATTATTTTCCACTTTTTAACTTTAAATTTAAAAAACACACACTTTTCTCACCTCTTTCGCCCAAAAATATAAATTCGCTCAATATGGCAAATTCGCTAATACAAATTCTTCAAATGTAATAAAAATAATTATTAAAAAATTATTTTTATATTTATTTTTTTATTAAATTTAAATTTTATTTATAAACACGAATTTTCCAGAAATCTTTTGGATATTTTCGAATTTTAATGATAATAAATTATAAATAATTTTTAAAAAATATTTTTCATTTTTTTAAAATTAAAATTAAACACGTTTTTATTTTGAAAAAAAAATTGAAATTAAAAAAACTGATTTTTTTTTAAGTTGCGTACGTTTTGCGTTCTGAACAGAAACTGATCTGATCTGATCAACTTCTGAACAAGTAATGCACTAAAGGATGCAAAATATTTTAAGTTTAGTACTTTCCGATGGGAATCACAAAACAACAGAAACAAGAAAATAAAAAAAAACCTAGAGGATCTGAAGAATATGAGAATTTAAGTCTGTATTATTTTGTATAGGCTGTAAGAAGTCTGCGCACTGTAAAAATATGCGCAAAGTAATTGAACACAGAAAAATACACAAAAAATACAAAAATAGCAATTGATGATATTGAGTATATTACAGTATTTGAAGCTAACTAATACTTTTTAAATTTGTATTTTATTGGATACGATGATACGATTATAGTACGGATAAAATAAAAAGGGAATTTAGCAGACCCCAAGGAAGGAGAAATGCACTTATATATACAGAAAAATATAATTACACAA
Source organism: Rhamphomyia laevipes (assembly GCA_963920725.1). NCBI lineage: Eukaryota > Metazoa > Arthropoda > Insecta > Diptera > Empididae > Rhamphomyia > Rhamphomyia laevipes. Next base: position 43,812,720 of record OY987258.1, on the reverse strand, counting down.
GTAAAATTTATAAAAAATATTTATTTAATTAAATATATGAAAACTATTTTTATTTAAATTTATTATATATAAAAAAACGTTCTTCAAAGTGGATCCCTTGCGTTGTACTGAGTCGGCGCAGGAGAGAAATTTTATTTAACGAAAAATAATTTATAAAAAAAAAAAAAATATGACTAAGACTTGTCTGTACGGGGTCTAAAAATGGCCACAACAAAAATTTATAATAAACTATTAAAATTAATGAAAAATTAAATAAGATTTTGCTCATCACCAATAAAAAAAAAAAAAAATTATTCGACTTCACTAAATTTATTAGTGATGATCTTTCTAGTTTGCCAAAAAAAATTATACTAAAATATTTTTGTCGAGTTTAAAAACTAAAAAAAAAAAACTGAAAAATTTATTTATATTTTTTATATATATAATTATTTTCAGTAAAAATAAATAAAAATAAAATTCTAATTTTATAAATTTTGTAATAAATAAAAATAAAATAAAAATTTTTAAGTATGTTTTTTTTAGAAGTTTTTTGTATATTAGTTTTTATATGTAAATAGAATTGAATTAAATTAGTTATTCGTCATTACATTGTAAGAAATATTGTTAAATTTAAATCGAAATTAATTACTGACATTCATTCTGCCGAAAATATCCTGAAAACTTTGACTTAGAGACAACAATTTATTAATTCAATTTTTATTAATTTGATAATTTTATACAATTTATTAAAACCAAACTGAAAACTTAAAATTAAATTGTTAATACACTGCAAAAATATATGAATAACAAAATTTGAATTGATAATGTCAGAATTGGACATCAATATGTAGAAAAAAACTTACACGAAAAACAGATCATGGACGAGATGATTTCTAAAATGTTGATAGAGAAACTTTGGGAAGAAATTATAGTATTTCATTTATGTTCTTAATTAATGAAGATGTAGCTTATTATATGTAATTGACAGAACTAACCTCAAAAATGGAGTAAATATATAAGAAAGTAATAAATTAAAACAATTATGACGGAATACGCAGTTCTGATTTTCTAAAGTTCTGAGTTCTGATTTTTTGAAGCTTAAGCCTTTGCCAGATCTTAAGTTTCGGTTTAACTTATTTCCGATTTTCTCAGTGCAAGCTTAAAAATGAATGTTATTTAAAGTAAGGTTTAACTTAAACCGCAGATGAAAAGAGCTTAAGCTTCACATTTGACAATATTTAAGTTATTAGTGAAAAGTTATTACAAAAAAGTTAATACTGCTAAGTATCTTTTCCAGAAATTTCAATGTTGCATTAATTTCTATGATATATTTTCATTCACAATAACATTCTTTCCAATTATAATTCACAATAATTCACATATCTAGCAATGAATTTGTAGTGTTACTGGTTTTAAATATAGGTCCAGATATTGTAAATTTAGCAGCTAGTAATCGTGTCAATTGCTAAATATAAGGATTTAATGAAAATTTATAATAAAATTAGATTTGTCAAATCAGCTATAATCAATCTTTGTACAGCATATCGAATATAATGCTGTATACATAAGTCATGTAATACTTGAAGTATATTTGCAACATGTGTGGTTCATAATAATTCTAATTTGGATATTTTAAAAAAATATGTTTTTCAATATAAGACAAACTAATGTAAGCAACATCAATGGTAACACAGATGACTAACAATTATTACACATTTTCTGTGGCAAAGGTCATAATACATTCGTAGTTCCTTCAATAACTCACCTTCAAATTTCAATCCACCCATCAAAGTATTTTTGTCTATTTTTTCTCTACTATGTTTCATTAATATTCAGTTGCTCGAAAAATTTACAAATTAGAAATTTCCAATAATTAAATACTTGGTTGATTGGTTACATGGAGTCCACAATAACAATACATGGATGTTATTGTTGCCTCCCTACATGCAAACCAATCAACCAAGTATTTAATTATTTGAAATTTCTGATTCGTAAATTTTTCGACCGACTGAATATTAATTTTAGTTTGCCATCTTTTTATAAAACGTCAGCTCATTCTATCTCGTGCTACAATCAGATTGTCATTAAATTACACTTCAAAAACTTAAATTTTATATGTATGACAGCGGAGCAATGACACAGAACGTACTCCAAGGATTGATCTTCCTCCTCTTTACATTTCCATTATACATAAAATTATCTGACAACGTAAGCTTTCCCGCATCCTTTCTTAGTAAAATATGACTCATAGCAATACCTGTAAGTAGTCGCCTCATTTTTCTTTATTCAAAATGGTAGAATACTTAGAGGCTTACAGGCTTACATTAATTTCCATATTTGAACCCAAATTATTATTTTTTCAGTGTAAAAGAAGTGATATAATTAAATTTAAATAAAAATAAATAATATTTTTTTGTTTGTTGTTGTTGTTGTTCATCTGGTTTGTCTTTTTGGTATGTAAAGAGATGACTCCTTGTTGGCATTTTATTGCTGTTGGCCAAAATCACAACAACAACAAACTAACCAAAAAAAAAAAAAATCAACAACTTAAAGAAATAAAAAAAAAATTATTATTAAAATATGTTTCTGTATTTAATGTTTTAGAATGTTAGTGTTTTTAGCTGAAATATATTTTAAGAGATCTCCCGGTATTTAAAAAAAATTATGATGTAGTTTTAGTTCGGATACATACCGCCATATATACATATAAAAAAAATGTTAGCCATTAGTCAGAATTAGAATTTTTATATATAAAAATAGTTTCTAATATTTTTTTTTTTGATTTTTTTTTTTTGTTTTTAGAAAAGATTCTTCAGATTTTTTTTTTTTTTTAACTATAGATATAAATTATGTATGTATATATGTCCAGTATATACATATATATATATATGTATTTGTATTTGATAATTATTTCTTATATAAATTTATCATTTATATTTGTAGTTGTTGCAGGAGGTATTTTTCAACCGTTTTAGGACACATGGATCGCAAATATGATATTCAGATTCATTTTAATTTTTTTTTTGTTAATGTCGTTGTTGTTGGAGGTTTTGTACTTTAAATCTTGAAATATTTTAGGACGTACATTTTTGAATTATTTATTGCACAATAATGCAACATACTGTAATCATATGTTTGACAACAAATTTTGTTGTTATATGCTTTGCCAGGGTATAAGAAGCAAAAAAAAGGTTACAGGTCATTAATAGATTTTAATAAAAATATGTAAAAGGAATTAAGAGTCAGTAAAAACGTAGGGGGTAAATAATATATAACTGCTAGTGAGAAAAAAATAAATTGAAAATATGTTTTTTTTAGAGTACATTGAGTTATAATAACGTCCAAAGTTAATTTTTAAAATCATTTTGAATTTATGGATTATGTAAAATTCAAAATTATGGAAATAATTGAATACTTTAACGTTCATTAATTTGATTTCTAAAATTTATACAATACTTTGTGTACCTATTTACAAAATTTTGAAAAATTCTTTAATATATTTCCAACTACTTCCTTACCATCATTTTGTAACCCGTTTGGAAGTTTCTTTTCTATTCAAATCCTATTAAATTTGTTGATAACTTTCAAAAAAAGAAAGTTTTAAATTAACATTTAAAGTGGATTCGTTCAATTTATACAATCACCTTTAAAAATGGCAAATATTTATTAAAACATTATTGTACAAATTGAGTATAGTTAAAGATTATAGAACATATTATGATCATATAAGTCAATGTCAGTAAAATATTCTGACAATGATTGATTTGGTGCCTAAAAACATATAGTAAATAAAAAAATCTATGGTCAAGATTAATATCCAAAAAATTCTGACAGCCAGACTAAGGACATAAATAAAAAAAATTTAATTGTATACATAAATGTACTAATAAATATTCTTAAAAACAAAAAATAAATAGTAATTTAAATTTAAATGTAAAAAAAAAAATACATTTATAATTTGTTTTATTTAAAAATCATGATTTTACTCAAAATAACAAACTTTATTTTCAATTTAATAATTATAATTCTTATATAATACAAAATTTTATTAAAATTTTAAATATTTTCTAGAGAGATTTAAATTATATATATAAATAAAAAAAAATTTGTATATATGAAAAACTCTAAAAAGATGAATCATAAGACCGAACTAAATAAAAATTCGGAAATATTTCTAATACATTTACGAATTATTTCAAAAATATTTTATGATTCTCAATATTTAGATTATGTATATACATATAAAAAAATACATATTTATCTAATCCAAGAATAGAAAATTTCCCCGAAAGCATAACATCATCCAAGAATGAATACCAGCATAAATTTTCTATCTTACACAATCATGTTCTCAAATAAAAATTATTATTATTATTTTATGAAAAATAAAAAAAAAATTAGAAAAAAAAAATAACAAACAAACAACAAACAAAAAAAATTATTAATTTTAATATTAAATGTCTAAAATTACAAAAAAATTAAAAAAGAAAATGTATGAAAAACTGTTTGAAAAACAAATAATATTTATATAATAAATTTTAAATCTTATATACAAGAAATTTTTTCATTAATTTATATTTAATCACCTGTTTTCATTATAATACATTAATTACATAAAATTTATGACATGCCTTCATTACTCATTTGTGTATGTATATATGAAAATATTATCCAGGGAAAAATGAAAATTGATTTAAAAGATGTAAATTGAGATCCGTAGAAAAGTATTTATTGAAAGAAAATAAATTCAATAATTCATTTCTCAAAACATTAAGTGAAAATATATTGAAAATTATAGTCCAACTAAAACATATAATTAATAATTGGACCACATCAGTCGTATCGTACAAACGTTTCGTTTAATGTATTTTTTCCATACAAAATATTTGTTGAAGGACCTTGATTAAATGGCTGTGAAGAAAATTATTTTAAAGGATAAATTAAAAGTTGGATTAAATTATTAACGAAAGTGACTGGACTTGCGAATTGTATTATAGTAACAACATATTTTTGCAATAACCTTTGGAACCAATTCATAAATATCGACATTTACTAATTGAATACAATTACTTGTGAATTTATTAGGAAATTAGCAATTGATTCTCAAGTTTGACAAATCGAAATCTTACAAATAAAAAATCAATTGCAGATTATTTATATTATAATAAAACTTAGGTTTAATGAGCGTGCGCATTGCTATGTGCTACTTAAGTAGTTCTGGTAGATTGACATATATTTACATAAAAACGTTATTAATTAATTAAACCGGAAAGTTGTTCTTGTTGTTCTAATGAAGCTTACAACCGGTTTTGACCCTTGTCCTCTGAGGTTTTGTAATTTGCTTGTTGTTTTATCATTTGTTATCAGATCACTACCAATCCTCATGTAAGCGAACATTTGATATAACAAGTAGTTTTCCGTTGGCCTACACGCCGTAATAGATACGCAGTAACCTATTAATTCTAGAAATATTATAATGTAAACAGGAATTTGATCAGGAAGATTTCTACCCTATTAATCCAAGTACCCAAGGAATTTGAATCAAGAAGAACATAACTATTAACTCAACTGTTACAAATGGTTATTAAAAATGTACAAGGATAGTTGGTATTAAGTAACTAGATTTGAATAATATTTTGTTAAACACGTAACAATTTCCATTCTCATATGAAATGAGAATGGAAATTCTTTAATACCATCCTTAATGGTATTAAAGGTCCTCTCAAACTGTAAGTAAGTATAATATAATAAATTATTTTCATTATGTAAAGACATATCAAACGATAGCCAACAAAATTTGTCTTTATTTACTGACAAAATATTTTTGTTAGTTTACTGACTAATTAAGAATTAATAATGAACTGCGATGACAATTATTATTCAAATGCATTGAAAATCTATAAATATATTCGCCATGTATATTATTCAAACCTTCTGATAACTCCGATTTTCGATATTGCTTGTAATTATCAAACTAAAGAACCTTCATAAACAATTCATTAAATAAAATCACAATTATTCTGTATCGGAAACTAAATATTTACACAGATTTATTTTGTTGGTTTTGCAATTGGAAAAAGTAAAATTTCAAAAATTAAATTTATATAATTTCACAATCGGATTAAGTGCAATATTTTTTTTTTTCCGAAGTTTAATATCGAAATTAATTATTCCACCTCCCAACAAAAAAAAAAGAAGAACCGTCAAAAATTAATTCCCCGCCACCGTAAATTTCATACACTGTAATTGTATATAATGTTAAAATCAGTGTTGTGTAACGTAGTCTACGTGATGTAGATAACTAAATCATTGTCTACACGTCGACTTTTATTTGTAGATAACAGTTCATTGTATAACTCATAGTAGTTTACGTGTAGACAATGTCGACAATATAAAATCAATTCAATATTTAAAATAGTCGACATTGTTTACAGTAGTCGTCAACCTTTTGTGACCTTTGGAACTCTTTACTCTGATAATATTTTCAATATTCCTATTTTTGCAAGCTCGAATATTTGATGGAAAATATTTTTCGATATACGCGTAAATAATGTCCACGCACATACGATATAAAAGTCGTTCATTTCCGTTCAAATTCTTTAATTGCGGTCTATATTTATTCGTGAAGTTTATGGTAAAAAGTATTATGTAATATGTGAGTAGCAAAAAGTTACATTATACTTTTTAACAAATACTTTCATTTTAAGTATAAGCATTGTGAATGATAAAATTTGAATTATTTTTTTTTAAATCTTTCGGAACCCTTGTTGAAAAACACGCACATTAACTACACTAAATTTGTTTGCCTACGCAATTGTTTACTGTGAAGTGTAAACAATGAAATTCTACGCGTCATGGTACAACACTGGTTCATATATTATGTTTCTGATATATTTTATGCTTGTATGAAAAATAAAAAAAAAATTGTGAATATAAAAAAAGATTAATTAAAATTTAATCTAAAGAAAATTAATTTATATATGTAGTTAATATGTATATGTGCATTTGTATTAGTATGTGATGTGGGTGATTCTGATTTAAACTCATTAATCAAATTGTATGACACAGACTGGTACAATATGAATCTGAATCTCATCTATCTAGAAAATTATATTTTATGTACATACAAATTATGAAACATATGTGAAAAAATAACCCATACTCCCCTAATTAAATTATTTTGTTTCACTTTTGTTGGGCTGATATTTATATTTTGTGTATGTGTTTGTGGGGAAGGTAAATATGGGATGAATTTTTTTTTTTTTTTGGTATTAAGTTATAAAATACTTAAATTAAGTTCATTTGTGAAACATGTGTCGAAAGCATTTTTCATAATCAAAAAGCTCTTAGGAATTCGCATTTTCCTTTTTTTTTTCATTTTTTTTTTTTTTAATATTACGATTATATTTTTTGTTGTTGGGAAAATTATTGTAAACTTATGTTAAAAAAAAAATGCACACGTGGATTGAAAGAGAGAAAAAAAAAATAATTTAAAATATTATTTATTTGCAAAAAAAAAAAAAAACAGAAGATATTAAATTATATTTTCGTCCTGATGGTAAAACCAAAAAAAAAAACATTAAACTTTATTTATAGCTCGGAAGGTGTATTTTATTTATAAGTAAATTTTGAGTCTTTGTTCTTGCACTTATTGTTTACAGACAGGGTGAATTTGTAGAAAGAAAATTTTGGTTAAAGAGCTGCTTAAATTAGAAAATATACGAAAATATCAAATTTCTAAGTGGTTTTTCTAAATCATTTGATGTAAACAGAAGTTTCGTTGCATGAAAGATGGACAAAATTTATTAATAATATCCTTCAAAATGTAATTTGATACTTTAAATTGCAAATTAATAAAATGGTGCCAGTTAAATTTAAATTTTTGTCTTTTATGTTAAAAACCTCACTGCTTGATCAACAAGCATTCGCGTATAGACTTGGACTAATCGTAAGTAATCAATGCAGAAACTGCAGCAATCCAGGGCAATATGAAACCCTAAAACAAGCTACTGCCCGTACTCGCTAAACATATAGATTATATTCTAGGAGAACCCTACTACCCAGCTCTCAAATTGCAGTACCATAAAACTTACTAGATAATCCCTCAATACATACTCAGAGTTAGTTATCTACGAAATTGGTACTGCTATGGACCCAGTGCGGACTATGCGAAGCTCTGCCGCAACTATAACCAAACCTAGGGTCATCACACATCTCGATCGATCCATTATGATCAATGGTCTGTTACATGACGATAACATTTAACAAATGTTTAGAATATTGGTTCGTTAAATAATTTTATTTAAATTTCTTTCACCTGCATCATGTCACCTATTTTTTCGTCTCGACTGATTGATAACCTCAACCCTCGAAAGTAAAAAATGATCTAGAATGTTTTTTTTTTAAGTCTTTGCAATCTAGAACAATTTTATTAAACTTGTAGCATGATATTTATTAATTGTAACTCAAATAAAATTATCACCAAAAAGTACCTGGTGATAGATTGGTACTCAATTTATAAATAACCAACAAATTTTAGTTCATTCTTACTCAGATTTTATATTTCAATTTGACATTTTGCAGTTGCTAGTATATTTTGAAACTTTTTTACCACTTTAATTTAAATCGCTCTGATAACAGCGTTACTTTATATAATTGGTACCATTTTAAAGTACTGCTTTTTGTTTTTATACTCGTATCAAACCATGTATACCAAATTTATACACTCTGTCAGCATCTATTTAATAATAATTTATGCTCTTTATTATAATTTAATAAAACTTGAAATTTCATCTTTTCCTACTGGATGGTAACCACTACTGTACACAGGATATTTTATATGCAACAAAAAAAAATACTTTTTTTTTTTGCAAGACTTACCAGGAAGCAAAATAAAAAGATAAAATAAAAAAATTTGTAAAAAGAATTTAAAATTTTTACCAAATTATTTTATAAAAATATATACCATAAATTGTTGGTTAAAAATTTTTTTTTATGTTGTTATATAATTACACAATTTTAAATTAATTATGATTGCATAATAAGCTTCTAGTTGGTAATGTGTTTAATGGTTATAAGTTTCATGCTTATAGCAAAATAATTGAAAATTACCAACAACCAGAAATTATATAATAAATGAGTAATTTAAAAATTATATTTTTAATATTTAAATTGAATTGGCAATTAATTAATTATCTTAAGATAATTTTAGTAATATAATAACAAAAAATAATTTTTATTATCAGTGTAATGAGCTGTCGGAAATAAATTATAATTTTTAATATTTGATGCCCTCAGCAATGCAAATTGAATAGCACATAGACTTTAATTATGGATGTACCAAGCACGACAGTAGCCTGTGTTATTCGAAATTTTTGGAAAAATTAAAAACAACCAATTTTGATGGGTTTACTTCATTTTGTTTAAGGGTTCGTTTTCTTTTCTTATGAGACCATTTTACATAATCAAATTAGGACATTTTTCATAATTGGTTTGAAACGTTTTTTTACTAGGATATGATATTTCATTGAGCCAATGCAATAACACCAAACGATGACTTGTTTCACAAAACTGACCAATAAATAATGTACAACTCGATCAAGAGACGAAAATTGATGTGAATTAGTTACACATTCCGAAAAAGTGAAAATATTATTGCACGTTATGCAATGAACTACTTGAAATACTTGCAATGAACTACTTGAGTATTTAAATGAAATACTTGTCCAAGAAAAACGACGTGAAGGTTGCCCTAAAATAATATGAATCTGATTAAGAACAATCAAAAAGGAAACTGAGAGATTCTAGGTAAAACCTAGCTAGAGTTAGTTGAAAAATATACTAACAGAAGAAGCCAAGGGCGGGCAGTAGTAGTAGACCCAAAGTTTATAATAATATTGATTAAAATTCAATCATGAAATATTATTTAAATCGATTATATCTTCTGATCGATACTTCAGTGAGAGAAAATCATATTTAAAGTCCATAATATAAAAATAATCTATTTACGAAATTTAATAAGAAATACAAAACAGCATGTAGTTTATCCTAATTATAGAAAATCTCTTCAAATTCTCAATAAAATGATCCAGTACAATATAAAAATCCGCCTGCAAAAAAATCATATAAACCACAAGAAAATTTATAAATATATAAAAAACTTTGACTTGAAAACAATTTCTACTTAAAATTATTTTTATTATAGAAATTCTAAATATAAACTTTATTATATATAGGAAAGACGACAAGAGTGCAATAGCCTCAGATTAACAACGAATATTTGCTTTCTATATATATATACATTTATATAAATATTATTTTTAGACCTGGACCAAGGGACGAATCTCCTGCAATCTAAATTTACATTATATTATAAAATTTATGTAAAGCATTTTTTTTATTTTACATACTCTGTAATCTTTGCAGGTCTAAATTTGAATTTTTGAAGAATAAAAAATTTATATTTTTCTATGATCATAATTTAAAATTTAAGAGTTTGATTTTACGTTGTTGCATGTCATGAAAAATCAAAAAAGTTTTGACTATATGAACCATAAAATTAATAATGTCGTGTTTTCTAAAAAAAAAAATTGGATGAAATTGATGCATTCAAAAATAGGAACAGAAAAATATATGTATTTATATAATTAGTTTTCCTTGTAAAAAAAAATTATATACGAAATGGAAATTATTTTTTATCTTTTATACTATTTTTATTATACGCTTATATAACAAAAGAAATTTGATAATAAATTATGAATATTGATGTCGACCTGGTATAAATTTCCAAAATCTTTGAATTAATATAGATTATAGAGAATAAAAATTGGCCGTTGTACCCAAAAAAAAACAAAACAGAAAACATCTTAAAACTATCACGTAGGGACTGTGTATGGGCTACGCGAATGGGAATTCCATACAGGCAATCGTGTATCCCAAGGAAAGGAGACAATCGAGCACGTCATGTGCAAGTGACCAGCGGTGGCGAGTATTTAAACTATTAAACTATCTAGCCAGTAAATGGCCTACGGAAAGCGTATACATCCATAACTCCACAACTTGGATCTAAAATAACCGCATCCATGCTGGGGTTCACGAGAATGTGTGCTATCAAAACATAATACATAAATCAAAGCTTATCAACCTGATATTAAAGTCCAACAATTTGGATATATAAATTAAATCACTTGTATAATGTTTGGTAAGTAATTTAAATCTAGAAACCATCACAGCCAGAGCCACTGGAGATATCTTTTGTTATCTCGTGATGTATTGATTTCTAGAAAACATCGACTTGAAGTCTATGTTGTCATTCCTTCAGAAACGTGACGGCTGTCACTAAAACAGTACGGGTTTATAATAATTAGAAGTGATATCGTAAATGTCTGCAGGGATTTGGACTGTGAGAAGGAACCGTACTTTAAACTTAACCTAACCTAACCTAGCCTAACTCATTTTATATCTAGTTCCAAACCAAACTTATATTTTGAATAAGTATTGTTTGAAGAATATTTTTAATTAGGATAATAAATGCTCAGCTGTTTCATCAAATTTCAGTCTGAAATCTGACTGTAATCCAAACTTTTATTCTTCAGCTTAACATAAAGATACTCTAATATCGAAAATTAGAGTTCCATGAAAATATTGTCTTATATTTACATACCTAACCAACCACACAATTAGCTTCCCATATTCTTATTAGACAACTCTTGTTTGTATTGGCCAAGTTCTTATATTGGCTTTATATCAGTTTTGAGTTATAGAGTTTCTGATGCTAGTGGAAATTGAATTTTACTATTCCCTAAAACTAATTCTTATTTTGCTGAATAAATTATAAACATCTAAAATTTTATATTTAATTTCAAATTCGGAAACTAAATTAATTAATTGATGCATTCGTTAATTCTATTTTGTGATGCATATCTTTCTTCTTTTTTTGGAAGCACAGTCGTCACAGTATCTTTAAATATTGTAAATTTAGTATTTATTTATTTATTTTTTTTTGGATATTATTAGAAATATAAAAATGTTCTCTTCAGAATTATACAACAAACATTTTGTTCTTATAATAGACGAACAGTAGATACGATATCAAATCCAAAATTGGAACTATCGTATCAAATACCAATCTGAAATCATTAAAAATAAACATCAAAAACACAAAAAATTTCTTCGTAAAACCTGAAAAGTATATTAAATTTTCACTTATGAATTTTTTAGATGATTTTAAAATAATATTTTTGTTGAACAAAAAATATTACATAAAATATTATGTTACCAAAAAAAGTTTTCAATTTAGTAGACAATTTCATGTCTTGATATTTTTAAATTTATATTTTGAGAAAATTATGTGGGAAAATTTTCAAAAAAAAAATATTTACTGACCAAAAACTTTTTTTTAAATGATTAAGAAAATTTTGTAAAAATACTAAACAAAGAAAAACCATCAATTTTCAAAATTTAGTAGAAATTAATTTTTTAAAAAGATTCTGAAAAATATTCCATTAAAAAGACATATTTGTTACCAAGGTATATAAAAAAAACGTCTTAAATTATAATACATTTAATATACCTGGATAAGAAACCTAATTTTACTATTTCAAATCAGACCCAATCTCAAGGATTAAATAGTTATTCTTTATAGCCACAAAAAAAAAATCATACAAATATATAAGTTACTTTTTAGTTATTCATTGAACGTCGAAAGTGTCAGTAGGAGCTAGTAATCTTAATTATGCCGCAGTTACTCTCAACATTCACAACGGCAACGCAATTCAACGCGTTTTCAAAAAAAAAGTTGAAGACATATAAAATGTATGAGCGTAGATAAACTCAATGTAAACATTCACAAATGAAAAAGTTCGAAGAATTGAAAAAAATGAACCCAAACTTTCAAAACGCAGAAATTTGACATTTAAAATTCAAAAATTACGTAGATTATAATAACAATTTGTGGAATAAATTATGTCATGTCTTCGCTTATTATAATAAGTCTTGTAGAAGTTATAAAAATATTAAAAAAAAGGCTGAGATATGAAAAGATATTTCTGGAATATTTAGAAACTGGAATATTTATAATCACAACTTTTTATATCACAACTTTGAGAGTGTCTTTTTGTAAATAATGCGTTTAATCACGTTGCCATTGCGAATCTTGAGAGTAACTGAGGGTTTATCATAAATAAAAATGAATAAAAAACATTATCCTTGAATGAACAATAGCACCCAACAACAAACATATATTATTATCCAAAATATTCTTTTCTAGATTACTTAAAGTGCTGCTCCTTTTTTTAGTCACATCCAAAAAAACCAAAACATTTTTCTACTTCATTTTCCCTTAATTCACCAAAAAAATAAAAAGAAAAAATTTAAATTTTCCCAACCAAATATCCAGATTTTCATCAGTGTATGTGTGTGTGTGTGATTATAATACCTATGGGAAATATGTAAGCAGGTGAAAATTACACTTTTGGGAATATTTACAATAAAAAAAAAAATATTTTTATCCCTTAAAAAATATTTTGGTTTTTCCTGGGTGAATTTCCATCTAATACAATTTTATTGATATATTTAATATTATATACTGAAAGAGTGTTGATAGTATGATGAGGTCTCTAGTATGGTGAGGGGGAATCGCTTTAATTTCATAAGCTTTTGCCCAGATAACTAAAAAAAATATGGTAAAAATAAAAGGAAATGATTTTTTTTGTTGAAGTAAACCATTTAAACAAAGCGTACTCGTTCAAGGTATATTCTAATATATATTTTGTTTACGGTACTATCAAATTACAGGTTTATAGATATATATAATCTACCTTCTACCATATATAATCTATATGAAACAATACATAATAAGAATTTCTATAGTAACGCCAAGCCCAAGACCAATTATACCAATAATGTTTGGAGCATTTTAATAATATTGTATTGTTTAGTACGATAATGTTGCTGGAAATTTTTATTTTTGCCGAAAACATAGAATACCAAAGAAATAAACAAAATTTCGATATGAACTTATTTTCATTTAGATTCCAATGAAATGTTCAAATTTTTAGAGTTGTAATTTTTAGTTCATTCTGACAATATCGACAAAAGATATTACAAAAAATATTTTTTTTTACTAATTTTGGCAGTAATGTTCTTTCAAGATTTGAAAGACAATTTCACAGATGTAAATATATCAAAAATGTATTTTTCTTATTAAATAATATCAGTCAACATTTGAAGTTCATATCTTATAATTTTATTATTATATGATTAAAGTCGTTTTAGTAATACGACTTCAATCCCATCCGAAATCCATTTACGCATAAATGAAGCAGATCAGACATTTGCTAACAAATTTGGAAGCAATCATTGAGTATTCAGAAGTGTGTGAATATGGGCCAACAGAGCAAACCTCTCACGACATGAATTCCCTCGGTGAATCTATTGTATGCCCTTCCTTTAATAAAGGAAGGTTCAACAAAAAAGTAATTCTATGCAAAACACCTAAGGAGAAATTCTTTTAAGTAGAAATGAGAATCTTATGTGCAAAGAATGGAATAAAGGCTTCCTAGAATCACTTTTATTCCCGAATGTTTAAAGTAGCTCAAATATAAATAAACAGTCTAGCATTAATTAGAACATTAAATTCATTTTTCCTATATGTATTTTTATAATCTACTAAGAGACAAAAATTCACCAAAAGAAATTTTTATGCAAATTTTCAAATTATATTATACAAATAATTTGCATATGCATAGGAGTTCTGTAATTTACATATTCATAAAGAGTATAAATTTTTAAAAAAAAATAGGATTTTAAACATGTTTAAAAAACAAAAGGACTAATTCTTAAAAAGTATAATTATCAAGTAGTTTTTTTTTTGTTGGTATAATATTTCTTTATTAAGGATATACAGGATGTCACAAAAATTATATAACTAATTCGCTAAATTAAATATATTTGAAACTTTTACATTCACCACTTATTTATTAATTCTTGTGAATATATAATTTTTCCTAATGAAAATATATACAAGACTAAAGTAGAATATTTTTTTATATATTTCCTTTAACATTTCTTCCTTATCATGCCGGCAGCTATCAGGATAATATTGAATGGTCCAGAAACCAGAGAGAGATGTACTAAAAACAAAAGGTGATTATGTGAATATTATATTTTTTTTATTTTGTATTTTATTTTATTATAGCTATACCCTCACCCAACAAAAAAAACTTATATTACGACGATCCTACTCAAGTGAAAATATCCTTTATATTGGTTGCTAAGCTATTCATTTATTTATTTATATTTTTCACACTTCTTTATTTATTTTTTTATTATGTTTTGTTTTATCCTAATTTTCATCACCAATACACAAACTGGGTTCAATACGATATACTGCAATCTGTTTTGGTTATATCCAATTTTTTTCATTCTTTTCCATCGTCCTTTTTAAAACAGTTTACTTTTCGTCAATTTAATGTCCTTTAGATATTTTTTTTCCCCGTATTTTTCTGAATATATTCTTTTATTATTTGGGTGAAAATTTTATAGGAATATTTTTTTTTTTTTTGGGTGTTGGACTTTTATTGCCAATGGATAAACGTTATTTATTTTGTATTTATAATAATAAAAATAATAAGGATTATTATTATTTTTTGTAGCTCCTCTGATTACTGTTTATATGGAGAGTTAAATTTTTTAGAACCTTTCAGGGCAGATGATTGTAATGATGATTACATTTTATAACAATGGAACCGGAAAATTTCCAAAGAAAATTAAGTAAAATTGGGAATAATTTTTTTTTTATTGCTTAGAACATTTTCCCTTTTCTTTACTTTTTTCTTTTTGAAAAACAATTTTAATATTAATTTAAGTTTAATGTTCAATTTTTATTGATTTTTATTGTTTTGAACTTAATAATTATGCATGAGAACATATATTTTTTAAATTGCATAATTTTAGGTGAAAATTTTAGATATAAAATTTCAAAATGTATGTATAGAAAGAGACCAAAACTTATATAAAATTTTAAAAGTTATAATGAAATAGAAATATTGATTTCAATTTTCGATGGACTACGTAGCTATATGAAATAGAAATGATTTTTATTGATTGACAAAATTGAAAAATAAAAGAGTTTATGTTAAATTGTGATTTGAAAAATAAAAAATGTTTTATCAAGTTATTTACAATTCTTTTTTATGAACTGACATCGACGGATATTTATATATACGTCGACTATGACCGATTGAAAATTCTTATGCATTTCTTGTCCTTCCGCAACGCCAACCGCGCCTGTCGTCAGTCGAGTGTTTGAACAATTCTCAATATTTACGTCCATGTAAGTTTTGATTTCTTCTTATAGAATATAGATGCTTTTTGGTGTGGTGTAAAAGTATTTAAATTTGTATATTTTATTAAATATTATTGTAATTGAGAGCTACTAATTCTATATTGATTCACCTAACCCCTAATTTTTTATTTTTACATTCTTCTAAATACCCTTAATTTTAGTACCTACAAACATAACACTCCAAATTTCTGTCCATCCATGACCACATATTTAGAGCATTATGTCGAAATCTGCACCAGAAACAGAATCAATAATAATTCAAGCAATACACAGATGAATATTTTAATTGGAGTTCAAAAAAATATCCTTATTTGTTTTTACAAACTTTATTTTTTATTATTAAAAAAAATATTTTCTATATATGAAAATGGTTTTTCCTTTGATTCATGGAATGCACAAATATTTTGTAAGCAGCTTACATTTTTTTTTCGTTATTGTTTTTCCAATGGAATTAATTTTCTTTTTTTTTCATATTTTCATTACAAAAGAAAATATTTTGTAAAATTTTTTATTTGTTTAAAATTGGCGAATAAAAACAAAAAATTCCAGGACATTTCATATGTTTATAATGAATATAAATAAAATATGAATTTTCAGTGTGAAAAAGTCATGTTTTTTTAACCAAATTATTTCTTTTTTGGTTTTCCCAACAAAAAAATATAATTATTTATTTTGAATTCATTTTCACAAAATAAAAATAATAATATAATAAATTATTTTTTATAAATTTTTTTATTTTTGGAAAACTAATAATGCAGTTTAAAAACAATGAACATTTTTCATTAAATATTAATGAAACAAAAAAAAATTCCTGGTATTAAAATTCAATTCAATATTATAAATAATTTCCATGATAATTTAAAATTTATCATCATGTAAATATATATAATTCCCAGGATATATGACAGCAATTGTCAGATTATTTGGTTTTGATAATAATCATATTAATAAATTATAAATTTAATATTAATTTTTATAAATAAATTTCAATTTATGCAGTAACCAACGAATTTTATTGAAAATTATTCAATTATTTTCACAAAAAAATAATGTTATTATATCATAAATTTTAGAGTAGATTAGATTATATTATTAAAGCTTCTGTTTTGTTCCCTCGATTCGATTTACACGGTACTAAATTTGCACGGTTTCCATTTACGCAACACTATTTTTCAGTTTAAAACGAATTCAAAATGATACGGTTTCAATTTACACCGTACTTTTGGGGAACTAAACTACCATGTAATTCGAGGGTAGGTGTTCTACCATTACAATTATTAAATTCATCGAATATAATATTAAAAATCAATAAAGTATAAATATTCATAAAATTATTTAAATTCTTAACTTCTGTCTGACAATCTAAAATATTTTAATAATAAAAATACCAATTTTAGTGGAGCTATTGCGGTACCTTCATAATATGCTCTACTCCGAATCCTTCCACTAATATCATAGCACTTATTTTAAACAAATAACATCAAGAAATCGAACATAACTGAAAAGTAATTGGCAATAAGATTCTTAAGAGGCCATATTGGAGTCTTAATATTATTGACCGTCTAAGAATTGTATTGGTCGATGGATGAATAAAATTCTTCTTCTTAATACTGGTACTCCTCGTGAAGTATAGAATATCCTTAAAACATTTCCATATAGTTTAGTTAAATGCTGTTTTCTTGATTTCACCCCACGTCTTGCCTGATTCAAATATTTCTCTAATCTAAAGCATTCTAGATTACTTCATCAGCGTATGTCCTATCCAATTGGATTACTTTTATTTCGGTTGCAACTAGTTTTTGCGGCATTTCGTATGCAACTCGTATTTCGCCACTATATTTTTAGGATCATACGTAGACATCAGTTGACGAAGATCAATATCAATAACAATGGCATTAAACACAATAGTACTCCATAATAAGAACTATTATTACCGAAGGGTTTATTTCCTTGTTGTTGGTAATATCTTACCTATGATAGAGCAGATGTTTCATGATATTGTATTGTAATTTGGACCTACCAATTTTATTTCTGGATTCTAAAGCATAAGTTTTTTTATAAGTTTCTCTTCTTTATATAATTACGACAATCTAATGGCTTTAATCTAATCGTTTTTTAATCTAATATTGTAAATTTTTATTATACTAATTTAAATTTGAGTCTATTTATAGCCACATCGATGTCCCGGTCTGGAGATGAACCGAAGTGAATTAGATGACAAAACTATACAACAAAAATTACTTCAATTTTCAATTTTATTAAATTTATACAAAATTTAATCATTTTAAAAATCAAATTTATATTATATAAATTATAATTTTATTTCATATTTTTAATAAAAATCTTATTTGTTTGTAATAAAATACTATATTAAAAGGCAATATATATTTTTATTTAAATGTTAATTGGATTAAAAACATTAAATAAAATATAAATTATTAATATTATTTAATATTTCAAACAAAAAAATCAGTAATTAACTGAAAAATTTGTTGGTGCATAAGTAAAATATTATATTTTAATTACGAAATAAATCATTTAAATTATATAATATTTATTTTAATCTCATTATTTTATATATTGTTAAATATTATAATTTTGTTTTTTTATTATTATATATAATTATTAAAATAATATTGTTTTTTGTTTAAATTTATTTTTCTTAAAAATACATTATTTTTCATCAATTACATAATTTTTTTTAAATTTATATTATTGATACTTGTTCCGAAGTCCTTATTTTCACTAAATGGATATGATAATTGATAATGTCTTAAATTTCAGTTTGATCCTTAAAATAAAAGCATAATTGAAAATTTAAAGACTACTTTAGTTTAATTATTATAATATTGTATTTTCAATTAGAGCTCATCATTTTTTTCAAATATTGTCCAGAAATTCTCCTACCGATTGAAAATGAAGAACAATTTTGTTTTAAATGAACTATTTAGAATAAATCACGACATTACTCCCACCAATTAATACAATAAAAATATCCAGTTCTTATACTTATAGTTTCCATGGAAATTGGCGTGAAAAAATGAAAATGTAACGAAGTCATTTTCATTTCGTTTTATTTCCAACTGAAAATAATCCGCGAAAGTAAACTACTCAAAAAAGATTGCTGTCTTTTATTCTATAATTAGTAACCAGTATATTAGTAGCAACGAAGTCTACCAATAAGAATTCAATAGGGTTTACATTAGCTATGTTGACCATTCATCTCAGCCTACAATTAGAAATTTAGTGCAAAAATTCGAATTCACTTGTTCAATAGGAAATATATGACAAAAAGCAATAAATAACCCAAATTTATGAAACATGTCGTAAACCGATAAATAACCCAAATTTATGGGTTTAACGATATTCTCAAGAATTAGACATATCCACAATGACCACATGGTTAATTATGGACACGGATTTGACTCTAAAACCTTATATTGACAAATTAGTAATAGTTAATATAATTTATTATATTGCCAATTAAACTCATATTGGTTCAAGAATTAAAGCCGCAAGAGCATTCTCATCATCGACAATTTGCAGACTGAATAATAGAACATGTACTGGTTTCAAAGAATTTGGACTTATGAATATCGCATTACAAATTGGCTGTCGCTACAACAAATTTCAATAAAGATGAGAAATCTTTCAAACAAAAATATGTGGTTTACTTTAAAATTAAAATAAAATTTCTTATTGGTAGACCCTGTACTTGTGCAGACGGACCAGTATTGTAGATGTAGACTATTTGAGGTTAATGTTAAATATATTCTAAAAGTACCAACCGTGGATATTAACTTTAAATGAAATAATTGTAGTTTCTAATTTGCTATTCAATTATTTATCAAAATTACATAAAATTTCTGATAGATTTTTAGATTTTAGTTATTATGTTAAAACGAAATAATTTAATTAATTTTCATTAAAATTATTCTGATAAAAATTATTTTTGTATTTTAAAAATAATCAAATATATTATTTCATTAGCGCCTAAAGTTATGCAGGTTTATTCAAATACATTGAAATGAAGAAATCAAATAAATTTCTATATAAAAATAAAAATAGAATATTTCTAATTTTTTATATTATTAACCAAAATAAATTAATTTAATTGAAATTAAAATTCCATTTCATTTTTATAACTGATCAAATGTTGATGATGATCTTCTTATCTTTAACCTCCAGCAAAATAAATTTTCTACATATAAAATACAATTTATTTTAATATTATATTTCACCAGGAAAATTATATATTTTTTATTTAATAAAATAAAAAAAATATTCAGCATAAAATCGTAAAAAAAAACCATGTGTACATCAATTTGCCAATAATAATAATAATAATAAATTCAACATAAATTTTTTATTTATTTCTTAATGCCATCTTAAAAAGTCAAAACCAAAAAATCAGACATGGCAGACAAATGATTCATGGGCCAAATCCGACCCGCCACGTATTTTTATCCGGCCCTTAACATAATTATTATTCTCGATCAAAATACCACTTAAGTAAAAAATTACTTGTTACTTGATGTTACTAAACAAATATTATATAAAAATACTAAGTAACATAAAAATAAATAAAGCAAACAAATTTAACGCTAAAATAAATAGTTTGACTAGTGAGCTCTGCCAGAAAAATATAATATGTAAATGGAAAACTTTTTAGTTTTCTTTCTCTTATGATTGCATAACCTTCAAAAGACACTTCAAAAAATCTACTAATTATTTATTTCAATTATATTTAAGAAATACAATGTTAGAAGCTGCCATGGAACGATTTAAGTATATCCTGCGGAAAATTGCAGATATTTAAGATGGCCCGCAAAAAATATTTCGTTTGACAATATCTGCTCTAGATATTATATGAGAATTGTGAAAATAATTTTATACATATTCAATTTACATATCTTTAAAATCCAATAAAAAAATTCCATTTGAAAATTCATAAAAATATCCTTTCGCGATCTATAAATTTCTTTCCTTGTATATAATACGTTTTCCATATGTAATAAAATAAAAAGTACATACATGAAAATTATAAAATATTTTCGTTACAAATTCAAAAATAAATAGGAAAAACCAATTTTGTACACTGAAAAAAAAAATTATCCAATGTTTATAGGGAACGTACAAAACATACAGAGAAACGCACACTACAACGTATACAGGGAAATGTAAAACACTAAAAAATCATTATACAAATATGCAACAATCTTTGTTCAATTAAAAATGTTGGGGTTTTTCAGTATTTTATCACCAAACCACGAATAATGTAAAATTACCCAGGAGACTTAGGACTCATGGTGGTTGATTTATATAAAGGATGTCAGAAAATTGAATTTAGCGCAGGATATAAAGCAAATGCTTTAGGAAATTGAGATTGATAGGCTGGAAGAATTTGTAAAAAGTATGGAAATTTTTAAGTGCATGAGGAGAACAGGATGGATTATATAAAAGAGTTTATCAGTTATTATTATTATCTTAATTGAGAGCTGCAAAAAATATATCTGCCAAATAGTTCATTGCTGTACGCGGTCGTCTAATAGGATTTAATGACGGTTTCCTTCCACACAAATGTATAAGTGGCCACTAATAATGAAGACTACAGATATTTTTAGAAATGCTTAAGCGTTGAGTGCTATTTCTATTATATTACTAGAGTTACATCCTTCTATTAAATAAAACAAATTACATTATTTTAATTTATGAAATATCATATTCTCTCTTCTACTCCTAAGAAATATGTTACCACTATTTTTTTACAATAGAAAATTATAAAAAACTTGCAAAATTTATGTAAATTTTTATTCAAAATTTTTCATATTTCATATAAAAAACTCAATAAATAATTGAATTTTCCTTTTTGTGTAAATTTTTTATAAAATTATTTATTTTATTTTTATTTATTTTTTCTTATTAAAAAAAAAACTTTTGAATGCATCCTTACTACACAGTCGTATCAATTTTTAAAATATCAATTTCCGTTAAAATTGCATTTTCTATAAAGTTCTATCCTGCATACATATAGATACAATTTTTATGTTGCGTTCCATTTTTCATATATATAAATTTAAATTGATTAGATGTAAAATTTATATATAATTTTTTTTTTTTTTTTTTGAGTATTCTTACACGTCTGTTATCGACGAGCTAAAATTATTTATAAGTTTTAGTAGTTGGAGCTTCCTACTTCAAACGTTTATTCGTTTATAAAAATTTAACACTTTTTCATTTTGTTGGTGTAAAAAATTTATGTACACTTCATAGGAAAAATATGTAACAAATTTTATGCTCTATTAAGGTATGAATAGATTGAAAAATATATAAAATGATTTTGGTAAAAAAGTTTTAGTTTGAAAATTTTCAATAATTTTACAGTATAATTCACTATAATAACTAATAGAAAATTGAAAATGTTAGATAAGATTAACGTGTTAATCTGTAATTCGGGCACTTAATTATATTTGAAGGGGCCAGGTATTAAATAAATTATTAATTTAATACTTGATGTATGTAAATAATTAATTTAAAATATTTATATTTTCGGGTTGTTTTTTGAAAATTAAAAAACGGATGGAAATTATTCACAATAAAATATTTTAGAGATTTATGTCAGTAGTATTTAAAATACGAAGTAGTCCAAGACCAAGATCAAAACTATAACAAACTTTCAACTTTCGAATATCGTTGATTTAAAGTTTCTAGACCTTCAAGGTTTAGGGAAGAAGCGATAACAGACGAACCGATATACATACTGACAAACTGAAACCTTAAGGCACTTTGTATTAGTACAAAAATGCCTAAAAATGATGGTAAATTATATTTAAAAATGAATTTGAATGTAAACGTATAAAATTTTAGTTAGAGTTGTGTAAAATATTGGTTAAATTATATTTGGAACGGTTATAAATATTGTCAAGGACTGAAATATTTTGATCGGAAATATTTTCATATACACTGTAAAAATAAAAAAAAAAATATATTCAATAAATTTATGTGTTTCATCTTCAGTCTTCCGAATATGTTCATCTCACAGACAAGTAAAAATTTGTATAAATATAATTAATTATTTAACATAATTCGAAATAAAATTAAAATAAATATGAAACATAAAGATTAAAATATGAGAAAATTTTAATACAATTTCAAAAAACTTCCTTTACCATTGAAATGAATAATTCTCTAAATCTAGACAATGTCATATCTAAATCTAGAGCCCCATAAATTAAATTGAATATACATTTAAATAAATATTCATAATGGTCATAATTTGTCCTATGATGCGGAGGATATAAATTTAATTTATTCTTAAACTTACAGGTCTACACAATTGACTGAAGATAAAATTCAGATTGTTGCAAATATAACATCACTTATAAAAGTTACACAAAAAGTTTCGATAGAAAGAAGACCAATTACTAGGTAGACATCTCGACCGGTAAGATGGTAAATTCTTATTAAAGAGCCGGCAAATATCATATCTGGTAAATGATTTTTGAATTCTCTCTATTGTATATTAATATGTAATTGGTTACTGGACGCCATACAATAGACAAATATTCTAGAATAGATCCATCTTACTAACGAACATTATAACGTTTTTAATAAATAAGGATCAATAAAATCTTTTGTGTTTCTCTTAATAAAACCTAGTAATTTATAAGAATCATAGTGAACATTAAATGACATAACAGAATCATATAATAGTCACCTAAGTTACACACTTTATCTAATTCTTTTAAGACCACTCCTTATATTTTTAAGTCTCCTAAAAATTTTGAACGCTTTATTGAAAATTTAACCAATTAAAGATTATATATTTACTAAACAAACTATTTTACGTATTTCGTATATATTTTATTTTGAACTTATATTTTTAACAGTGTAAAAAAATTGAAAATTTTCAAATACATATCGCAGCATAAATTTTCAATTATTATAATTCGTTCGAGTAATTTTTCTATTTATATATATATGTATGTATATATTTTATTTATAGGAAGATTTATAAAAATTCTATTTCACTATTACGTACTAACTCATAAATTTATTATATTTTTGCCATTACGTTTTTTCCGCTCTTCTGATTATAGAATTGTCGTACGTACATTTAGTTATATACATATATAAATTATAAGAGTGGAAAATTTGAAAATATATTCTATTAAATTTTGAAAATTACAGGAACTTGTTAAATCTATCTGAAACTTATTTAATTAAATAAATCATAACAAGCTACTCAGTATTGCAATAAAATTGTTAAATAAATTATTTTTACATCGTATGCAATAATTGATAAGGTTTTTAAAACTTTTATAATTTTGCGAATTATTTTAATTTAATTTTCGTATAAATATAAATAAATTTTGTCATGCATTACCCAACAAAATGAAGGATATAAAGAACGTGTAGAAAAATTATAACCTTTTCACTTGCTTTTTAGTTTTTAACTTAACTGGAAATGTCATTGTATTCTAAAGTATCTGAACGAGTTCAGTACTAGACTCATTTGTCATCCGGACACTTTTTAACAAAATCTACTACAACGTAGTCGGTAGATTAAACATGATTTTCCATCGTATTAAATAATTACGTGTACTTAGAATAACTTGGAATGTTATTCTGCGTCCGCCGCAGCTTGTTTTATGAGTTCTCGCTGTCGGTGAAAATAAGCTGCAACAATTTTGTAAGAAGATAATGGATGTTTGTGAAATTTAAGGACACTTTTCTATACTGTAAATATTTAAACGCCGATGAATTCCTTGCAGCATTAATAGATATGGATTTAAAAACATATTGAAATTGATCCATCGGAATTGCGGAAATTCTGACAACGAATTTAATTTATCAACTGCATATTTGGAGAATATTATAAAATCAAATTTTGGAATATTAAAAATGTTTTGAAGAACTTTCTTTAAATCTTCTAAATAATAATTTTATACATTTTTTAATATAAATAGTTTTATATAAATGAATTTATGTCATAAACATATTTATTTATTGATATTTTGTGTAAGAAATCCAAAAAAAAAAATATAATAAAAAATGTTCACATCAATTTTTTTTATTCACTTTACATATATAGATAAGTTCCTATTAAGTATTCAGCACATACTTGAAAAGAAGGTCGTCTTAAGGCTTCGAAATACCCTACACATATTTAAAAATATATATCTCAATTATATTCTGAATAGTTTATCAAATATGATAATTTTTAAAATAATAACGATTGAAATTAATGACTAATCGTGAATCACAGTAATTAATCGTATTTGGCTGTTCTTTGGATTGCTAGTAATCATTCATACACAAGAATGGTATTAGCATCACAAGAATGGTATTAGCAAGTAAACTTTAAGAAACAAGTATAAGAAATCGCTCGAAAAACCTCTGGATATTATTTACACTCCTAAAACTAGGAAGATACAACCTCATAAAGGATGAAAAAATAACAAAACAGCGAACCTTAAGAAATGGACTGATGATACGCATCTTCAAAACTGACAAGCTTGCAACAAAGGGAAAATAATAAATATGGCATCCCGATCAAAGTATTCACTAAGAAATAAGTGGAAAGTTGTAAGATAGCGGCTTTAACATGACACTCAATGCTGAGGGACCATACCTAATACAGATACAGTAATCCGAAGTCCGAAGGTAAAAATATATAATGCGAGACTTTGAACACTTTTTGTGTCACTGACCCTTTATTATACAACTGGGAAGCAGATGCTTTGGTTTTACAATATAAACGAAATTGTGAAGCAGGAGTTCTGAGTTGAAAACAAATTCACTTTTTTGGTCGAAAGATTAGCTCACAAACCGCTGCACTTTTAAAGGTTTGTTTAATTAATCAATAGTGTGAAATGCACATTTAAAAACGCTAAACTCCCAAGAAAACGTAATAACGTACGGCCCCTAGTATAGACCCTACAAATTATTATTACTTTAACAAATTATTTATTATAAAACTTTCAAAATAAATTTAAAAAAAATACTGCATTGAATTTATGAATTTCAAAAACCGGAAATTTAAAATGA
This sequence comes from Rhamphomyia laevipes, assembly GCA_963920725.1. Lineage (NCBI taxonomy): Eukaryota > Metazoa > Arthropoda > Insecta > Diptera > Empididae > Rhamphomyia > Rhamphomyia laevipes. The sequence goes on along the minus strand of OY987258.1, from coordinate 43,786,346 downwards.
TGTTGAGAATTTATAAATAAAAACGCAGTAAATATGTCAATTACATGCCCGCAAAACAACACAAAAAATATACAAAATTTTTTTTTTATTTTTTTCAACCCTATACTTACTTGGATAAAAAGGTTCCCAGACATTACAATCAGGATTCAAGTATTCTGAATGTATAAAATGGAAAAATAAAAAATTTAATATTATATATTTAACTGAAATGCAACCATTCAAAAATTCGAAACCAGAGAATTCAATAAATGGTTTTGAGAAATATCCTTATTTTGTTGGGTGTCTTTTTTTTTTTGTTGGTTGGAAGTTGGAAGATTATATTAAAAAAAAATGGAAAATTGTATAAAGTTTGTTTGTGTTGTGTTTGGAGGGGGGGATGCAATTTAACCGAGACACCAAAGATCAAAATTTATTATTGTGGGCGATGAAAAAGTTTAAATTTGAGCATTTATAAACGTTATTTTTTGTTCACTGAATTCAACAAAAACTTTTATGAATTATTTTATATTTATTTATATTTCTGTTACTACGAGAGTATTTGTAATATGCTTTTCACCAAGATTATATCAATAAAACAAAAAATAAAAAAAAATTATTTGTAATCTTTGTTATGGTAAAAGTTTATTTTGGGAATAAATGAAAGGATCATGATATAATTCCAGAATATATTTAAAAAACTAAATGAAGGAGGGATTTAAAACGTATACAAATAAAGGAGGAATATACGTGGAGAGGGGATTATTTTCACACTAAATATTGTATTTTTCAAGAAGGTTCAATCATTATATTTGTCTTATGCTCTACGTAAATGTCTTACGTAGCTGAAGCGTTTGCCAAATCTTAAACTTCGGATTAACTTATTTTCTAGTTTCTCAGTGCAAGCTTAAAGATTAACCTTCCTTAAAGTGATGTTTTTAATTAAGCCGTAGATGTGTAGAACTGAAGCTTCACGTATACACCATACACCAAATCACAAATTCCAATATAACATTAATTTTCATGGTTCATTTTCATTCACAATAACATTATTTTAAATTATCTATTCACATAATTCACATTTTTTGGTTTAGCTAAGCTGAGGGCAAATTTTGCTTGAGTAGCTTAAGTTGCAGGCGTAAACCAAACAATCGGTTTAATTGAACTAAAACTTAAGATCTCACTGTGGAAATGGCCATTATAGTTACTACTTCATATAAAAAAAAAACTCCACATTAAAGTTTCCCTTATCTAAGGGTAGAAAATAACACCAGTTAAAAAAAATTTAATTAATTTTTCTATGAAAAGTGTGTGTTCAGTCTTGTTGCTTAGTTGTTACTGAAGTTAATTATCCAGTTGATGGGGACATGCAAGCGGGATGTGCATTTTAATAATAGGAGGCAGTCGAAAATTTACAGGACGGCCAACTCATACAAAAGCGTACTAAATATTAGTTTAATTTTCATATACATTAACCTACTAATTTGGCAACCTTTATGGCCATTTATTTAATAGATGGCACAAAACACTACACGACTCTACCAAATAAAATTTACGGATTTCAAGTCGGATACTTATTATCCAGGTAGAATATTATTTAATATACAGATTTTCTAGTTTATTTATTTGCACATTTTATTGCCTAATATTGTGACAGATTTCTACTGAAAGTAAAATAAATATTCACTTATTCAAGCTCACCTTAAATGATTTTCTTGTTTTTATTAGAATGATATTATCTTAGGAGCACACGCTGGCAGTGGTAAGTTTTCAACTTATAATTATCATACTAATTAACGCGAAGAGATTATCAATAACATTTTTATAAAATTGTCTGGTTATTTTATACATTTACTCACAATTTATGTTTACATCACAAAAATTTATACTTTTACGCCTAAATATATGCAATTTCGGTTTCAATTAAGAATACATATTGAAATTTTAATACGAACATTTATTATTTAAATAATTTGATTACCGCCAAATATTGTGGTAACTTTAAAATAAATTAATTAAAAAAATATAGAATTTCAATTAAAATTTTATTAATAATTTATTTAAATACAAATTGAAAATCAAATATTTATAAAAAAAATATGAAATTATCATTTAAATAAATCATATTTGATTAATATAATCGGTAATTTGTCAAAAAAAAATCATTTTAACTAATTTATTTTGAAATCATTTAGGCATACATTTAATTATTATCATTTTACAATTCCCCAAAAATTAAAAAATTTGCTGTAACAGTTTGTGAAATGAAGCTAAAATTTAATATTATATTTAATTATTTAAAGCACGTCATCAATTTAAGCAATTTTAATAATATGTTAATAAATATTAAATTAATTTACCATAATTATTAAAATATTTAAACTGGTAATTTACAAATTTTCATTTTATTTTAAAAAAAAAACAGAAATTATAACTTTGTAAGACAAACTAGTAGTGGTAGTGATTCATCAATGTCGCTCTGTTGATTCAGCTTTAAATAGTATGTAGATGTAGTATGGTATGATGTGATGCATTAAGTTTTGGGTTCAACTCCAGACTGGTTCTTTGTTGTTGACTCAGCTAGTAATTAGATTTGCAATATGTAACTGTGATTTCAAGACTTGGAAAACTGGTTATGGTTGCGACTGTTTACTTACAACAAATATTCCAGTATAAAAGCCATTAGTTTCTTAATTGTTTCTTCACTACAAAGTTACTTATGGTACGGAATACATATAAACTTAGTAGGTCCAAATTGCAATAAAATGTCAAAAGGTCAAATTACCGATTTAAAAAGCGCCATTTAAAAAAAAAAATTATATTATAATTAATTATTTTATTTAAACATCTAATTTAAATAAATAAATTATACATTATTAAATTAGATGTCAATTTTAATAGTTATTACTATATTTTGACCCCTTTTAAATAGTATAATTATAATATTTTCATTATTATTGAAATAACCAATTTATTTTAAACTAATATTATAATATAAATATAATAATAATGATTATAAATTAATATAATTAAAATTACGAATTTCTATTCTATATGGCATAATAAATAATAAATCACATATGACAAGACATTTAATTTATTTAAATAATATTTGCACATATATAAATAAATATTTATTTGTTTTTTATAAATAATATGCAGAAAATCCAAAAACAAAAAAAATTAATCAAAATATAAATTAAAATTATTTGAAATTTATCAAAATAGATGTGATAAATAAAGGGTGTTTCATTGGAACTCTATAAGCTCATTATAAATACCATGCCCAGTAACATAAATATAAAATTGAAGTTGTTCAAATCTAACACGGTGTCAATACTGGTAAAAAGAAGTTCCAAGTTGGAAGGTGAATTCAAACATTTGGAAACCATTGTTTACGAATCGTCCTTCGGATTTCTTGACTCAACATAATTTCAAACGAAGTTCTGCTTCACAAAACTGGCCAAGAAAGAATAGACAGCTCGATTAATAGATTATAATGGAAGTGGATTGGACATACACTACGAAATGAATTTTGCATCGTCCTAAAATAACGTGAAGGAGAATAATCAAAATTAAATCTAAAATTTTCGGTAAAAACTGGCTAGAGTTGAAACATATTGCCAGAAAGAGAAACTGATGGCGCAAACAGGAGTTGTGGACGCCCTATGCACCACAAGGGGATTTAGTAATTGAAGAAGAAGAAGAATAACAAAATACATGACCATTAAATATTTTGGAAATCCTTTAGAAACCATTTTATTGAATAATGTCTGGAAAATAAAACTTTATGAAACTTAACGTTTGTCAATTAACCCCAAGATATGAATAAAAATATTGTTATAAAATCACACCCTGTATAAAATATAATTAAATTGAATATAATTTATATATTGTATAATTAAAATTTAAATATAATATTTATTATACATTTATATAAATAATATATATTTTTATCAAATTGTTAAAATTGCATAATTTTAGGGATGAGATTGCATCGATATTGGTTGAAATTTTATAATTAACTAAAATTACATTTAAAAATATCAATAATGTATCCCACTACTAAATATTGAGATATAGCCACTATTTACAATTATTAGTTACAATATTTTATAAATAATTCAATAGTCGGAGCCAAATAAATGGTACCATTTGCTAATTATTAGAATTTGTATGAAAAAACTCTTTTAATTAATTTTTTTACATGCTTAACCATAAATTTAAAATTTCGTATTAATTTGTAATTTTTGTAATTTGTCTTATGCGGTATTAAGTCACGTGATCGATTACATGTCGAAACATAGATATCGATTTAAGTTGATTTAGCTTCAAATAATTATAATTACAATTTATTGCTTTTACAATTGGGGAAATTCTGTTGACCGGTATTGGTTAACTACAAATTTGACAATATTTATCAAAAACTTTCATCTTCTTGCAATAAAAAGTTTATTCATTATGAAGATACTGACTTATCCATACTGACAAATACATGTTTTGGAGACCTAAGTTAACTAAAACTTGTATAGTTTAGATTCAATTTGCTATAAAATTTATAAATATCGTGTAAAAATTTGTTTGGTTCTTAAAAGATGAAAAAATTTCGAATTATATTAAGTGTGGTTAATTTTATCTAGCCACTACTGTATATGAAATATTATATTTTATTATTTAAATTTTTATATATTTTACACTTACAAAACTAATCAATTCTATTAAACACTGGGTTTCCCCATAAATATTAAAATATATTGGTGGAAATATATAGAAAATGGAAAATGGAATGGAAATTATAGCAATGACAGATGGTGGCTATATGAAAATTTCTGTTATTTTGTTTGTAAATAGTTTTATTTAAATAATACTTACTAAAATGGAAGGACACTATTATTTTTTTTATTTATATATAATTGTGGAAATTTGTAACATTTTTTTTTATATCATCATTAAACAAATATGCAATTTGCAATTGTAAACAATAAATTTCCAAATGATTATCATTTAATTTATTATCACGTTTTTTTTTATTATAAATTATTATATTTTTAAAAGATATTTTAAAAAGTATAAAAAATATTTGTTTAAAAATGATTGATATTGAATGACAATCATTTAATGAAATTGAATTTGTATTTGTTCAGTCCATTTCCCTGGCGTAAATTATTCTATATTAAAAAGGAAATAATAATTCAATTGATCTGCAAAAAAAAATACTACTATTAAGTATTAAAGAAATATATAAAATAATTATAAAATTTATTATCATAAATTTTATATGGAAATTTAAATATATAATCGAAATGCTTGATGGTGATAAAATTTTGTATAAATTATGAAATTGCAGAGTGTTATATTTAACAAGGAAAGAATCTGATTATATTTCTCTATCTGACATATACAATTAAATATGAATTATTATCGACAGAAATGTCAATAATTTTAGATTTGCTTTTTCCTATTTTCATTCCTTTTCATTATTATATTCTACACTAAAATTATATATATATAATAAAAATTAATTCTAATGGTGCTGATACTTCATATTTTCTATCAATTATCAATCCACTATTGTAGAATATTTTCTGATCTACATCATCAACATCAGCCAGCATCAAATTTAATTGAGGAAGAAATTTTAAATAGAAAATTTTATATTTCATCACGAAAGTTTTAATGTCTACGTGATTTAGTTTTATATGACAAATGTTGAGAAAACTGTCATTAATATTAATGATAGAAATTAATTGGAATTTGTATAATAATTTGTACTTTTTTTTTTGCATAATCTTCAAAAATTATTCTTTGTAATTCCTTTATTCACTCCTTTTACTTGGGAGCACAGAGGTAGAATCTTAATAACATTATATTGCAATTTAGACCTAGTAATTTTTTATGGATTCCGAACCAAAATTTCGTTGAAGTAAAGAAACTTTAATGGCAACAAGGTAATGCTTTTTAATAGCAATAGCAAATGGTCTTAAACGGTTGGCTTTACCCAGTTTTTATTTACAATAGCATTCTTTTATTAATGCAACTAATTTAAAACTGAGTCAACTTAGAATGACTTCGATGTTTCCCCGAGACGAGACGTAATTAGATATAGTATAGAATAAAATGGCGGTTAAAGGTGTGTAAAAATATCAAATTCAAAATTTTGGATTTTATATAACTTGGAAACTGTAATAGTGACCCGATGTACTTACCAACGTCAAGTTTTATGGACACCTAATGTACCTAATTTTATTTCAATAAGATAACAATTAGACAAGACTGAATTTATTTATAAGTTAAATAATCTATTGCTAAAATTCAAATAATTTCCATATTTTTTTCTCATTATTTTTAGTTTTTCGACAACTTGCATCAAACCATTAACACGAAACAATTATGATTTTTTTCTTCGTGCTTTTTGCAATTAGATGAAAATATCAATACGACAATACTATTCATTTTGTAAATAATATTTTCTATTAGAATCATATTGTTAAACTCACTTGCTAAGGACATTAAACACAATAAAATAAGAGTGACTGTAGTAACCAAAACTTGTGTACATCAGTTTAAACAGTACTGCATCGAGTCTCTGACTTGTAAAAGACAATTACAGCACATATTACACTCCAAAATATTTGAAAATAAATAATGAAATTTAAAATTTTCAAAACATCTGCTTCTTAACTGAAACTGTCCTTCTTCTTAAAACTGATCTTATAATTCTACTGGGGCTATAAAATTATGACAAATATTATAGAAGCAAAAAACCAATCAGAAATTAGGTTTTTTTTTTTTTTGCTTTACTTAGTTGTATAACCACTTAAGTAATTTTCTTAAAAAGAAAACTTTTCTGCATAACAAATTTTTCTTAAAAACTTTAAAGTTGCCTTTACAATTTTTAACATAAATTTCAACATGCCATCTAAAATTGAACTTCCTTTCTCCAATAAACATAAAAAAAACAACGATCTTAAAAAAAAAAAACTGTCATTTACAATTTTTCTAGTATTACACTATAAATATGAAAAAAATACAAACTTTTTGGTCGTTGGTGTCATCACATGACAAAAAGTATTGAACTTTATCTCAAAAAAAATTTGAAAATTTCCAACAATAAAGAAGTTTTAAAATAAAAATCGTTAATATTTATAAGGTGGATTCTTATATATTTTGTGAAAAACAGGAAACACTTCCTCAACTGCGAAACTGAAGATCCATTTCTTTTTTTTTCTGAATCCGTTTTATGTTGATATATAATATTGTTGTGTCCTGGATAAGTTTTATGCATTGATGTGTGTTGTTGCATGAATAATTTTTGTATATCATTTTTAATACCTTTGGGGTTTAAAGAAGAATTTTTTTTTTATATTTTCTTTTGAAGCATAAAATAACAAAGTTTTTCCTTGAAGTTTTCTTATACGATCCTTTTATTTTTAATTTTTTTTTTTTTTTCTTTGTTGCTGTATACAAGAAAATTGTAAAAAAGTTACATGTATACATTATGGTGGTAACAATTGGCCATATTATTATAAAAACATTGTTTTTTATCCAAAAAGGTTGTATTTTTATTATGTTTTTCTTAATTTTCCTAAAGGATATAGCAGTTGTATAATGCCATTCAAGAAAAAATCAAGAATGAAAAACTTATTTTATCAAAAAGGATAGAATATGAAATTTAGTTTTTCTTAGTATCCTGTGGGATATTCAACGTTTAATTTTTTTTTGTTTGTTGATGAAGAATATTTAAATAAAATTTGTTAGTAGAAAATGCAATTTTCTTATATATATTTAGTTTCTGTGATTTACAGAATAGTAGACAAATGTATTTTCTATAAACCGATTGTATTATTTTCATCAACATCTAACCATCTATTTCCATTTATTGATCTATTTATGGATCAGTTGATGAACACAGTTATTTTACATATTTAATTAGAGTTTTTAAGTGAACTTAGTTCACCTCCGTAACGTGAAGCTGCTACCATTAGTCATTTATTGAGAGATTTGTTGTCAGCAAATAGTTTCAACCGTTAGCAGTTTATCCAGTCTTAAAATCACAATTATAATATTGAAAATTTTATTATTGGTACTCATTTAAAAATTGAGTTAACTTAGAACAACTTCGATCCTCAGTTTGGAGCTGAACTGGGTATCTAATGCATATCATAGTATAGCTACCACTTAATAACACCAAATTGTAGTAGCTATAGAACATTTCAAATTATTAGAAACTCTTTTAAGGATCCTTAAATTTTAATTTTTTTTCTTTGTTGTTAAAATTAAATAAAAAAGATCGAGGAAATAAAGCCACTAAAGAGAATCGAATAGAAAATTCAAAATTAAATATTATTAAAAATGAACACCGTATAACAGATAACGTCCTTAATTTAGAATTATTGAAAATTATAATTGGGTTCCTCAAATATATAGAATTAAATCTTTAAAGTCATTTAAAATACCATTTACAAAATTTACCAATAAATAAATATGATAATTTTCACCTAAATGTATGCAATGTATGCAAGAACAAAAGTGCCTAACATTATTATAAAAAGTATTAATAAATAATACAAATTTCTTAACTTTTTATAACAAATTTATCTAAGATGTAATGAAAACTTTACATTTTAACTTCCATGAAATACATTGCTTAAATCCACCAGAAAAAAAAAACTACTACTAGCTACCACTATTTCTTGTTTAATTAATATGCATCTGATGGGATTTAAGGGCTGGTAATTTTTTACAATTGCCATAGTGTAATTTTATATATCTAACATGGTAGGAAATCTTTTGAATTTGTTGGTCACTTGATAGTTATATATTTAAATTTATTTTTTGCATATATTATAAAGGATCTGAAGAATAAGAAATAATATTTTATATTTTTGAAAAAAGTTTCAGAAAAGTTAATATGAAACATTGTAGTTGTAGTAGAATTATATTGCTTATAAATCGTGAAAACTTTAAATGGAAAGAAGAATTTACATAATAATAAATAATAATTTTAGTATCTAAAATATTTTTACGTCATATCAATTAGCTAAGTAATATTTCTAAAAAGTTAGTATATAATTGGATTTCGGAATCGTGTTTGTTGGGGTACTACAAAAATTTGTATAAATATATATATATATGAATAATTTTGGAATCTTAAAAATTGGTCCCTAAACGGAAATAATTATTCTTTTAGATTTTTCATATGTAATATTTTACAATGCCAATAAACTTGAGGTACAAAGTTCGATGATTTCGATTGCAATTTCAAAAACACAAAGTCAATTCGGTTTAAAATTATTATATTTTCGTTATATCTAACATTTATATGAATCTATATTTGTGATAAGATTATATTAATCATCATCATCATAGCTATATAGTTAATGAGTGAACTTAGGTTCATCTTCAATGATAGAGATTACGTGACATTTCATTGTTATTTGGACCTATTAATTTTATATGGAATCCGAACCATAAATATCTTTTTACTAAATAAACTTTTAATTGCAAGAACCAAATGGCTTTTAATAGTTATTTAGTAATTTGTTGTCAGCAAATTGTCTCAAATGTTAGCATTTTTCCCAATCTTAAAAATCACAATTACATTTTGCTAATTTTATTACTGGTATTCTCATTAATAGCTTAGTTAACTTAGAGTGATTTCTTGATCTGGAGTTGAATCCGGACTAATGTATCGCAACGACTGCCACCCAATTATATGAATTAAAATTTTCCATCTTTAACATTTTATGAAAAAAAATCGTTAAATCAGTCTTACAGATCATATGATTTTCAAATAGTATCACCTGATCAATTGTCATAAGAAATCATAATATCACTCTCTATAATCTTAACGAAAACTCTTATAATATATCCTATAAATCATGCCAGCGTACGTAATATCACTATGACGTATCTCCTTTTCTCGAGTGTGTTGGCTAAAATGTATTGTAAGTCTTAGGACTTTAAACGACTACCTAAAATTTCATTTTAAATACACTTCATTAACGCCAGAAGTTGGAACTAAAATAACCGCATCCATGCTAGGGTTCACGAAAATGTGTGGTATCGGCGCTAAAGTGTTACTTGGAGTTCTGGCCAGTTATCTGTTATCTGAGACTTAAAACTCCTCCAACCAATTTTTTTTAAATCCTCATGAGGTTATTGCCCTAGCTCTCTTAATCCCTTGTGAAATTAATTCTTGACAACGGATTTCTTGGTCTATAAAATATGCTATTAAATTAAAATATTGTATTACTCTTGAGGTAATGCCACCTAAACAACAAAAACAATAAAAATTAAGAACGATATGTGAATATTACTTAATCTCAGCCACAAAACAGATTATTATTGGTGATATAGCCGGCAGCACTCAAATTAGCGATAATTACATAGATTTTCACCTATTCAAAGTTTAAATTTAATGCCGAATTAACAAACAGACACTAACATTAGATATTGATGAACACAATATCAGTATGGCTCAGAAATTATATTAATATACCAATTGATGTAAGATTCAATATAAAATTAATTATAAAATTAATTTTTGTCTTAAAATTTATATTTATTTAAACTTATCGCTTTACATTTTTCCCTCTTTATTGACTCATCATAATTTAATTTAAACAAAAACAAAAAATAATGAAATTTTAATTGTGATCTTCCAGATAAAAATTTATGTTCATATTGGTTACAAAACCGTTGATTGTTCTGTTCTAGATCATTGAATTGAAAGCCAATGTTATTGCTTATATTTTCTACATTAAAATCCATAAAAAAATATTTTCTTTCTTTTTTTTTGTTATTTTCATGATCAGATCAAATTGTATGCTATTTTTATAATTCTATAAATGACATCACATTAATTTGTAATGATATCAATCGAGCGGATCTAATTGTGAATAAATAATTTTGTATTTTTATAAATTTTATATTATATACTCATTTAAAATTTATACGTTACGCGTTATTTACAAATATATTTTTATGGAATTTAATGCAAACACAAATATTAGACCCAGAGCTAGCAACGGGTTTCCTTTAGCAGTCATGAAAATAAATAGACAGACTCTTATGAACACAAAACTCTTCTGGGAGACCCTGAATCATAGAAATATAATGAAATTCTTAAAGATGAACAAATTGAAATCAAGATTATTCACTAAATTCGCACTGGGACATGCAATTCTCGTTTTCATTAACTATTATCTCAATATACAGAGGATGTGAAGATGAGTCAGTGAAACATTTACTCTGCCACTGTACTTCGGTCCAACAGGTTCAGCATTTTGGGAAATTTCTTCCTATACATCTTGTAGAAAGCTGTGAGTGTGATAAAACTGGCTAAACTGGTCAAGTTTATTAGAGAAATTGAGTTGTTCGACACGCTACAATGAGGAAAAATGTTGTCGAAACTGGAAAGTACAATATTCATTTTAATTAACCTTCAATTCTGGGGGAATGAGGCCCACTCTCTGAGGCCCGCTGTTCAAAACCAACGAAACCAAGCATAAAATAGAACGTCATTAAATATCTGGCTTTCAAGAAAACTTAAGAATTATATTAGCTGATCAAAAAAGAAATAGTAAGATCATCTTAAAAAACTGATCAAAATAGTAAGTAAAATAATCGGTTATATAAAATGTTGATTGCCGTATCATATGTTTACCAATTATGCTTTTCGTTGATAATTGATTTCGCAACGGTTTGCATATTAAATCGCATGACAACTAAAATAACCAAGGCAAATCCGTTGCTAGCTCTTCGGCTATATGATTAAGGTTCGTTGTAATTATATTTATATATAAAAAAAAAAATATTACAAAAAGTGTTTATCATATTCTATATCTTTATAAGTAAGTTCTTATCAATAAATAAATATTTAAATCAGTTTTTTTTTTATTGTATATATTTATAGTTAAATAAAAATTTCATAAATTATTGTTGGAAGAAGTTAAAATAGTTCAAGGCAAACTGTAATATACATAATTATATAATAACATTTTTTAAATGTTTTACCTGGATGAATTTAATTTGTAATGGATTGATCTTAAATAATATAATAACAAATTTTATCTTTCTTAGCATCCTGTGGAAATATATATTTCAATTAAACACTTTTAGTAGAAAATTGAATTTTCTTTTCTGTTTCTATAGTACAGTAAATTCATTAAAGAAATAGTACACAATTTAGACGAAAGATTTATTTTGAATCTTCTATAAATTCTATAAATTATGTTAATGCGAGCATAGTGAAAGTACCTTCTCTAACCATTCTCTAACTATCTCTAACTACATAGTGAATATCATATCCATTTCAATTTATGGATAGTTGTTTTCTTCAATAATTTGGTTACATTGTCGACTTATTGTAATTTTCAGGGTTCTTTACATGTTTAAAAATTTGTTAATTTCAGGATTTCATTTCTCATTTCAATCAATATATTTATAAGAATTTTCTAATAGGATTACGTACAAGCAAATTTAACTAACTAAATTTTGAAATAACTTTATTATTAATAGGCTCACCTTCTTCTTCTTTACATAATTGACTTTATATATTACATAAATTTTATAATATGGAAATTCCTCAGTTTTTTATAACTTTTTTTTATTAATTTTACATAATATTTTCACTTTATTAAAAACAATTTTTTTTTTTTGAAAATGGTCTAATTAATTTAAATTTTATTTTACATTTTTTTTTTTAAACTTTTCATAACAATTTGCCACTAAACTGAAATGTTTTTCAACAAAACTTGCGTGCTCTTAATATATTCTAAATAAATATTTTTTTTTTTTCATGATAAATATTTATAATCATAGATAAAAGTTCACTTTATAAAATGTAAAAAAAAAAATGAAATTATAAAAATATGTAAATTTATGTTGAAAACTTTGAATTTTACAATTAATTAAATACAATTATCAAAACAGGGCAAATTCTAAAGGGCCTTTCTAGTATTTATTATTAAATCACTTTCATTTTCACAACAAAAAATAAACACTAATTTAAATGAATGTTTTTATTAATAAATTTTTTTAAAAAAATATATTTACAATTAATTATTATTTATAGTTAATATTACTATAAATGATTGTTGTAACTTAAACGTAGTAGAATATGCAAAAAAATATACACCCGAACTGTGTCAGTTATCAATTAAAAACTTGATTTCATTTACGAAATTCCTATAAAAAAAATATTTATAATTTATTTGAAATATAATTTTTATTAGCCCAAGTCTACAACAACGCCAATGAGTAAATAATGTACGCGAATAAATTAAAATGTAAACGATATTCACAATATATTCTAAAAAACTAAATAAATAAAAATAAAAGGAAGCATATGGTGCTCATAAGAAATTAATAAACAGGGTGATTTAGCAATTTCATGGTATTTAAAAGTGAAATGAAATTGATATTCTATAAATGAATTGATGTTAATTTAATCGAAATTGTAGGTCATTTAATATTGGTGGCGGTGGTGTAGTGTGCTATACTGTATTCCATTAGACCGGTTTCAATGCCAGCCTGAAACCGTACTAGGTTAGGTTGCCTTAGCTTTAAATAAGTACCAACAAAAATATTTAATTCTGTTTTTAACACTGGGAAAAATCCAAACGGTTGAGACAATTTCCTGTCAGCAAATGTCCCACAATTAAAAACCATTAGCTTCTAGCAATTAAATGTTTCTTCACTATAAATAAACTTATGGCTCGGAATTCATATAAAATTAGTAGGTTAAAATTACATTAAAATGTCACGAAACCTCTTTGATGAGGGCAAGGCTCGATTTGAGTTGTAGTGCGCGATTGCAATAACGAACAACAATTATCTAAAAGTATTAAAAAGTTAAAGAATTGAAGAGCTAAATTTGAATTTTTATTAATATCGAGAATATTAAAATTACAAGAAATCGGTCACATAACATGGCGAATATAGCAGATGTGTAAAATTATTAACTTAGTGGAATCCCATAGAAAGATATAAGAAATGTCGATAATCTAGGAATATTTCACATAAATTTGTTAGTAGCGGATATAAAACTTTCGAGATGTTTGAAGTATGCTTATGACCTAAGCAACTAAATAAATTTTGTTTATATAGTAATAAAACTAAATAATGATAAATAAATATTAGAACAAATGAATTTATAACTAATATAATTTATACATAATAATTAAATATAATTACGAAAATCCTACGGACTCTCCAGTCGAATACTGCATCATTATTACAGCGTATCAAACACTCCCACTTCTTTAATGAATTAAACTATCTTGAAATTATCTTTATATTATTTTACAATTGGCAAAAACTGAATAAATTTGAATCGATATTAATATAATCCAGCTACGAAATAAATCAAATGTCTACAGCTTAACTTTCTTGGGACCACTTTCACGATCATTACATTAATCATTACCGATTAATATTTTAAATTGGGAAAAATTACGATACAAAAATGACCTGTTGAGATCCATAACTGCAAAGCTAATCTTTAGCAATGTATTGGAATGTACGATACATTTACAATACTAAAATTGAATTATTGGGAATAACTATTAAATGACCCTGTAAAAATTATATTATTGAAATAATTACTACCACAGACAATCTTAAATAAATATAAAATATAAAAATCCATACTTAATATATAACCACTCCACTCTCAGTCTTATATGTATAGCATTAAAGTTTAATAAAGAATTAATTTTGAAATACTAGTCCAATGGTTCCTTATAATAGTTCAATAATTTCAAATTAATATAATTAACTTTAAAACTATCATACTAAAAGTTGTACCCAGAAAACAAAAATTAATTCTTTTGATCCGGAATGGGTCATATATGTACCGTTCATCATTTGAACTATTGTTTCACTTAAAGCTAAATCATGTGGTTAAAAGTAACAAAGTAAATTTCAATATGTTCCAAGGAAACTAAATTAATATTTTTAAAAAAAAATTCGATAATTTCAAATAAAAGTTCTTAAATATTATGCATTTCTCTATACTTCTGAAATCAAATGATTCAGATCAAGATCAGACATCCGTAAATTTTTGCTTATCAGTATTTTTTCCCTCTTATTTCTTTTTTTGAATTTCATATTTCTTATGCTTAAAGTGTGACCAATCGACCGCGAAATAGTTTCAAAAAAAATATATTCTTTCAATTTATTCTTTTGGTAATATTTAATATCGAAACTTAGTGAATATATGTCTGGTCTCGATAAAAAGAATATATACATATATAAACTATCAGCAGTTCAATCCAATTCTGTATATCATCAGAATAATATTTATTGATGAATGGGAACTTTATGAATTTAATAGATGGAAGAAAATCTTTGACGAGAATTTTATATATAAAAAATATATTGAAATTTTATTATGACTTCCGGACATAGCCAAAGATAAGAATTGTTATTTTAATTGATATGCATTTCTTGAAGTAATTTGCTGAGTACGATTATTTAGGGAAAAAATTTAGTATAACTATTGGTACGCACCGACTATTGATTAGTAGACATCAATACAGTATTGGTAACCATGTATTTCAAATACTATGTTTAATATCATATTTTCGTATTTGAAATACTTACTACAAAATTTCAATACAAAAATCTGCAACCATTTTACTCAACTCTGAAAATTGTCTAATACAAAGTTTTATGATATAAATCATATTTAAAGCGTGTTTTGCCTGAATGAATATTAAAAAGGCGCGGGTTTAGCGGCTTCTTCCGATCACTAATTTTAATTATAAGATATTTCATTAAATTAGGGGAATTCTATTTTTTTTTAAATACTGAAGACGGCATGGTATTAGTCATTTTTATAAAAAAAAAAAATATCAAATTTTAAAGTATATATTTTTATAGTTTGTTAGGCTTGGATCAGCCAACCCAGACAGTTTAATATACAAAGTATAAAAAATGAAAGTTCATTGTCATTCAAATTGTAAAATAATCATTTAATATTAATTTGATTTAAATTTTTCCTCAAGAATTTTATCAAAAATTAGCTAAATTAATATTAAATAATTGCTCGAAATTTTATATTTTGTAATTTTGTAAATTTATAATTTCTAAAGTAACTATAATTGTATAAAACAGATAAAACTGAAAAAAATATTAGAATTATAGCTAATTAATTTATGACATTAATATAACTTTTATTATTTATTATAAATTCTTATTATATTATTTTAAATTACGCCGGAACCTATTAATTACAGGCGAGCTGCGGTGAATTTATCAACTAATAAATTATTTTCTTGCTGTTTAATTGGTTCATGTCTTAGATATTAAATATTCTTTTAAGCATGTAACATTTCGTGCTGTTAAACAAAAAAGTGAGCAAATTTTCGAAATTTCGAAATGAGTTGGCTATTATATAGCTAAGTTTAGTTTAAAATTTAATTTATTAATTATTGATAAGTCGACTAATAAATTACTAATTAAAGAATTGTTGGTTCAAGAAAAATTGTTAAAGAACACATTTTGATAAAATGCAAAGGAAAAAAATCGTTAAATTTAAAACGTTAATTTAAATTTTTTTCTAATATATATTATTAACTATACTAATGTTGGCCATACATTATACAACCTGGTTGTCAGTGTGATACCTGGTTGTAATTTTAAACAACACACATTTTAAATTGGTTTACAACCGATATAACCATCAAAAATCTGTTTTTTTTTTTTTTTTTGTAAATCACATCAAAAAAAATATTTAATTTTGCTTTCTGCAGCATAGCGCCATCTTTAACAGTTGGCTGTAAAATAATTATAATTTAATATTATTTCAATCAATAAAAAATATTGATAACATTAACATAAAATTAAAAAATTGTGTTTTTGTCATAAAACGTTAAGAAATTTCATTTTGGTTGTACAACTTCCCCATACACTATGCAATTTACAACCTTCAACCAACGTCCGCGTCCACATAAACAGAAACGTGTTATACACTTGTCCACAAACTATCCAACTTGACGAAGTTGTCATCACGTCGATAAACATGTTGTATAATATGTGGACAGCATCAAAATTTAATAAATTTAATTTATATGTACAAGCTTAAATTTATTTAACATAAAAATACCATACATAAAATATTGTTATACATTCTCTTCAAAATCTTCCAATCAAAGATTAATGATTACTTACCCAGTTTACATAATTTCTATATTTCAATTAGCTTAAAAAAAAGTTTCTTAAAAAATCTGTAAATGTAAATACAACATCATCGTCACGTAGCAATGTAAGCTTACGGCTATATTCCAATTCAAATGAAAAGTACCATTCGGACCATTAACCATAATATAAACAAGTCTCGTGTTTCAAAGCACATTAAAGGAAAGGCTTTTCTGTAAAATATAAATATATGCGAACGTGACTAACACAACGTCAAGTTTATAATTATTTCTATATATTTAATTCTGGTAAATAAAAATATATAAACATTTTTACTGATTTTTATTTATATATATCCGAAGTTTCAAATAATTACCAAAAATAGTTAAATGATTGATTTCAAGATAAAACTTTAATTTTTTAGATAAATATCACATATGTTTTCTAAGGTTAAAATTTGAAAGACAAATAGCAAAACAATTAAATTCAAATATGATTTTAAAAGTGTTTTACAATTAATATTTGTACGATCAGGGCTAAATCGTAATTTGTACTTGTATACTTAATACGGAATTGGTAATGAAATAGTATTAAATTATAGATAAATAAACAAATGCAGAAGCTTGACTTGACACAAAAAAGTTAATTGTGTATGCTGCCATATCAATTTTCTTAGTGATCTGAAAAATTCTCTAAATTTCGCTCGTAGTTTAATTTTTTCCAAAAAAAATTCAAAAACTTACATATTTTTCTAGAACTTTTAGCATCAGAAATTATAGTATTAAAAATATCATTACACAATTATCTAAGAATTCATATAGGTCATCAATGTATAAATAAACTGTATGCAAAAGATACTACTATAGATTATAATTTTTCATTGTTAGCAAATTCCCTATAGTCTTAAATTTCCCTATATATTATGAACACAATCTAAAGTTGGGCAACATTTGTTTTTGCGTAACTTGTTTTTACATATATTTTACTATCTATCTTCTTATTTTTTATAGTTTTTTCACTACATTCTAAACGTATTCAAAAAGTAAATGCTTCCGCAATATAAAACCTGACCTAAAAACTTAGTTAGTTTATCTGTATGAAAATCGTATAAATGATTTCGCTTAATGTTCTAACGCGAAGTATAATTTTTTAGCTGATTGCTACTTAATTAAGAAGTGATTGTTATAGTTGAATAATGACACTATAGTTCGAATAACAAATTTATTATTTAAAATGTATTAAATTAAATAAATCGTAAATTAACAAATGTATTAAATTAAATAAATCGTATAATAATCAAAATGAATAAAATAATCGAAGATAGGATCTCTGTAGTGGCCGGTTGATATTCCATTATTCCAGCAACCTATCGCGTTCTATACAAACCTTAACAGATCCATGATTCTCCAAATCCTCCAATTCGTTGAATCGATAGTTTCCTAGGATTCTACATCTGCTTTTATAGAGCATCTGATTAATATCTTCTTGTACACCTGTGGCATCCCCCACATAAATCCACTGTGGCAAAACAAACTCTCTTGGCCATTTTGCTATTTTGCCCAAAAAACAGTGATTCTATACTGATAAAATTATATACCTTATCAACTTTGCGGACTGACAAAAACAAGTCCGACTCTTAATTGTTAAAGTTGAATACACTTTCATATTCAACAAAAAACAATAACAAACCTAAATTCATCATATCTTTTTTATCGTATCTTTATAATACTATATATTATTATTTATTTATCAATAAAAAACTTCAAATTAAACTAGGGTATTAAAACATGTACATGGGCGCATTTACTAACAGGCAAATGTAGGTTATTGCTCAGTAGCGTTTAAAATTTTTGAGCGCTTTAAATTTAAAAAATCGATATATCAATTATGTACTTATTCAAAAAGATACGTTAAAAGAAATAATCATTTTCACTTTTCAAAAAACTGTTCTAAGGGAAAGTATACATAGGTAATACTAAAACCATATCATCTCAAGTTAGAAGCTAAGTTAAAAATATTAGCAATCAATTGAATTAAATATGCTTTATATCAGTTACATTTTAATGTCACTAATTTCAAATTCCAATTAATAAAAATTGATTGTTCGGTTATTGTTGTGGATTGAATTTGTTAATTAATCATCAATTTTCTTAAAAATAGTAATAGGGCGCTTCAGTTTCCATTTCCATTGCCTAGGGGCGACAAAAATACAAATGCGACACTGGGTATGAATAATATCATCTGGCGATAACAAAACAAAATTATAAATAAATAAAATATACATAAATTAATAATAATTAGTAAATATATAATATATCAAAATATAATGAATAATTAAAATTATCTTTATTTACATATTTTTTATAAATTAAGTAATTAAGTAACAACTTTAATGCTTTATGTATATTAATTACATATAACAAAATTTTACATTATATTATTTAAATTTTAAAATAAATTCCAATGTAGGTGGTTAGAAAATGTTAATTAATTGTTAATTGTTTATAAATTCTTCATTTTCTTTTACACCTTTACAGCATAAAATCGTTAAAGCATTATTCATTCATTTGGCAGTTTCATAAATATTTACATTTTATCTGTTTTCTTATTAAACATATGTTGTTGGTTTTTAATAATTTTTACAATAATTATTAATTATTGTAAAATTCTGTATAATAAAATATGGGAAATTTTACATAGTAATATAAAATTTTTTATTGAATTAGTCAAATTTTTTATAGATTATAATTAAGATACAAATTGCACAATAATCTGTTCAATATTATACTGAAATATACAAATTTTCTGCTTATCTTTTGTGCATTTGCTTATTTAAAGCAATCTGTTTTTGTTAATTAGCTCTGTTTACGAGTTGCTTATCTGTTGCAAAAATATTTGAACATATTTCTGCGCAATTAGAACTTTGGACTTCCTTTTTATATAATTGCTTACAATTATTATTGTTCTGGATTGCTAAAAATAACATCGAAATAATAATATAGATAAGAAAATGGACAATGTAAAGATATTTTTTTTTCATATTTTTTTCATATCTAAAATTAATCATAACCCAATCTAGAAGACTAGACGAATTTTATCAATTGCTGGATAAAATGATAAAAAAAAATCAAAACACAAAAAAATTATATAAATTATGATAATATTTAATGTATTTCGAATCACTTTTATTGCTATATATATAATAAAAAATACTTTTTAAAACTTATACAAAAATAATTAATATTAAAAACATAAAATACAATTTAATTAAAAGATGAAATACGAAAACAGTAACATTACAACAAAAATATTAAAACTAAATATAATTATGCTAAGATTAAAATTATTTTTTTAAAAAATATATTATAACTTAAATTTATATTTATACAAATAGCTTAATTATTAAGCAAATATTGACTAGCCTCCTAACTTAAATACATATAATTTTTTTAAAAATCTGAAACTCTACCCTTTCGTTCCCAATCACCATAACGTGTTGGTTCTGGTCCACCTGGTCCACCAATTTCACCAGTATGTGGATTAATATCATTTGGCCATGGTGCAATTGCAAATTGATATGGTCGTTTACTATATGATGGTTTCTTTTGCCATAATTTCTTTTGGATATCACGAAACATTGGTGTAAAATTGAATATCTTGCTGGAATAAGCATCACTACTACTGGATGTAGTAGCCGTTGAATAGCAAGCAACTATAATATTTATATAAAAAAAAATTATAAATAATTTAAATTTAATTTTTATTTTCATATTTTTTAATGTTATTTATTTATTTTTTATTTTTTTATTTTTTTTTAATATATTTTCTAAATAATTAATTACCTTGTTTCGTTATTTCCGAAACATATTTTGTTTTTGATGGTGCGTTACGCAAAATTATATTACTCATTATTAATATCTTTATTAAATTTAATTTAAATTTAAAATTCTAATATTATATTATATAATTAATTTCGAATTAATAATATTTTTTATAAAACACTTTTAAATTATATTATTGTTTTTGAATAAATATCTCTTTAATACGCAATAAAATATTTAAATTTTAAATTATTTTGTCTTATTAATATTGATTTAATTAAATTAAAAATCTTTTATATTATTTTATTACAAATTGTCTCTTATATATCGTTAACTTTAGGACTTTAGCTATAGACTTGCAAACACTGATTGAACTGAAGAACTGTTTATTAGTCTGCTTTTAAATGATTTTTTAACCCCACTATCCCCACTATAAAAAATTAATAAAATTTATTCAAACAAAATTTAGAATAATATATAAAACAGAATATGAAAAAAATATATGTTAATATTCGATTTGTACTATGTACCTACGTGACGTAATACCCGGCTCAATTTTTATTAGTTTTTAGAATTAAGTGATGTGAACGAACGTTTTGCGCATCACGTTTATTAGTTCAGATTTAAGAGAATATATATATATATATTTCCGGAAATTTTATGCAAATTTTATAATTTTATTGAAATTATTCCTTAACTAATAAAACGAAATAACTTAATTAAGTTTATATTTTATTCCGTTCATATCATTCATATCGTTCATAAGATAAATATAAGAAAATTGTACTATTATGTAAAAGTTGTCATCATATTGAGTTGAAATTCAAGTTTGGGTAAACCTCAACGAAACAACTGATACATTAAATACCACCACACCATTTATTTCTTACTCGATAAGGTATTTTCGCCCTATCGTATTGACAATATTCAAATTGAACCAATCAATCGTTTTTCAATGATATATTTGTGACTCTTATTATTTAATTGGTAGGTTGGTTCGGTTGGTTGATTGTTTGGTTTTGAAAGTTATGGGGATATATATTCCCCACGCAGAGAAGACTTATTGCAAGGCCCGTTTAGTCACCACCATTTCATTGTAGCGTGTCGAGACACCATACTTCTCGAATGAAAACCAAAATCGAACATTATAGAGACAACTGTAAACAGTCAGTTTTACAAAGATTTTTGATGGATAGCTTACGTTTTACGACATTTTATTTTTTACTGCAAAACTTCCATATAATCAACGGTTTTATAAAAAAAAAAACACATAAGCAACTGCACAAATCTTCTAATATTTACGAACCTGAGAACTTCTAAATTTATCGTGGGTGAGATAGAGGGATATGTCACTTGTAAAAAGGTTTAAGAAAAGAAAATTAAACCTTAAAATTAAATAAATAATTAGAAAATATTTAGCAAAAATAAGAAATATTAGGAAATCCATAATTCAGTTACGATTTTATTCACAATTCCAGTACTTTGGTAATAGGGATAAACTTTTCTTAACTTTTTAATAATTTTGACAGATTTGACATTTGTTTTATTTTTTTTCATAGTAATATAAAATCTATAAAATAATATAAATATTTAGTTTTGAAAACAAATAGAATTTTGTAATAATATAATACTTTGTAAAACTAGAATATTTAACAAAATGACTAATTTAATAAAATTACAATTTCATATTAGAAATATTTCAAAATTAATAAATAATGGTTTGTCTCTAATTTTTTAAATAAAATATTAAAATTACAATTTCGCAAATTTTAAGAAATTATTTTGATTAAAGATTTTCTTATCAGTTGCATATTATTCTAAGAAAAATCCAACCGACAATGTTCCAAATCCATTAGTGCAAGAAAATAATAATAAAACTAATCCTAGTCCACGAGTTATTGAATTCCAAAAGAAGTTGCGTGAAAAAACACCACTGGGAAAACTGGAAGAGCATGCAAAACATCCTTTTGAAGAGAAACAACCACCAGTTAAATGGCCAAATAATACAAATCCTCATACTGGTGAAATTGGTGGACCACCTGGACCAGAACCAACTAGGTATGGTGATTGGGAAAGGAAGGGAAGAGTCTCAGATTTTTAAAATTTATAAATTAGTCAATTTTGAAAATAACTAATTCTAGTAAAATATTTTTTTTTTTTTTGAAAATTAATAAAAATAAGAATTTAAATAAACAAATTTTATTGAATAAATATTTTTTTTTTAGTACACATTTAAATTAATTATGAAAATTTAATAATATTTACTATAGAACTGTATTCGAATTTGATTGTTCTAAAATTTTCTTACACATTTCTTCACTAATTCGCCATAAATTTTCTGATAATGTATCATTTTGTGATAATTTACTTGGTTCTGAAAAGAAACAATTACTGAAATATAGACCAGTCAATCCATTTAATTCATTAGCTGTGGCGCAATAAATTGTTGTACTTGCTGCTTGTTGCTGTAATATAAAATCAACATTAATTTATTTGCTTATCTTTTAAATGACAAATTTTATATAATTTTAATATATATATATTTAAGTCTTAAGAAACATTAAAATTATGAAATAAAAATTAAAATTACCAATGACTTAGTAAATGGTCGAACAATTGCAAAAAGTAATCTATAAAACCACCAATTTTTTTGTAAATTTGTTGAAACTAAATTTCCAGGATGTAATGCAAATACTGATATCCCACGATTTTGTAAATTCTATAAAAAAAAATATAATTGGTTTTTAAAATAAATAAAATTTTGATAATTAAAAATAAAAAAAAAATTAATTATGTTTTAGAAATCATATTAAACATGTTTTAGATATTTCATAAAAAACATTTAACCCAAAATCTATAAATAATAATTTATTTATTTGTTACTAAGTAAAATTACTGAATTCCATTTTATATTCAAAAATATTTTAAGTAATCCACACTTTAATGTGTCCACAAAAATACAGGTCATTTGTAATTATTACGCTCTCTCTCTCTATCTTATTATCTAATCGTCACTTACCTTAGCTAATTGCCGGCAGTGTAAAACATTACATAATTTAGCATTATTATATGCAACCATACTCCAAAATTTTTCATACGGTGGTGAAAGATCCTGTGCACTTAAATTATCAACTGGTAGATTACCAAATCTAGAACAAGGACATTATAACAATTTATTTATACAAATTGATTAGAAATAAAGATAATTTTGTCAAAAAAGGTCATACACCTAATATGAAATATTCCCACAATTTTAAAAACATATTCGTTATTCTTATCAGTTATTTATTAATAATTTAATTAATTTTTAAATCAGTAATTTATTTTATAATAATAAAAATAACATTAAAATTAATTTCTCGTTGATTTGTTTATCAACAAAAAATTAAACAAATTTCTAAAATTCTATGTATTATCATGAACTAAAAAAAACTAGTTTCCTTGATTTTATTGCGGGTATATGTCAGTTAACTTGAAAAATAAGCTCAAAGTTCGAAATGATAAATATATACACATTTACAATTATATTAATATATATTTAAAATATTGTTAATAGCTTAATACATGCCGATAGCACGTGCAATTAACCGGCTACAAAAATGTGTTTTTGAAGTTAAATTTTTATATCAATTCTTATGGGCGTATGCGTAAAACAGATTATTATATACAATATTATTTATTTATTTATTTATGTGAAATTGCGTCTTAAAAGTATAACAAGATAAGATAAAATTTCGCTAACTTATTTATTTTGAATTTGTCTATTTAGGTACAAAGTCTGAAAAACAGACCAAACAATTTAATTAAAATTGTATAGTATTTATTTATTTTTGTTTGTTTGTTTTGTTACAGCAACGTAAATTAACTTTATATAATGATATCATTTCAGTTGGTTCTGAAATTTCAATATTGATTAGAGTGGCAAGGCAATTACAATTTGATTCACAATGTTTTGAATTAATTGTAATTTATATTCATTAATCAATAGATATTAATAATATTATTCATAGTTTTTAATATTTTATTAAAAACAAATAAAAATTCAGTTAAATTCCACGATCCAACTTATTTTTTTTTTATTACTATTATGATTTATTTAAACAATTTAATCTGTATATATATAAAAAAAATATGACAATTTTCATCTATACGAAAATAGTTTTGTAATATAAACTACATAAACTATTTCGAAATGACAAATTGTTACTCTCTTACATAACAAGTGGTCCGTACCTCCGCATGTTTACTATTTTCTCATGAATATTCATTTTGATTTATTTGTTTATATCTTTTTGTAAAAATATATTGTAATATGAAATACACGGTTCGGAAAGTAATATTTTTCTCCGTAATAAATTCCGATTGTTCAATATTAGTAAATTAAAAATCAGTAAGCAGGTAAACCAAAGGTTTTGTTAGTCTGTTATAAAATTTAAAATTCATTTTGAAAATTTTAAAATATTTCAAGTACTGTCCTATATTCTAAATAAAAGCTCTATTCACAGTCCTTGTACTTTTAGAATGTATGTTAGAAATAAATGGACTTTTAATATTTCATAATGAATTAATTTCCTATTAAAATTTAAATAATTTATCATTTACAAAATTATTGAAGTATGTATAGCTACAAATAGCTCTGTAAATTTACTATCATAAATATTTATCAATTATCAATATATTAATTTACCTATGTGACTCTGATGAAAGTATAATAATTCGTGACCTATGATCTAACATCGAATCAATTTCATTTGTTAAATAAAAATGTGAAAGATGACTAACTTGAAATGTTGTCTCAATGCCATCTTCGGTTAAAGAATGCGGTAATGCAAATACTCCAGCATTTAATATCAAATAATCAATATGTCTACAAATAAATAAAAGAAAATATTTTACGTTCAATTTAAATGTTAATAATTTTAATATGATAATTTATGTAATAAATTTATAAAATATTATTATGTGACCATTATTTTGCGTATTAAATTTAGCATTTGTACCTCTACTATCTAATTTATTTATTTTTTGACGTAGGTACCTATTTTGAACTAAATAATAATTGGGGTTATAAAATATACGAACGCACCATTTTTTTTAAAGATAATACCAGAAAATAAGAAAACTTAAAATATAATTTGTATGATAATCCTTGGCCTCAATGATTACAAATTGAATAGATTAATTTTTTTTTTGTCAGTACATCATAATATTTATATTTATTGAAATTATTTTGATGTTTTATTATACCCGAAAGTTTTTACACATGTCTACATTACTGGCGAGGGTCAGATAATTATTATTATAATTTGCATTCACTAGATAGTTTTTCCCGAAAAATTAATTATTAGTTAGTATTATGAATATAACTTTTTGGAGTATAATTTAGTTCAATGCAATTTAAGGACAACAATTTAGTTGAATGTACTTTATACACGTTTTTTGCTATATTATATAGGATAAAAATTAAGTGCTTCAAATCATATTTTTACATATAACTTGGAAACTAAAACAACCTATCCATATCCAGGAACCCCTGAAGGTACATACTCCACATTACAGGAGCACCTACTAGATATCAAAATTAATCTGTTTGTAAAAATATCATTGAAATATGATAATAATTATCTTCTATATGTTCTATAACATCGATTCTCCACCCGTACACTATAAATCCGTAGTTGTACGTGGATCACTCGACTAATATTTTTTTTCTTAATTATTATTATTAAGAATAATAATTAATATCTCATCTTTTTTAATTTTTTTTTTATAACATTTCCCCGAAAATGGCTCATTTTATAATCATTTTAGAATAGAACAGTAGTTTTAAATTTTTTATTTTTGATAAACCCCACCTAAAAAGATTTATGGTATTTTCAATTTCCCATATCCCATATAACAATTAGTTGACGATAAGCAGTAACAACATTTCAATAAATTATTTTATTCTTTTTAATTACCTATATTTTTTTAATCATTAAATAAAATGTGTACTTTTTCATATATTTTTTTTATATATCGTGTTGCTTTTTATAAATTTAAAAATAATTAAGAGGTACATACAATTTCAAATATTTGCCAAGGGTTACGACAACTATAAAAGGTTGGCAACCACTGCTCTAGATCATAATTCAAATATTCTTCGCAAAACTAAGCTTCTCATATAGTAGTTTCCCATGAACCCACTAAATCTACCGACCAAATATATAACTTAATCAACTTTAAACTTTAAGTGAAGTATCATTGAAATCAAGGCTCCGTGACCTCGAAAACGGCTAGAAAAAAAAGTTTAAACCAAATACTAGTTGTAATATTATAAATAGTTAATTTAATTTTAAAAAAAAAATATTTTTGTACATGCAAAAATATTTTTTATTTTATTATATTAAATAAATAGTTGGACTTATGCAACATTGAACATGTTGTACCCGTTGTACCTGGTTGCATGTTGTATACCAGTACACAGTGAAATATTCTCTAACTATATGTTTTTACAATTTATGTAAATATAATTTTGTAACGGAATGATTTTTCAAAGTAAAGTCAGACAAGCAAAATAAATTTAATGTTAAATAATAACTAATTTGTTTTACCTTACTGTTTCTTTTAATTCTTTAATGAAATTCTGCGTTGATCGTAATGATGATAAATCTAATCTCATAAAACGACATTTTCTACCAGCTACAGGTTTTTCCGTTGTTATTTTACCAATTGCTTCTTCTGTTGCCTGTTGATTTCTACAAGCAAATATTACTTCAGCACCATGAAGTGCTAACGATCTAGCTGTTTCAAATCCAATACCAGAATTAGCACCTGTTATTACAACTATTCTTCCAGATAAATCTTTGCCATGCAAAACCTTCAATTACAATTTACAATATTAAGACATATTGTTTGTCATTATTCAAAATTTATTTGTCATAATAACCTGTAATGCTGTTGATCCTGAATCAAAACGCTGACGTACATCAGAAATATTATGTGGTGCTTCTTCAACAGCAAAAGCCAATCGAGGATCTGTATAAGTAACTTGATTTGTATTTTTATTAAAGAATATTGTTTTATTTGTATCGGCTTCGACTTCGAGACGTTTCTCCCAACCTATTGGTAATTCACCAGATACCCGTTTTGATTTACCAGTACGTGGATGACTCCATTGTGTTGATTTACTTTGATGGCTAAAAAAAAACAAATATTTTTAATATTTACACAATTTCCATATAAATGATGTAGGCAAATTTACTTACTTAACATAAAAAACATGACCATCATCCGTTGCTTTTTCTTCCCAACCAGGAGGAAGTTCATCTTCACTGTCTGATTCTGGATAGAAACCTGGCATTTTAAATATTTACTAAGTGGAATGTAAATAAATTTATATACTATTTTAAGAGTTTGTATTAACTATTGTTTTTCAATTAGAATAATATTTTTGTATTTATTATTATTAAATTTCGTTCATGTCCAAAAGTCAAACTTCAACTGCCTAACCTATAGAAATTTTTCCGATGTAGAATGTGTATAAAAGAATAATTTTGAATGTGGATTGTGTTGTACCGTTGTGACGTTAGTGAGTAGAATATTAATTAGTGAATTATGGTAATATGTAATTAATTGCCGTATCATATTCCGCGTTTCCAATAACTTTAAATATTTTTAAGTTATTCAAATATTTATCAATACAAAAATTTTGTTAATTAATACAAAAACATAAATTAATTATATATTGTGTCCTGCTTTTTTCGAATATTTCATAAATTCTTCTAGCGCTACTAGCCAGGGGAAAAAATATTTGTGGGAGCAGATAGCAGAGGCTTTATTATAAGCATGCATAAGTAATGATTAAATCATGTATATTGCACAAGCAAAAAACCTGTTCCAATTCCAGTGTAACTCAAATTTCTCAAGTTTATTTTTTCGAACACCCTATAATTTTTGAAAAACCAAAATAAATTTACATAACCTAATAATAGAAGATTTTTTGTATACACAACACAAATTTTAATTTATTCCTATATTTTTTAATTACTTATATTTATATTATTATTTATTCCAAAAGTGGTTAAACAAAGCAAAGTAGCAAGCCCCAAGTATTATTATAGAAGATAGAAGTCTTTCAAGATGAAAATATAATATAAATATACATGAAACTGCTGAAGTACTAATACAATTCAATATAATACATATATTATTTTTAATTTCCATATGTTCAAAGTTCAATATGAAAATTTGTTAAAATAGACTTTCACTGGACTAAATTCTAAATTCGTTGGCTATAGTTATAATTAATTCCATTAATGGGATAATAATGGCACTAAAAGGTGTTAAAGTATTAGAATTTGCCGGTTTGGCACCAGCACCATTTTGTGGAAAGATTTTATCAGATTTTGGAGCATCAGTCACAAGAATAGACAAAGTAAAAATTATTCTGAATTAATTCCTAATATAAATTTATTCATCAATTCATAATATAAATTTATTCTTAGTTACCTAATAATTCTCTTGATGTTTTTCAAAATGGAAAACGTACAATTGCAATTAATATAAAACATCCAGAGAGTCAGAATTTAATTAGAACATTGTGTAGTAATTACGATGTCCTATTAGAACCTTATCGTCCTGGTATTATGGAAAAATATAATCTTGGCCCAGATGTTCTGCTCAAAGAAAATCCAAAATTAATTTATGCCCGTCTAACAGGTAAAAAAGAAGATAAATATTTTTATAGAAAATCAATTTACAAAACATTAATTTATTAAGGATTTGGTCAAACTGGTCCATTAGCAGCACGTGCTGGACACGATATAAATTATGTTGCTGTTTCTGGAATCTTATCATTACTAGGTAGAAAAAATGAGAATCCAACACCACCAATAAATTTATTGGCAGATTTTGCTGGTGGTGGTTTATTATGTGCTTTTGGAATTTGTTTAGCTTTGTTGGAACGTCATAAATCTGGTAAAGGTCAAATTGTAGATAATTCAATGGTTGAAGGTGCAGCATATGTTAGCAGTTGGCTGTTTCAATCTCAAAAACTTCCTATTTGGGGTCAACCAAAAGGAGAAAATATTTTAGATAGTGGAGCATTTTATTATGATTCATATAGGACAAAAGATGGAAAATATATGTCTGTGGGTGCATTAGAAATACAGTTTTTTAATCAATTAATCCATGGTTTAGAACTTGATCACTTATCAATTACACAATATTCAAATATCGAGGAATCTAGAAAATTAATTGAAGAGAAATTTTTAACAAAAACTCAATCAGAATGGACAGAAATTTTTGAAAAAATTGATGCATGTGTGTTCCCAATTGTTGAATTGGAAGATGCTTGGAAATTTGAACATAATAAACAAAGAAAAAGTTTTATTGTTGCTAAGGATGGTACAATAATTCCACAACCAGCACCACGACTAAATCGAACTCCAGGACAAATTAAAGGTATCAATGAAAACTTAGAAGATAATGCATATAAAAATGCTTTAGATATTTTAAAAGAAGTTGGTAAAAGTGAACGTGAAATTTTGAAACTTGCAACAGAAGGCATTGTTATATTGCCACATTGTAAAGGAAAATTGTGATTGCACTTTATATTAGATAACATATCACTGTAACAGTTAGCTAAACAAGTTTATAAACAGTTTAGACTTGCACAGAGATATCTAACTAAAAAGGATATTAAAATATGTCTGCAGTGATATGGACAGTCATGTTGTCTTCATAAGTAAATGGTTTTTTTTAAATTAAGATTATTGATTTATTATATTATAGTATAGTGAAATGTTTTATTTTATATTATGATAAATTGTTTTACAGGTCATGTACATTTTTATATAAAATTTTAAATATAATTAATTTTTCCGCATGTTTTTTGTTTTAAAAATATATAATTTATAATAACAAATTTGATGTGGCTTTAAAAATATAAAATGTTAATTTATTTTGTGGCTTTTGTTATATTTAAACCAAACCATATTTTCACCACAAAATATTGAAAATTTGAATATATTTAAAAAAAAAAAAATCACGTCACAAGCATTTATCATCGGGTTAAAATTGTAATGAGTGATCATTTTCAAATTATTATGCATATGCATAGTAGATAATTAATGTTTATATAAAGGTGTTTTTAGCAGTCACGCCCGGTTCCATGATTAGAGGCTGACCTATATTTCAATATAAATTAATTTACTATTGAAATGCAAATCAGCTAAATCAAAGAAGATTAAAAATTATTAAATAAAACCAAAACTACTTCTTTATTGAACATTTATTTTTATTTTGGCATGTATTAATAAAAAGTTTTGAATAAAATAACAAAACAAAAATTTTGTTTTTCCTGTTTATTTTTTTTTTTTTTTTTGTTTTATATATTTTAATTTTCTTAACTACAAATATACAAGGCAAAATACTTTGATTTTTCTTATATATATGAAAAAATAATAATTAGAAACAAAATAATACACAAAAATTTAGGCAATTGGAATAATTATTATATAATATTTTATTTATATAATATACTATTTATTTAAATTATTTTACTAAAAAATATAAATTGGTTTTAATTTCTTAATTATATATAATTTATCTATTTTATATTCTTATTATTGGGGGAAGATTTTTATTATGGAATTTGTTCGTTTTTTTTTTTTTTTTGGAAATTTTTAAAAACTAATAAAAAAAATGTTGCGTTTTTTCTAAACAAATGCATATTGACAATTTAAATTCATTATATTAATTCGAATAATTTTTATATATAAATTTTATTTTTTTTAAAAAATTAGTTTAATATTTTAGTAATCAATTTATTTTAAAGATTATAAATAGCATAATTAGTTTTTTTTTATTATTTTATTTTTTTTAGATATAAGAAGTATATTTATTTTTTAAAAAAAGTTTAACAATTACAATAATAATAGTTATTATTAATAATAATAATAATATTTTATGTATTTAGATTGACTTTATCTTTAGCCCGACGTCTTGCCAATTCTGATAAACCAACTGGTCCAACATTTGCTGATTGTGGCGCTGATGTTATTGCACGATATGTTGCATCAACAGCACCTTTTAATGCTGCTGATATTTCAGTTGGCATTGTTTGTATATTATCTAAATTTGTTGATCGTATTGCAATTGGCGCCTGTTGCCATAACCATGGATGATTTAATATTTGTTTAGCTGTTGGCCGTTTTTGTGGTACAATATGTAGCATTTGTCTAATTAATTCTTTAACTTTTGTTGATATCATTTGCCATTGACCCGTTTCTAAATCAACATGACCGGAACCAATACGTGTTAATATCATTTCGGGTGAATCATTTGGTGTACTAGCAAATGGTGTTTTACCATCTAGCATAATATATAATAATACACCTAATGACCATATATCACAAGCTAAATCATATCCTTGACGTTTTAAAACTTCTGGAGCAACAAAATTAGCTGTATAACATGGTGTCATTAATAGGCCATTATCAGCACGCAATTGTTTGGCAAAACCTAAATCACATAATTTTAAAGATTCTGGTGTTTGATGCATTGAAGCGTATAATAAATTTGACGGTTTTAAATCCCTATATAGATAGAAATAATACATATATATATTTATATATATTTTATTTATAAAATAATTTATCAGAAATGTAATAATAAATTTATGAAATAATTTTCAGTGATTATTTGTTGGTTTATTGATATAACAAAAAATTGTAAACTCTACTTTTTTATCTAATCAGATAAAAAAAATCATACAACTAAAATTTATGATTATAAATTGGTAGATATAATTTATATAACTGTATAAATATATATGAAGAAAAGCAAATATATTTAAAAATAAACTAACACAATTAATTAACTGAAAAATAGAAAATTAAATTACTTTAAAATCATACATCCCCGAACCGCTTGTACATTTAATAGAATTATGACGGCTGATAATGATTACTAATTGTGCAAAGGAACAAGCCCATTTTTATAGTATTTATACAAATATGCGAGTTACGAGGGTGAAATAATTATTACTGATATTTGAAACTGACAACTAAAAACATTACCAATACATTTCATACGATTTGTTAACAATTATGAATTATTATCTATTAAATCTGAGTCTTCAATCTATACTGTTTTTTTTAACCAATTTACGATTTACTTTTTTTTTTGAAAAAAATCAATTTAATTATATGTGCTAATTTAATTGTAAAAATCTTAAATTTATAATTGTAAAAATCTTAGTTCTGTTGTATCGTGGTATAGAAAAATTGTGTAATTTAATAGAAATAGTATAGAAATTTAATAAATGTATAAATAAAAGTTACCTGTGTACAACACCATGTTCATGTAAATAGGCCACAGCTGACATAACTGTTCTTAATACAGCACTAGCTTCATTTTCACACATTTTTTGTATTGCCAATATTCTATCTAATAATTCACCACCTTTTAATAGTTCCATAACTAAATAAACATAATTGACATCTTCATAGACACTAAATAATGTCACAATATTTGGATGATTACCATAACGTAATAATATTTCAATTTCTTCACGACTATCATGACCAGTTTTACTTATTATTTTAGCAGCAAATTGTTTTTTACTAATTTTATGTTCACATAAACGACAAATTGAAAATGTACCACGTCCCAATTCTTGCATAATATTATATTCATCATTTAAATTACCAGTTTTAACAACACCAGGTAATATATTATTATAAGCATAAGGCATACGTTGATTATTTGATCCTGTTGCTATTATATTACCACCACCACTATTTGTAATTAAATTATTTGTTTTTATTGTTATTGATGTTATCTCATCAATTATCATATTATTATCATCTTCTGGTACAATTGTATCATTAAATATTGATGAATCTGAATCGTCATCAAGTAAACCAGGTGCAACAAAACTAAAACCACGAAATATTTCATGTGCACTAGCACTTATACAACCACCAGGTGAATCTTTTGGTGATTTATTTGTATATTCTGTATCAAAATAAAATGCATCATCTCTAGATACAGCTGGTATAAATGGTGGTCGTATGTCTTTATTAACTAATTTATCCCATTCAATTGTTGCAAAAAATTTATGTTTTTTTAATTCATTAATACCATTTGGTCCAGCACCTAAACGATTTTGTGGATTGCGTTTAAATAATGCCCGTAGTAATGATTGTGCATCTGGTGATAAATTTTCTGGCATACCTAATTTTGTGCGTAATATTTGATCCATTGTTTCTTGACGATTAACACCATGAAATGGTAAATTACCAGTTAACATTTCATACATTAATACACCAAATGACCACCAATCAGCATCAAAATGATGTCCTTTACGATTAACAACTTCTGGTGCCATATATTCAACTGTACCACAAAAACTAAATGTTTTTGAACCATCTAATGGTTGTTTTGATAAACCAAAATCAGTTAATGCAATATGACCATCTTGATCTAATAATATATTTTCTGGTTTTAAATCACGATAAATAATGCCTAAACTATGTAAATGATTTAATGCTAATGCTAATTCAGCTAAATAAAATTTAACATCCTCTTCGGTAAACATAACTTCTTTACTTAAACGTGTAAATAAATCACCACCACGTAAAAAATCCAATATTAAATATAATTTACCAGGTGTTTGAAAGGCATAATGTAATTTAACAATAAATGCATGTCCAACATCAGCCAATATATTACGTTCATTTGTGCTACGTACACGGTCTTTTACTTTTAATGTAGCTTTTTTTAACACTTTCATAGCATATAATGCACCAGCATCTTTACCAATTATTTTCCGTACTAAAAATACTTTACCAAATGAACCTTCGCCTAATACTTTTAATAATTCAAATTGTGATGGATCTGCTTTTTCATGTCCTTCTTTACATATATCTTTTAATTCAATTTCACTTTCACGCATATGAATATCAAAATCATCATCATTACCACCACCACCCCCACCGCAAGCACCACCCGCACCAACTACACTACTACCACCACCACCACCACTTGTAGATGCTTCAGATGACTTTTTCTCTAATAAATTACCACTTTCGTGATTATTTCTTATTGATAATATCATATCAATATCATTTTCAGATTGTTGGGCGGTGGTATTACACCATGTATCTGATGGATTAGCTAATGGCATTTTGATGTTATGTTTTTTTTCGTTTTTGCCTTCGTCGTTCTGATGATGATTTCAAGGAAACACAAACATTAGTGGAGTTTTTGACATTTATTAACAATAAATTAATAATATTTAATGAATTAATTTTGATAAATTTTATTTTAACACAATGTATTTGGAATGTAATACAATTTTCTTTGTTAAAATCCAAGTGATTGGAAAATATAGAGAAAAAAAATTAATTTTTGATGTGAAAAATACTGTTTCTTTTTTCAATGTATGATTTGATTTACAACACGAACTATCGATTAAAGAAGGTGGAAAAGAAATTTATGAAAATGAAAATGTCAAAAATGAAATGAATTTATTAACAGCTGATTTTAATTATGAGCACATATTACCAATAAATTATAATTTGGAATTCAAGATCAGATTAAATCCGGATGTCAGAATAATAAAAACATGAGTTTTTTGAGTTAAAATTAAATTATTTTAATATTTTGTATACATTTTTTTCCAAATATATCAAATAAATTATAAAACCCAAGATATGGGATGGATATCAAAATAATTATAAAACCCGAGATATGAGATACGGCTACGGCTACGGCTGCCACGCTGCGTACCAATATATCGAACTAATTGAATTGATATACAATATGGTATGGTGCAGCTTTGTTACTAGACTAGATTGCTATCAAATTTAGCAGGGTTCGTGACCGTAAAATTTTAGGTCGATACGTTTGTGGCTCTTATCAATATGTCCGAATTATGTAAAATATTTACTTGATGGTCCCGAGATCTTATTCCTGAACTGATACATTCCTACAATTCGCGGTTTAAACAATCTTCGCGTTTTGTACTATATTTGTATTCCAAAAAAAAATATTTTAGGACATTCATGGTTAGAAAATTACAGTATTGTGTAGAGAAGAGATCGAATTGAAAACAAAAAAGACTACAAGAAAAATAATTCCAGATATATTTTTCTACGAAATTCCGAAAATACTTTTTTAGCATATTGGTTAAAGAAATTTTATGTTTTTTCTCTTTCTGTTGCATTTGTTATCTCTTTTATAGAAAAATATAAATAAAATAAAATACATAAAATAAACAAAAACAAAAAAAGATCGTGCGGTAGCTTTATTGCTGTTTCTTTGCTGTTTCTGTGTAGTGGAGGTGAATGACTTAAAAATCTAATAAGAAAAATAATATAATTTACAAACAAAATAATAATAAATAAAAAGTCAAAA
Source organism: Rhamphomyia laevipes (assembly GCA_963920725.1). Lineage (NCBI taxonomy): Eukaryota > Metazoa > Arthropoda > Insecta > Diptera > Empididae > Rhamphomyia > Rhamphomyia laevipes. The sequence goes on along the minus strand of OY987258.1, from coordinate 43,749,999 downwards.
ATATGGGAAAAATTCTACTTAATTTATATCCTGCTACAAATCTTATTCAACATAGAAATGATATAAATCCACAAAATATACAACAAATCGATAAAATCAATGGTGATACAATTAGTTATTCAGAATTTTATTACAATTATATGGTAAATAATGTTCCTGTTATTTTTACAAAAATATCAAATAATTGGTTATGTTGTAAACAATGGATAACAACTATAACAGAACAACAATCAACAATAACAGCACCAGCAGCAACAACAATAAATTTTGATAACTTACGACAAGAAATTAAAAATTGTTGTGTACCAATTACAAATTGTGCAAAACGTTATTTTAATAGTCATGAAAAAGCTGAAATGAATTTTTATGATTTTTTAGATTATTGGAAAAATAAAATTATAAATGAAGAAATTAATGAATCACAACAAATGATGATGACACAATTAGAAAATTTTAATAATAATTTAAATATAAATAGTAATAATATATATTTAAAAGATTGGCATTTAAAATTACAAATGCCAAAATATAATTTTTATGATGTACCAAAATATTTTGCATCAGATTGGTTAAATGAATATTTAATTGATAATGGTAAAGATGATTATAGATTTGTTTATATGGGTCCAAAAGGTACTTGGTAAGTTTAATATACATCGACTATTTGCATCGTCCATGTCGCCGTGTACTTCTGTTTTAAATGGATATCAGATATATTAAATATCATAGGATATTTTGAGAAAAATATAAGACGCTAAATAACATTTTTGGATGTGGGCAGTACAAAATCTTCGAATCCGTCTACACGGAATTTACACGGCTACACGAACGGTGCAAATAGATATTTTTTTACTGTTAAATAAATGTAAAAATTTCTATATAAATATAAATTTTTAAGGACACCATTTCATCAAGATGTTTTCTCATCATTTAGTTGGTCAACAAATATATTTGGTGAAAAAAAATGGATTTTATTACCACCTGGTGAAGAATTAAAATTAAAAGATCATTTAAATAATTTACCATTTACAATTGATAGTGAACAATTATTATTAGATAATAATGTACGGTATTTTACAATTATACAAAAAGAACATGAATCAATATTTATACCATCAAATTGGTATCATCAAGTATGGAATATAACAGATACAATATCAATAAATCATAATTGGTTTAATAGTTGTAATATTGATAAAATATGGTATAATTTAGTTGATAATATGCATAAAGTTATTAAAGAAATTGAAGATTGTATAACAATGGATAATTTTAATGATCATTGTCAAATAATGTTAAGAGCTAGTTATGGTATGAATTATTATGATTTTTTAGAATTATTAGAATTTATTGAAAAGAAAAGCTTATTAGCTATATTCCAATCAAAAAAACAACATTGGAATAATGATGATTGTTGTGGTGGTGATGACGATATTACTAGTAATAGTGATTATGATTTACAACATCAACAACATGATATTATTGATGAAACTATAAAATTTGATACATATAAATTAAATTCAGAACATTTTTATGTTGATTTAAGGGCAATTCGTCGTGTTGTTAAATTAATGAAAATTGATGAAATAATACGTGATAATATGGAATTATTAAATAAATGTTTACATTTAGAAAATGAAACACATTTATTTGATGGTGTTGTTTGTGAAAAAAGAATTATAAGAAATTAAAAATTTATTAAATATACCTAGTTTTTATTATTTTAAAATATAATGTATTCTTGAAAACAATTTTCATTATTTATTAATTTTTTTTTCTGCTGTTTTTTCAAATTGTTATGAATTAAATAAAGTATTGAAATTAGACAAAGAATTTGTAGGATTTTTTATTATAATTATACATTATACTTCTTTTTTTTTAATATTAACATGATTTGAAAATATTACGAATTACGAAAGCACAGATAATGAAAATTATGACATGCATTGTAAAAAAATAAAGAAATAGTATTAACTTTAAATGCACAAAAACATATATTCTATATTAGGAAATAATTTCTTAAACAATAAAAAAAGCAATAACAAATTTGCTTCAAAATTAGGTTGTAAATATTTTATTCAAATGGTATTGAGTGAAATTGAGTTATTTTGAGTAAAGAATTAAGTTGTTCCCGAAATACGAAAAAGTAAATTTTTGAAAATGCGGAAAATGTAAATTTTTGAATAAATCTTCTATTATATATTCGCTCGTATCAAGTAAAAATGGAATTACTTTAAGAAAAAGAAATTTACCATAGCATTGACTGACTATGTTTAAAGAATTATTATAATTAATGTTCTTTACTCGTCGGAAATTAACGTCTATTAGTTAAAGCTGTATAAATTTTGCATTAAATAGTTCGTATGATATTTGATATTCATTCTTTAAATTAAATTTAAAAATTTGGTTAATTATATGTTGTATCCATCATTAATTTTTATTCTTTTACCATCAATTTACTAACTTTACTTTAATAGTAATTACATGGTTCGGTTATATGTTTGAAGGATCTGTAAAAATTTCAATTTCTTATATTTTTAGTGTGATACTTTGCTTTCAAATATTAATTGAACTTTTCGCTAAAAGTCTCAACTCTATAAATTTTAAAATATTAAAAAATCAAATTACATTTAATAAAACTCATTTTTTTTTTTACTTTTAATGGTTTATTAAACGGTTTTCAGAGGTAAAGAGGTAAGATTTTTTTTTTATGTGATGTCATTTTGTTTTATAAAGAAACCTTTAAATATACTTTATTACAAGTTATTTAATTAATAACTTGTTAAATTACAATATTTTTTTGTATTATTCCAATCACAAAATAAACTAAATTAATAATTACATCTTAGAAATTTTAACTTTCCTCGTAAGTAATAACACTTTTTTTCTAATAACAACAGAATAATGAAAAATTAAATTATTATATATATTTTATAAAATAGATTTCTCATAATTCTTAAGAATGTAACTTGTAATAAATATTACAATAATTCCTAATAATATAACAACACAAAAATAAAAATACAAATAAAAGAATAAATAAAATACAATAAAAAATAATATTTGACTTTTTCATCGATACATCATAACATCAGTACTTTGGTACATGCACATATATGCATCACATAATAAACGTTTCGCATGTTCTGGTAGCATTTTATCATTTGATGCAGCCTCATGTATATTTCGGGCTCCATCTTCGGATAACCATTGTGGTAAATCAGGTACGGTTAACAATTCAGGAATATTGTAACCATTTTGTTCGCCTACAAAATATTTATTGTTTATATTAATTTTATGTTAAATAATATATTTAATATTTTTTTTATTAAATTACAAACCTTTTCGATCTGCCATTGAATCGAAAAAACACCATGGTGCATCTTGTCCTGCACCAGCTTTAACAAATGATACATAATGTGATGTTTCAATACAAACTACTGCAAATAATTCCATAAATAAACGAGGTGGTACTGGTAAATGTTCAGCCATAATTTTAAAATCTTCTGGTACAGAAATTTCTTTAGGATTGTGTTTTGCCCTATAGATAAACCATGATTTTTTTTTATTTTTAAATTATTTTTCTGAATATCAATAGTATACATACCTTTTTGTGTGGGAATGTGCAGTTTCTAAACATTTTTTACAAAATGATGTACTTTCTAAACCAACTCCACATTGCATAATTCCAAAGCATTCGCGACACTCAAATTCCGCCAATTTACCACAAACTGTACATTGTCGTGGTGCTTATTTAGAAAAAGAAAAAAATTAAATTTTCAACTGAAAAATTAATTTCATATATGACTTACAATCCTCAATAATATCAGTGACATCAAGTACTTGTGATGGTAATATTCTTGGATACATTTTAAAATTTTTACCAAATCTGGGCATTTGGATAATTAAACATGATGGTACCTCCTTTAATTTAATATCTGATGCTAAAAAGCTTTGTTCAAATAATTGTTGTACTGATGGAAATGATAAACGTTCATCTTTTTCAACAAATAATTGATAAAAAAATGTATCCTGGCCAGAACTTAATTTTAAAAATGGATCAGCACGTAATATTTGTGCTAATAAACTATTTAAAAATTCTTCTGGATCTTTTTCCTCACATGTTAGTCCACTAACTGAACTTAATTTTTCCAATAATTGTCTTAATTTCATAACACGATCTGCTCGTACAAATACATTTTTACGTAATGGATTTACAATTTCTTCACGTAATACTTTTTGTACTTCTTCATAATGTGAAATATCCTTTTTTTATAAAAAAAAAATATTATTCTAAATATATTTAGTATAATAAAAATTATGTACTTCTCTTTCGGGTGGTCGAAATAAGAGTGAATCAAAAACACTTGTAAATGTAAACATTGAAAATAATGTTGCATCTAAATAACATGAATTATGATGTCCTTGAATACCTTTAAATTTACCACAAATTTCTTCAAGTTCTTGTACAGTCATCATTTCTGAAAATAAATTAATAAAATACATATAATTGAAAAAAAATAATATTTTTCTTACTTAAAGGAGCAACAGCACCCGGTACTGGTGGACATTCAACTTGACCAAACATTTTTGTATCATTTGAAGATTTTATATTTTTAGAATTTGATGATGATGCCCTCACTGGTGCGTTTGTATTATTTGTATTAATTCCAGTAGCACCACCATTAGATGATTCTGATATTGGTTGTTCAATTTCTAAAAATCGTCGATCTATTGAACATTGATTTGGATATATAAAGAAAGCTCGACGTTCAGGACATTTAAACAATCTATAATTTCATTATTACATTAATTTTAATTAAGTCAAACAAATATATATTTTAAATATTTATTTTTATATACCTTTTTCCATTTAGGGCACCATCGGTTAAATTTAATGGTATCTCACCAGGATCATCTTCTAACTCAACACCAACCATTAAATTTTTTGAACTATTTGGAAAACCAATCCATCTAATAACACCATATAAATCTTCACAAACATCTGTTGATACTTCAACCATTGAACCAACACCTAAACCCGGAATCTCAGGTATTTCATTTAAAGGTGATGGTAAAATTATTTGATCATCATCTATAGATGATGATGATGCTTCTGATGACAAAACATGTTTTTGATGTTGTAATAATGAAATATTATTTGTATTGTCATAAAGTGGTTCTGTATTTTTTAATTCTAGAAGAAATTACAAATAAAAATTAGAATTTATTAAATGAAAAACAAACATTAATTTAATATTTTTATATTAATTTATTTGCCTTCAAATTCATCATCATCATTATTATTTTCACAATCTGTCCAAACGAAATGTTCTAAAACTGTCAATGGAATATTACTGAGACGACAACTAATATTATCGTTGTCCATTTTTTAATTTTATGAATTACATATATTAATTGATTATTTTTTGATTAAATTAATTATTTTTAAAAAAAATATTATAATTTAAAAACTATTTTTAAAAAATGTGTTAAAACTTTGAAATTTTAATTAAAATGACATTTAAAATTCTGTTCTTATGGTAAAACTATTTTTGGATTTTGTGTAAGCATTAAAATATCATCTAATTTTAGACTTTTGAAATATAATGAATGGTAAAAAATGAAAATTTTGTTTATTCATTTAATACAAATTCTTTAATGTGTAACGTCGTAGAGATATAAGTATAAAGAGTTCTCATCTAGAACAAAAAAAGTAAACCAATTTTTATTTTTGTTCGCATCACTACGCTAATAGAGATTTTAAAAAGTAAAATTGATTGTGTAGTGTAGAAAAAAGTTCTGTAAATTCTCATTATCTTCTCATTCATATTCGTTTTCATACATATAAAAAAAGTAGTTGAGAATTTCAAAAAATCCGTTTGAAGCTTGGAGTAAATTTTAAAATAAATTTCTATATTTGGAATTATCTGTATTTTGTATTTTCATATTCTACAATCTACAATCTAGAAGTTTCTAAGAAGTAACAATATTGCAGTAAATTTCAGTCCTGGCGCTAAAAATTGTTTAGCAATTATTTTATAAAAGTAACGTGCATGAAAATAAATCAAGAGTAAAAAAGAAATTAAAATTAATGGATACAAAATTTCATTTCAGATAGAAAGAAATATCCAAATATTTCCCTAAATAAAAATATATAATTTTTTTTTATTGTCCCTTGTCTTTTCTTTTCTTTTAACTATTGGCGATTTTTTTTTTGTTTTAGATGAGAACTCTTTCTATTTATATTACGGTAACGAAGCACAGCTGTCTATAGTCAAATTGTCAAATTAGTTTTTTTTAAATATTGTACCATAAGAAAATCGATAAAAATTGATTAAACAAATATAATATAAAGGGTTGGTAAGATATTAAAAGCTTTCATTTTCTAGATTTAATTTAATTTCATAATAAAATTAACTAATTTCGCGTCTTAGAACATTATTTATCAGGAGCTGATATAATTGGATGGTTACAGTAAATACAGAATATTTTAAAAACGATTGATATCTTAATTTGTGATTAAAGAAATGAGTTCTTATATTTTTTAAATATATAGCGTATCTCACAATAATATTAAATATCAATTTCTTGAACGACTAGAGAAAAAAATATTTTCTTCAAAACATTCTTCATTTTCATATCATATTTTGATATTTTATACTATATACATAAAAATTTGAAAACATACTTCTTTCTCCCGGTTTATTATCCAAATTTCCTGTTTCATTATGTTGTTGCTGATGTAGTTTACTTAAATTTTCTTTATTCCTTCGATCTGAAGTATTTCTCACCATATGTGATAGTGGATTACCTGATTTATTTCTTTCATTTTTATTAACTGAATAATTACTAACACTACTACTGTTACTACTGCTGCTATGGATATGTGCACCACCATTACCAGCATTATTGCCGCTACTAATATTTTTTGTCATCATTTGATCAGTAATTGTTGTTGTAGTATTTAATACTTGTGCAGCATCACCAGCTGTTACTGGCCAATTTTTACCTAATAAATCAGCTAAATCAACTTCTTTACGTGGATTATCTAATACAATAATTGAATTTTCATTTTTTGTTGATTCTTTAATATCAGCTTTATCAATAACAACAATATCACGATCTTCTAAACTCATTATTGTATTTGGTTTAACTATAGAATTTAAATTATTATTTTTTTTTTTATAATTTATTGTAAAACTATTATTATTATTTGTTCCAGTTGTTGTTGTTGTACTGCTACTACTATTACTACTATTACTATTATTATTTGTGGTTATTTGTCCAATTTTTGGTTGTTTTAAAATACTAACTGGTAATGAACCACCACTATTTATCGTATTACTACTAATATTTTTTTGTTCTATATATTTTTCATAATTTTCAATTTTTCTGGCATATTCTTCATTTTCTAATTGTATTAAATTATCATCAATTTGTATTGATTTATCTCTTGATTTAATTGTTGAACTATTTTCTTTATTATTTGAATTATAATTTAAGTTTTGTTGTTGATGTTGTTGTGATGTCGTTTGATTTATTATTGTCGTTTCATTATTAGTATGAGGAAAATTTGTATTTGTTGATTTATTACTACGCTTATATGATGATGTTGAACCAATAGATGATGCTGATGATGATGTTGATGGTGGTATATTTGCTCCACCAACAACAACAGTTTGTCCAGTTAATTTTTGATTATTATTATTACTTTTATTATTATGATTTTCCATTACGTTATTTTGTATTGAAATAGTATTATCTTCAGTTTCTTCGATATTTAGAATACTAAATTGATTACCATTATCATCACCACCAACATTTAAATCATTAACTGTGTTTTTTTTTGTTATTTTATTATACGGTAATATATTTGGTGATATTAATTTTCTTGAATTTGTTGATTGACGATTTAATGATGAATGACGTTTTATGGGTGGATTCCTTTTTAATGAGGAATTTCTTGTAATAACACCAGGTGGAGGTAAATTATTAGGTATTGTTGATATACCTAAGACGTTTTTAGCACGATTTATTGTACCACAAAATAAATCTTTTGCTGATGATGTTTTTTTCTTTAAATCTTTATTTGTATTTTTAAATATCGAAATTGCTGATAATATTAATGTTTGATTTGCATCACATTTTGTATAATTTTTTGCAAATTTACAAATTTTATCTGTTTGTGGTGAATAACCTTTATCGAAATTCTAAAATAAAAAAAAATATAATGATGAATTATTATCATATTCAACAAAAAAAACTAAGTTTCTAAGACATGTAGATAATAATACAATACAACAAATAATGTGCAATTACATTTACCACAATAATATATTTTTGATTTATTTCCTGCTTCGACAAATTACCAAAAAAAAAAACTATTGTGCATAATTATGCATAATTTTCATAAAATATAATTTTACCAATCATCATAACAAAATACAAAAACACCAAAAACTAATTTAATATAATAGAAATATATTTTTATTTAATCAGTCAATTTAACAATTACACTACACAATTAAATTTATTATTTTCCAAAGCGTAGGTGTAAAAAAAATATAATATTTATAAAGGTCAGGGAGAATAAGAATTGTTATCAAGGTTATAATTAACGAGTTCAGATCAAAATATCAAATTTTAATACGTAATACAATTTTTTTTAATGTTTTGCTACATAATTTGGATTCAATATCAGTAAAATTTAACTCTGGGAAATTCTGCATAACTTCATTTATTTTGGAAATTTAGTTCAAGAATTTCAGCACAAAATTCATCTTACTTTTTAGCTAAAATTTGACAAAAGCCAAAAATTTGACTCAAAATACAATTTTTTTTCTGTTTTGAATTTACCAAAAGCATCTTTTCTGATGCAGAGCTTATTTATTTATAAAACTCAATGGCTATGTAGGTTTTATAATATTCATTTCATAGGTTTTCAGACCAGGGGCTGTATTTTTGGAAAAATACGATATATTTCTTCGGGTCATTAATTTTATGTAAAAGACCATGAAAATTATTATATCGGTGAAGCGATGAAATGTACAAACCGATGAAACGTTTAACGATGACATAATTTTACAAATTTTGCATACACATTAATTGTATACGTACTAATTTTATGATTTTGTAAACGAAATTCTGTATTATACCCAGTCAGTATAATTAATTTTATTACATTTTCTACTTGTTAATCATACACATAAACAATATTTTTCAAGTACAAACATATATGATAGTAATTCATGTATATAGTGATAATTTTTAAATTATTGAGGAAATTTTTAATTAAAAAAAAATTCCATGAGTGCCATGAGTAATTTAATGAGTTTTTAGTATGGACATCTTAGGTTGTTGATTAAATATTAAAAAGAATTTATATATGTAAATATATTAATGTTTAGTCGTTCCGGTATTACGATTCAATAAAAAATTGAGTTTCTTCAAGACATTTAATACATACATAACATAGGTACTTAATTATAAGCTGCGTACTTAATATTCATTCATTATATTTTGATTTAATTTTTTCCCAAAATTTCTAATTCTCAAGGCCAATTTTCGTTACCGTACCCACAATTTTAATAATTACCTAAAATTATTTTATATAATACCATTAAAATTTATTGTTGCTTTGTATTTTATTTTAATTATGTTGAAAATTATAAATTTTAAATTCCATAAATTATTTTTCATTGTTTATGTTGAAGAAAAATAAGAACATTAAGGTCACATTAAAATATACACATAGTTAATTATTTAAGGGTAACAAAAATTGTGGCAATAGGTAGCTTAATCGACTTAAAATCGGGTCTAAAAATCATGTTTATACATTTTATTGTTTTAATCTTTCTTAAAACGTATTGTGACTTTCTACTTTTACATTTATATTACAACAGAACTAATTTTTATACCTATAGTAAAAATTTATATCTTATCAATATAAAACAAGGAGTCAGTTATCTTAATTAAATGTGAACACATAATTTATTAAATATACTGATAATTAATAATTCCATTTAAAATAATTTTGAAATGACTCATTTTATGTTGAAAAAAGCGATAAAGTTAAAAATTTATTAATGTTATTTACAAGCAAAAATAAAGCGTTTTTTTTGTTATGTAAGCATAAATTATATAGATATTAAATTTGTGTTTATTATATTTATATAATAGGATTATTTTTTACCAATAGCCTTAATCCAAAATAATATCCAGGACCCAATTCTGGTACAAGTCCAATATATAATATTTCACATTCAAATATTATTTCAATAAACCATGCAGTTACCAAATCACCTATATTCATATATAAACAATTATGTATTCTATCCGTATTTGAAAGAAATAATATACGATCATCTGGATCTGTAATTGCTATTACATATGGCCATATATTTTGTCCAATTGGTTTTATATCATTTTTATTACATTTATATACATTTTCCCATATTGGATTATTATCATAATAATCTAATACTTGAATAATTACATATGAAGAATTTTCATTTGTATTTTTATTATTATTAGATTTTTTTGGTTGTTTGTCATCATCGTCATCAACAAAATCTTGTTGTATATTTGGTATAATCTTTAATAATGTACCAGGTTGTAAATAAACATTTTGTGTATCATCTTGTAATTCTTTAACGAATATTTGTACAATTACTAATGTTGGTTTTATTACAATTCCAAAATCTCTTTGTGATGATTGTAATGCTTTTTTAATTGTATTCATTTTTTATGGTTTAGTTTTTAATTTTGTTAAATTAAAATTATAACTTAATTTTTAATATTTTTCTTAAAAAATAATGAAAACATATTAATAAGAAATAATTATGAAAATCAATAAAAGAAATAAAATAGTTTTTGTTGGTACTATATAGTGTTTCTGAAGTATTCTAACTTGTATTATATTTTTGTTACTAGCTATAGCAGCAGCAGTAGAATGATTTCACATTTTTTTTTTGTTAATTTAATATCGCACAAACATGCAAATTTAAAGAATATTTATAAAGATAAAACAATAAACACATGACATGCAAACGTAAACGATTCCAATAACTTACTAAATTTTACGAAACTTTCGGGGAAAAACAAAGAAATTTTATTCAAAATTCTATTTTTATAAATATATATATTTTTTCTTTTTTGTGAATGAAATGCAAAATGATGGATAAGAAATGAATTGCCGTGCTGTTATTTAATTTATGCAGAACATTTTTCTTTGACATAAAATTTGAAAGTTAAACCCTCTAAGCTCAAAACGAAAATGAAGTTCACCTATGACAAATCGTAGGCGACTTAAAAGCGACCAATGAAATAGTACCATATTCGTAAAATTATGCTAATAACAATTATGTGAAGTAAGTAATATTAATAAAATAAATAAAATAATTATAATAAAAATTTATAAACGATTCACCAAAAGAAAAGAAGCGGACTTTAGAGAACAAATTTCGCTAATATTCTAATAAAAATGACGGACTGATTAATCGAGAACGCCGTATCTACACATAATTGCAAAACGAACAGGTTGTCATATGGAGTTAAGTTTTGTGAGAAACCGTTGTGATTCATCACCCTTTTGAAAAATATATGAATCTATTTAACTAAGCATAAAATTACGACATTTTCAAATATATATATGTTATTATATAATGGTATATTTACGGACATGTTTGTAGTGGTTGCACAGCGAATTTAAAATCAGAGGATTTTGTCATTTGGAGGACAAACAATGAATATATAGATTAGAAATATTTTATTAAATATATAGTGTGAAATAATTTTAAAATAGTTTTAATAATTTTAATATATAAAGCAGTTTTTCCTCTAATATAGTTACAGTAATCTTCACGCATTATTTTGTGTGTCCTCCAAATACAAATTAAGGCGAATTTAAGTGTTACATGCAACCGTCTTATATTTTGCATGAAATGAATGAACTTGAACCTGCCCTATAAGCATGTCTTATAGTGCCCTAAATGCATGACTTATTGATGCTGCAAACACCATGATATGTATATAATAAGGGTGGATTTCACAGTTGAAGTTTTACTAAACCAATTGTGAATCTCCACTGTAAATCTGCCCTAAATCGTCCTGGAACACGGTACGGTACACGGGAAATAATTATAATTAATGTGATTTCTTTATTTTACCGAAAATAAATATTGTTATTTCAGCGATCGTTTCGCACAGAAAATCTAAAATAAATTTATGCTTAAAAACCATAACGTTAATCATGCACACACACTTTAATGAGTGATTTCTTGATTAATTTCAAGATAAAAATCGCATTAGTTGGTGTATATGTGTCTTAAAACTTAACAGGCTCTTTTAAAAACACTATATAAATTTAAAGACTAAAAGAGCTTTTTGCCTGTTAAGAGTTATTTGTTTAGAAAGAAATGTGGTACCATATTTTTGTTCAACGTGCTCTATCTGGGTAATTATTGTTTGTGCTACAAAACATACAAGTTCACCATTTAACATTTTTATTAATCCTGCAAATCTAAGATCTAAGTAGATCTTCTGCTTTCTTCCTGTGGTTCACCTAGATCACACAGCTAGAATACAAATGTGAAATTGGTATTTGTTTTACCAATTTATTATGTTTATACTAAATATAAATTTATTATGTTTATATTGTAGTTTTCTAGAAAAAAACCATTATCATAAGGGCCAATATCTCTGAACTCTCTGAACTGACAATGGCAATAACGGATATATTACAAACTTAAAAAAAAACAATTAAAAGTATTCCAAAATCTTAGAAAATTTGGAAATATTCCTCTTCTTTTTTGACCTAATATTAACACTAAACAAAAATTAAATTAAAACAATTACAATTTCCCATTACACAATTATTTTTAATTTCTATATGTTTATAATATTGATTAATTATTAATAATTTTTGAATACATGGTATAATCTTATTTTCACAAATATAGTTAGTAATTATAAAGAATACATATTTTTAAAATTGATTATATATTTATATTAATTAAAATTGAACAAGTTAAGATAATAATATTTAAAGTATTAATTATTTTAAAATTATTTTAGATTAAAATTTAAAAGAAAAAATATATTTATTTATTTTTAATATTATTCTTTTGTCTTTTCTTCTGATAAAAGTTTTCATAAATTTATGTAATTTTCCTCGACTGGGATTTGAACCCAGAACCATCAAACTATATTTGATCATTCTACCTATTAAATTATCGAGGATAATAAAACAATATAAACAGGAAAACATTTAAAATATACTACAAAAAAAAAAATTAATATATATATGTATATTAATAATTGTAAAATAAATAAATAAATTTCAATATAATTTTAATTCTGGATTGTATAATTGTAAAATTTATTTACTATAAATTCATTCATCAAAAACCATTATGATAATTTTAAAATTTATTGATTTAAATTAAAATTTTTGTGTAATTGATGAGTTTCATTATTGTGGTGGATAAAAATATTGTGATATAATGTTAAACCTATAAGCCACTGAATATAATATGTATAAAGTAATAAACTTTTAAAAGAGTATTGTTAAAAAAAATTGTGTAAGTACATAAAGAAGAGTCATTTGGATAAATATAAATCAATTCTAACATTTAAAGAATATTTTTATTTAAACATTTGTGATTGAAGAAGATTTTGTGTATTTTAATTATATTATTTTACTAAATGACTCTTTTTGTGTTTAGATATTTTTTTTTTTAAATAAATTCTATGTGATATTAATTGATTATATATTTTATTTTTATTTAAATTTTTTAAAGTAATGTTTCTTAAAATTATGGTAAGCGTACAGTCAATTGAATAGTTCTCACATGCAATATTAATTTTGCCCTATACAATTCAGTGTACTACTTTTCTATTGTTTAATAACAAATTTTAATGTTATTTTTTTTAACTTTTTATGTTCTATTTACAAAAAAAAGATTAGTAATTCAGGAAAAATAATTTATTTTAAATTGATATTAAAAAATAAGACTACAATAATTTAAATAAATAACTTTAAATAAATGTAGTAATTAAATAAAAATTGTTTACACTAGAACAAATAAAAAACAGAAATTTAACTAATACACATTTATGATAAATGTTTCGATATATTTGATTAAATGAATTAATTATGTTGTTAAATGTTTGTTCAGCCTTTCCTTTAACATCCACGTTTTAAATTAACTATGCAACTTCTTTGTTTTTAAATTCTTTAATCAATATCCCAACTTAATCAACTGTTGTTCATGGAAATATTGTATTAACTTGTACTCATTACATATATTAATTCAATCTTTTATATCTTTAAAAAAAATTCTTTCCTCTTTAATTATATTTTAATTGTTTTTGAAAATTTGAAGTTGTTCTTTAAAATAACTGATAGATTCTTTTTCAGTTACATGATTTTATTTGATATTTTTATATATTCCTTGTCGAAATGAAACGACATCAATTTGACTTCTGTCAGAAGTACAGTTTATGAGTATAATTTTAAAGAGAATTTCGTTATATTTCTGATCTTTCGAACCATTTGTAGAACTGTTCCTTCTACTTTTTTTTTAATCTAACTGGTATCATAATCCTACAATTAAATTGTGTTAAATAGTTTTGTTTTTATTTCTATATAATGATGTTTTTTTAAACAGCTAATTGCATAAATAAATCTTTTAATATTTTAATAGAACATAAAAATTAAAAATTAAAATTTGTTAAAAATCAATAGAGGTTAATTTTCTGTTGCACTTTTATATTACATACTACGAGTCTACGACTATTCATATTATGTTTCTTAAAAAATAATTTTAATTTTAATTTTTATTCTTAAAATAATAATAAGAATAATAACAAAAAGAAAAAAAAACAAACAAATTGTAATTAAATATTACAATATTTTGATATCAAATGTATTTTTTTATATACTTGCATTTTAGTATTAATCAAAAGTATTATTGCGTTATCATTTTATAGAAAAACTTTACAGAATTCATAAGAATATCTCATTTATCAAATATATTTAAATTTTGGGTTGGTCTCTAATAATTTTTTGACTTTCAATTCTTAAATTTTACATATATAACTTAAATAATTACAAATAAAATTAAAAAAGTTTCATGTTCTACAATTTTCTTAATATCAAATTTTCTTAAATTATTAAAACGTGTTTTTAATTAATTATTTTTTTTTATGTGCAACAGAATTTCACCAAACATCGCGTATATTTTTAAAAATAAATTCTCACATCGCAGCTCTCACCTGCTCTTAAATTTAAAAATATACTCCAAAAAAAATTATTTATTTTCGTTCGAATTATCAATCTATATTTTTATGTGGCTTTATATAATATACCAAAAAGGAAAACTGTTTTTTTAATAATTATTTTTATATAATATTATTATATGAATTACTACATATTACATTTTGAGATTTAAAAAATTGTTTTTGTGTTTTTTGATTTTTGAAGCGAATATCATTCAAAAATGATATTTTTTTAATGAAGCATTATTATATATTTTTTGAATAGTTTGTAGCAAAACAAATTTAAATTTGCATATTGTGTCGGAAATTCAACAACAAAAATGTAGACAGAATTTGTCTAATAACCATCTTCCTCCATAGATAGATCTGATGAAAGATTAGAATCACCACCGTACAATGAACTGAAAAAAATAAAAATTAATTAAAATAAAAATCTTGTAATTTCAATTATATTGTAAATATTATAAAGAAGTTTCAAATTTATATCTTAATTACATTATAATGGTAATGAAAATTAATTGACTTAACAACAAACTTAAAAAATATCAATATCCAATCATAGCAACAAGATAAAAAATATGTTGTTTTTTTTTAAATTATTAAATTTTAAATGGTATCAGTTACATTATAAATGATTTAATAAATAAAAATATGCTATTGAAAAATGATAAATATCAAGAACAAAATTTTGTTTAGAAAAACATATAATTTGTAAATAAATATTTTATCGCTTCTATATTTAACAATTAATAATTTTGTTTATAAACAACTTTTTTTTTTTTAAATATAATCTATTTTATATTTTGATATGAAGAAAATCAGTAAATTA
The DNA here is from genome assembly GCA_963920725.1 of Rhamphomyia laevipes. NCBI lineage: Eukaryota > Metazoa > Arthropoda > Insecta > Diptera > Empididae > Rhamphomyia > Rhamphomyia laevipes. Next base: position 43,733,888 of record OY987258.1, on the reverse strand, counting down.
AATAATTTTTATCGCAGGGCATCGACACGACAATTTAAAAATATTATAAACTTATTTAAAAATAGAATGAAGTGAGAGACAATAAATTTTGTGTTAATGCTTGAAAGTAAAATCAAAACATCAGCAAAAAAAAAAATATATTCGTGCGAAAAATCGTCACTGTACAGCAATAATTTTTTAATTATTAATAAAATAATCATAAATATTATATAGTATGTAATAAGAGTCAATAAATTACAATTAATCATTGAATATTAATTATATGAATGAATAATTGATGTAAATATTATAAAAATGAACGCAAAAATGGCAAAAGAAATTTAAAGATGTTTTAAAATGAATTATTAAAATAGGTCTACCGTATTAATAAAAATTTAATTATAGTTTAATTGATATGGGTTTAATTGATCAAGTACATTTGAATAGATGTAATTTACCCAATAAATATACAATTTACGAACCGGAACAATTGCATACATTATAATAAAAGCATTTGTTGAGTTTAGTTTCAATAATTTTAGGTAAATTTTCTTTATTCGGTTAATTTTTTTCAGTTAATTAGAAGAATATACATTTATTTTTAATAGTACAATTATATAAATTGATAACTGTCAAAAAATCGTAGAATGGAAACTTAAAATTAATTATACCATAAGAACATAGTAGCTGCGAGGTAATATGTAAAGTGAGCCTATCTTTTTACATAGTATTTTATATTATATTTCAAAAGCATCTAAAATGAAGTAACCGTATAATGGTTACAGTAAGGGAACATAATTTATGAATTATAATTTATTTAAGCCATGGTAAGAAGTAGTTAAAAGATGATGATGTAGCAGCAAGAATTTCTTATGAGAATTATATACATATGTATAAGCAAAAAAAAAATAAAAATTCTTATTTAATGGAATATTCTAGAATGTAATTATTCATAGCTCAACCCATTAATGTTTTGAAATAATTATTTTTATTTTTTGAATAAGACCAGATGATCATATGACCTCAGATAAAAGATAAATATTAAAAAAATAAAAAAATTAAAAAAAAAAAAATATCAATAACAATTTTTTACTGGCACCAAAACATATAAAATTTAAGAATTTGATTATTTGCCAAAAATGTTAATATTTTCTATATGTATTAACTTTTTTGTGACAAAATTTCTTTATCGTATATTAATTATACTATGTTAAGCTCTCTTTGTTTTTTATTTATTTTAATATATAATTTTCATTTAATGCTCTCAAAGTAAACAAAAATAGAATTTTCAAAAACAAGTTTTCTTGCCAATAATTTGTTTTTTTTTTGTTTTCTACTTTTACAAATAAAATTATTTATCAATAATTTTTAATTATTTAATATTTGTATACTTACTTAACGGCACGACATGTAAAAAATACAATACGTTTTAATTTCTTATTGTAAAAGAAATAATTGAATGACCATAAACATCCAGGTTCACCATATGGATCAGAATCTAAATCTGGATTATAACTGTATATATCGCATTCACCCAAACTTATTTCATCTTCAATAGCTGACCATAATGCTTGACGTAATCCTTGATATTGATCACCAGCTAATGCTGATAAATTTGAATGTACTGAATTCATAACCCATTGTAATGATGGCTCCTTACTAAATTCATGTGACTAAAAATTGAAAAAAATAAAACAAATATTAGAAAATTCTATAATAACAAAAAAAAAAACATTGTTAATTTAATTATTATATTTACGAAAATAAAAAAATATTGAATTTTTATATTTTTACTTAATCAAAATGGAATGTGCAAAGAAAATAATACATATTAAAAAGAAAAGTTGTTGTATGTTTTAGTAATGTTGATATATATAATTAAATTTTGCTTGTATTATTTTTTCTATGAATATACATACATTGATTATATTATATATATATAATGTTTACCCGATTTTGGCATTGTTATGACCTTGACTTTGCTTATATAGAATTAAGATATTTTAAAAGTTGTTATTATAACAAAAAAATTGAGTGCTTACGCATATCCTTTCTAAAATTAACATTTTAATGAAACAATTGTATTAAGTAATAATTTTTTTTTATGATGAGTCAAATTTAGTTTCTATTTATTGTAGTGTTAATGGTTTTAGTTAACCCTCCATTACTAACGTGTTTTGGCAACCGGTTTACCAAAAAAATAAAGATTAGGAAAAACTGCAGAATTAATACAGCCAAAAAGTATTTTTTTTTATTTATTTTATTAACATATTTATTAATAGCTTTAAATGGTACTATTCGTCATGGAACTGAATTTGTAAATATGGTTGAATTACACTCTTGGTAATGAAAAGCAAATAAATGATAGTAATGAAGGGGTAAAACTAATAAATACTTAAATTTGAATAAAATGGTTCCTCATAGAAGTTAATTTAAAAAGATGTCTGCATAGTTAGTAAGAACGTACGACAAATTAACGATAGTAACGGAGGGTTAACATGATTTTATCATGTAAATCATTAAATTTAAATTTATTATTATGCAAGGTGCCACAAATGTAAATTTCTTATTTATTTATTTTCTTAATTACTTGTGAACAAAGACTGAAATAAAATAAAATTTATTACAGGAAGAGAGCAGTATATTGGTTGCTACAGAATCAACCTACAGCAAATACAGCCACAATTTAACTTTTAAGGATAAAGCCGATATAATTATAAGTAAAAGAAATAATTTAAAATGGCTTCGAATTACGAATCACCTGATTTTTTTTCCATGACTGTTAATATGAAAGAACAACATTGGAGGAAAAACGATAAAAAATACTGAAATATTTAAGACATTCTCGAGGGTAGGAAAGATCTGGTAATTTAACTGACTTGATTTTCTGTAACATGATAAAAAATTCGTAGATATTACTGTTTAAAAACTTGTTTTATTTTGTGAACACACAAGTTATTAAGAAAACAATGAAAATTAATTTAGCACTACTATACTAGCTTTATTCATATAATATTACTTAATTAGAGTAAGAATAATATTTATTTACTTAATTAACAATTGAAATAATTTTAAAATTTTATAACTATTTTCATAGTTGATAATTTTATATTGAAATTAGTATCCGGTTAATTAACCGAAAATAATTATATATATTCGTTAAATTATGGTTCGATGGATTCGTTAAATTATCCGCAAATAATTCAAAATATTTTCTATATTTTTTTGTTTTTGTTCCAGTTGGAAGTTTAATTAAATAATTTAAATAATAAATCTCGAATTCTAGAGATTGCTATTGCAAACTTGACTAAACGGTTCAAGAACTATTTATACAAAGAATTGATTTATGAATATAAAATATAAAAAATAGGGTTTTAAAGGAATTACACATATAAAATAAAATGTTATATATACTTAATACAAATTTATATTCGACTGTGAACAGAAATTTATATTATAAATTATTTCCACAATTGAGTTTTACAATAATAAATAGACTTGATTGTGCGTAAGCTTGTTGGACAAGCTACCAAATATAGTTATTTAATCGAAATAAATATAAATAATCATTTATGATTCCAGTCGCTCTTAGACGACATTCAGTAAAATATAATTTTATTATATTTATTAAAAAATGGTCTTTTATAAATTTTTAATATAACTTAGATATCGATATAAATTAAATTATAAGCTAAAATTAGAAATCGTATATATATAATAATAACAAGACTAAAATATAACAATTTCTTTATAAACTTTTTTTTAAAACCATTGATTTTTGATAGAAAATAATATAATCAATCATGCAATAATTATAATTCATGCAATTTTATAATTTTTTTTTTAATTTTTCCTACAACATTTTATTCATTTTCTTTATTTTTCAAGTAAATTATATTAAATATAACTTTCATTTAATAAAATAAAACCAACTCAAGGGCAAATATTTAATAAGTAAACATTATAATGAAATATGTTTTTTCTTCTTTTTCTGCAGCATTTTTAGTTGCTAAATTAACCAACTTATGTATAGTTGCTCAATTAATAATTAAGATGTTTCACCTTAAATTAACATTATTTTTGTTGGTGTTATTTATAACAACATGAATTGTTGATCTATAATAAAGTAACGCAAAATTTAAAAAGAAACTTTTTTACCTAAACTTTTTAGTATACCTAAAAAAAGTAGATTTCTGTTTTGACCCTTCAAAGTCAACATTGACATATTATATATCATATAAAACTATAGATATACTTATCATTAATAATGAATTTATATATATGTATACATATATCCATTTATAGAAAAATTAGCTTCCATTTTTAGAGAAATCTACAGACAATTAGTCGCGCCGTGCATAATTTATAAATATGTATATTTTGAAATTTGTTGTGTACATATTATAAGTTTTATCTACAAAAGTCGAGTATGCTGTGGCGACTATAAATCGATCATAATATTATTTATTAGTTATTTTGTTTTATATATCTCACCTTTGCATCAGAAAAATCATAATCTGGTTCAAATGCAGCATTTAATGTTGCTATTAAATAAAATAATGTTTTTCTTGATATTGTATCGCATAACATGATACCTTCATCACCAGATTGACTACCACCACCACGATGAAATGTTGGTGATAAGTCCATTAATGTTTGTGGTGGTGATAATGCTTGTAAATCATGTGGTCCAATACCATGAATTTCAGCTGTAAAACGTTTATATAATGCTTTATCAGCTGCAATCATTTTACATGAATAACTTTCAATACGACCAAATATAGTACTGTCACCAGTTTTAATGGACAATGCATTATTAATGGCTTCAAAACGTGAACTTTCGAGTAATTTCATTTTTGAAAATGTTGTCAATGAACAGTTTTTATTGAAATAAACAAATATAGAATAAAATTTGAATTATTTATATATAAATAATTCAAATTAGAATCAAAATTTTTTATTTTTCTTTCAAATTTTTGGATATTTTGTCCAAAATTTTTTTAAATTATTTATTTTTTATATATAAATCTTGATGTTAAGTAAGATTATTTTTGATAAGTTTCGAACAAAAATTATTATTTTTTTTTGTTATAACGATGTGTTTAAAATTAAAATTATTTTATAAGCTAATTACTTGTTTTTTCAATTAGTTCAAAAAAAAAATTTGCTGCAATTTTATTATTATTAATTTCTAAATATATATTTTTTGGAATGACTTTAAGTTGTTTATTAAATAAATATTAGATTTATTCTAATTAGATATTTTTCTAATAAGACTTTTATTATTATTTACCAAAAAATGTATATATAATTAGAAAAAAATATTTTTATTAACAAGCAAAAATTAATTTTGTCTTATTTGAAATATATTATTATTTGTATTTAATATTGATTGTTGTATTCTTGTTGTTTGTTGCCATATTATTGTTGATGATGGACTGCAGCTAAGTAGTTGAATAATATTATTTCTGAACATTGTCGTTGGGTGTATTGAAATTCTTTTTTTAACAGCGGCTCGTATTTTATGACTTTTCTTTATTTTTTGAACAATTGGGCACATTACACTTTTATTAAGATTTTTTTAATAATTTTAATTTATTGTTTTATTTTTAATTGGGTTAATTTTATGTTTATTTATCAGTTTTTTACAGTTTGTTCAATGACTCAGTTTGTGGTCACTAACACTTATAACCGTTTTGTTTAGTAAACAAAAAGTTGAACTTTTTTGTTCGACTTTTTCGATGTATAGTTTATTTTTATTTTCTACTTTTTTCTCTACGCTTTGTTGCGTATTAAAAAAATAAGTTTTTTGTTGTGTGTGTGCGTTTTTATACACAACACTATCAAAATAAAAAACAAAAATAAATATTTTTATGTTTAATTAATAATCAAAATTTAATTCATATAATAATTTAAAAATTTGACTTTGTTAGCTATAAGTGTTCAGAATAATCTAAATATTCACTCATATTTGCTGATTTTTTGCACTTAATAACTGTCGAAAAATTAATTTAAAACTCTTTCTTTTTTAAGAGTTTAATTTAAAAAATAAATAATATTTTTTTTTCTCACTTGCACTTATATAGCAATTATGCAATGGAAAATAATTGACACAAAAATAATAAAATTTTTAACTTTATTTGTTGTTGTTAAGGAGGAACACCACAAAAATAAAAAATGGCACCGATAATTTCCTTTATTTATTTTTCTATATTTAGATATTTAAAACTTAAAATTTTAACTTAATTCAATGATATTCTTTTTTGTACTGTGTATTTTCGCGATTTGAATATAGATTTTTATTTATTTTCGATTATAATTATAATTTTATATTTATATTTTCGCAAAAGAGAAAACCGAAGTCGAACTTGTTTGTATCTAGTGAAAACTTTCAATTCAATGAATATGAATAAAATATATATTAAAAATAGAATGAATAAGAATTATTGAATAGAATATGGAAGCGTCTTTTTGTGGCCTGCACTCACATTGGCGCCTATCCAAATTTCATTTTAATTGAAAATTATTTAAATTCATGTAAATTGAAGCAGTAAATTAACCCATTTATACAAAGGGAGACAGAAAACAACCAAAGGGATGGTATATAACAGTATATCTGTAATCTAGCTGTAACACCCAAATCCACCTGCCTATTAAAGTTATATAGGAATGTAAAGTGTTAAGTTCCAACAGCTGAAAAAAAAACTGTCGAAAATTCATTGGTTATCAACATACCGTGCCAAAATATGACGCAGTGTGTACCGAAACATAATTTTTTTTTCATTTTTCATCCCTCAAAAAATTTGTTTCTATTGAGAAAAATGTTATTCTTTATAAAAAATTTGATGAAAAATTATTACTAAAAATTTCATGTTTGATGGTGTGAATAGACCTTCAAAGTTTGTTACAAATCAGTATCGGCGCACAGAACTAAATAGTTGTATCATATTATCACAGATGGCGATGCAAACATTAAGATATTGAACTGAATGTTGTTAATTTTTAAATTTAAATTTAAATTTGTCTTTTGAATTGTATTCATTTATATTAGAGGAAGTTTTAAAGTGTTAATTGAATAAATTTTTGATAAATTGTATATGCCATAAATGATGAAAAAATGTGATCATTTTATAATGGAAACAATTTAACTTTATTAATAGTTTTATTATTACTTGTAATGATATAATTATACATTAAACATTTGTTTATATCGCAACAGGATAAAAATTTGGTATATTTAATCCAAAATAAAATTATAATCGATTTTTGTTTGAAAATTTTGATATTCTTTAATAAATTAAGTACAATTTTGATATTATAGTTCATAATTCAATTCCGAATTTTAAATTGATTTAAAATTTACATTATAAGCTACATATATACAAGCCATATATTTCCAATATCATAATTTTGTCCTTAAGAACTACTTACTATCATATCCATCCATTACGTTTTTAAATCTATATATAAAATATCATATAAAATTTGATTGATTGCAATTTCTATATGAGATATGACTGATTGTATGAGTGTTAATATTTATTTATTATTTTCTTCAGGATTTCTATTTTTAAAAAATATAAATAAAAAAAAACAATGAAAATATAGAATTGAATTTGAACTCGTATTATTTCCCAATATATTTTGATTTTCTTGTCAATTTTGTGAAATACAAATTTATCAAACAATAATGATCTATTTAAAACTATAAATATCATTGTTGACCACAATTTTTAATTAATAAATTAATCTTAAATTGCTCATTAATTAATATTACCATGTCAATAGATAAATATTATGTATTTTTATGTTTTATGTATTATGAATGAATAGAATAGACAGACAATAAATTATACAACAATTTAGAAGATAATTATTGAAACATTCGCTCTTGATTTTGAGAAGTATTTTTAATAAATCTCTCTATCTCTCTCACTCTCTTTCTCAATAATATATAAAAAATTAAAAAAATATCTATGAGATGCAGATGAGCACGACCACGACGCACGAGCAGATGACTATGAGATTTTCCAATTTGAGCATTGAGCCATGTATCAATTGAATATTATATTTTAAGATTATATATTTAGAAAAAAATATTGTGGAAATAATGGGGTTTGCTAATTTAAACTATATATTTATTTGAGTTCAACTTTGCCGGATATTTGTAAGATAGAAAAATAAAAAATGTTTGCATTTTAGGATGCAGTTTATTTCATTAATATTACATTTTATTAATGTTTATATTAATATTCTAACAAAATTGTTAGTTTTTAACTTTAAGTTGATCTGTATACTTTTAAAAGATTATGTTAAAATATCGTTGATATTCCCGATATTATATCCTCATCTTCATTGCAGAAGATTTTATTTTTTACTTCCACTAATATCAAATTTCAAAATGTGATATGAACTTAAATAGTTTATATGATTTCCTCTTAGAAGGCAAAAAACCCTATCATTATAAAGTAATATGTGAATTGTGATGCAATAAGAAATTGGAAAAAAATTGATATTCTCTAATTTCAAGTAAAATAATATATAATAAATATAAATAGATAATTTAATAGAGGTATAAAAAGTATAAATTTCATTTTAAAATAAATTTAATTATACATTATGATAAGTTTATTTTATTATTACAATTATTGTAAAGTCAAAGTCTAAGTTCATTTCCAAAAAAAAAAAAATTAAATTAAATCATTTTCAAATTATGTGCATATTTAATTTCACAATTATCTTAAAATTACTTCTTCTTTTTTTGTTTTGTCAATTCAATTATCATGCAAATAAAATTATTTACAGTGGCAAATTTATTTAAAAAAAAAAAAAATATAATAAAAAAATTAAAAGATTTTATTAATTTATTTTTAGTATATAGAAGAGCCGTCAAAAATAAAAATCATTACAGAAATAAAATATATCTATAAGAATAACCACAATAAAAATTCTCAGTAAAGAAGAATTAAAAGAAAAAATGAGGACATTTTTTATGAACAAGTAGACATAGACACTATATTTATATATAACTACATACGACATTATGCTCAGCAAGAAAAACACATTTTATTTTATTTGAAATAATTTTCAAAATTCAAAATAAAACTTTTTAGTTTTAATTTCGAAGTCAATCCCAACGGATCATCAGAACAACATTTTCATTGCTCTGGATTTTATCTATAGTGTAATATCGCGAAATATTATATAAATTGGTGAAGGCACGACGACGGGTACGGTGCTCTTTGTATGTCGCGACACAAAAAAAAAAACAACATACTAATTTCCATTGAACAAAAATTTTAATAAGTTTAAGTAGCCATCATCACGCATTCATGTGGGTAGTAGCTAAACACTACTAATATATATATAATATAATCGAAAGTGATATCATTCCTATTAAGGCATATCATAATTAATCGAAATTATCATAAAAGTTAATTATTTTAATGATAATATAATAAATAAGTGAGAAAAAATTATCACCCATGAGAAAATGTGAATATATGAAAAATATTATTTAATGAAAAAAGTGAAAAATTGAAATTTTAATTCAATATAGGAAAAGTTTTTAAATTTATATTTATATCAATTTTAAAGGAATTTAAAAATAGCACATGAAAAGTGTAGAAAAATTTCAAAGTGAATATAAAAATTTTGTCACCGAAACTTAAAGTAATTTTTAAAATTAATTTTAATTGGAATTTGAACCGGAAATTTTTTGTATAGAAAATACTATAAATTATTTTCACTGAGGATTGGATTTTACGACTATAACTTTAAAAAAGGATTACTCATAATAATTTTTAAAACGAAATTATTTAAAAAATTGTTACACTTGTGAATTTATGTTCTTAATTTAGAAAAAGGTGATCATTTTTTATATATTTTAGAATAATTATATAAGTTGCAATATAAAAATGAATAATTTAAATGTGTTTAAAAAAAGCTGCTAAAATGAAGACTATTTTTAGTCACTAAATTAAATTTTATTTTTGCCGGTTGGAAATTAATTTGAAATGTACCAATATTTCAAATTGTCCATTAAATTATAAAAATATACAATAATTTATTATATTATGGTCATTATTTCAATTTCCTCACCAAAAAAATGTGTGGTCCAAAATAAAATTAATTGCTAATAATAATTTAATTTCAAACTATTAAAAACTATACACCAAAAAATTACCTAATTCTATTTAATTTTGAATCAATTACAATTTCACGGTCAATAAAAATGAAAGTTATGGAATTTCCGTGCAAAGAAAATTGATGTAAAATGAGTTTTCGATGAAAATCAATGATGATTATAAGTAACTTCTAATTTTTATATTTATTATTGGGGATTTTTATTACTAAGTTATTAATAACGAATAGTAATAATAATTGTTAATTATTTATATTTATTCATTATATAGAATTAAAATTTCATAATCATCACAATTTTACTTTACACTAGGTTCCCCTGGTTCAGATTCATTACCTAACAACACCGCGACCTAAAGAGATCTATTGTACCTACCCTACTAATTTTTGGTGATATGATATCCAAGTTTCCATCAAGCCTAGAATCTTCCTGACTGTTAGACGCGAGAGGACTTAACAATCCCTTACCCCAGGTTCATTCTTTTCCGGATTCCAGTCTAGCAATCGAATTGGATGTGCTCCACAGTCTCTTAGTCATCTGAATAGAACCTCTTTTGTCAAACTTTCTGGTCTTGTTCAAGTGGTACCAATGAACAGGTAAATTCGTAGCTCAGTCTCTTTAGGAGGTTCTCATAGGGAAGATGGTAATGGAAAGATGGAGCTTGTGTGCGAAATTTATGTGGATTTGATACTCGATTACTAATTAAAATTACTTACTGAAACACTGTTTTTTAAGTATTTGGCTCGTATATCTTATTTTTTATATTATAATTTCCTAAATATATGTATAGTCATTTTTTTAAGACCAAGTCAATGAATTGCTTCATTTATGATATAATTTAATGTTTTGGCACGTCAGAACAATAATATTTTTGAGAAGAATTTTTAAATATATATTATTATAAATTTTATAAATAAATTTTTAGTTTTTTATTATATTTTGTCTGTAAAATATTTTCATAATTAACCTATTTTTGAAGTGTTCATTTCACAGTCGTAATTTAAAAAAAATATATATATTCGAAGAAAATTGCTAACTGATGATGTGAAATTTGAATATTTAAAAATTTCCTAGCATCTTCCATAACTTTTAATTTTTTAAAGTTATAATAATTATTTTATTAATAATCATTTTTATTATAAAAGGATCTATGTAAATACAAATCTTAACATACCCCATTAATTCGTAGTAACAATTTATATTTGATATATATTTTTAATGTTTCTATATAAATCCAAGTACACTGAACTTTAGCAAATGGAAGAAAATATGTAAATTTTCTAATAAGAAAATTTTACAAATATAAATAAAAAATTTATTGTGCGAAATTTTAATGTACTAAAAAAAAATATTCTTAAGTAATTTTACAATGCATTTTTTTGATTACTGCTTTTCGGATTCGGATTTTATAAATTAAGTGTTTTATATATTTTTGAAATAGAATTCATAATACACAAATTAAGGGGTTCGATAAGATTTTAGAGAACATTTGTCAGAAAGATAAATTCAATGTTAGAAGTTAGAATGTTGTTTAAGAGAAACACGAAAATTTATGTTATGCTTTCAATCCAGTGGCGGCGTAGCGTAACAATAATTGTTGGGCCTGCGCCTGAGCATAATTTTTGTTATTCATCCTGTATGATGAATTAGTGTATAACTTATAAAATAAAGTAGTCATACAATCATTAAATTTCTCTAAATATGGCTCTAATATTATGTCTCTGTATTCGACTATATTCAATAGTCTTAAAGGACCTATACGAAATAGAATCTAATGAAAATCCCAACAGTAATTCAAATTTTGCTATTTGCAAACCTAAACTAAAATCAAATTACTTGATTGATTGATTCTATGAGGAAAATGGCTAGGGTTCATGCACTAAGGACATAATTAGGCCCATTGTTGAAACCTGCATTTACACATGCCGTAGTGATTGGCTGAGCTAACAACACTTTCGACTAAATCATACGCTTAATAAAATCGCTATTACTTGAAAAAATTGTTTGTTGCACTTTGTGCCACTAATTCCTTACTTCCCTAGTTTTTCACTTTACCATAATATATAGGGTACGTCACTCCCAACAAACAATTTTTGAATTTATAAGTACGAATTGAGAGTTTACGGCAACCTTATTCGATTCTCATATTAGCATTCTGGCGAACTTTTTGGTCTTAGAAGGGTGATTTAAGTTCCATGTAAGTATTATAAAGAGTGTTATAAGGTTAAAGCTTAAGACTTAATCTTATAATAATCTTGCACAAGAGTTATATAAGTTAAAAACATACCCTGAGAACGATCTTGTGCAAGATTATTATCAGAATATTAACTTATTCTTATAGCATTATTTAACAAGATAGTTGTAAGAAATGTCTCGGAAAAGAGTATTTGAAGATTTCAAAAGTTTTATATTGCTTTCCATTTCTGTGAATAAATATAAATAAAATAGAACCATTATAAAATAGAGAAATGAAAGTACGATATAAAATAAATAAATTGGAAATAATAACATTTTTTCTTCAAACGAAAAATTAATATTTGTACCCAATCAGATATCAAATTTCATTGCGATTAAAAAAATATCGATTAAAAATTAAAACTGTGTTATATATTTTTAATGCGCCTGCAAAATCTTTTGTAATAAACTATTTTGTATAATTAAGATAAAAATTAAAAAATTTAATTTTTGCATTTACCACATCAAAAAGTATATTATAATGTTATAAATATGCAAAAACTTCAAAAAATAGCCACTTGATATTTTAATATTATTCTTATTTCGCAATAATTAATTTAAAAAAAATATATATTTCTCATATTAGAAGATGGCCGCCAAAGTTATTCCCAAAAATATGGCGCTATCTGTCTGCCTTGAAGAAACCTATAATAAGTAGTAATTAAGAAAAAAATAATAGAGAGGACCAGGATAGGCTTAGGCTTATAGTATGACCTAGATACAAATGTACCTTAGTTTTTGCATACAGCATATACTCATAGTAATTTTCATGTAAAATATATTTTTTTTTTATCTGGCATCGAAAGATCTTTATATACTACCAAATTCTCAAATTACAAGATCTTACGTACAAAACTTACTATAAAGGTTGTGATTGTATCGATGATCTTAATTTTGAAAATGGAGAACTTCATCTCTTCCTGAAAATGAGGGAGCTCATGATAGAATGTTACCATTGGGACTAAATAATAAATAAGATACATTTTTATAATATTCTTTTTTGATTCTTTTAATCTGACTCCGCTTGCAGGGGTTACACCTTTAAATAATCATCCCACTTCTCCCACAAAATTTAGTATGAAATTAAATTATTAAAAATTAGCAATATCGCGGACTTTGAATGCCCCTACAATAGATGGGGCAAACCCCTAATCCTTATTGCTTCTCCAATCGCATTAAATTCCCGAAATATTTAAGGATAGTTTTTTCATGCACATAAAAATTACTATTTTCGGATTTCCTGCTATCGAAAACGCATTTCTCTAAAAAATAATAATTTCTAAAATCCATGTAGACCACAAAGCATTCATATCTATTAAGAGATACGAATCCAAAAAACGTCAATTGCACACAAATTTTGAATTATATTTCATTTATCCGTATTTAAAATTCTTGCAAATAATTCTTTCTGGGCGGCACTAAGTAGATCCGCCACTGTTTATAAAGTAATTGTTCATGTACAATTTAACTTTTTTTTTGTACAAAACTCTTATAAAAGAATGCTGAAAGGCAAATTTATAAATTTCCCTTACTGTATCATTAATTTACTCTTATAAACATTCTAAAAAGAATTTATTAACATATATTTAAAATCAGAAGTTTTATTCTTATTAAAATATTTATAAGTATCTATTAAGTATATTAGTAAATTAATTTTATAAACATATCTTACTGCATACTTAATTTCCTCTTATAAATATTCTAGAAAGAATTCTAAACACATGTTTTTTTAAATTAACAACTTACATTCATATTAGAATAGTGCATACAATACAAATACAATCTTAAGTACAAATACAATAATAATTTTCTAAAGTTTGGCTTAAAGCGTACTTAATAGAGAATTTTAAATGTATTATAAGAATTATAAGAAAAAAAAAACTGTAAATTTTATTTGTTTGGAAAGAATGTTTTTTGAGTGCAGAATAAAAGCCCGAATTTTAAGGTGATATAGATTATCATTTATGTAGACTCCGTCTTGCATTCCAATTTTAAGTTCTTCATTAAATTGATGTAGGTACTCATTTAAATCAGGTGTTCCAATCCCTTGATAAATGCCCATTACCATCGGTGTACAATTATCTACTTCGTGAATGCTACAAGAAATAGGCCAAAATTCTTGTTTCGAGCAAAATTCTATTTTGTAAACAAGTAAAAAGACCTTGATGCCAATATTTTCCGTTTTCACCTATAACAAATAATTTTTTTATACAAAACTAAAGCAGTTAAATATTATGATAAATTACCAATAGTTTTCACTGCTATGGCAACTGGAGTCTCCAATAATGTTCTAGGATCACATGGCAATAAACCTGGCTCTAAAATATTTATAATTTTTATCAAATCAGGCGGTGTGCCTGATATTATAATTTGTTGACCATATTTTTAATTTTTCATGTATTAATTCTCTTTTTGAAATTTGAATTTCCATATCAGAATCACCTCCAGAATTGTAAGAAACTGAATCATTTTCAATTATTGATACTATTTTATTTTGTTGCTGTTGGTCAATTTCAATATTTTGTAAGCCATCCAAACGAGATAATACAATTTTATTTTTAGTTATAGGCGATATGATTTCATTATTTTGGAAAGCACTTTTAAAAAGTTCATTAGTAATTTCTCTGTAATTATTTTGTTTCTTTCTGGTAAATGTTCCACTTTTTTTAATTTTTTTCCACTGATTTAACGACATTGTAACTTTTTTTTTGTTAAATTAAGGAATAAGTTTCGTCAATAATTGACACACGCGAATGAGCTAGCAAAAATTGGATATTTACATTACGCCGACGCAATCATTACCAGATTCTTTTATAGTCCTTATATAAGAGTCAATACTATAATTTTTCTTATACTATTATCTAACAAGAATTCATTTGAGCTCACTTTTACATAACACTTTTAAGGTTATTATTGGAGAGTACTGAAAGAATTATTCTTTTTTGTGAAGAAGTTTCTTCAGTAAGTATAAAAACAGTCATTTATAAGAAAATTAATTTGACTCCATTCTTATAGTAAACTAATTCAAGAGAAGACTTACAAAACCCTTTTAAAAAAATAGTTGAAGGATATTGTAAGAGTATATTACTCTTGATTAAGAAAACTCTTTATTAAGGGTAATATAAGCCAATTATAAGATCCGTTCTTAGTACAAATTTAGTCAAGAAGTAAAACCGGCTTTTAAGAATGCTAAAAAATACACGCTTTTTTAAGAACTTTATAAGTCTCTTATAAATATTAGTCTTGCAAAATGTTTTTATAAGTTCCATGTAAGAGAAAAAAAATCTTAAAAGACGATTTGTAAGGCGTAATGTTAGTTGGGCTGCCATATGCATTGAAATTTTTTTATATAGTTTTTAAAAATATAATTTATAAATTAAGTTGCAATTTTCTATCAGAAAAGCAATTCTTTAAGCTACAAATATATTTAATTGTAATTTACAGACTGCAATGCGTATCATCTCTACCAGATTTAAGTCTACCAGCATAACTTTATTATATACGAAAAATTTCATAAATGTGTACATAAATTTGAAAGTTTATATTGGAAAAATTTGAAATTTCTTTGTGATGATTATTATAATTGTTTTTGGGTATAATATCCTTGAAAAAAAATATAATTTACATTTTTATTCGAATTTGGTGCGTGTCAAAAGTTTATTTTGGTTGATGATTCTATTCTTTCAAAGTGTGACTAAGTTTGAATAAAATACGAAGTAAGGGAATAATTTAATTAAATTTCATTAAAAACATTTTTAATAATAAAAAATAGAAAAATTTCAATTAAAAGTTTTCGCATTTTACACTGAGTTTGTCTGTGTTATTGAATTAGGTCAAAATAATTCTTCTATTCAAATTTACAAAATAAATAAAATTTAATTTTTGAAATAAATATACAAATATTGCAATCAATCAATGAACTATGCTAAAAATGATATTAAATGAAAAATTAATTGATTTATTTTGTTACGAGTACGAGTACACGTAATTCATTCATAAATTGTAATTGTTTATTTTTATATGTAATTGTTGATTATACTTTTATTTATATATAAGTTTTGTAATAAAATTGTTAAAAAATTGTAAATTTTGATTGTCAAATTGTTTGTAGACACAAAATGCTAATTTATTTGTTTTTGATTACTACATTTGAATAGTGTTATAGAAATCATATTCCTATATGTTAAAATTTGTCTTCTAATGAAGGTTTCGAAACTAATTTTATATGAATTTTGATATTTGAGAAACATATAAAGTTTCTTCATAGTGAACCAATTTAGTAGCAACCATAATTAATGGTATTTAATAGTTAAATATTTGTTGTCAGTAAATAACGTAATTTATAAGTATGTTTTCTAAAATATTAATTTATGTGTTGTGATCGAAAAGATTCGTTTGTTTTAATATTTGTAACTTTTTAAATTGCTTTAACACTTCAGATTTATAGAAAGATTATTGACCAATTCTAAACGTTAAGAAGAACCAATACCAAATTTTGGTGTTTATTTTAATGTTATAGGAGGAGTAAAATAAAAAAGTACGTATGTTTAGTGTTATATTAGTAAAATTGTGGCATGGACTGGACACCTACAACGTACAATTGTAAAAATTGTAACGCCTAAGAATATTTTCTGTTAGCCAAACCTTTAAATTAAAAATAATTTTTATTACCAATTTTTTTTTCCAAAAATCTATTTAACTAATTATAAATTTTAAATTTTAATAATCTATGAAATAATCGTTACTTAAAAATATTGTCTCATTTCAAATTAAATATTTAAGTTTAAATAGTTTATAGTTTATTAAGTGTTATTAAAAAAACATTAATTTTATTTATATACAAAATTTTACAACGAATAACAATAATTATAAAAAATCAAAAATTAAATTATACAATGTTTATTATATTTATTTACTGCGGAATTGAATTAACTAATTCAAATACCTTGACTAGTATTTGATTATTTAGAGTTTATATTATTACTGAACTTTTGTTAATGCTGTGACTTGGTGACGAGACGAGAGTATATAGTCAGATTGTTACAGTATGGCCTTGCATTCCTGTACCTTTGCTATGGTGCTTTTAGTGTCGTTTGTATGTCCGAACATATATTCCTAAAATTTTAGCTACTCTATTTATGACAGTTAATTTAACCCGGAAAATTATGGTATATTAGTTTAATTTAGTTTAATTTTATAGCGTGTTGTAAGTCCAATTCATCAGAGTAGATTCCTGAAGCAGAACCTGATTCATTTTTTGATTCGTCAGTGTAAAGAACTAGGTAATTTACTAGAATATGCTTCCCATTTATCCACTCCCTCCTTGACGGTATTCCAATCTTGAATGAATCATTCAAATTTTTCCTTTTCCATTTTCTAGACACATTCTCCATTCAAAATATATTCTGTAGTATATATATATTCTAATATGTTTATGCGAAACTTGAATGCTCACTTTAATGAGAATTCCTGTTACTGTCTTGAAAGCTATCTTTTTAACATGCATATCAATGTTTAGAATGGTTTACATTGCTCTTGTTATGTATTTATCTCTTCGGTATTGCATCTATCTCTTCATAAATCTTTATGTTATTTAGAGTTTATTACATTCGGAAAACTTTCATTGTCCTGTTCCAGATGATATTTCCAGTTTAATTACTGGTCGTAGGTTTCAATTGATATACTTAAATATTATATTCCTAATTAATATAAGAGTTATTTTTTTTTTTTGTCTTTTAAAGAACTGGAACTTCTCTGTCAAAAATAATTATAATTTGAGATGCGTCACTACCAATAATGATATTTTTATATCTTCTCAATATCATACATAAATGTAAAGTTAATGTTCATTCTTCCCACATTTATGCTATAAAAAACTCATGAAATTACAACATTATCAATTCGCTCACATAAAATTTATTAAAAAAAAAAAGCATTAGCAACCCAAAAAATTACTAAAATTCTGGCCTAGAACTCGGTACATTTTTTTTTTTTGGTTGTAATATTTCATTTTTATGACGTTGAAATATTACAAAATTTTAATTTGATGGCGTTGTCCTCAATTCAATTTTATAAATGCATAAAATTTATTAATAAATGAAAAAAATATTTACACCTAAACAAAATTAATTTTGAAATTTTCAAATTCATTAAAATTATCTTTGATATGATATTTTTTGGTAAGTTCATTTACATTTTCATAACATGTCGACTTTTCTTAAGTCTTGACTTTGAAATTTCTGATAATTTAATTTTCATGTGTTTCTTTTGAAAGTACTATATATAAAAAATGAAAAAATATGTACGAAATTAGTTCAGCTAGAATACACAAATCTTTGGTATGGCTTGTAAAAAAAGGGCTAGTTAAAAAAATAATGTTCTATATTTACATTGTGAGAGAAGAAAATTTATTATATTATTTTATTACTAAACAATCAGTAAAAAGAAAATTTAAATATTTTCTTAGTTTAAAATTAAATTATATTTTGTAAAAACATTGTCGTCCGTCGTATATTTTTCAAGTTTTTCCTTTCAGGAAAATTGTTGCCTCTATAAAATCTTTTGGATATTCGCCAACAAATTTCATCTTATTTCATTTTCAATATAAGTAAAATATAAAATAAAAAAATAGAAAAAATGAAAAACATTAAAATTTTTGTATTTTTATAAAATTTTGTTTCTGTATTTTTAAAACAGCGTGAAACATGTGCAGATCATATAATAAAATCAATTTTTATATGAAAATATAAATAATTTAACAAATTATATTCAAACAATTTTTTCAAAATTGATTTCAAGTATTTTAGAGTAAAAATTGATATTAGAAAAAAAAATTATTAGTAAATGGAATTTTTGATGATGTTTACACTCGAACAAAATAATATTATGTTTATGTACCGCATTAATTTTATTATATAATTTTAATTATTATTGGTTTTTACCGAAATACTTTTCGTCCGCTATAAAAAAAAATATATTAGACGCCATTAAGTTTTGGTAAATTGTATTTAGAATAGAGATTTGTAAAGACATTGCATAAACAAAACATAAATTTAGTAAAGATATTGAACCTAATTCCTCCATATAAATTATTTATAACATTCCACAGAAATGGAAAAATATTATTTATATTCTTTCAACAAATATCAAATATTATATAGTTTCTCTCACAATTTATGACATACTTCATAGTTATCATATCAATGGTACGCAACTTCATCGAGTTACTCAAATTATTTATTTAGGAATCTTCTACTTAGATGATAAATTAGATTCACTATGATAAAATCATATCGAAAACTAAAAAAATTGCTAGACTTTATGAAAAGAAAAGCGAAAATATTTTATAATTTATTTCAATCTTTATTCTGTACCCTTAGTCCGTCCTATTTTACAATATTCATGCTCCATCTGAAATCTTTTCTACCAGTTTCATATATAAAGACAATTGAATCAATTCAATATGCCAAGAAAAACTAGTACCAACTACAAAGAGTGTGAAGAGGCAAAGTGTTCAAAAAAATTTAATTTCCACATTTTTTTTAAAATTTACATAGTTAAATTATTGAAACTAATTCCTCTTTCATCTTAGACGAACATTGGACGTTTTAATAGGTAATATTTTGAGGTTATTCCTATAGATAAAAGAATAAAATTATCAACAAAAAGAATATGCTAGGAATGAACGAATTAATAACTGCTGATTCACATTAAACGCTCATCGCACATACTACTCGCTTCTAATACCTCTACTAAACCCACTTTCAAATCCAAATTCTGACATATTTCTTTCGTATTTCTACAAATCAAAATATATAATTTATTGGCCATTCTATAATCATCATCTTAACTTAACATAATAGTGCTAATTTTTATAGATACGGACGATGATAATTTCGAATGTAATCGAATTTTAAAATATAATTTAAAAAATATAATTGTAAAAGAGATTTTTAATCGAATCAAAGCAAACTTAATGTAATTTAATTTTGGATATCATATTCTGGATGAATGATAAATTCATGCTACCTTATATTGAAGTTCATTATAAGCTCAAGTTGAAAGTCTAATCGATTTGTAATAAGTATCACCGAATAAAGTCAATACTGTAGATTATATTTAATTGTAGCAAATTGTAACAAATTTAATTGTAACAATTTCTAAAGGTGCTCGAATAATCAATTTTATTTAATATTCAATTTATAATATTTCAGTTTTTAAATATTTCGTCAGGTCACAAAAGATTGGCTCTTGATTTATATAGACTAAATCGCTGAATAAACTTAAGATTTAATTTTAATTATTTTGTTCAAAGCAAGTGCTTATGAAATTAACGTTTTTTGATAAAAATTCAAACATTTTTTGTCATTTTAAGAAGGACTTTTGTTAGGACAAATATTTGAACTTTTACTTGAGTTTTATATCTGTTTTAATATTCTATTAATTACCCCACGTTTCATGTTCTTCAATTGACAGAATTCATTTTTTTTCTTTTGAAGTACAGAGAACAAAAATGTATATGTATTAATTTCAGCAGATTTTGATTTTTACATCAAAACTTTCAGAAAAATTTCGCAGATCACACATTGAAATCACCTGTGTTAAATGGATCAATAAAATAAGGTGTTATATAAATGATATTATATAAGAATAATGGAACTTTCAAAATTCCCTATGAAATAACATCAATATCTTGTATTTCATCAATATCTCTGTTATCAAGAGTAAATATACCTCAATTTGGCTATAAATAAAATAAAATATATAAATAAAATTGATTAATAATTGCTAAAATAGAATTTCATTATTATTGAACTAAATAAAATTATAAAAATATAATTATTTTAAACGTAATTAATTACACTTGTCTACTTCAGCTACAAATATTAATCATTTTCTTAATAAAGCTAATAAAGAACATATCAAATTTACGAAACAATCAAATAAAAATCTCCAAAAAATTATTTAAACCGGAAATAACTAATTCAAGAATACAAAAATCAGACATCACATAATTTAAATAAGCGCGTTAAATTTTTTTATGTCATTTCCAAAGTGACAAGTCAATTTTTCTTCTAAAATTTATTATATATTTATTTTTGTTTGTCTAAAATTAGTCCTGGGATGCTAGAAAAATACTAAACATAATTATTTTAGATATCGGGAAAATCCTACTCGAGTTTCTCTTGAAGTTCTATATTTGAATCATATTTTGATGATGAAGTAATTTCTTCCACAAATAGAAGAAAACGAAAACTATTTAGTACATAAATATTATAATTATAAATATTCAGAAACATTATATTTTATATATGAATCGCTGGGAATTAAATCTTTAGCTTATATTCCAATATTATTTCTTTATTAAAATAAATCTTCTCTGACTTTTCGTCAATTTCAAATATTTTTGCAGTAATGCATACAATAGTCTGCCCTACTCTTTTTTTAATTGCATTCTATATTAAAGGAAAACCTGAAAAATCGTAAATTAATTTCTTTTTTCTACATAAAATTCGGTCTTTATTAATTTTCCACCATTTGGTCTGATTTTAAATTAACACATTGAAAAAAAGGCGGAAGCAACAAAAGAAAATGCTTCAATTTAAATGAAAATTCTTTGAAAATAACTGTGAATGATGCAGAAAAATCTTGTATTACATGAGTAATAAAATGCCACATGTAAAATATATAACTTTCAAAAAAAAAAAGAATTTTCTTTGTTTTCCTTGTCAATGACGAATTTTCTTAATTTACTACACAGTTTCTTTATTGAGGATTTTATTTCATTTTTACGTTTTAAATTATAGCGATCAGAAAATAAAAGAAAAGTAATTAATAAAAAATTTATTAGATTTATTAGATTATTTTAGAATTCTACAAAAATGTGCTCAACAAAAACAGGTCTTCATACTTAACAAAACCGAGTTACGTATCCTCTGCGATTGCGATGATGTAGCACGAAAAACGTAAGAACAATTGTACGCTTCTACAGACGCCTGGGTATCAACTGAACGAATATTAGTAGATCAGTTTATGCCGTAGTGCAGGGATGCCGAGGTTCTACTTTAAAGACCCCATATTTATCTAATCTAAAATCTAATCTAGTTCTAGTACATACCATCACCCAATACAATTTTAAAGTTTTAATTTCAGCTTCATCAAAGACATTCAGAATTTATTGTCTTTGATTTAAATCTGTTTTAATATGGAGCGTGAAATTTTGTAAATAAGACCGAGTTGTGCTTTAACGCTTGCGGAAATTTATTACCTTACAAACGTTTTTTATTAACATAACCATTTTTAATTAAATTGGCTGGATTGTCTACAGGTCTATTTCTGAAGAATCGAAATTTACGGGTTATAGACAATCCAGACAAACACCTATAAAAGTGTGAGGAAATTTTATACATAATTACGAGTAAAATTCCTCGCACTGTTAAATGGTTCCGATTGATCAATCGAAATCAGTAAATTTGGACTCTTTAAAGAATTCAACTAAATATTTGTAAAGACGAGCGAAAACAGCTACCCAGCAGATATACTTTTGAATTAATTTTTAGTATTACATCAATTAAATATATCTTATTTAATATTTCATTTATTTTTCATTACAGACACAAAATAATCCTTCTATCACCTATAAAAGTCATGTGACAAAAGTGTTTAAAAAATGCCTAATTTTTATTATTTAATTTTATTTAAATTATTATGAGTAACAAGAGTAAATCGAATGGAGGTAGTAAACAAGCAAGTGTCAGCACTTCGCTCTACAGCAATGAGGTAAATAAAATAAAATAATTTATTATAGATTTTTTCTAATCAATTATTTCAATTTTTAGCAAACAACAATTACAAAACAACGACAAAGATCATCATCAGCTTTGCCAACATTTTTCCGATGGTTTAAAAAATCAAATCACCGTAAATCATCATCATCTGATAAAAATAATGAAACATATTTTAGTAGTACATCATCAGCTATAGAAACATTAAATTACGATAGTTATAGTAGTCGTGATTCATTAAGTCCATCATCTAGTCCAAGACTTGGTCATCAACAAAGATATAATAATCATATTAATAATTTTAAAAATAAGAATAATATAAATGATCATTTATCACCTAGTATTAGCTGTGATAGTGTTATAAGCACATCTACAACAGGTTTTGCCTTTATAAGGCCAAATAATTATCGACCAAATGGGGATGCTGAAGAAGTAATATAAAATTTTATTCTTATTTCAAATGTTTTTCATATATTTTAATTTGTACTATTATCTTTTAGCCAAAAATTTTAATTGACAACGGACCTGATACAGATTCAATACAACGACGTATGAAAATTTATAATACAAATTGTTTTCCATCATCAAATGAGAATGATAGCAATAAAAGACCAGAAATAAGTTTAAGACGTAAATATTTTTTATATGGTCATTCCGACACAATTAGATCAAATAATATTTATCAAAATCATAATTCATTTGCGGCAGGCGATAGACTAGAATTGTCTGGAAATTACGATAACGTTAATTATTTAGATTATAGTTTACCAAATATTGGTAATAATCATCAAATTGACCGAAATTCTAACGAATCAAATATACAACAAATAATCAATACACGTCGTGGACAACGGCAACGTCGAACTGTTAGTGATAGTTCTAAGGATAAAAAATCGGGAGCTTATGTACATGTAAAAGGTAAACGAAAAGCTCCAGATCCTCCAACTACAAATTGTTCAATTTATGAAACTCCACTTAGAGATAATAGGCAATACAGAACTTTAACACCACTCTCGACATTAGGTCGAAAAAAACGTAAAGCTCCACAGCCACCAATTAGATTTTCAACACCAACATCATCAATTAGTTCACCACCAACATCGTCATTAAGTTCACCCAGTGAAGAGCTAGCAAATTCAATATTATCTGAAGGTTTATTAGACGATAAAGATATCAAAGCTATTATAGACGGTACGGACTCGAATAATTTAAATCAATCAAATATGTCTTTTTCAACAACTTCGAACGGTAATATATCAGAGAGTATGTCAAATCCTACATCACCAATTCATAAATTATCGTCTTCAATTAATGGGCATTTAAGTGATCCAACAAGTCCAGCATCACCAATATCGCTACGACCTTGGTATAAACGTTCAATTACAACTAATCGTGATAGTGTTATACCGTTCAAAAGAGAAATAGTTTTGCGTACAATGGAAAAACGTAAAGGAAAACAGAAGGAACAACCAATCCTTCCAGATGTGAGTTATAGTAGGTCATCCACATCATCATCGATTTTTGATAGTGGTAGTAAATTTGGATTTTTTTCAAAACACAAAGATAATACTGCAAGTGAAGACAATCGCGGCAAGGATAATCAGAAAGAAAAACGTAAATCTGGTATTGGTATGCCAAATATAAGTGAATTAGATCGTGAAGCAGCGGAAATAATTAGTAAGGAAAAAGCTGGTCTAACACCATTAAATGGAGCTGATGATGATAAATATTATAAACCTCCGGAACATTTGATTTTACAACAACAGATGTTTGAATCGAACCGAATAGAAAAAGATGCAAAAGACAAAGAGAAAGATAACTCAGAAGAAATGGAAGAAACTGCAAAATCTACAAAAGATTTAATATCGAAATTTGAATCTAGTTCGAGTTCACCGAAAATTAATTTGAATACTTCATTTATAGGAAGAATAGAGAATTTCGTGGATACTAAAGATAGTCCAAATAAAAAAAATGAAGAAAATATTAAATTAGTTAAAGAAATAATTAAACTATCACCAACTTACACAAGTAATATTAGGAATGATAACAATATCGTAGAAGATAGTTCAACGAAAATTTCTGCCACTGAAAATATTTCTTCAGTAATTGAAGCTAATAAAAGTAATGAAACCCACGAAGAGCTCTCGACAGGTCTAATAAAAATGACTTGGTCGTGTCCTTTTTGTACACTAGAAAATCCAAATTGGAGGATAATTTGTGAGGTATGCGAACGATTAAAACCATATGAAAAAATTACTAATCAATTGAATATGGAGAAGAGTTCATCACCGAAATTTGCTAAAAAACTTATCCAATTAACTGATAAAAATGTTGATAAAAAATCTTCTTCAGAAGTCTTATCAAATTCAGACTGGGAAAAGAAAACTGAAAAAGTGAAAAAATATTTTCAACCACGTCCAACTACTCCACTAACAAAATCACCTTCTGAGACATCCGTCAGTAGAAAAGTGGTAAATAAATCACCATCTCCTAGTAAGTTACCAATTTGTAATTCACCAAAATTATCACGTACACGTTATCAACAATATGATCAACAAGAATCAAAATCAACAAGTTCTAGTAATCAATTTAAATTAAATAATAAAATTATCGAGGAGAAAGAATTAATTAAATCAGGTTCTGATGAAAATAAAGAACCGCTTTTAGATAAGTCAGCTGTAACTACAACAGTTACACCAGTTTTTTATGCAATCACTGAAACTGCAAATAAAAACAATATTGAAATGACGAAATCTAAAACGGATATTGATTTAGAAGAAATACGAAATGCAAGACTGGCAAAATTTTCACCTAACAAAACTGATAATGTTAATGGATGTGAAATAGAAGTCACCGAATTAGCAACGTCTCCAAAATCCTTAATAAGCAAAAATAATAATAGTACTGAAACAGAACGGGAGAAATCGACAACACCAGTTCAAAATGATAATAATTTACTTATAAATGATTCCAACTTATTGGAAATTGAGAAACAAAGATTACGTGATAAAATTCGTGCTATGAATGCTAAAGCTATGGCAGATAATTATCCCGTTAATAGAAATAGTTTATCAGTTGAACAAATAAATATACCAGCAGATCAACCAATACCACCACAACGGTCAGATAAAAGTCGTGCCAAGAAAGTATCTGAATTAACTGACAGTAATTATGCAATTCCGTCACCGCAAACTAGTAAATTAGGAGCTATTAAAAAAGTTTTCACAAAAACTTCAAATTCGAAAAATACGAAATCAATTTTACAAACAAGTCAAAGTAATTCTATTGAAGATAATTTTTATGCTGTTGAAAATAATAAACCAAAAAAAGTATCATCATCAGCTCAAACTGCTGGAATGGTTAAAAAACAAATTAATAGTGATAATAGTGATGCCAAAATTTATGTTAATCTTAATAAATCAAATGTAGAATCTGATGCAATTTATGAAAATATTCCAACATATGAAAATCAAATTTTTGGACAATCAAAATTATTAGATGATAAATTTAATGAAATAAAAACAGAAGAATATATTAAATTATCGGATATTGATAAAGAAGAAGTTAAAGAAATTAGTAATCAATTAAAATCTGCTGAAGGTTTAAATGATTTTAAGGCAACATTAAAAAATTCAAAAACTGTAAAAAGTATAAGTCGAACAGATACTTTAGTTTTAAATAAAATTATGAAAAATTTAGAAGTGGCAATTTTTAATGGTAAACATGAAGTAGCTGCTAAATTAGCAATGGATTTGGCTAAAATGAAAGTACAATTACAAGTAACAAAATTAAAGAAAAATGATGAACGTAAGAAGAATGACGAAATCACTGAAAAACAAAATAATAATGTTGATAAAACAATTATGTAAGTTTTTATAGTACTAATTTTAATATATTTAAATTATGTTTCAAATAATATTCCATGTTATAAATTACAAATATCAAAATAAAACTATTTGTCTGGCTTAAAAATATGTAATTTATAATAGTTTTTAATATGTATAGAATAATATTTATAAAAAATAACATAAGAAAAAAAGTAAAACATAACCAAATTAATATGCATAGTAGTTCCTTACTAATAGGCATTTGTATGCCATATGATCTGACCATTTATATGGAATATTCTTTAATAAAAATGTTATAATTCAATAATATTTTAAATATGCAGGGCCATCCAGCAAATGAAATGCAAAATAAAAGCAACTTTGTATAAAAGCAAAAACTTTGTACCTATAGAAAGAGAACGAAACTCATATAAAAGTTTTTATTGTGGGATTTATAAGTTCCAAATTTTCATCCATACAAAAACTTTTATATAACTTTTGATCTCTTTCTATAATGTACCATTATTTTGTTCTACTTTTCTTTCATTAAATTATTAACACGTGTAGTTATGGTTAATTATCGGTGAACATATCATGTTAAATAAATATTGAAATTAAATATATAAATATATTTTGTAATGACTATCTACTAACCAATGCCACACAGTAGAAGAAATTTGAATTATAATAGCTGCTCTATTTTGTTATCTCCTTAACCTTAATTGAAATCAGCACTTCTTTAACAACTGAAACATGATTATAAATTAAACACAATAGACAGTCAAACATGAAAACATTACAAACCAAAATTAACTTAACTATACTACAAAAGTTATTAAAGAATTGATTGTATGCCTTTGCCTTCCCCTTCATGTATTTGTAGTAAGTAGTATTAGTAATAAAAAATTTAAATTATGTATAGGTATTTTGTGATTATATTTAATTTATTAAAAAAAATATATTTAAGGGGAACTCCCCAAATTTAAAATCTTAATAATCGAAAATATTTTATTTCTGTGTATAATAATTTTATGAATATACATATTATATTCAGCTTCAGTACATAAATATAATTGTTACAGATAAGACATATTTCTAATTTAAACTAAAAACTATAAAAAGTTAGAACAAATTATTATTTTATTTAATAAACAAATAAAGATTAATTATTAAATAAATTTCAATTGAATTATATACATAAACAAATTCATAAATTATAAAAATTGTTCATTTAATATTTTCTGTTCAGAATTGATATGTTCGTAGAAGATCGTATTTCACAAAAAGGTCCAATCCAAATAACTATTCAACCATTAATGACAATTAAAGAATTAAAATTAAAAGCATTTAAAGATTTTCATATACCAATTGATTTACAACGTTGGCTTATTAATGATCAACTTTTATATGATGATAATCGTACTTTATTAGATTGTGGTGTTAAAGATAAATCAGCTGGACTTTATTTGTATATAATTAGACCACCAGCAACAACACAACAAAATCAACAAAATGAAATTAATTTTAAATTACCAGAAACATCTAAAGCAAAACCAGAAGAAGATGATTTTAGTAGTAGTGATGGTGGTAATAGTACTGATTCACATAATGGTACAATAATTAGTATTGATGATAATATAAAAGGTGCATCTGCTTTGGCAGTTAAATCTGAATCTAAATTACAACCAAATCAAAATCAACAACATAAAGAAATTACAAAAACTGTAGAGAATTCGACATGGGAATGTACAATTTGTACATTAATAAATGCACCATTAGCATTAGCATGTTCAGCTTGTTCTAGGGCTAAACCATTATCATTAGAAGAGAAATCTAGTATTTCAGAAGAATTAAAGAAATTTCTTGGTGGTAATAGTTGTATTAATAGCAACTTTAATAATAATAATAATAATAATGTATTGAATAGTGATAATTTACTTAATATACGTCCAATTGAAAAGAGAAATGATCTCAATAAAAAAAGTCCAAATCGTAAATCAACTGATATTTATAATATAATTGAAGAAATTATTAAACCACCAGAACAAAATATTATTATACAATCTGTAATGGCACCATCAGTTGCAGTTGTAGCTAATGTTATGACTACAACATCTATAAAACCAACAAATGTACCGATTAAAAATATTACACCAAAAAGATTAGCACCAAATCCAAATATAACAAAACCAAATATTGTAGCAGAAATTAAAAAAGTACCACCACAACAAATTGGATCTGTTGGTAATAATATTAGTAGTAGCAGTAGTGCTTCTGTAATTAAATCTACTAATAATAATAATATTGTATCAACAAGTACTAAAACAAATCCTTCAAAATATACTGCAAATTTTTCTAGTCCTAATATAACTAAATGTAAATATCGTGGTGTCGATAATTTTAATCCTTATCGAAAAGATGGAACTGAACCAATTCCAATATTTAAAAATCCAGTTCTGACAAAACCACAACAACAGCATACTTCAACTAAAAATGATATAAGTTTAATGTTAAAAACACCATATACAATTAGTCATTATATGGAAATTTTAAAATTGGACACCACTGATGTCGTACGTAATTCAGAACCATTTGATTGTCCAATTTGTTTGACCAAATTTCAGATTGGTGAAGGATGTGTTTTGCGTGATTGTTTGCATACATTTTGTCGTGATTGTTTAGCTAGTACAATACAGTATAATGAAGAAGCTGAAATTAAATGTCCATATGCAAATCGTGATTATAGTTGTGACAGTGTGTTACAAGAACGTGAAATTCGATCACTTGTAACATTGGAAATTTATGAAAAACATTTAGCAAAATCTGTCCGATATGCTGAACATCAAATACAAAATGCATTTCATTGTAAAACACCAAATTGTCGCGGTTGGTGTATTTATGAGGATAATGTTAATCAATTTAAATGTCCTGTTTGTCGAATTACAAATTGCTTAACATGTAGAGTAAGTCTATAGTTTTATATATTTTTTATATTATATTTATTATTCAAATTATTGAACTAAAATTTAATTCATTTACAAACTACTCATTTAGGTAATTCATGATGGATTAACTTGTAAACAGTATCAAGATCGATTAAATACAGATTGCGATAGTAATGTAGATGCTAAACGAACTAAAGAAATGCTTAGTGAAATGGTTGATAAAGGTGAAGCAATGAACTGTCCAACATGTCAGGTAATAATTAATAAATTTATAGTTCTATATATGAAAATAAATGCTAATTTTTTATTTTTGAAGGTGATAATGATGAAAAAATGGGGTTGTGATTGGTTAAAATGTTCAATGTGTAAGACTGAAGTTTGTTGGGTAACCCGTGGACCACGTTGGGGTGCTGCTGGTAAAGGTGATACATCTGGTGGATGTAAATGTGGTGTTAATGGTGTTAAATGTCATCCAAAATGTAATTACTGCCATTAAACAATTGTTAAAAATCTCTACATCAAGAATATGAATTTTCAAAATACGAATTTTGTAATTATAAAGAAATTATATGAAATAAATATTATATAAAATATAAGTTTTGCTAAAATATAAATAATAAAAATATATATGAATAAGTTACTATACTTTTAAATAATTGAAATAATAATAATTTGTGTGCGAATTACGAATGCTTTAAAAAAATTGATAAATTCTTTACATTTATATAAAATGTGTTAACTTTCGAAAAACCAAATAAAATATAATAAGTTTTTTGAGATAATATAATTTTATTGTTTTACTTACTGGATATATTATTGTTAATATAAATTAACTCCTCCTAGAAGCTAGAAACTATTAGAATGTAAAATTAGAAGAACATAATTGAACATCATTTCGGAGAGATGCTTAAATTTTTAAATATCTAACAGGCGGAATAGCGATAAACCACGTGCATGGGTATTATACTTTGAGTAAAAAAAATTTACTTCGTATGCGAAGCTTTGTTTTCCAGTTAAAAACTGATATATTCCGAATCTATCTACAAAATAAAACTAACTTAATATATTTTGGTTCGTAACTTAAGAATTCAACAGATCAAGAGCCGAGTTTGGGTGTCCTTAGTTAATGAACGATTAGCCATTAAAATAAGCAATAAAAGGTTTCTGTTTTTTTAGAGACTTGGAATGAATCTACAACACTTTCAATTTAAATCTTATTTTAATTTAAAATTTTGTCAAAAAAATATTATATATATTGTGAATAATTTTACTACTGCCTGAAAATATGCAATTTTTTTACGCTTTTATTTTGTCGGATATGACTGTAGTTGTAGGTATATGTAGAAATATCGTACGAAAAGTTCAGAACAAAAGTCATACGAATGATCTGATGAAAAATTTAATCAAAAGCATTGTTAACGGAAAACTTTGATTTGTTTTGAATCTAATAAAAGATTCCGAAGGCTATTAAATTGATAATATTTATTTAGTTATCAGATATTATGAAAGGTATCATTTTTATACAACAGAAACAGAATACCGCAGTAAATAGAATTGGAATTATACATCCATTTAATATTACTATCCCTGTAGTAAAATGTTTTATTAATAAACAAAAATACTAAAAAAATCGCTTTTCCAACCCAATACTCAATTCACCCAACACACACAAGGAACAACTGTTGACGGTGCTTTGCGGTAAAGTTGTTTCTCAGTCTATCAATTCATGTTTATTCGTATTAAAACAACGGTAAAATTAGTAAAGGGAAATGTAAAAACAAAAACACAATTATAAATTTAATTGTGAATTGCAAAGTAAGAAAAAAAATTGTATACGTTTATTTTTGTGAGTGTTGATTAATCGTTTATCTTTGAATTTGAATGAATTATTTTTTAGTGATTATTCAATATTCAACTGTTATCAGTAATACTAGAAAAGATTGCAATATACTTGGATAACAATAAAATACTAGAAATTGTACTGAATAAACGCTAACGCACTCAAAGTAAAAAATACAAGATAAGATATTTTTTTAAAGTGTACTGCGTAAAAATTAGAAATGTCAATCTTTTAATATCAGACTCTATCTAAAACGTTGCATTCATTATTCCAAGGAATAGTGAATTAAAAATTTAATTCAAACTTTATTGTGTTAAGTGTTTGTGTTAGATATTAAATTAAATTTAAACTATACACTATCTACTATCACTATCAGATTGTAATTGTATAGTATATATTTATTTTACAAAAACTTTATTTCTCTGGGAATCCCCGGAATTATGTTGTTATATCACTATATACTCTAAATTTCACGAATTCTATGTATATTTATAAATCAAGCGACATTACGATTACGTAATTTAGAATATGTTTGTTTATATAATGTAAAAATTTGTGCTGACGACGGCTGGATTAACTTAACCAATATTTTTTATAGCTGTTCATGTTTTTTTCTTCGAGAAATTTTTTGTAGTTTAGTTATAAGATAAAACTCGGAGCGGCACTACGATAAAATTTTAATTTAAATTTTAAGAGTATAATTTATATTTAACTGCAAAATAATACAATTTGTTTGCGTCACAATTAAAAGATGTTAGTAGGTGAAGAACAAGAACAGCTTACACAAAAAGACCATTTGGAAATAACAATTGAACCTTTAATGACTTTCAAAGAATTAAAATTGAAAACATTTCTGGATTACAAAATACCAATTGATCTACAACGATGGCTAATTAACGATAAACATTTAAATGATGATGATAATTTATTTGATTGTGGTATTACTGATGAATCAGTTGGTCTTAATTTATATATAAATAATCAATCAAATCAGGAGGATCAACAAATTAAAGTAAAATTTAAAATAATAAATACAGTGTCTGAAACAGAATTACTTCAAAATGATATTAATCATAGTGAAAATAGTACAAATACTATAGAAATTGATATTAATAGTGAAGATGATCTATTGAACCAAGCAGCTGCTTTACCATGTCCAGATACAATAATACCAGAATTACTACGACAACAAGAAATAGAATTTTGGAAATGTCCATTTTGTACATTTATAAATAAACAATTAGCATTAGCATGTTCAGTTTGTGGTCAGGAAAAGCCATTATCTGTGTTTAATATGGATTTCCAACAACAGGAAATTATAGAATTAGAGAATTCTTCTTGGAAATGTTCATTTTGTACATTCATAAATCCACCATTAACATTAGCATGTTCAGTTTGTTTTCACGAAAAACTATTATCTGGAGGGGAAAAATTTAGTATTTCGGAAGAATTGAAAAATATTCTAAATGATGAAAATGGAATTTATAATCAATTAGATGTTAATAATATAGTTGATGGTATAATTAATCCAACTGCAGAAGAAAATCTTACTGTAACATCATCGGTTATACCTACAGAACCAGCAATTCCAACAATGTGTCATTATATCCAAATATTAACTTTAGATACAATCAATATTGTACAAAATACTGTATCATTCGATTGTCCAATATGTTTCATAAATGTGGAAGCTGATGAAGGATGTGTTTTGCGTGATTGTTTGCATACATTTTGTAGAGATTGTTTGGCTAGTACAATACAATATAGTGAAGATGTTGAAATTAAATGTCCATATGCTAATGGTGATTATAATTGTGATAGTTTTTTGCAAGAACGTGAAATACGATCACTTGTAACACAAGAAATTTATGATAAACATTTAGCAAAATCTGTTCGATATGCCGAACATCAAATACAAAATGCATTTCATTGTAAAACGCCAAATTGTCAGGGCTGGTGTATTTATGAAGATAATGTTAATGAATTTCAATGTCCTGTTTGTGAATTTAAAAATTGTTTAAAATGCAAAGTAATAAAATATACATTACTACTATATTCTAAATAAATTCTACTAACATTTTTCTTAAGGTAATCCATAATGGTCTAACATGTACCGAATATCAAGATGAATTAAATAGAAAAGGTCAAGTTAAATTAGAAGTTCAACGAACTAATGAAATGATTGACGAAATGGTTAATAACGGAAAATTCATGAAATGTCCAACATGCAAGGTAATTGAATGTCGTTTCACAAAAAATGCGAAAAATTAATTTAAATAATTTACTAAGGTGATATTAGAGAAAATGTCAGGTTGTGATTGGCTTCGATGTTTTTTCTGTAAAACTGAAGTATGTTGGGCAACACGTAAACCACGTCGAGGTCCAAATGGTTGTAATTGCGGTGTTGCTGGAAAATGTCATCCAAATTGTAATAATTGCCATTAAATTTTTAAACAATTCTAATTAGATATAAAAACTAAACAACAAAATAATTTGTAAATCAAAATTTCAAATAAAGTGATGAAAATATATGAAACAATATTGATATAATAATTCTTTTTCAATGATTAAATGTAAAACACTCTACATAGACATGCTTTTCATTATTTAACGGACTTTGAAAATAATAGGAATAATTTTAGAAATTTAAAGTTTTCTAATAAAAACACTTTTGATTTACTACATATGAAATATTATATCTAGAACTAATATAAAAAAAAATTAAATTAAACAATACATCGTTAATAAATAAATGATTAAACAATTAACTAAAATTAAATGGACATCATTAGAATCTGTATTATCTGCAGTGATTAGGAATTCATGTTGTCGGTCTTCTACAGTTTAAACATAATTATTTTGAAGAAATTGATAAAAACAATATTAATTCTTTATTGAAATTTTTATTCATTACAAAATAAACAGGGCAATATGATATTTTATGTTTCTTTTTGTTTTATAATTATAAATAATTTTGTATATTTATTTTTTTTAAATATGTTTCCAGCAATTAAGAAGAATAGGAAACTCGGTAACAGCAAATTTATATCTGGAACTGATGAATTTAAACAAAATATATTTTTATTGTTGTCTCCAAATTTTGAATACATAATTTCTTTGCATATTTGTAGATTTATCTCCATAATCAATTTTCTTTAAACACTTTCAATTGAATAAGTTTTTTTTTTAGTTAATCGGAATTGTTCTTTACGAAATTCTTTTAAATAAATGAAATTATCATTTTGTGAAGTTCTTTTTTTCTAACGTTTTTAAGAAATTTTTTATGCATAAATTTCTTATCGTTTTATTAAATGTGTTAGCGACATTTGTTGTTCTTATTATATTCCATCATCGAACTGATAATAAAACCATACACCACCGCTAATGTAGAAAAACCGCATTCTCCCGGAAACAATCGTACTAAGAGTAGCAGATGATAACTGGTAGCAGAGTAGTTTTAATAAGTTTTTTTTTATAATATTCTGTTTTCGCCTTCTGATAAAATATAGTTGATATAATATTGTAATAGTAGAATTTTTTTTTTTTGGATTTATTATTTAATGGTTTGTTTTTAAAACCTTTTTTTTTTAAATATTTAAATTTATAGATATTTTATTTAAATAAAATCTAAACTAATTATATATATTTTTCAAATGATTTTTGTTTATTATATTTTTTTTGTAAACAAAATTTTGTAACTTTACGTGATCTTGAAATTTATTATTTTTGAAGACTTCTAAAGTTCAAGGATAATGTGAAATAATGATAATAAACAAAACAGAAAAAAAAAAAAAGAATTATGGAAAAATGATCTAAAAAAATATTTTAAATGTGATTTTTCTTAAAATCAATTTTAAAATATTATTTAATCAAAAAAATCACATTTTCACTGTTTTAATGCTAATGATCCTAAATAGTCAATATATAACTTTAAAATTTTCTCATTTATAATTTGAAGAAAATGTTTAAAGCTATAAATTTCCAAAAAAAAAACGTTTCTTAAAGAATTTTTGAACTAAATAAAGAAAAATGAAAAGGTTAATGTTAAGCAAAAAAATTTTTTTTTTAAAAAAAATCCACAGACCCATTAAATTTTTTTTTGTATGTTTGTATAATTTTTAAATTGTGTCCCCACCCACCTAAAAAAAACTCACCAACCCCGCACAGTAGAGATACCTAGAAAACCTTTGACCAATAGTAGAACACAATTGATATTGTATTATTATTTTTTTGTTTTCCATACTTTTAGGTTCATTTCAAATATATTTTTGTATGTTTGTAATTTATTTGATATTCTCTGTGTTCAATTCATTCATTTCTTACTTGCGAGTCTGTGGTAATTTTTCTATTATTTTGTTGAGTTATTTTAATAGCGACGCCTGTCCCTACTACGTGTTCGTTTGTCCCTACTACGATCATTTGAACGTTCACGACGTCTTTCACGTTCTCGTTCTTTTTCACGTTCTTTTTCTCGTTCACGTTCTTTTTCACGTTCCTTTTCTCGTTCTTTACGATTTTGTTCATGTTCCTCCCAACGTTTACGACGTATTTCTTCTTTCTCGGCAATCTACATTTGAAAAAAATTATAAAAACAAGAAATCAAATGATAATTTATAGTCCAATAAATAATTTAAACTAATTAATTTTTTTTTTTTTTTAAAAAAATACCTGTTCTGGCGTTAATGGTAACCAATAAACACATGGTGTCACTTTGGTTTTTCTAAACAGATCATCGAGAAGTCGAAGTGGAGGATCATTTTCTTTCTTTTTTTGTTTTCTTGCTGTACAATAAAAATAAATTAGGTGTCAATAAAATTGATATTGTTTCTTAAAAAAATAGAATTTAGAATATTTAATTATACGGTTTTTTTTATAAGGCGAATAAGAAAGAGTTTTATTTATTATTGTTTAAAATAACTAATAATGGAAGGTAGGAAAATATAAGAATCCAAAAATTATGTTTAGAGATTTTTATGCCGTATTTACTTTTAAAGGTCCAATTTGTAGGAAATTAGGGCAAAATATTTAGGTTGAAATCCCTCTGGCAATACAGTGTAATGTTTTTATTATTGAAACAGTAACAAGTTATATTTGATTATAATAAAACTAAGACATCCAGGAACTTTTTAACTACGACTATTAAAACCTTTACATTTTAATATATTTTCTTACCTGGAGACGCGCTATTACTTCGCCTTCTATCTTTATAATTATCCCTATCATTGGAATGACGTCTTCTATCTCTATCACGATCTCGATCCCGATCACGTTCACCGCCATTACCTCCTCCACGATCATTACGATCTCTATCCTGACGATCATTACGCATATCTCCACGATCACCACCTCCTCCGCGACGTAAATCACCACCATCACCACGTTCCCGCATTCTATTATTTTCACGTTCAAATTCCTCCTTTTTACCAACATCCCATTCACGAACTGGTCTACTCACCTGAATCTCCTAATAATAATAATCAAATAAATATGGAGTTAATTATCAAAAACTTAATTAATTATATATATTTACCTTCTTTTCATCAAAATCAAATCTTTCCTTATCCCAACCGGTACCAATAATACGATTATCCCTGGATGAATCATTGCCAAATTTGGGTGTTGTATCTTCAATTGTTGAAGCAATTGCTTTAGCCATTGCTTGATCACTACCAAAATCAACACATAAACATTTTGGATTTGATGCTGGCCAACGAACGCCATGTAATGCATGACGTGTTTCAATTGCTTCACTACAAAATGTCATAAAATTATAAAAAAAATATTCATAATAAAAATATTGATTGTAAATAACTTACTCTTCATTTTCATATTGTACAAAACATTTTGATTTAATACGATCAATCCAAAAACCATTTTCAACAATTTTACCAGTTCTTGCTAACAAACCTTTTAATTGTAGGACAGTAAATGGCCTTACTAAATTTGTTATATATAAAATACTACTACAATTATTTTTTGGTGGACTAGGTGGTCGCTGTTGGGTTGGTAATTGTGATGTAACTGTTGCTATATTACCAGTAGTTGCAACAGATATTGATTTACCTTTATCATCATCATTAATAATTGAAATTTTGCGATTTGTCGATATGCTAGATTGTTTATCTTCATTGTTTATAGTCGGATTTATACCACTAGATGTATTGTTATTACGTTTATTATCGTTACGATCATATATTATATTACGATGATGTTCAGATTTCGAATCTTTTTCAGTACGACCACTACCGCCTTCACGATGTTCTTTATCTTTATTACTATTATCCTTGCTACGTTCACGAATTTTCGAAAAATGTTCTTTATCTTTAGTTGCTTCACGATATTTACTATTTGTTGGATGTTTTTGATGTTCATGTTCTTCAACAACAATAACTTTATCTTCAAGTGCAACTATTGAAACATCTTCTTCTGGTTCTGGTGATGAATCTAATTTAACATCACTTAGTGGTACTGGATGAACATCAGAAATAAGATTTTTCAATGAATCTGTTGATATTGCTAAAACTGGTGTAGTTTCAGATGTTTTACGTGATAACCAACGACGTTTTCGTGTTGTTGAAGTAGAAATAATTGTAGTATTTTGTGGTTTTTCTGCTGTTTGATTATTATCTGTTGAAATTTCAGCAATAGATTTGTTATTTTCTGATTTATCTTTAGCATTATTTATTTCTGTGTCAGTTTTTCGTTCTTTTGGTGGTGAAACTGAACGTTTTCTATTATCATTTTTTTCAGGTTCTGTTTTTTGTACGTTATCAGGCGGTCTAACATCAAATCGACGTCGTCGTGGTTTATCCTCTTTTACTGGTGATAATTTTTTAAGATCTGAAGATGATATTTCTTCTGAAATCACTTTTGGTTCATCTGTATCCATTTTTATATATTCTTTGGGAACTGAATCAGTATTTTTTTTATTCTCCTCTACTTTTGAAATTTCCTCTATTACTGATGTATTTTCAATTTCCATATTTATAATTTTCTCTGGAGATTCTTCATTATTTTCCAAATCTAAACTTTCTTTTGTTATGTTGGAAATATCTTCAATAGAAGAATAATCAATTTCTGGATTAATCGAAATATTATTTGAATTATCATTGCTTTCTGACATGATTTTATCATCATTTTTCAAACAAAAATCTGAAGATATTGATTCATCGTTTTTAATAACAATTACTTCGGTTTGCTCTTCGGCTTCTTCTTGACTACCATTTTCTTCTGTAATTGTTGGTATTATTGATGTTGCTGGCGCTGATGTATCATCACTTCCTGTTACAGAATTATTTGTATTACGTCTACCACGTTTGCCGCGCTTTGAAGGGCTTTTAGCTGGGGTCCTTGATTGACGTTTACTTCTAGATCCTCCTAAAGCTGCTAGAGGCAATCCATCATCATCATTACTATCACCACGTTCTGAACTAGAATCGCGGCGAGTTTGAGGTGTTTTTTCGTTATCAACCTCAATTTCTTTTTCGCTTACCTTTTCATCAGGATGACTCTGCTGCATCATCTGCTTTTGCTTCTCATCATCAACCAATGTTGTTGCTGAAGTTGTTTCTATATCTGGTGTTGGTGATTTCCTCCCACGACGTGTAGTACGACGAGTTGTTGTACTGGCTGGTGAAGAAACATCAGTTGCCCTAGTTCGATCACTTTTCCTACGCATTTTTCAATAGTTACAGTTAACTAAAATAAAATTTATAAATTTAGTATATAAACATAAAAAAATATAAAAAATTATTGCCGGCTAAGATTTCGATATTCGCTTTGAAAAAAATTAGATAGAAAATATACAGACCGATTATTAAGCACGCCATTAAAATTGATTTTCTTACCTCAATTTTTACAAAATTACTTCGATTAGAATTACTATATTTGATATTTTAAATTCAATAATTATGATTTCTTGACTTTATTAATAATATTATTATCAATAATTTAAGAAAATTTACACTAATTTTAGAATCAATTAAAATAAAAGTTGTAAATTCTCTCTTCTACCATTTTGGAATCAAATGAAAATTGAAGAATTGAATTGATGAAATTGAAATCTGAAATGTGATGTATGTGAAGCGAAAATTTCTTACACCCAGTTAGCAGAAATGAACCGGTAAAAAGATTGTATGTCCGTAACATATTATTAAGCGAATTTATAAAAAATTATGTTACAATATATTTTTTAAATATTGAAAGTTTTAGGTTTATTATATATAAAAAAAGGACTATTCGTTATTTATGCATTCATAAAATATTTAATTGTTAATAAAAATTAGTATAAAATCGTTGTATTTAGGAAAAGTATGGTATGATAAATCAAGTTGTACATAATTTCACTCTAGTGTACCTATTATGGCTAGGTGAGAATTGGGAACACATCACAAAGAACTTGTTTTATGTATCGTGATATTACTATAGATAACCGACAAGATTTACCCTTCTTAGACACAATTTCCGGGATTTTCGTTGAAATCGCATATAAAAATTGTGACTATCCCGGTGATAATTATATTAAGCCGCGTTATATTAAATAAAAATTTTCAAAGTTATCTTGTATAAAAATAAAATTATATAGTTTTACTAAATGAAATAAGTACAAGGCTTGGAAGTATCCATTAATTATATCTAATTTGCAGTCTTCTACTATAAATCAAACAAATTTGTTATTATTTTTATATAAATACCTGAGTGACATATACCGCTCACGCCGTGAATGCGTGCCCCAAACCCATAGTAGTTATGAAATGTAAATAAAATGAAATATGCCAAATTACTTTATGCTTTTCCGGCTTTTCCGCATTTTCCGCTACCAAAAATGGTTCTATATCAACTTTTTGCCGCGTTGCTGTTGAAATGAAATACTGATTCAAGCGCTGCAGATACAACGCGGCAATTCTAGTCGGATCTGCGAACCGGTTAATAATTTTTTTTTATTCTTTCGATGTCGATGAGTTGTCAAATAACTGTCAATACAATGAATAATATTTTTTATCTCTATGAAAGCCGAACAAATTTCTAGTTTTTATATTAAATTAAAAAAAAATCAAATATATAAATCATTATTAAAATGTGGTCTGATACATTATTAATAGTTTTTATTTCAATATGTACAGCTTTCCTGGGCGAAGGTATTTTGGTTTTTAGTTTAACACAGAAAATATTAATTTGTTAAATATTATAGGTCTGACATGGGTTCTTGTCTATCGTACAGAAAAATATCAAAAATTAAAAGGAGAAGTTGAAAAACAAAGCAAAAAATGTAAATATATCATACTTTATTAATATTTTAAAACGATGTTGTATAAAATAAAATATATAAT
The DNA here is from genome assembly GCA_963920725.1 of Rhamphomyia laevipes. Taxonomy (NCBI): domain Eukaryota; kingdom Metazoa; phylum Arthropoda; class Insecta; order Diptera; family Empididae; genus Rhamphomyia; species Rhamphomyia laevipes. Next base: position 43,692,805 of record OY987258.1, on the reverse strand, counting down.
TTTTTTTATTGTAGTGGAACGTAGAAAAGAAATTCATGGAGATTCTATGGATAAATCCCATAAGAAAAAAATTGAACGTGACGAAGAAAGATTAAAAAATAATAATCGTGACTTATCATTAGTTAAAATGAAATCAATGTTTGCAACTGGTTTTGCATTTACAGCTTTATTGAGCATGTTTAATAGCATGTAAGTAGCAAAAAAAAAAAAAAACGAAAAAATGATTTCAACCAAAGTAAATTTTTAAAATTTTACTAGTTTTGATGGTCGTGTATGTGCACGTCTTCCATTCTTACCCATATCATGGATTCAAGGTTTAAGTCATAGAAATCTTCCTGGTGAAGATTATACAGAATGTTCATTTATTTTTTTATATATTTTGTGTACTATGTCAATTCGACAAAACATACAAAAATTGCTTGGATTTGCTCCATCACGGGCAGCTAGTAAACAAGGTGGTGGATTATTTGGACCAGCAGCAGGACAATATAAATAAATAAGAAACTATTATATTAAATTAGGCTATAATTAAATTTGTTCAGGAATAAAACTAAAACCTAATTAACATCATGTAGTGTAAAACAAAATTATCTGAAATACTTTACACCTAATGATTTTAAATATTCCTGAAACAGATTAGGATTAGGAATATTGTTCTAATACAAAAAAAAAAGACTCAATATAATTAGTTATTCAAGTTATAAAATTTATTTAGTAATAAAATTCAATACGTTCATATTGCGCTAATTAAAATTGAAATTGTATTTTGGTGAAGTAAAAACAATATTTTATTTATGTTATTTTAAAAGGTCTGTTTTTTTGAAAGAATTCAACATTTAAATAAGAAAATAGTTTTTTTATATTGCTATACACAATTAATCTCAAACATTGGTTGATCTACTACAATTCTCTCAAAACTTAATCGAGTTAAGTCAATTTCTCTAAAAGCACCATCAATTATTAATTCTGATATAGCCCTACCAACAGCTGGTGTTTGTTGTATACCATGCCCACTGAATCCGGTTGCAATATACAAATTATGATAATATGGATGTGCGCCAATAATTCCATTTTCATCGAATGTATTAAATTCATAATAACCAGCCCAAGCATTAGTCACTTTAATTGATTCAAATGCTGGTATTCTTTTAGCTAAATGTGGCCAAATATCTGTATTGAAATATTCATAATCAACATCTAAATTATCTATACTTGGTTCATTATCTGGTGATGGACTACGTCCAGCTAAATAATTTCCGCCTAAACCATCACGTCGAAAATATGTAAATGTTGGGTCAACTGTTAATGGTGTACTAAGTCCCGGGGCATTTTCACCTTGACAATTCATTACGTAAACATAACGTTTACGTGGTTCAACGGGTAATGGTATACCTAATATACCAGTACCTGTACCAATTTTTGCTAATTTTGCAATTTCACCAGAATGTGCACCAGCTGCTATTAAACATAATGCAAATTTAATTGTACGTTTTTCACCGTTTGCCATTTGTACCACTACTTTATCTAAAGCACTATAAGTTTCAGTCGGATCAGAACCTTGAATTCTAATATCCGGTTGGTCTCGATATTCAAAATCAATAACAGTACCATCAACATAATGTGCACCGTATTCTCTGGAACGTCTTTTAAATCCCATTAATAATGCCCATGGATCAAACCAACCTTCTTTCTCTAAACCATGACAACCAAGCGCGATACCATCAGTATTTAACCATGGAAATTTTTGTTTTAATTTATTAGCAGTTAATATTTCATTTCTAGCACCAAGTTCATTTTGTAATTTAGAATTTTTATTAAGTTGCTCAGCACCCTGTTCAGTTGCTAATATAAGATAACCGTGTGGTGTAAAATTCAATTCAACGTCATCACCCAAATGCTCCTTAACAGTTCGTATAAAATCAGCACCATATAACTAAAAAATAATTTAATTCTGATTCAAATTTGAAATTTATAAGAAAAAAATTTAAATTCGTAAATCTCACTTACCGACATTTGAATATTTTCTGGCAAAGAGAATTGCTGCCTTAATCCACCCACAGATAATACTGTAGAACATTTTTGGTACTACGAATATAAAAGAAAATGTTTAATAAAAAAAAATACACGATTTTGAATAGGTATTTACTGATGAATCTTTTTCAACAACTACAACATTAAGACCATCTCGTGCTTTCTTTTTCAACCAATATGCTACTGATGATCCGACACCTCCTCCACCAATTATTAAAACATCACAATGAGTTTGAAATTTACTATCATCAACGTATTTTTTTAAAGTATTATCTAAATCCTTTTCTAATTGAATTTGCTTTTGAATATATTTTTTTGGTGTAAACATTTTTTTTACATTTTTCATATCATTTGCAAGTATACGTAAAGTACGACGTATAGGATGATTTGGATCTTCACGTGCATTATCATTATCTTTATTACTATTAGAAGACATCCATCGTAAATTATATTTTTTCTGCGATGCAAAAAATAATCTTGTTGTAGAATTTAAAGATAATGTTGAACGTCGAATCATGTTGTAGTTCTGATCTTGACTGTCACGTATGAACTAAATTTATAATTTCCTTATCAATTTATATATAACACAAATTTAAATCATTATTTGTTAATTAAAATTATCAATTTATATAATAAATTCTAAACCATTGTTTGTTAATTAATTTAATCTTATCAGCACTTAAATTTTGAATTGATATGATGTAGTATTGCGAATGCGAATGCAAATTTGTTAATTTAAAATTTCAAAGTACAATACTACAATTAAAATGTGTGTTTTGACATTTTACGATAAGCCTTTTTAGCTACAAAAATCATATGGTAGAAAAATTGGCAAACTACATTTTGACAACTGCAAAGAATAGGCGTCAATTCATATTTTCGAACTTTAAAAAGTACGAAAATATTGGGGGCTATCGGCCATCTTTAAATATTACTCGGCATATTTTTGACACACAAATCGTAAAAAATATAGGTTGTCTTTGGATCAAATAAAATTAATTTTTAATTAAATTTAAATTCTGGAAATAATTACAAAAAACAAACTAATTGTAATATGGGTGCACCAGCAGATACTACAATTCAAGATGTTGAAATGGAAAATGTAGAAAATGTTGCTGAAGATGGTGTAGTTAAAAAAGATCAAGATGTTGTTAATATACAAGAAATCCGTGAACAAACACGACAAATAGAAAAAGCTGTAACAAACAAAGAACCTAGGTATAATTACAAAAAAAGACAATATATAATATATTTTTAACTTCAATTTCATATTTTATAATATATTTATAGATTTGTTCTTCGAGTTTTACGTGGTTTGCCATCTACACGTCGTAAAACCACACCAATTGTTTTAAAAAATCTAGCTATTTTATTGTATCCAGCTGGACCAGATCGTGACACAATTCAAACATTTATTCCACCACCGTCAGCTGATGCTAAAGAACTAGAAGGATTTAAAAGTCGACCAGCTACTAAATCTCCTGTTCCTGAAGTTGATGTATATTTTCACTTATTGATTTTAGTACGTTTATTGGATGATAATCAATTGGATAAAGCTGTTGAATGTTCTGAAGCATTAATGAATAAAATTGTTGGACAAAATCGTCGTACATTAGATTTGATAGCGGCTAGATCATTTTTTTATCGATCACGAGTTGCTGAATTAACTGATAGTTTAGTAAGTATTCGGGGATTTTTACATGCTCGTTTACGTACTGCTACACTACGTAATGATTTCGAAGGTCAGGCAGTTATAATAAATTGCCTTTTAAGAAATTATTTACATTATTCATTGTACGATCAAGCTGATAAATTAGTTAAAAAGTCTGTATTTCCTGAAACAGCTAGTAATAATGAATGCGCAAGATTTTTATATTATTTGGGTCGTATTAAAGCTGCAAAATTGGAATATAGTGATGCACATAAACATTTGGTACAAGCATTAAGGAAGGCACCGCAAAATGCTGCTGTCGGTTTTAGACAAACTGTACAAAAGTTGATAATAGTTGTTGAACTACTATTAGGTAATATACCTGAACGTCAAATATTTCGTCAATCAGCATTAAGAAAATCATTATTACCATATTTCCAATTAACTCAAGCAGTACGTATGGGTAATTTACAAAGATTTGGTGAAGTTGTAGAGAATTTTGGACCGAAATTTCAACAAGATCATACTTATACATTAATAATTCGTTTACGACACAATGTTATAAAAACAGCAATACGTTCAATTGGTTTATCGTATTCCCGAATTTCACCACAAGAAATAGCTAAAAAATTGGGTTTAGATTCAGCTGAAGACGCTGAATTTACTGTTGCAAAGGCAATTCGTGATGGTGTTATTGAAGCAACATTAGATCCGGAACAAGGTTATATGCGTAGCAAAGAAAGTACAGATATATATAGTACTCGTGAACCACAATTGGCATTTCATCAACGTATCTCATTTTGTTTGGATTTACATAATCAAAGTGTAAAGGCAATGCGTTATCCACCAAAATCGTATGGCAAAGATTTGGAAAGTGCCGAAGAGAGACGTGAACGTGAACAACAAGATTTAGAATTGGCCAAAGAAATGGCTGAAGATGATGATGATGGATTTTAAGTAATATGAAACTTTTAAATTTAAATCAGCGAGAAATTTTCTATGTTCGTTTTTCAATTAATTAACAAATGAATAAAATTATATGCAAATACAAATTAAAATTTTTTGAAATAATAATATAGTTTCTTTAATAATGTCTTATTAAATAATAAATACGTATATAAAAATAATGTTATAAATTAAAAAAGTGTTAAAAAAGCGAAATAGCCACCGTAAAGTTTCAAATGTAAACTTTTGGGCGAAACAACCGAAAGTTAGTTTACAGAATTATAAATATCATTTACCGAAAGCAAATTTAGCATTTTGTATTTTTATATAGCGTTAGTATTCCTATATAACGGTTATTTTTTTCTAATTTTATTGGTGATCCTTGAAAGCTCCCAACGGATGATTGGAAAGTTTTTAAATGATTTTTAAAAATTATAATTTCACATTCAACTTCAATCGAATTTAAGTTCAGAAAATATTGTTGACTTGCAAATATGATTATTTGTAAAAATAAGAATAAAAATTGTATTTTACCGCAAATACTATCAATTAAATCCTAAAAAATGGTAAGCCATTTCACCTAATCCTAATGCAATTTCAAGAAAGTGAAACAAATTTCTTTATAGATTCCGTCAAAATTTATTATAACAAGTACCATTCCCTTAAAGTTAACAAAGTTTGACAAATTATTTGTATCCCATTTATAGACATAAAAATATTTATATGTTTATCAATGTTTACAACCTACTTCATATATAAATTGATATGATCTATTATTATTTTATTACCCATAGTTATTAATTAAAATTTTGTTTTTTAAAGAAATAATAAAAATGATAATATTTAATCAATTATTTTTCACCTCATAATCTATTAATTAATTTAAACGAATCGCCACGTTTCGTTAAAAAGATTGAATCAATATTAGCAAATACTTTGCTAGCACTTTCAGCTGCATTTACTTTACAATGTAAACCTCTCCGGGCATAATAATTTACAAGTGGAGTTGTTTGTTTGTGATAGGCTTCAAGTCTTTTTTTCAATGCTTCAACGTTATCATCACTTCGGCGAATCAATGGCTCACCAGTAAGATCATCACGCATTGGTACTTTTGGTGGATGAAATTCATCATGATATGATCTGCCACTTGGTTGATGAATTAAACGTCCTGTAATTCTTCTTACAAGTAAACTGTCATCAATTGCAAATTCAACGACAGCATCAAGTGAAGATTTACGCTTATGTAATAGGTCGTCTAATTTTTCAGCTTGTGGTACAGTTCTAGGAAAACCATCAAGAAGAAACCCGTTTTTACATTCTGGTTTATCCAAATTGCTGTCAATCATATCAACCACAAGATCATCAGACACCAGTTTCCCTTGATCCATAACTTTTTTCAACTCACTTCCCAATTTAGAACCAGAAGATATTTCAGCTCTTAACATATCTCCAGTTGATAAATGACATACACAAAATTTTTCTTTTAGAAGTGGAGCTTGTGTACCTTTACCTGAACCTGGTGGTCCAAGAAGGATTGCATTTATACCAATTCTCTCGGGTTCATATCGTTCTTTAGGTACTGCAGCGGTCGGAGCCATCGTAGTTTTAAGGGTTTTAATTTAACTCAGTATTTGGCACAAAACCTAATGAACAATTTATTTCGTGTTTGTCATCAACTAACAATCGTACTAAAATTAAAATAAAAAATAATTATTACCTTTAACCTTTTTAACACAGTATATTCAATTTACACACAATCCTGATAAGATGAAATTATGAAACACAGCAAAAAAAAGCAGGAAACAGGCCATCAACAAACACTGCACAACTACACCACCTGATGTCAATTCTGCCCTCTATTGTGGAACTACATTCCAGAAATATATTTAATTATCATTATAAATGCATACTTTTAGGTAATAATGAAAATTGAACTATTATTTAAAACTTTTTTTTGCATTTTGTTAAATAAAAACTGACTTTGAATGTCCTCGAAAAATTACTGATAAGAAATTTTTTTTTGATAACATGATAATAAAATTCAAATGAAAATAAAAATGTAGTTATAAATGTTGCGCGAGAATCACTAAACTTTATACAAGGATTATAAAATGCGACATAGCTACAAAGATTTGACAGTGTCAAAAAGAAAATCAAAATGACAACGTTAGCTATAAAATATATTCAGAGAAAACACACATAAAAACTTAAGACTTTTGGGACAGATAATAATATATGGCACCTTGCAATAAAAAAACCGCCATATTTAATAAGCGTGTGTGTTTAGAAGTATTGCCAGCATATTATTAATAATAAGGTAGTTTTGGAGAATTTCTACATTTTAATTTTATAGAATTTTTATTGTTCTGCGCTATACAGAACAATTGCATTGTTTTTTAAATGTTCTGTTCTGTACTATATAGATATAGAACATTAATTTGTTATTGAAGCTTGCTTTTTAATATTATAAAAAAGGGAAATTTTAAAGAAATCATACAAAATTGAATATAGTAACACGGAAATTTCAATATGAAAGAAAGTACGTTTGAAAATTTAATAGCAGTATATATTTCATAGAAATTTTACTATTAGAAAATGATTTTTATATACAGTGGAGATTTATTTAAAAATGCTCCAAATCGTGAATAGTTTTGTTTTTTTAATTCAATTCAATTAATTTATTAATTAGTATAAGTATAATAAATTTAAATAAGAAATATATTTAAGATATAAGAAATTTAAAACTTCAAATAACAAGATATTATAACACAAAAATAACATTAATATTTATATAAAGTAAATTTATGTAATGACTTTTCTATATAGTAGTTCGTAGAAAAGAAATAAATTAACGTAAACGTAACAAATAAAAATTTATAACAATGAAAAATACTGCTAATATTTGTTTTTATATAATTATAAATATTTCCACTAATTATGATCTAATGGCCTTATCACTAAAACTAAATATTTGTAAACATATTTAATTAAAAAAATCCCCATTACCTATATACGACTGGCAACACTTAAATATATATGTGTGAATTGTGAATCAAAATTGCAAATTGGGACATATTCACATATATATTATAAAAAAAGATTTTTTAGTCTCGTCGTTCCGACTTTTAAAAAAAAAAATATATATATAAATCATAATTTTCTACTTTAAAGGATTTTGTAGATTTAAATAACCATTTCAGATCAAATGGCAGAAAAATTACATATAAACTAAGTGCTTTAATGCTATTAAATAGTGAATAACAGTTTTTCTTTTAAATATTTTTTATGTCGTGTATTCAATTGTAATTTTTTTTCCAATTTGTAAAATAGAATAATTTACAAAAAAAAATTCTATTATCCTCGTCGATTCTTCATATTTCTGTATGCTGCTGGCTGATGTTTTCGCAATATATTTTTTTAAATATATTTCATTCTAGCTAAAAAGACAAAAAATAAAATATTTTATAAAAAAAAAATTCAATGAAAATCTTAAAACGATCTATTTTAAAGTGTGCAGTGACAAAAAGACAACTAATTTTATTTTATCTTATTTTTAAGTCAATATCAGAATTATTTTCTTTAATACCGTTTTTTTAAATAAATTATTATAATACCTAAAAAATTTCATTTTGACAACCGCAAAAAAATATTTAAAAATATAAAGATAAAATAATATTTTTTATTAAAAAAAAAAAAAAACAATAAAGGTGAACAAGTGGAATTGATTGCAGAGGATTCACAAAAATTTATATATTTTTTTGCGGGTGCTCGTGTTATACTCAAAAAAGAGTGATTAATAAAAAAAAGAAAATCAGCAAATTATCTCGGCCTCTTCAATTTTATAATTTCGTCGTATTGTGTGCTTGTGTGTTAATTTTTGATAAATGTCAAGATATTACGCTGGTTGGCTATATAAATTTATGAAAATAATAAATTTTATGATAAAACAATAATATCAATTTGGTGCTCCGGCTGCCTAATGAGTCCAGGTAGAAAAATTGGAATGACGAGCACATTGTATTTTGTCTAAACAAAAAGGTTAAACAAGAAAAGAACTATTGAAAAAAAAAAAATTATTACACGCTGTCAAAATATATTTTGCTGTTATATCCGGAAAAAAGCTATTAGAAAAATCAAAAACTTACAACAGAAAAAAGACACGAACAAAGAAATCTTATAATAATTTATTTGATTATTGTAATTGCAAAAAAAAAAACGAATTATTCCAGAAAATATAGAAATAATATTAGAAAACTTATAAGAAATGAAAAAAATTGGTTTAGTATTCATATAAACCTGCTGCTTCGTAACAAAGACAACGATTTACATTATAATTTTTCTTTTTATTACATTTAGCAAAAGAAATTAGTAAAGAAATAAAAATAATTATATTATTCAAAATAAATATTTCCAACAAGAAATCATCAACAAGAAAAATCAATAATTTTTTTACTTTTGTTTTATTTTAACTGACGTTTAACAACAGATAGTAATAGTATAGAAATAATCAAATTTAATTCCAGCAAACAGCAAAACAAGAACATCATATAAATAATCAAGAAGAAATCTCTACAATAATTTATATATAAAGAAAATATAAAGTTTTTGTCAATTCTATAAATGTTTTATCACATACAATCAAATTGCGAAACAACAGCTTCACCTACTTAACACATTTGCAAAAATAATAACAAAATAACTTCCCAAAACAGGAAAATTCAATTGTCAATAACCATCAGAGCTTTGAAAATATTGGAATATTAAATAATAAAAAGATAAAAAATATATAATTAAAATTTCACAATAATGATTTGTAAAGAAAGCATTATAACATGGTTTAAGGAGCTGGAGAGTTATCGTCGAATTGATACAATGTGTTCATTATTAAATATGTTATTACCATTTGAATTAAGATTTTTGGGTACATGTTTAGAGGAATTAGGTAGACGTGATTCACAAGAATTACGTGGAATTGAATTACGTGCAAATAATCAACAAGAATTATCAACAGAAATAATAAATTGGCAATGTGGTGAACCAACAGATATAAAAATTAGACGTAAAATGGCATTATATTTAGCATTAATTAGATCATGTAATAGTTCGTGTGTTAATGAATTATATAAAACATTAGATGGCTGGGGTGATAGGGATTTTTTAAAAATGACAGATTTAGATACATTACAAGAATTATTATTAGTATATTCAATGGCTAATCATCATCCAGCATTTTCTGTTGAACAACGTTTAAAATTTGGTGAAATATTTATGAAAATACAAGAAAATAAATTAATTTGTGGATCACAGCAACAACAACTACAACAACATCAATTACAACAACAACATCAACAGAATATGATTAGCCATCATATTAATTTACATAATATGCAACAACATCATCATCATCAACAACACCAGACAACGCCACAACAAATTCATTCATCAATACAAGTAATACCACAAGGAAATTTACCAATTGGCTTTCCACAGGTTTGTGTTATTTCTTTTATATATATACGTACATTAAAACAAAATGATAATAATTAGTATAAATACATTATATATATAGTTCTTTTTTTATCTTTGAAGGATACAATAAATTTTTGAAATTATATAATAATCTTTTGTATTTACTAAAACTGCAAATTATATCAGTAAACGTAAATATCTCTAGATTTTACATGTTACAATTCAATTAACGGATTGTTATGCAGCTTAACTATTAGGCAATGGAAAGTAAAAGATCAAATATGTTGTCGTATAGTATTTAATTTGTAAATGGAATAAACATATATAAATTAAAATTATATTGTAGCTACTATTAAAAAAAAATAGAAGAAATTTTGAAGGAATGTATATATTGAAAAACCAAACTAGACATTCAGCAAACATAATATTATTATGAGGAAACATAATATTATGTCTATCTATTTATTTTTGATTTAAATTCGAATATAAACCTTAACAACAAATACGAAATATTTAATTCGTTAATTTCTAAACTTTCTAATTGTGCAAATTTACCGTTTCTTAAATAGTAAAAAAAAATTGCGGAACTTAGAATTTAAAAAATTGTATTGTGTTGGCTGAATAGTATTCAATATACTTACGAATGTAATTAAAAATAAACGTACATTTAAAATTACCAAGTGTATTATAAATATTAAGTATTCATCACAAAATATATGTTTTGAAAATAATAATAAAAAAAAAAACTCAAATCATATTGAGATATAAATAATGAAGCAAATCTTTTGACTTAACTTAATCGTTTTTAAAGCATTTATACAGCTCGATTTATCGAAAATAAGTTATACCTAGTAAAAAACTAAAGTTGCCAAAAATGTCTTCCCAAATAGCATTATTTAACCTTGGTGTAGAACATTGTCTAATATTCTTGTAATATTTCGAAGCAAAAAACAAAATTTACATAGGTCTAAATAAAAATTAAACAAAATACATTATTTTGTTCATCTAATCGCTTTTTACTTTTTTTTTTCATGTTATTCGTTTTGGATGTTCTAAGAAACATCGTAAAATTTACATTTTTAGTTAATCTAATATTTATTTAAAATTTATTTAAAATTTAGTATAATTGACTTAGTATGATAAAAAATTAATTCGTATAATAATAATCAAAACACAGAAAATATAACATTATCATTTTTATTAGTTAGATAATAGTTTGATCAAATTATGATTTTGAGTATTTTTAAATTATATTTTCAAACTCTGGTTTTATGGTTGTTGTTGTTTTTTTTTAGATAATTCCTGGAGATGGTAGTATGCAACAGCAAATAGCTGTTGATGGTAGTATACATCATATATTACCAACAAACATGACAGGATTACCAGCAGAATATGTTGTTGGTGGACCACATCCAAATGCATTAACATGGACTATACGACCAAACTTAACATCATATCCACCGCCACAACCACAACACACATCATTAGAGGTGAAAATGAAAATAATTATTTAAAATAAAATTTATTAATATGAAAAAATGTATAATATATAATCATATAGCAGCAACAACATCCTCCCCAATCATCTTCTCCATTGCTTAGTCAGCAATCATCACCGTCAAATAGTCGAACAACTAGTCCAAATCGCTCAACATCAAATAATATGATACAATTACAACAACAACAGCAACAACAACAACAAATTAGAAATCAACAGCAACGTGTTGTATTAAGAAATAGTCGCCGTCCGTCAATAGAAACAACACCACCACCAGTTATGGGACAACAACAACAACAGCAGCAACAACAAATAATTAGTCTAATTGGAAGTAATGAAATTATTTTATCACCAAATTTAAAAGAAGAAGTGAGTATTCCAACAACTTTGACTACCAATACTACTACTACCACACCAATCACTATTAATGCAATTAAATCAAAAGAATTAGTATTAAATAAATCACGTTCTCCTTCACAATCCCCAGAACCATTATTAAATCCTTCTGTTAATAATTCCTTAACGAATAGTAAAATTGCATGAATAAAAAAGATAATTATTTTATTTGTTGTTTTTAGTAATATTAGAAAATTAATATTTTTTTTTTTGCTAGAATATTTTTAATTTAATTTTTATTTGTTTTACGTAAATATATTTCGGATTAATCGTTTATTTCGTTTTGTAATTATGATGTTTTTATTTTTGAGAATATTTTGTTAATATTTTTTTAATATTAGATATAAATAGTTTAAAAATTTATTTAATTATAAAAACTGTAAATGTTATATATTATGTGTTATTTAAAAGATATATATATATATATATATAAATATATAAATAGATTTTTTTCCGAATTATCATGTTTAAATCATGTTTTAAAACATTTAGTATCTGAAGTATTGCTTAATAATTTCAATAGAATATTGCAAAATAGCTATACTTGAATTTCAGCTGCCGGATTTTGTAAAAATTGAAATTTCAGATTTTGAATAATCAATCAAAACCATTTTAAGTATGAGAAAGTTTATTAGTAATTCCGAATAAAATTTATTTATACTTTTAAATGTTTTTGGTCGGTTTGTTGAAATCAATAATTTAGGTTAGTTATCATTAAATAGAAATCTGTAATAATGTCGATTTATGACGACATTATTACGAATTCATATTCAGATACCATATTTCTGTGGCAAAATGTTAAGATATCATTCGAATGTCGAAACGTTTGCGATTATTGATTCGAATGTTTTGATGGCAGAATGTTATATAAATAGTTGTATAATTAATACAACTGAATCGGTAAAGTTTAAATACATATTATGAATTTTTCCCTTGTATTATTAATAAGAGATAGTGAAAGTGGCCAAGATTATTCCTAAATTTAGATTAGAAAAACAAAGAAGATTTCTTCTAGTATAATTGAATTAAATTTAATGAATATCATTTACTTTTTTCAAAAAATAACAAAAATATTAAAATAACTATTTAATATTGTTAATATACAACTATTTTCACTTACATTTCCTTTGATCGTTTCTCCATTACAGATGTAAAACACAATTGATATTGTGTCGTACAAATCGACAATCGAATTTGTCATAACATATTGTCATTCGCTTCTATGTTGATTTTAGATTTTTTTGTAAACTTAACATCTTGTCACTGAATAAGTTATTCCAATAAATAAAAATTATAATTTAATTTTTTGATATATTTTCGTTTTACAATATTATCAATATGAAAACAAAAAATCCAAATAATATTTTATAACAATTATTCGTGATGTTCCAATTAAAATGCAAACTTAAATATCGTAAAATTCATATATAAATAAAATCTATGAAACTGTATATATACAATATTTATATTTTTTAATAATACAAATTTTGATATTTTAATATATTATTTACTCTTTATAATTATTGTAATTATGTAAATGTTTATATTTTTACCAAAATAAAATTTAAGTTGTAAAATGTAAATTTTTTTGATTTATTGTATTTTATTATAATTATTGAATAATGGCTTTCTGAAATGATTTGACTGCTCTTATGAAAAAGTGGTTTTTAATGAGCAATTATTTTTATTTGCGAATTTTTTTTAATTATAATTTTTATTTTCAAGGAGTTTATCGTTTATCCCATTTTTTATTATTAAATAGACATCAGTAATGTATGTATGCTTAATGCTTATTTGTCACAGTAAATCAAAATTGTTATGAGAACCCGATATCACTAATTGGAATCAGTAAAATTATTAATAATACAACAATAAATAATTATTTTCAGTAATATTTCAGTATTCAGTGAAAAGTCATAGTGTGAAAATATTTAAACATTTTCTGTTCACTTAATTTCTACTAAATTTCACAGTTCAATATCTGAAGTTTTGGTTATTATAATTATAATGTAATTATAATTGCATTACAATACAATTGTAATTGAAGCTAACTTAGAGGTTTAGATATTTTATTATTAATTACTTTTGTTAAGAATTTATTGCCCAGCAAATTTACAAAACATATAAAATAATATTCTTTCTTCTCGAAAAATATAAAATATTTTATCCTTTTTTTTATTTTACAGGTATTCATTAATGCTGATGGTACAATATCACCTTTTACACGTAACGGCTATACACGTGGTCATCATACAATACCTCGTCCATCAAAATCCTCAATACATTTGCAACAACAACAACATCATAATCAACAACAGCATCAACAGCAAATTCAAGCATATTTAGCTGCTGGCGGTGGACCACAATCATTACCACCAACATTTGGTTTACCAAATTCAAGTCTTGCCTATACATTACAAAATATGACATTAATTGATGTACAGCAACAACATCAGCAGCAACAACACCAACAACAGCACCAACAACAGCAACAACAACAGCAGCAACAACAACAGCAACAACAACAACATAATCCATCAATACTAATTGAAAATAATTTGACAACAACTACAAATGCTAGTAGCACGACAAATAGTAATAGTAATATAATAAATAGTAATCGGCACAAAAATAATCAAAGTAGTGGTGGTAATCAAGGAACAATAGTAAGTGCTGGTGGATCTGGTAGTGATACAGGTAGTTCAATTGGTTCAACTGGTGAATTATCACCACCAGAAACACCAACAATAATTGGTACATTAACACAAGCGAATAGCATTCAACAACAACAACAGCAACATAATAATTATAGTAAACAATTAAATCAACGTTTAAATGGTCGACCAGATAAATTATTAACAAATGTTGGTGGACAAACAACATTTTTATATGCAACCAGTCCAAGTCAACAACAACAATATCAACAACAAATGGGTAATGATTTAATAATTCAACAACAACAATCAACAATTGCAAATAATAATAATAATAGTCAACAAAATACAACAATAAATTCAAATTCTAGTAATAATAATTTAGTAACGAGTACAATTGTATTAACATCACCAACAACTGGTTTAGTTAATAATATGCAACAACAACAATTTATTAACGCACCATATTATTCAACACATTTAACACCAACACAACAACGAGCAACAATATTAACAACATGCCATAATCCACAATCAACACAAACTGGTGGTGTTGTAGTACCACAAGTACAACCAGGTACATTTCGTCATCCAGCTAGTGGTGGTTTTCAAATTCAACCAAATGGTGATATATTATATCCATTTCCACAAGGTGCAGCAGCTGGTTTACCAACATTTGTACCACAACCAATTACACTTCGTTCATCACCATCCCAAACATTAACAACGCAAACGCCATCAACACAGCAACAATCACAACATCAATTACAACAGCCAATTCCTTTACCAACAAATCCAAATGCAGCAGCATTATTAGCAGCTGCTTCACCATTTTCAACATTAACAGCTGGATTAGGTGGTAAACAAATATTATCATGTTATAATTGTGGTGCCCAATCACATACTGGTCGTGATTGTCAGGAAGCATCAATGGAAGATGCTACACGTGGTGCTATTTATAAATTAGATTATTCAGCTGCAGCTGCAGCTGCTGCCGCAGCAGCAGCAGCTATATCGTCAGGATCAGCACCATCATCAAGTTCAGCACCACCACCTGTAGGCGGTAGTTTAAGTAGTAATAATAGTAGTTCAACAACAAATCTTAGTAGTAATAGTAGTAATATTAGTAATAATAGTAGTAGTAGTAGTAGCAGTAGTAGTAGTGGGAGTACACCAGCTATATCTACTACTGGTCCATCAGCTACAATTGTTAGTACAATTGATACTACACCAGATGTAGCGTCATCACCAACATCATCATCCTCATCATCATCATTATCATGAACTTTTTTAAATAATATCATAACTACCACCACCTCTAGTAATATAACCAACACTAGCATCACTAATACTACTACTAAAAGAAATTTTAAACAAATTTTCACTGTCAAATAAGAAAAACTAAAATTACAAAAAAAAAAAAAAGAAAAAACAAACTAAAAAAAAAAAATAATTATAAAAAAAACAAAAATCCAAAAAAAAAAAAATTTAAAAATATTTTTTATTTAATTTTTAAAACAAAATATAATAAAAATGTAACAAAAAAACATTATTTAAAAATTCTAGACTTATAATCCCAAGTGATTATTTAATTATATATACATAAAATAATAAAAATTAGAATTACTATTAAAAATTAAAAAACAAAAAAACTTTTTTAGACGACTTTTTTTTGATTTATAAAAAAAAAATCTACTACAAATATAACACAATATAAAACAAAAATTAATTAAATTTATATAAATATATTTAGTAATTTAAATTTAATTTTAATAATAAATATAAAATGGTTAAAAGTAAATAAATGCAAAATAAATTTAATATTGTTTAAATGCTAAATAATAATTGTAAAAAGAAAACGAAAACAAAAAAAAAAAAAAAATTATTATATTATTGAGTGCCATTTTTGTTTTTTTTTTATAGGAAAAAAGAAATATAAAATAATTAAAAAAGAAAACATACAAATAAATAAAATAATAATATATAATAAAAAGATATGTGTAATATTAATTTCTTTTTTTTTTTTGAATGTTGAAATGTGTATGAAAAATAAAATGAGAATATTATAAAATATTTTAGGTTAAAATTAAATTGAAAATAAATTTTTATATAGGCACAATAAAATAAAAACGAATAAATTCTATAAAATAATATTGTAATGGTCAAATTCTGTAGATTGTAGAATGTTTTTAAAAATTACTTCAAATTAAATTATATATTTTTGTTGTAGATGTAATAATTAATAGAACATTTTAATAATGAAAAGTAATATGATTAAATTAACAATTGAAAATTGTTTTTAAATTTTAAATTAATCTTTTCTTAGTTATAATTTTAATATTGTTTATAAAATTAAATTACGAATTTACTTTGATTTCCTGTTGAATGTACTTTGATTTCCTGTTAAACTTCATAAATTTTCATTATTAAATATTTTAGTCATTTTTATTTTTGATATTCGTGATTGTTATATAATAATTTGTTTACTAGCTGATTTGCATTAATTTTTTTTATATATATTTTAATTTTTTTTTCGTAACCTGTTATGTTGGATAATTATAATTTAAATTACTCAATTTTAAATCATAATTATCATTTTCGTTTTAAGTTTTTTTTTTTCAAGAATTATAAACAACTAATTAATTTTATAGTTTAATACGATAAGCTGAAATTTTACTCAAATCAGAAAATTATTTAAATTTAATAAAATTTCAAGAAAATATTTTTAACCAGATTACCAACCGTTATAATATTATACAATCTACAAATTTGACCAATAAAAAAATATAATTGTAAATTATCTGATCGCTTTAAAAATCTATAAATATGTATTTAAAATAATTTGACTTTTATTTTTAATAATTAAAAAATTAAAAAAAAATCATTGTAAAAGCGACCATAATTCTTATAGAAAAAGTTTTATTTTAATGTTTTGTAAATTTTAGAATTTTCTAAGTAAAAAGTTTATTTTTTCGATTATTAAATTATAAAATCAATATTATATTTGTAAATAGTTTAAGAATTACATAAAAAAAAAAAAAATTATACAAAAAAGAAAATATTGTTTATTTTTTATATGTTAAGTTCATATCATAACAATTAATTTATAAAGCAGTAAAATACAAAAATTAATAGTGAATATAAAAACAAAAAATTACGAGAAAGCAAATTATAAATTGTAAAATAAAAATAGATTAGTTAAAAAAAATTCAAATGAAGAAAATATTTTATTATTTATTCAATTTCACAGGAAATATTTATGAAAAGTTCTTTTTATTAATAATATTTCTATTATTTTATCAAATAGAAAAAAATTATATTAATTTTTTTTGAAGTAATATATATTCTATAATATTTATACATTAATACACAGAGACATAAAATTTATATAAATAATTGTTTTACTTGTATTATTTGATTTATATTATTATTTTATCAAAACTAAACTAATTAAAAACAATATTGCATTAATTTACACATTTAATAAGAAACTTATCAAAATTTCTTTTAATTTTCCTAAAACACGTGACTGCTCAACCTATAATTTAAATAAAATTGTCAAAATAAGTTATTTTATATTAAAAATAATCACTGGTAACAAAAAAAAAATAAACTAATTTAAATAATTTTCGTGAAATTATTAGTTATATATATACACGGATATTATTTACTTATTATATAAAATATATTATTTTTATTTTTTTACAGAATCATGTAAAATTATTTGTATAGTATTTGTATAGAGTTCTTTATAAAATATTTATTTCTTATTTTTCAAGAATATTGATTAATTTAATTCAAAATAATAGTAATAAAAAATAAAACAACATATTAAATTAAACGTATACCAATTTTAATACAAAATGTAAGTAAATATAGTTTAATAGTTAATTTAAGTGAGTTTTTTTTATATAAATATTTCAAAATTTTATATTATATAATTATAAAAAAAATACTTAATATATAAATACTAATAATTTTATAAATTTCTTTTGTTTTTGTTAGTTTTTATAATTATAATTATTTTATAAATTACAAAAAAAAAAAAAAAAAATATTTAAATTATATATATTAAGTTTTATTTCGCCTGTTTGTGATACACAACAATCAATTTTACAATTTAAAAAAATACTTATTAAATTACTAGAAATTATTAAACTCATTAAAGTTAAAACAAAATATACTTTTTTAGTTTCAATTGAATTTATTTATTTATTTTTCATTTCGTATTTCTTTTCGGATTTTATTCTACATCTGATTCCATGTACTTTACAACTTTATTATTTTGAAGTTCAATTTTTCTGGGTTCAATTAATGTAACTGAAAAATATATCTGGCTAACTGATCATTTACAATTTAACAAACGAATAATTGACCGAAATTGCCAAAAATAAATTAAACGAAATAATGATGCACAATTAACCGAAAACATAATTAATGTATGCACAATTGACAGAAAACATAATTTATCCAAAAGAATTCATCTTCTCATATATAGAATAAGTCAAAATCTGAATGTAATTTTGATTTACTGATACTAAAACTTCATCAACAGCAAAAATACAATTTATGCACATTTTCAGTATTAGTTCAATCAATTTTTTTTATATTCGGTAATTTATTTACGGTTAATTGTGTATTTGATCAATTTACATTGTCCATTGTATCAATTTGTATTCGTTTAGTTTAATTTGGCTACAATTGTTTTAAAATGAAGGTTTTATTACAGTCCCCTATCTCTATATCAAGTTGAAGAATAAATCCAGATATTAAGTATTGCAGATTACGGTGACGGATACATTTTTATTTAAAAAAAAATTCTATAAAATTCAAGTGTGTTGAAATTGTTTCATTTACTTATAATGTCTATAAAAATAAATTTTACATTTTTTTATTTAAATACATAATAAATACACAAATCAAATTAAATTTATAGATAATAAGCAAAACCTTTTAAGGCTAGTGTAATAAAAAAAAATTGCAAATAAAATCATTAATTTGCGATTAATTTTTATAATGTTAAATAATATAGACACAGAACGAAAAGATAACTTGAAGCACATTTACCTAAAATAATTAATTTTAGTTGAATTTTTAATTTAGTGATACTCTTTAATATTAAAATAATATTTTAATAATAAATATTTAAAAAAATAAACTGCCAAGTTTCCAATTTTAACCGTCTAAATATTACAATTCAATATATAAATATGTATATAAAATTTTTTAGAACTTATATATATTTTATTCCAAGTTTTAATTTAAAAATAATTACAATAAAATTAAGTAAACAAGATCGAAAATAGAAAAATGTAAATTTTGGGTTTATTAGAAGAGTCTAGTTTGTAATCATATTTCATATAATTAATATTATTCTTTCCAATGGAGTACATTTACTGTACAAACATAAATTTTACTACTGACATAATGGAAAAATTTGGTATCATATCAAATCCTAAAAATTATGCTACAGCAGCATAGAAAGATATTTAATTATTTATTGAAGCTATAGAGAAGCTACTCTATTGCTTAAGTAACACACAATTCACTAATTGTAATCTAACAGTGTAGTAAAAAACAATATATTTCAGCAATAAATTCCATCTTTTTATGAAACTTGGAAATAGATAAAAATATTCGTGGCTAATGAAAAAAAATATTTAACTAAAATCAATTTATCTCTCAAATATCTACATCTAATTAAACTTTAAAAGAAAATATCATATATAAAATATCTGTGTCTAAAATAAATGATTATTAATCAATTGTAAAATTGCTATATATTTTTTAAGAATTCGCTAATAAAAAATTCAAATTATAAAAATGTAATAATAAATATTTTTTTCAATGTATAAATTTCAAATTCAATTATCTAAAAAAGGATAAAATATAAGAAAAATAAAAAATAAATATAAAATATATATTAAATAATTAAATTACAAAACTGTGAATAGTACATTTAAAAGAAAACTAATAATAATAATATTTTTTTTTTGTATATTATGTTAAATTATAAAAATAAAAAAAAAAAAATGAAATAAAAAAATTGTAAAAAAGACAAATTTATTGAAAATATTAATATAAAAGTTATAAAAAAAAAGGATAAAAATTGATATAAACGTTTGTAAAGCTATATTTATATTTAAGAAGACATAAATAATGTAAAAGAAATATAACAAATTTAATTATTAAAATATATTTAATTAGTTATTATTATATAAATGCATAAAAAAAAATATTTATTTTGTTTTCAATAAAAACAGACAAATTCATTATTATAAAATATTAATTATACAAAAAAAAAATATTAAAAACATCCAAAAAAGAAAGTCTAAATTAAATAAATATAAAATTCACTTTATAATTGAATAATTTGAAAATCAAAAATATAATGATTAATCTAATGTATAAAATAAACAAATTGATATTAAATTTTAAAGATAAAAAATATATAAATAAATTATAAATACATTTACCTACCTATAAAAATAACTTTATATTAAATTATTTGATGACAAAAAAACATACTTATAGAGAAAACAGATAATGAAAAAAAAATATTATATTAATAAAAATTAAAATAAGTTTTTTCTTTAATACAAAAATATAAAATTAAATTTAGTTTTTATTACAAATTAATATTTGCATATTTTATCATTTAAGTATTTGAATTTGGAAGAATTTAAATTTTAGGAGATTACCAAAATAATTTTTACTTTAAGTTTTCAAATAATAATAATTATCGACTAAGATTCCAAAACAGCTTAAGTCGATTTAAGTTTGAAATTAGTTATAATGCCATTGCATATTGCATGCCTATTACACGTTTCTTCATATTACAAACATCATTTTCTTACCGTATCTTATTTTTTAACGTAACTTTATAAACAAAACTTAATATGTTTGATATCCAAAAAAGTTTATAATGTAAATTTAAGCTAATTTACCGTAAACATACAAATTAAGTTTAATTTGGAAACATGGCTTATGTTATAAAATTACAACATTTTCAATAACTTATACAAAATAGTTTTTTTTTCGCAGATCCTTTTCAACATTAGAAATGCATTTTATAAATTTTGTTATACTTAAGCTGTTTTGACTTTTTAATCAAGAATTATGAATGGCTCGAATGGTTCTATTCGAAAATATAAATTAAAGTATTTATACAATACTAGTTGGAAATTCATAAATGTGAGTACCCTGAACTATTAGACCCTAAACCCCTAAACCTCATATGCCTTCTGCCTCAAGCCCTTGAGTTTGGAATTATTATAATTTGTATAAAGTATAAATTTAAGTTTTAATGCATGTGATGTGTTGTTAGTTGTTAGGCAAGAATTAATTGACTTTTCACATATTTAAGTATGTATTGAAATATGAAAGCTATTCTTTCATGTTAAAATTAAACATGATAGTCATTTGAAGATATACAAAACATACTGTATACTAATTGTAGATTACTCCATTAAAGTATTTATAAAAAATATGCCATTTTCATTATACCACTTCATTTTATATAGTTACTGATTGTTATAAGATGTTCTTCTTATGACTGTAGCTATTTTGAAATAAACTGCTTTAACAGAAATTAAATATAGGGAAGTACATTATGTAAAGCAAGCAATTGTGTATTGTATAGTATAAAAATTACGTCATTTTATTTTCAAAAATATAATTGATGTTGTTCTATAGTAAACTATCAGGTAACCCTCACATAATGCTTTACTGATACAACGCTAATTCGATATAAGATATATCGCAGTCTGCAAATTTTAGCAATTTTTATTTAACATTAACGTGGTCTTTCATTCAAAATGTGATGATTTTACCTACCTATGCTTTCAATATTTTGGAATACAAAGGTATTTTATATTTATTATTTTTTATAAAACACCTAAAAATATGCTTTATAAATATTTTTATAATTTCGAAAATGAAACTCGTCTATTCTTGTTGGTATTTACTATATGAAAGTTGCTACTTGAACTAATGAGATTTTAATTCAAAAACTTTTAAATTATCTAATCGGAAATAAAATTCTTGAATTTTTAATTATTTCTCTAATTCCACGTTAGAAATATGATACAATAAAAAAAAAAAAACATGCAAAATAATACGAATTTTAATAATCTTTTTTTTTTAATGATATTTGAAAATATTATTTGCTGTATATATTATATATATATAAATTTTAATGAAAAGATAATAAATATGTATACGAAATTTATTACATTTTGTTTAGGCAAAACAAGAATAATAAGAATATTAATGCACTATTGAATAAAAATTTGAGACTGTACTATTTATTAAGCATAACTTGACTCTTCATTGTTGCCAGATTGGGTAGTTGGTGTACTAATTGATGTTTGCGGATATGTTGAATATGTCTGAACAAATGGCATTGTTGGATTATTTTCATTAATAGGAGCTTGATTAGAAATTGTCGAAGGAAATGCCATTGGAGGAGGTAACATAGAACTTATAACACTTGAATGTTCGGCCGGATTAAATGTAGGTAAACTCTAAAATATATAATTTAAATTTTTTTTTTTTTTTTAATTTAAATATTTAAAAAAAATACCGGTGTAAAAAGTGTAGGAGCTTCCGAATTATTTGCATAACCTGGTATAGATGATGGTGGTGGCAAATTAGTGTAATTTGTTGGTAAATTAGTTGGAATTGGCATAGTTGCCGGCACTTTAAAAATATCTGCAAAACCTAAAATTAATTAAATATAAATAAATTTGTATATATATGTTTTTTTAATTTTTAACCTGCAGTATTTGTTTGCGGGGGTCCTGTTAATTGTAAATCATTACCAGACATTTGTGGTGTACCAGAAAATAATTGGCTTGTATTAAACATTGGTGGTGGAATATTAGTTTGTTCCGCTGTTGTTGTTGTTGTAATACCTAAATCCCTAATACTTTGTGTTAAATCATTTGAACCAACTGTTGTTGTTCCCGGAGTATTACTAATCATAGTTTGTTGGGCAGGATTAATTAAAAGTGGCGGTGCATTTTTAGTAAATGTATTTGTTAATGGTGGTACAAAAGGATAAGCTGGTTTAATATTAACTACTTCTTTATCATCGAAATTTTTTACAGGATTAATTTGTGTAACATTATCAATTGTTGGTGATTTTAATAGAGATTGTGCTTCTAATGAAATTACTTGTACTGGTATTCGATGTAAATAACCAAAACCAATTCCACACCCTAAACTACCTTCACCACCCCATTTTGTATATGGTTTGATGGTTACTTCACGACATGCATCATCATCAACATTATAAACATACATTTTCAGGGCTTGTCCTTCATGTGATTCAATTAATGTAAATAGATCATCGTTTTCATGTCTAATAGCATCTGCACCAATAATATAATCACTGAATGCTTTTAGACCAGCCGTTTCGGCTGGTGATGATGGATGTACTTCCAAAACATGCCAAACATTTTCATTAGCTCCTTCGAATGAACAAAATCGAATACTAACTCCTAATAAACCTTGACCACCCCATTTATCACTTGGTGTTATGGAGACTTCCCGTACTGTTTGTGTTTTACTACTGTATACTGTCATTTTAATCATTTTACTGATATTTTGTTTTAATAATTCCTTTAATGTATCATTATCTTGATCTAATCGTGTAACACCTATAGCTACAATAAAATCGAAGAATGCTTCTAAACCAGCTTGTTGACCTGGAGAATTTTCTTGTACCTAAGTATATTTAGAAACAATAATTTTTTCCATTATTATAAAATTTCATTTTTCATATTTTTATAATTTTACTCGCAAAACATGATAACCCTCGGTTCCACCACCGGGTACATCT
The DNA here is from genome assembly GCA_963920725.1 of Rhamphomyia laevipes. Taxonomy (NCBI): domain Eukaryota; kingdom Metazoa; phylum Arthropoda; class Insecta; order Diptera; family Empididae; genus Rhamphomyia; species Rhamphomyia laevipes. The sequence goes on along the minus strand of OY987258.1, from coordinate 43,668,317 downwards.
ATATTTGAATGTCCTGCTCCCATTTTTAATAAATATTTGAATTTTTTAATCCGTATTTTATTTCTTTCACGTCGATTTCGGAATTATTTATTACAATATTTATTATTTGTCACCTTACGTGGCAAATGTCAAAATCAGTGTATAAAATGCTGACGCAAGCCCGGTAAAAATAATTTTACTTCTTTATGTTGTTATGACATGATTGTAAATATTTAGTAATCATACCAGGCGCCGAAACATCAAATTCGCTTTAATCATATGTATAATTGGAATTAATTTGAGTATATATTACACGATTGATTACGTGATAAAACAATTATAATTTCTAATTAGCAGATTCTATTGCTACAATCTATGTATTAAAATTTGATATTGTTGAAATAATTTTAATTTCCTTTATTTTGATTGTCAAATTATGAATACCTACTGCATGTAATTTATTGTAACATTCATATAAAAAATACATATATAACATACTGAATAGGAGGACATATTTCTTATTTGTAATCAATATAATCAGTTATATTATACTACATAATTTGTAACAAATTATTTATGACCGTAATTTTAGTTTGTTAAAGGGATTTTATTATGTATTAGTTTGTTACACAAATTTTTGAATAGTTTTTAGTTATTTGCAAATGTTACATTAATGACGTACAGCCGTACAGGTGGTACCGAGGTGGTCCCGATTTAGGATACTGAGAATTGAGTGGAATGTGCGGTGTCAATTTATAAGCATAAGCAGTATATAATCTTGTGAAGAAATTATGTCTGTCTCATTAGTATCGCCAGTATTTATTTATTTATTTATTTATTTACCAAGCAAGGTACATAGTGAATGGCATAACCCAATGTATAAAATACAATAAAATGCAGAGTATAAAATACAGTTTGATATCTATTCGCTAGAAAGTTATTCCAAACAAAATACGTATAATTCGAAGGGTAAAAGCCACTAGTTGATGCTCCTAGATTTCACTATCTATCCGAATCCTTTATCTAAATCTATTTTTATTTTATTTGTTTATTGAAGTGTAATTATATACTTTATTTGTTTACTAATAAGGATAAATCCTATTGCTTAATAGGATAATAGAAATTTTGGTGATAATAGAAACAAATTGTATTCCCTACTCGAAGGACAACCAAATTTTTTTTTTATGAATAATAAAACGTTCTTCCATTACCATCCGATTTTGGTAAAACAAACTCTACTATTATTGGGATGCGAAAAGTCATCGACTGATGAAATGGACAAAATTATGAGACTTCATTTATTAAAGTAATTGACCATTTTCCAATTTAGTTTAATGGATGTACATACAAGTAGTCGTATTTAACATTATGAAATAAGAAAGTTTCAATCTAATGAATATCCAAAAGCACACACAAAAACTCCACCTGTGAATTGTACATCACAATTCCTAAAATTAAAACCACAACATCAGATATACAATATTAAAAGTTAAAGTTATATTATTTATGTTGACTCATTTTTATTCCATTAAAATGGTACTAATAGAAGTTAGTAATTTGGATTACTCATCAAAATATTAAAAATTAACAAAATCCAAATCTCTTCTCATACGCAAAGTCAAAATCAACACTTTACGATCACTATCGAATTTAGCTTGTCCTTTATCTGGATCAATTGGTTGCATTAATGGTAATTTTAAACGATATACAGGTGATTTTAAGTCAATTTTATTTTCAGTAACTGATAAATCCATTTCTGCAACAGTAACAGTTTCTTCTGGCATTTCAATTTCAATTACCATATCTTCACAACTCATAGAACCAGGTTTTCGGTTGTTCATCTAAAAAAAAACATATAAAAAAGAAAATTATTTTAATTTTTCAAACTTATATAACAATTTTATATAATTTTTCACCCCTAAGAAAATGTCTTCTGTACCGACAGCTTGTTTATAGACAATTTTATATTCTGGTCTCTTTCGTGAGTCCAATACTTCACTATCTTCTTTCTCCTGTTGTTCCAACCATTTCTCAAGTGGATCTTTTTCTTCGTCAGTTGGTAAAGTTTTTATTGGTTCTTCGGATTTAATTTGAAAAATTTCTGCTTTCTTTTTTAAATTGTAAACATTTTTGGATTTCTTTTTTGTTGGTGCAATATCACCAGGACCTTTAAATTACGTTATTTGAAAATTAAATAAAAATATTGAAATTTAAAAAAAAAATTGCCTAATTTTTGTAATGGATTTGCTGATCTATCTTCATCTGATGAATCTGAATTGTCATCACCATCTTGTCTAAGTAATTTTTGGATTTGCAGTAAAGCGTCTGGATTCTGGAAATAATCATCCATATTTTTATTCAAAATATTGTTGATAAAAATAGAAACAATATGAATTATATTTAAATAGATAGATTGAATTATATTGATTATTTGACTGAAATAAATAAAGTTTTATCCTAGCAACCAAATTAGGGTTTACACAATATTTGTACGATTTTGTATAGTTACTTTCAAAGTAATGTCGCCAGCATTTATGTAAAAGTTGCGAAGAGGAGTAAATGCTCTTTGCAGCACCTTATTATTTGTTCATCAGTAATAAATGATTTAAGTACCTAGCTATAATATTATCTCATTGATGACTGACTATTAACGCTCATTGGTAATATTAAGCCGGCAAAAGTAGAATGGACGGATCATGTTTAGCAGGAATGATGAAGGATTAAGCCATCGACTGGTTTTTATGCCTAGGTTAGGTTAAGAAGGGCTGGAAAACCCGAATGATTGCGCATAGCATGACGCATATTAATTGAGCCATTGTGTTTCCGTTGTCGAGTTATGAACTCCAGGTCTTGATTCCTAACAATTATTATTTTTCAAAGGTCCTCCATAAAGATAATTCCTCAAATATTGATAAATCTTCGAGTACTACACTACCTAAATATTTGTACCTGCAATACTGTTACATTCACATAGCAAATATTAGAATGTAGATTCTTCGATATCGTCACCGTAAGCACCGTGCCTACCGATCATCCAATGACCCTAAGGAAACATCTAACTCTCCTAAAAGTCGTTCTTTCCTTTAAATCGTATGTGGGAGGATCCCTCTTTTAAACCAATCAATGAATTTCTATCTGATATGTCAGATATATCATAGCAAATCAAAGTCATTTTTACATAACTAATGTCCACTTAAAAACATTAATGAAATTCTGACTATATTTATATTTTTTTACATTTTATCACTAATCAAAGACTGGATTTAAATTTAATTTAAGATATTAATTCTATTCAAAAATGACTCAGATTTTTTTTTTATGGTGCAGTAAAGTGTAAAGAATCATATTTTAAGTAAAGAAAGAAATTGAATGACGACATAAAAATATTAACAATGTTATCTTATTATTTTAACAAACTTAAATTATTTGACTGTTTTATAATTTAATAATATTTCTTTTATGATTTAATTTAAATTGGGTTAATTTTTTTTTTTAATTTTTATGACTCATTTTCAATTTAATCTTAAAAATCATAAAGTCTTAAAGTTTTGTCTGGCATATCGTAATAAAATCTTATTTGAAAAACATTAATTAATATCAAATCATTTAATGCTATGTAAAATTATATATAAATTCTTCCTGGAAAACATATTTAATTTTTGACAACAACAAAAAGAAACATATTTCTTTTAACAACCATGAACATAAGGTTAAGAATATAATAAATAATCATTAAGATTGATATTGATAATGATTATGTGTTATAAAATATATTTATATGTTGCAAGAATACAATAATTTTAAATTTTTGGTATTTGTTTCAAATTTGTGATATCGTAAAATGTTGAACAATTTGTACTACTGTAGCATATTTTTGTTTATATATGTTTTGGGCAGTTTTTTATGCACAAAATATTTTACATAATATTTATATATAATATCTTTTTATTTATGAAAAACTCTAATATATAATATGATTTTTTAAGTCTAATATGATTTTTTAAGTAGTAATTAAAAAGGTTTGTTGAATTTACAATACATAAATTTTTAGTTTTAAGTTTGATATCCATAATTTAGCTTAGAGATACTAAATTCTTAACTAGAGAGTAAACATTAATTATTTAATTATACTTTGTTTATTACACTTGGGAGAAGATCGTCTCAATGATTTCGGTTTCGTGACTTTTTATTGCAATTTTGGACCAAATCATAAGTTTCTTTATAGTGAAGAAATTTTGAATTACAACAAGCTAATGGGTTTTAATAGTGAGAACAACAATAGTGAGTCAACAAATAGTCTTAAGCGTTAGCATTTTTCCAAGTATTAAAATCGCAATTACATAATATAAATTTGTATTACTGATACACAATTAAAACTAAATCAACTTAAAGCGTATCAATGTCTCGGTCTGGAGCTGAACCCGATAACTAATGCATTACAATGCAATTTTAACGTTACAAATTTAAAAATATTGAATCCAAAAAAATTTACAATTTCAAAAATTAAGAAGAAATTGTAGAATTGTAGAGAACAAAAAATTAAAATATTACCAATTGACTAATAAAGGATAGAACAACAGGACCAGGACGATAGTGAATTAACGGAGACACGGAAGAGAACAGAATATACACAATTATTGATGAATTTTAATGATTAACGGGCCTCATACAGTCTCGTGAATCCTAGTATGTATAAGGCTTTCGTAGGCCATTTTACTTGCTAGATAATTTAATTTGTTAAGGGTAGTAGTTGATAGAAATACAAATATCTGGCCATGGTTAGCAAGGGAAGGCATTGACTACTGGGGTCAGGCAAAATTCATAATAACTTACATTTTTTGTATAATTTTCATTCCAAAATATTTGCATACTTTCACTTAATTCAATTTCCAACATACCCTTAAATTTAAGAATATAACATTACAACATTAAAATAAACTGCAACAAATTCTTCAAAAAATTTGTATTATTAAAAATAACATATCAGATACATTTTTTTTGCTATTCCATATTATGAAACCATGACAAATATTCAAAAAAAAAAATTCAGTATTTTTTATTTCTTACTTTTGTATCTCACTTATAACAACGAAAAAAAAGCTCGTGGGAATTATTTGAATTTATGTATCTTTAAGATAAAATAATTCTGTTTTTTTTTTATTTTATTGTATATTTCACATAGGTAAATAAAAAGATGTCAGTCTTGGTGATATGATGAGAGAGAAATGTTGTTCTAACTGAAAAAATTAATCATTTAAGTTTATAATTTCATCGTGAACGGATCATTAGTGTCGAGACTGTCGAGTTTTTTTTAAAATATCTTCATAATTTGGAAAAAAATAATTTTAAAATATTTTATATAAAATTTGGTTTTTTTTTTGTTGTGGAATATATAGTGTAAAATTGAATTAAATGAATTTACATATAGTTACAATAAATGAAATTAATTATTGATTAAAAAATAATATAAGAATTGTTTAAAATAAATCTATAATTGTAAATTATGTTACCAAAATAAAATTTCAAAGAATTTTAATTATTCAACGAACGTTTTATGAGTAAATAAAACGAGTAAATAATTTGAAAATTATATTAATAAATTCTAAATTAATTATAGAAATTTCAATATTAGAATTTTGTAAATAAATATTTGAAAAAGGATCAATTAAACACCAAAATGAAGGTAAGAATTGTAAAAGATTTATTCTAAAGTAAATCGCTTCTTAGATTCGCAGCCTAATTTATTCATAAAATTATAAATTTTATGTTCATAAAGTTCAAATATTTAACATTATTAATTTGAACAATTAATTCTTCAAAATTAGAGGCTGACACAAATTTCTGCATGTATGGTGTGTGAAGGGGATGATGATGATTTCTTGGATCACGTTTTGTATAATTCCCCCACTGTCAAAGATAAAAGATTTAAGTTTTTGGAGTGTCACTGTATGACCTGTCTAAGTGAAGCACGAAAATTATAACTGAATAAATTATTGGCCTTGTTTTAATTACAAAGAGGTTGGATGGGTTGACGTTTTTTAAAGAAAATGGCAAATGTCGACGGGAATGTATAACGGGTACATGAGAATCAATATGAAACGTGGAGGTCCATGAGATCTCCCTCATTTATTCAAACCAATAAACTAAGTCATTTCACATAACATTACCAACTTCTGCACAAAACGCTCGACTTTCTTCACGAATATCGCGAAGCCGAAAATGACAAATCAATGATGCAAAAACCCAAAAATGAGTGTTGACAACCTTATTAATTTATTCTAAAGATTTTATTTCAATTGGGATCCATTAACTTATCTGGAAATTATATCATGTTTGTTTACAATTAGTATTGAAATCATTATTTATATAACTTTATAATGTTTAAAGCTGAGTAATGTTAGAATTAGAAAAGCATCCATGTTCTGGGTAATGGGTACAGTAATTGCAATTACAAACGTTGGTAACCTAATTGAGTACAGAGTATTGTGTTCGCTACGTGTGTAGGTCTAATCTGATTTCTGATTTTATGTATTACTTATATAATTTCTAATATTTCGAATATTATGTTCAAATTAAGATTATTATCTAATAAATTATAATATAAAATATTCTTAATTTCTTATCAAGGCAATTGGACTAGCCTTTTTTTTTTTATTAATTTACATTTTTATTAATATTTATTCAACAATTTTTTTTTTATTATTTTTTGTTCAAGAACATCAGATATAAAACAAAACTGATTTTTATATATATGATATTTAAATATGGAATTATATCATTTATCGAATCCACACGACAAAAATACTTAATAAAGATCACACTTCTTATAACAGTGATCTATAAAATGCAATTTTAATATTTCAAATTAACCAAATTTATTTTTGTCATAACCAAAATAATATTGAATAAATTATCCTAAATAAGGTAAAAAATTCATAAAAATAATCATAAATTTTGATTTCTGTTTTTGTTTTAAATTAATTTTAGTGACTGGTTAGTCATTATTTTTAAAAATATGGAATATTTAATAATAATAATTTTCACTGTCAGACAAATTGGCAACAATAAAGAAGATCATCAGAAAAAAAAAATCTGAAAAGGAAGCATAACCGAAAAACCTGAAACGTTTTAGAAAATAAAGAAGCATCAAAGATTATAATTTATATTTGAAAATTTTATTAATTAGATTATGTTTTGAGTAAATTTTTATTTTAGCAGACATTTTTAAAGAATTTTTATTTTATTTTTTGTATGTTTTTTTTTTGCAAAAGCTATTAAATTTTCCTTCCACCTCCCGAAACTGAAAATACACGTAATAAAAATTTAAAATATTCAAAATATTTTAAAGTTAATTTTGTGAGGTCAAAAATTTTTTTTTTTTTTAGAAAATCTTTTTTAGTTTTATATTAAATGAAAAGAAAAGTAAAAGAATTTTCTTAAAAAATATAATAATATTAGAGAAAATTGAATGTGGTCATTTGATTTGTGATGGTAAAAAGTATTTTTATTATGTTTATTTAGTGGTACATTTATATGTTATTATGTATTTTGGCAAACATATTGTTATGCATATTTAATGATTTTTTTTTTTTTTGACATTTTACTGTAAAAAATAAATAAATACTTTTAAAATTAGCCGAAAACAAAAAATTCTTTTTCATTTTATTTTAGAAAAGCCTAAAGTCTCTGAAAATATAAATGAAAATTTATTTTTGTTTGGATTTTCTATTTTATAATGAAAAATATAATGATATATTTTATAGGATATCCTCGGTAATTTCTAATTCCAATTTAAATATAGATAAAAATGTGGTAATTTTGAACCAAGTCAAGTTTTGACTTAAAAATTGTTTTAATTTATTGGTCATTTAATTTTCCTAGAATTGGTTCAAAATATTTAATTAGGTAATACAACTTTCTATTTCTATTGTGGTTTTGATAATATTGTTGATAGAATTACATATTTCTAGTATGGATATAATCAGAATTTATAATGTGAAACGGAAACTAACTAAAATTATTATTTAGATTGAAAAAAGCAATGCGGATTGTTTTCGGTTGACTAACTTTAATAATCAGAAAAAAAACTGATCTTTTTGATCCTAAAATATATTATTAATTATTATATATGATTAGTCATGTTGTAATGTTAATAATAATTGTGACTTTGACTTAGGAGCATATCAAAATTATTTTTAAGATATGTTTTCTAATCCTTGGTTTTATTACAAAAGTATCTATTGAGCTCTCAATTTTAGAGTGGTATGGTCACCTTGGTGTTATTGTGATAAAATTCGACTGGGGTCAATTCAAAGATGATTCAAAAGAATTACATTTTTAATGTGTTATCATAAATTTGATCAATTTACCAATGCCATGTTGTAAACTATATGAATTCATTCGATGTAAACATAACAACTAATTATTAAAATGCGATGTAATAATGTACACTAGAAGTACAAAACCAGTGGTTTATTTTTATATATGATAATTTACAAATTACAAGAATTATATGCTTTAAGGATTTAGACGTACTCTTCGATAGCACAATGACTTTTAAATACCACTTTGATGCTATATTGAAGAGAGCAAATTCAATGTTGGGGTTTATCAAGAAATGGTTTAAAGAATTCAACGGATTTTATATATCTTGAATACCAAAGTCAAGTTTGGTCACCTTTTTTATCTTGATCACATAAAAAGGATTGAATCAGAACAAACAATTTTTTTTTGAGATTATGTTCTTTGTAATTTACTTATTCATCATCACTAATAGTTTTTCCATTTAAGAATAGATTTAATATTTTACAATTAAAACTGCTAAAATTAGGAAGATTAAATGCTGATATCTTTATTCATTGTACAGGTAGTGTATAATGGCCAAATTGATTCCTATTATACAAAAACCATACTACTTACAGAATGTAATGCCAATACTCGGTTCCTGTCAAAAAAATATGTTTAATGTACCTAATATTTTACCGCACGAATTATGGGAAATGTGAGACCATTAATAGAATAATTATGATAGTTAACATGTAAAAAACCACATTGATATTTCGTTAACAAGTGTCAGAGCATTAGCTATAATTTTTCATATAAATTTTTTGTATGTATAATGTTAAAAGTTTTTAACAATGTTAAAGTTTTTTTAATGATTGATGTAATGTTAAATCAATATATTTTAAATAATGATTTGGAAATACTGAATATTCATTGATAAATTTAATATACCTTGAATATATAAAATATGTTTTTATGTATTCATTCGATTATACTAAAAACTCTATCATATGTTTCCAAATTGAAAAACAATTTTCTATTATGTAAGCCTAATAAAATTTGGGATTAAGCAAATTTGGTGTATAAATACAAAAATTATACCAATGACAATTTAACAATTATAAGATTACCTGATATTTTATGCCAATTTTGGCATTTAATATTCGTTTTTAATATTAAATTAATTATTTTTAAATATTTATTTATAGCATAATCCAGTTCACCTTCTGCTTATAGTATTAATCTTTTTCATAACAATGGATTTATCAAATAATTGGAGAACTGATAGAAGTAAGTCCCACATAACAATATTATTTATCGATAAATATTTAAAATCATAAATAAAATGAAAAATTTTGTGAATTGAAAATCATAAATTATATTTTTTTTTTTGTTTGGTACTCCCACAATCAGACTTCTGAAAATGAAGTTATAAATTTAAATAAAATTTTATATAAGATTTGTGAGCTTCCGACCTATGAGACAAATAAATCAAATTTTTATATTTCTTAACAATTTTTAATTTATGGTATATTTTTTATTTTTTATTAATATTCAACAAAAATTTCTTTGAATAATTCACAGGACCCAGACTATTTGGTAATAAAGTACCAGATCGTATGCTATCAACAACATTGAAAAAAGTCCAACATAAATTAGTTATTTTACATGATTATTTTCGGACAAAAGTTATGCCACCCGCATCGAATATGTTAAGCATGGTAAGTTGTAAATTTATGTGTACAAGTGTGGCTGTCATATTTAATTTAAAAGGGGCGTAATTTACACGATGTTAATAATAAATGACATAAATTTGAAAAAAGGTTAATTATTAGTGATCTATTTTAATATCAATTAGAACGATTTGGTTGATATTACCAGACTCTAGAAATTGGTTTCATAAAATGTTAATCGTTAAGCCTGGGTTACATTGTTTTGATCAGTTCAGTTCAGTTTCAATTCGATTTGATTTGATTCGACAGTTAAGTAAACTGAACATTAGTTACCGATCGCAATCGATTAAACGACATATATTTTGTTTTTGTTATTTTTGAAACAGTCAAATTTCATTTCTCTTGACATTTCCTTGAGTTTGGATTTGCAAAATTCCAATAGTTCCAAACTCTTTCGATTCGATTCGTTCTGATATATACAATATATGGAGACATCAAATTTGAAGTTTACGAAACAAATCGAAACTGAACCGATCGAAACAATGTAGCCCAGGCTTTATTTGTAACCGTGGTTGGAGTTGGAGATACCGAGAAGCCATGCTGCAGATTGGAAAAATTTAAATCGAACGAACTTCTCAACACTTTAACTATTTCAATTTTTTTAAACATTTCAAAGCTGTTCAGGGTCCAGAGTATATCCAGGGTTAAGTTTGTGTAATTAATATCTAAAATTGCAGTCGTTATTGTTATTGTGCAGTCATACGAATTAGTTGTCATTATGCAGTCATACGTAATTAACTTTAAAAGGATCGTATAATGTTTTAAAACACTATTATTAACCCATTACTCGTGTACAGTACTCATAACATCATCCATTGCAAAACCAGTTGAAATTTTTTATAATATTAACCTTGAAATTAATTCCATAATTGTCTATAATAAAAATTTGACTGAGCTTTATCTCGTGTGCCAAAAATAAATATAATTTTTGATAAAATTGAAAAATTTCAATAATTTTTTTTTTTTTTATTTTGAATGTGTCAATAAAAAATTAAATATTTACCCACCTACATAAAATTTGACAATTCAAGAAGAAAAAACAAAATACAGGAAGAGAGATAAAAGTCAATGATTTGTGCCATCATAAAATATTTTTGTGTTCACACATTAATGACAAGACCGGCCGGCCTTAATTAAAATATGTTTATATACATAAACAAACTTTTTTTTTGTTGTTGTATGTTGTATGATTAAAATGTTAAAATAATTTTAATATGTTGTGGTTTCTAATTTGTGATGAATTCATATGGAACAGTATAATTTAAATTTTAGGAACTATGTAAGAGTTTCAAGAGATTTAATTGACAATCCGGTAGATTTGAACTTCTTTCAAATGCTGTTATTAAGAGTATTTCCCCAAGTGTTTATACATTAAATTTAAATTAGATACAAAATAATTAATTATCAAAAAATCACTATTTAAGAGACTTGCGTCCGTAGTTTATAAAGTACTTATAGATTAATAGCTTTTGAATGACGTTGATTCGAAGCATAATTTCTACAATATTCAATGGTGACAGAATTGCAATGGTTTCAAGTTTTTAGACCTGATAGAGATCTGATCCTAAAAATGGGATAACACACGGACAAATTCACATCAATGTAAAACCTTAAGGCTTTTTGTGTTAGTACAAATTATATACGGGGGTTGCCACTAGTTATATTCTACTAAGGAAACATTCGATTAGGTTTTTTGGAAACCTCCAGTATGTAGAGAATGTGGGAAAAGGAGGAAACAATAGAAAACCTCCGTTGTCGCACTGTTTTTATGGTAAAATATAATAGATTTAAACACTTGGAATGTGATTTTTTGACCAACATGGAGAAGAAGGGCAAGTTGAAACCGTCAACACCGTTCATGATTTAGAATGATGTGCTCTAGAGTACGTCGTATGAGTTCTATTTTCTTTCGCCTGTTAAATGTACAAATTGAAATACAAATAGTGCAATGACGACAATTTATTATTTTATTGAAAATTTTTCCTTGGGAAAATTATATTAGTTGACTCACCCTCTTTTTTTTTTTTTTAAAAAAAACGGATAAATTTTTTTAGCAATTTATTTCATCATTAAAAAATTATCACTTTGAGAAATCTAAATATTTTCTAAATATTTATGACATGTTTAAAATAAATTTAACATAAATTAAATATGATGACAAAAATTTTTATTAATTCAATTAATTAACTTTTAAAAATTTTATGTTTTAACTTTCATTTTCTCGATATTTATATAGAAATGGCACAAAGGAGCAGCTAAATCAGCTCAACGTTGGGCAAACTCATGTAAATTTTTAACACATGACAGTCCGAAAGGTAGATGGCATGATAGTTTTGGAGCATGTGGTCAAAATATATTTGTATCAACTCATAAAGTGCCATGGTAATTCTAATATATAGTTAAAATTCGTAAAACTTAAAATTCTTAAAATAATAAATTCCAATAAAGTTTAATAAACTAAAAAATATCAAAGTTTTATTCAGTATATTTAATATTTATAAATCAATTTTCTATTCCGTATTTATATTTTTTATTACGGAAAATTTATGTAAATTATATTAAATGGAAAATTAATGTTTTGGCGCCAAGATATTTTCTAAATTATTAATAATTTTTCAAAGAATGTTTGACAAAATTAATATCACAGCCTGTGGCGCTTATTAAAATTTATAATTTTTATTTAAATTAAATGATTTTTTATTGGATTCAATATTTATAACAAATATTGTGTAGGAGATGAAAAATTATATTTTATTTTGAAAGATTTGATAAATAAATTGAATTTGACTGTCAGACTTTCCTATAAAGATATTTTTTTGTGGAATTTATATAAATAATATAAGCTTCCAGATATTTTATAGAATTATTAAAATTTATATGAATTTGACCTTATAATTAAGAATACAAACCCTAAAATTAGCGTTTTAAATTTGGCATACAACAATTTTCTAATTGACATTATTAAAAAAGTGATTTGTCTTGATTGAAGAGCTGTCCAAATTAATGAAATGCCATTTAAATAAAGAGCAGTGCATTATAATAACAAGTGTACTTACATGTACAATTTTTAATTTATTAAATTACAAAATAAAATTATTATTTCATCATGTTTAAAAGCTAATTCTATAAAAAAAATGGTTAAATCTTGTAATATTTTCAGGATGTTTGTAATGAGATCATGGTTTATTGAACGAGCAAATTTCACTTATGGCGGTAAAAATAATATCCTTAAAGATATTGGTCATTATACACAAATGGTATGGGCAACAACACATAAAGTTGGTTGTGGAATTGCAAAATGTCGTTCAGGAGGACCAGGTGGAAAACCATATTACAATTATATTTGTAATTATTGTCCAATGTAAATATATATTTTTATTATTAAGAATTCTAATATTTTATTATAAACATAATATTTTAGTGGAAATTATAACGATCGTGTTGGTCTACCTTATAAAGTTGGAAAATCTTGTAGTTCATGTCCACGATCATGTCATCCGAATAAAAAATTATGTACAAATTCTTGTCATACTATTGATTTATGGTCAAATTGTGCTGAATTACATAAAACATGGGGAGGATGGTTATGTAATACAGCTACACCTGAAGGATTTGATCGTAGGAAGAAATGTGGAGCAACATGTAGTTGTAATGGAAGAATTCATGATTAAACTATTTGTATAGATAATATGAAAGTGTTATAAATTATATGAAGTAATAAGGAAAATTCAGATTTAAGGAACTGTATAATTAATATAAGTAAAGAATGTCAATTATCTTATATTTAAATCTGCCATCAGTTGATAAGTAACTTTTGGATTTTATAATTACATAGTTTTATATTAGCATTAAATTATCATTAATAATTATTTGAAATTTTTTTAAAATTATAGAATTTTTTAGGTGGAAAATTTAACTTATAAGGAAATTTTCTTTGTGATTAGGAATATTTTTGGAAAATATGTAGAGTCTTACTATATACAACTATATTAAATTTGAATTATTTAATTGAATGTTTATTACATTTAAGCTTTCTTATGTTAATTAATAATTTCTATTTCTGTAGAAAAATTTAATAATAATTAATTTTTAATTAGATATGTAAAAATTTAAGTTAAATAAAAACTTTACTATTACATTTTTTAAGTATTATTTATATTTTTAAAAAGACTTAATCTAGTATACAATTGCATACTTTGATAAATTTATTATTTTTTAATAATGCAAATATGTAATCTACAATTTACAATTTTCTTTTGCCCTTGCTATTCTGCATAATACGAATCTAGGAAAATTCATCATCAATAATTCACCGCGATTATATAAGTCATCATGAATTATGATGGGTAAATGTTACGCTCTCAAGAGGATCGAGGTACAAATACCTGGATAGCTTATTAGGTAGAACTTTAAAATTTATCTACACTTGAGCAATTAATACTTTTATGGAGTATCAGCTTTTAGAAAGCCAGAATATTTAATAGAGAATTGTTTAATCGGAATTCGTACACGGAGTAATAGTATTCCAAGAAAGTACATCACATTTTTTTGTTGCCTCTTTTTTATAAACATTCGTTGATGAGTTTATTTAGGTGATGATTTTTTTAATATTCGGATGATAGGTAGGTAGCCAGCCACTTAATCATATAAATCTTTTGCTAATTTCTAATTTTAACTTAATAATTGGATTCATTGAAGAACAATTTCGAATTTGTTAATATAAATTCAACAATTCAAAAAAAAAAATTCAAGGCATCCTCTATATGAGATAAAATGCATAGAATGATACAATTATAATGGTTAAATTGCTAGCGTTGAATTGTCGGTGACGAATTTACCATATATCTGAATAATATTTTATCCACCTGTTAGTTTCGTTGCAGTGAATGACCATGACTCAACTAAGCATACCCTTTATAAATATAATGAATATTTTTGTATATTAAGGATTCAGAACCATGTAAGTACAAGTTCTTATATATCCGTTTTGTTACATACAAAAAAAAACTGACAATTTCCGGTGATGGACACACGATGACACGATATAGGAAATTTTAGGTAACAGGTTAAACATATAAGTTTTAAAAGTCATATTTTTTTTGTCAAGAATAAGAAAATTAATTACATTAAAAAAGGTTATATTTAAATAAAATTATTTGCAAAAAAATAAAAAAATAAATACTTACATTTTTAAAAGAATTTATTTGTCATTATATTATTTTAAGTTTAACATGTAAAATTTAAAAATCAAATTCTACAATGATATCACATTATATCAGATAAATAAAATATAAACCTAAATATTTTAGTCACGCACTGATTTTATATTGAAAAACATACTAAATACGTTCTCGTTTGAAAATTGTTAATGGAATATGGTCAAAATACTTAGTTTTAGTTGTGATCCAGAGCAAGTTCTTTAACCTTTTCTATATTATTTAAACATTATTACATAAATTTATAAATTTAAATTATATTTTTTACATGTTTATTGGTTTATAACTTTGCTAATAAACATTGTATTTAATGTGTAGTGAAAGCGATTTTAATAAACTGATTTTTAATAGCCATTAATAATTAAATTAAAAATAATTAAAAAATTTAACGCACAAAATATTAAGAAAATATTCATGTAAATTACTACGAAATCGGTTTATTAATATTTAAATATAAATTAGTTTAAATGATGCAAACTCTTTCATTTTTCATACATGGTTGAATTTTCCAAAATCTATAAGTGCAATTGTTAGACAGAGTATGGTTCAGTTCAAAGTATTTTTTCATTGTCTCTCCATTGGTAAATGTATTGAATGTAAATTTGGAAAAATCATATATCTAAATAATGGGATATTCCATGAAAAAGGGGTTAATTAACAGAACTAATTACTATTTCAGCAATAATCTTTAAAGTTGGATATATTTTTTTAGGTATTTTAAGCTTTGTTAAAAGGATACCTGGAAATATTTAAATACTAAAATAGCGAAAGTCCATCTTAGACTGATATGTAAAGAAAGGTCCTCTCAATAAAGCGGCATTTAGGTTATAGATAATTTTAGATGCTATTATGTTTAAAAGGATAAAAATTGTATTTTTAATATAGGTGATAGGTGTGATATATCGCAAATTATCGCAAATTTTTCCCTGCTTTTTAGGAATTTGGATTTCCGAATTCGGAGTCTGCAAAAATGACTTAGCAAAATGGAATTTAAAAAAAAAAAAAATAATATAAAATTTGTTAAATTAAGTTTTAATGAAAAGTCTTTTTTATAAATGTCATATATTAAAAATATTTTTTAGAAATGTGATTGTAGTTACTTTTGCTATAATTTCAACCTAAAAAAGTAGTTTCGGTCTTCTCTTAACACAATTTTAGCATGCAAACTATTTTTAATTTGCCTGAAGAAACATTCACAACAATCTAAACACTGCTTTAGTCTGTTTGAATTAAATTGAAATTGAATTTAGTATTTTTTAGCAAAATAAATAGCATGCTAAACTTATTAAGAGTAAAAACAAAATTTATAGAATATTTGGCATTCCGAAAAATCAGCATTTACATAACCTGAAATTTCATTATATAAAGTCTTCCTAAAATCTAAAAGTCAGTAATACTTCTCTATCAATTTCTTGCATTTCGTCTGATCATTAAGACTTTAAAAAAAAATTAATGCAGAGCTCCCTTAACTACATTTATCAAAGAATGACCCAAAAATACCTATACATAATTTACATTTACATTATTTACTCCCTCAATTTTGATATTAGGGTTCAAAAGAATTAAAATTCTGATACTTCTTTATAATACACATTAGCATACTATTTTATAGTACATGTATGTATATTTTAAAATATTTGATCATATAATTATGGTAATTTCAACATAAAAAATTCAATGTTTCCCCCATTTATATTTTATAAAAAATTATCTTTTATTTTTTATTTGCAAGACATACTCAAAACTCTGAGTTTAGTGCAAGTGTTGGTCACTCCAGGTGATGCGCATCGTTGCCGCTTTAGTTATGTTTTCGATTTCGTTGGATAAGTGTCTAACTAATATTTTAGTTGTACTCTGTATTTATAATTATTTAGATATTTTTTAAATAAAATAGTAAATAAAATTATAAAAGGATTTATTAAAAAAAAAATGGGTGTCCTTGCCGGTGTGGCATGTACAGATTTTGCTAATCGTCGTCATTTCAGTAATGTTAATGTTCGTAAAACTTCTGGAGGTCAACGTAAATCATGGAAACCAATACCCGAAAACGAAGAAGAATCATCATCACTACCACAAAATACATCAACATCATCATCTCCACATAAATCAAATAAAGGACCTGCTCCTTCAATTCCTACTGGATGGGTACGTGTATTTTGTGGTCCAGATAGTAATGATACAATGCAACCGGTTGAACCAAGTCGAATGGTACATTGTGATGGTACAACAACAACTGATATAATAACAAAAGGATTAAGTTTACCAACGGAATATACATTATGGATACAAATTGGTGGATCGATAAACCGTAGATTAACAGAAACCGAACGTCCTTATCAGATACAAGAAGATTTTTTTAAAAAAATCGGATATACAGATTCATCAAGACGTTGTCGTTTAGAAATTGATCCAAATATGAAATATTTATTACGATTTTTTATTGGTCCGGCAGAGATTTCTGTATGTAAAGGTGTTAAAAAATGTGGTAATGTTGATATATTAAAAGGATTAGTATTTCCACAATGGAAAAAACGTAATTTAGCTATAATTGGTAATTTATTATATTTATTTCCTGGTAATTCATATATGAGTCCGGATATTATTGATTTATCTTGTGCCGAAATTATTGATCATTTACCACGATATGATCGATTTATATTAAAAATTATACCAAAAATAACATGTGGTGAAAATAATAATTTTTATATGAAAGACAATTGTAAATTGAATTATAAAAATTTTGAAATGTTACAAAATAATAATAATGTTAGTGGTATTGGTAGTGCATCAAGTGTTTATAATAGTTCAGGTAGCATAAATTCAAATAATGGAGATCGTGAAAAAGTATTATTTTTAGGATTTGAAGAAACATGGGAACGTGATTTGTGGAGCGAATGGTTAATTGAGGTAATTTATTATAAAGTAATTTATTATCATAATTTTTAGATCAAATTTAATTTACATTTTAAAGCATATTATTGATTTGAAATGTAAATTGTAAATATTAGAATTAGAATGCATGAGAAAGTAGTTCATTGGCTCATGCTATACTGAATGTCAATAAATTCATATAATAATAATTGATAACCCAGTTTTTGAATTGATTAGTAATTGACTTGAAAATTGATTAAATTATATGTAATTTTATAACATATTTATGTCAGTAAATATTTTAAAATATGACATATAAATGTAGAGAACCAATATAAAAATTCTGAATATATTTGAAATTTTGTATATGACAATCAACTATTTATACTAAGTTAAGTTAATTAAAATTAAAATGTAAGACTTTTCCCTGGAAGGATTCTAAAATAACAAGTTAATCTAAATCTAGTCATTCATTTTCAAAAAACCTTCAACTAATTTCTATAGACTTTTCTGTCGATCATGTTTAACTGCGTGTAATCTTAATGAAAAATTATATAATTTCTGAATGGAACTTCTGCTATTATTGACACTAAATAAATTCTTAATTTTTAACAAAAATATATTGTTAAAATTCTAATAAAACTAAATTATATTCTAAAATTACTTTCTTATTAATATAATTTCCAAAAAGTACATAGAACTCGTGGTTATCGATGCATAATTTTGATCTAGGTATGAAAATAATTATTTATAAATCTTCCCAAATCAACACTAGCCAGCTAACCTAAGTAATTATTAAGTGGCTATACTTATTATTTTATTAAAGGTATTTAATTTAACAAGAATGCCCCCATACTTCGTTAATAATCAACTTCCTCTCAAATAATTTTACATTTATACAATTTTTGAATTGGAATGTTTGACTTCAAATTTGAAAAGTTTTGGAAAACCTTTTTCTACATAAAAATTTTGGAAAATATAAAAATGGAACTAGACTATACACTTTAAAAAAAAATAAACTTGATGATCTTTGTGGCATTAACGTTTTTCTACATAAAAAAGTGCTATATTTTGTAGTCCTTGGAGCGTATCAAACATTTAGAAAGAAAATACTACAAATACAATATTGTCTCATCTCCACGGTTTAGTTGTAGGGGGTAATACTCGCATTTTGTTTGTTAAATTATTATTATTGAATGTAATAGTGTTTTCAAATTTAGATGTAAAGCTGTTATTATATATATAGTTGTTATTTGTTTGTCAATGTACGAAATTATTTTCTTGTGCAACATAAATTTTGTGGAATTATAGGGTAAATTTGGGTGAATGCAATACAGTGTAGACTGTAGAGAATATAGTTCAAATGTAATTTCATGACTTCAAATATATATTTCTAATTTAATTAATTTTGAGAATTATGAATTTTTCATCTGTAAAATTAATTTGGAGACGTTTTATCTGTAAAATTGAGAGGCAGACTATCTTATTTTAAAATTTAAAATTTTAATGATAACGGAGAGCGGAGGGAAGCTGTAGCATTATAATCAATACTGCGCAGTCTAGCGATTATTTTTTATTTTTGAATATTTTTACAATTTCTAATGGTTTGAATTATCAGATGAAGATTGTGGGAAGTTTCGTTTCAGAGCTGTAAACCCCTGTGTTTGTAGTAGCCTGTTAATTCAAGTTTTTAATTAATATTATATTTATTTTTAATTATCTGCTTGTGATGGAAACAGTTTTTTCGGTGATGGAAACATCAGAACTTAATCTACTTTTGATAGTAGGGGGTAACAAACACTGAGCATGTGGAGAAAGTGCTATAATCCAATTTTAAAATATTATCTTCTTTTTATTAAATTTTAAAAACATTATCTTCTTTTTATTATTCTACTTTGTTAATGATCCTACCAACAATGTATTTCTTTAAGCATATTTTCACTGACCCAAAACAAATAATTAGTTTCATTCTTAATCCCCCATTTTCTTGGCAATGGGAAAAGGATTTTGCGCCTTAGATTGTTTAGGATTATAATATGGATTACTAACCATATTAATTGAGAACACATTTCTCAGAATAGCTTTCATGTATATTGAGCACTTTTGCTTCAGTAAAATATTTAAACCAAATATCAGTAATATCAAATTTTATCATATTCATCTCTGTTCTAATGTTTACAGTATATGCTAAATTTTTTGGAATTCAATATCCTTATAGAAAGTAATTATATTTAAAATAGTTAAAAAATACCCCATTCTACCCTCTAATTTTTCCCTTTAATAAGTTTAATAATACTCATACACTAATGCTCATCTAACCGAATAATTGAACAGGTATAAGTCAGAGTTGGCTTCAATTTTCCAGAGTTATCTATAAAAAAAAATTTAAAATTTCTGGTGAACTATATCTTATGTTGTTATATATTTCGTTGGCTACAGGCCTATTCTCTGCAACTGGCACTGTTGTTTTCTTTTACAGAAAGCCATAAAGATTAATTTTAAAATAATCATAACATAAAACACCGTTAAAATAATTATTAGTAACTATGCTTACACATATGAATGGCACTCGATAGTTTTTTTTGTCAACTTTATTGTGTAAGACACAATTTTTTTCCACTCTAGACCTTAGTCTAAAAATTTGAGTTAAAGAAATTGCATCAATCGGAAAAATACAATTTATTTATTTATATATTTTCGCAATAACATAAATTTAAATTTCAAGGTTAATTTATGTATTTTATTGACATAAATCATAATAAGAATTGAAAACATAAAAAAATTATTATAAATATTTTTAAATTGTGAATAGATAAAATATCATTGAATCTTTTTGTAACAAATTAATTAAGATGTTTTGCAAGAAAATATTTAATGATTTGTTCAGTATAAAGTGCATAAGGAAAATCATAAATTTTTCATGAATATGTTTTTTATTAATTTATTTAATTGTGTGTTTTTTATTTTAATTTTTTTTATGAAAAATGTGTTAATAATTGGTGTGGTTCGATGGTCAATGATTCCATTTCAAGATCATTTAATAAAGTGCATAAATAAATTACGAGATATAATAAAAGGAAATACTTAAAATAAAATAGTTTTTTATAATAAATTTTCTTTTTTTATAATAAAGTTATGGTTATGATTAATTGTTCTTTAAATGATATTAGTAATGTTGAAATTAATAGTTGTTCAAATGGAGGAAGTTGTAGTTTTAATAGGCCAATACAAAAAAGTAAAGTTACATTTTCGGAAATGGATACAATAGAATTAGATTCACTTGAAGCTGATTTAACAACTACATGGAATGATGATGATGACATTGATGATGATAATGATGTAGATAATATAATTAAATATATACCGAAGAGAAATTTTTTTAATGTAAGAATAATTATTTCAATTTAATGTTTAGAAAAGTTTATCTAAAATTCAAATTTCTAGGTCAAAATAATTTCATATTTTTTTTCTGAAATTGTCGTTTACGATTTACCGAAACCTGAAAGTTATGCTCTTTTTAAAAATAATGTGTTAATGTGTATGTAAACGGGAGGCGATACCGCGCCACTATGGATAATAACCTCATATGGATAATATTTCCACTAGTGGTGGAAACAAGTTCATTTAACTTTTGTCACTCGCAGTTTTTGTATCGTATAGATATAGACTATATGCATCAGTGTTGAAGACAGTATATAAATTGTCTATTATTAATAGGATTTAATGAAATTTTTGAACCTAAGGATATATATTTATTATTAATATCAGGATTTTTTCTAAGAAAAATTATTTTCCGGATCGGTTTACTGAACGAGGACTAAATTTGTTTAATTCTATAGAAGAAATTGTACAAATTTAAATAGAAAATAAAACGATTACGACTTTTATGATGTTCTGGAGGAAAATTATAGATCAGTCCATTCCACTACAATCAGTAGTCCTTTCTCACTCCTTAATTATCGTAATTATAATAATTATTTACTTTACAACTGAAAGAGATATTATTAAATCCTTTATTTTACGATCTTTCAAAACCATTTGCTTCTGTGTGCAGTAATTGTACAACCACGATTCAATTTATTAATGTTTGTGGATTGGGTCTATAGTTGAATGATTGTTTTGACTTATTTTACTGGTTTTTCAAAAGTCTTATTAACATGGTTTGAAAAGTCATTTTCCTTTTGATTTCAATACATGCAAAGTTATTCAATTTGTAAACATTGCCCCTAATATTAACAGCCTTCTATTTAGGCTATTTATAAATATTCTAAAAACTAAAATCTTTCATGACATAGGCATTCAAATTATATTAATATTCTCGACTAAAACTACTTAAATATTGTAGTACCAGTACGTAATGCATTAAATGTCTGTACTGTTCCCTTATAATATTTGAATCATAATTACATAAAACATAGAAGTTGAATTACAATATTTAAAGTTATGGTCAAAAATAGTTTAATGGAATATTTAAAACGTATTGCCGAATAATATGAAATTTTCAAGGTCTTAAAAATCATCAAAACAAAATTTTCTTTGTTATAGAATTTCAAGAATTTTAAAGTAAGAAACAAAAATTATGTTAATTAAAATTTTTTTTCTTTCAAAACTTTTAAGAAAAAAATCTATTAATATAAGGGTAGCTCAAAATAGGGAGTTAAAACGGAAATGTGTACAGAATTTCATATCATTATAGGACATTGAATGTGTATTATTTATAACTAGGAAATTTTGCTATAAGCCACTCAACTTAACGATCTCAAATTTTACGAATACCAACTAAGAAATAACTATTTTATTGATTGATTTTTATTGAATCGCTAGGGGTTCATGCATTTAAGAAACATATAATTCCAGTTTCATACAGTTCAATCATGTATACATAGTAAGAACCAAAAGCATTTGTGTCCCAGGTACACGAGTCATACATATGGACACAAAAACTCGCCATTGTCTCCGTATCATTTCCATATATTTATCTCGGATCGCTGTTTCTTAAAGGAATTATTTCTCAGTATTGAGTGCGCTGAGAAAGAGCTATTTCTTGGTGACTATTTCATTCGGCGTAGTAACTTGAGCATGAAGTTTAGCTTTGTGCCAAATTTCCATTTTTTCAACATATAATTCCATTACAATATTTCATAGTTATTCAATCAATCATCATAAAAACTAACAAGTAAATCACCGGCGGTTACATGGCGCATTAATGATTTTTGATGGAATTTTGATATTTTTTTAGAACTTTTATATTTGAATTAATTAAAGTACGAGTTAATTGATCATTGTTGATTTCAAATTTAAATTTTTAAATTTAGTTCCATTTTGACCAGCCCATTAGTTAGGTGTTTAAATTCAATAGTTTGAAGGTGAAAAGTAAAAAAAAAATAAACAAGTTTAGTATACCATTAAAATGTTGTCATCAGAAAAACTAAAAAGGTTTAATAAAAGTCTTAGATATTATAATATTAATTCCGGTAAAAAAAGGAAATTTTCACAAAAGTTTACAGCATTTTATTATGACAACAATTTAATTTCGGTATGATAATAATTTTAGTATATATCCAATCCACCCAAAGTTAATATGAAATTATGCTAAAAATTTGTTCTGATACAAGCAAATACATAAAATAATATGAAAAATTCATATCAATATTTAATTATTGAATTTATATCCATAGGCTTCCACTGAAATTAGTGAATCAAAACGTTTGGATATTGGTAATTCTGGTTTACAAACAATACCAGAAGTTGTACTACAATCAATTGAAGATGTTGAAGAACTTTTGGCTGGCCAAAATAAACTTCAAGAAATTGGTTTAAATGCATTATCACAATTTCCAAATTTACAAATACTTCGATTACCAGGAAATGGTTTTAAAACATTTCCACCATCACTTTTGGCTATTTATGGTTTAACAGTTTTAGATTTGGCGGATAATTCAATTGATCGATTACCAGAAGAAATATCACAACTAACACAGTAAGTTTATTAATATTTAAAATATTTTTTAATTTAGTTAATGAAATATTGTAAAATAAATTTAATTTTATATATAAAATTTTACTAAATTTTTAAATGTTCCCATCAACCAAAAATTCAAAATAATGTAAACCACCTATGATCTAATAGCGATCCAATTGCGTCATATTTTAGCGTTGCCAAATCAGATTTTATTATATTTTATTTTGTATTTTAAAATTTTCCGCAACGTTGATTCTATTATTGGTATTGGTATAGTGGGTGATTCCATATTCGACCATTACATCAAAAACATTATAATTCCAAGGAAAGAGAAAACTATAAAAAATTTCTTAAGTTTGCAATTCCATTTTATACAGAGTAACAGAGTGTCAAACATTTATTTAAATGCATGCAATCAATTTAGCTACTTTGAATATAAATTATTATCTGATTTAAAATGGTATATTGCTACATTTATGACTGGAACTCTTACCAAATTGAAGCGGAAAATTTTAAAAAGAGCGAAATATTCAACAGACTATAAGACTATAAATAAAATGATATTTCGCTTTTGAAGATTTATATCTAAAATATGGGCATAGTTTGTAATACTGAATAAATGTTAGAAATTTTAACAGAATTCCAAATAATTTAAGGTGCTCAATTGGATGATATTCCAAATCTTTTGATAATGATATTTTTAGGTTAAGAAATATCGTGATAATTTTATCAAGTTAAGGATTTGACTGAGTGGACTAAGTGATAAGTTTTAACATATTTTATAAAACAATTTATAATACCGCCACCGCCAGGATGTAATTTCCAATTTATCCGCGCCCATAAACATAATATCATGAAACTGTGGTATTAACTAAATTTCGCTATGACATATTTCAAATAATTTTGTTTTAAAATAAAATATATATATTAAAAGTGTCCACTAAGTTGACATGAGTTTGCCATGTTGTCTGTCGCCTTAATGTTCTATTGTTGTGTGCCTTAAATTCCCACAAAAGTTTAGAAGGTATCATAAAATATTCTATTTTTTTAAAAAAAATAGCTAAATAATGAGAGAAATTCCACTTAACTGTTACACAGGATTTGACTATGGCGAGGGATGAATTAGCTTAAGGCCCTGGGGTTAACAGGAAACTGTTTACATCCTCTTAAACTCGCTCAAATTATAATTGTAAGGGATATACACGAGGTGGTAATTGGTTCCATAATTTTGTGGTTTTACCAATAAACGAGTTTATAATTTCATTGTACGATGAATATTGTGAGACTGGGGCTGATCCTTGTGTATTGAGTCTAAATGATTTAAAGTTTGGCAAAATATACATACTTAATCTTTAACATCTCTAAGAATTGTGTCAGATGTTAAATCATGCGATATTTATAATTTTTATAGTCAGCCTTTACAAGGTTCCAAAATATGAGAGTTGTATTGAACTCGATGACGAATAAAATTTGCGTTTTTTAATTTTTTGTATATACTTTTCTGGAAGTGGTCCTAGCCTTTATAGAATCTAGTATAGAGACATCATATTAAAGAAACGCATCCCTAATTAATTCGAATTATTAGTATTATACGATTAATTTTTCAAACAGAAACTACTGTCTATAGTAGTATCGAATTATGGAAATGAATTCCTAATTAATTAATTTATACCAGCCATTCGCCATTATATACTAGACATTATTCGACTTCAATTTAAAGTTTCTTGTTTTTACATGATTTTGGAAATATTTTCGGTTGAACGCGCTCTGGCAGTGCACAACAATTTTAACATTTTAATTCACAAATTCTTTTTACATACCTACAGAGAGATACAAAGTCTGTATTCGGTTAAGCTATTCGCACATTTGAAAATCTCGTGGATAAAAGTGTCCGTATAAAATCGCTCCCTTTATGGTTCCCTGATTTTAATAAGTTAGTTATTTATCAAAATATTATTATCGCAACTCTCAAACTTAACATTCAGTTCTTTATCTAATTTATTAAATGAATAAAAAATTTTTTTTCGTAAACAGAAAATTTGTATTTTCATCATATAATTTTCGTTTTTCATAATTAAGAAAAATTTATATTATTTTCGTTAAAAAAAAAAACATAATTTTGTAGTAACATTTTAAGTAGGGATCGGTAATGTTTCTGTTTTTCTGATGTTTATGCATTCGGACATTTGAATTTCGGCATGCAATTCAAAATAGTTAAGCAAGAAATTTTAGTATTGGCTTTGTTATTCAGTTCTTCAGGTGCTTTAGAGACGGTGTTTTATATATTATTTATTGGGATAAAATTATTTAAATTAATTAAATTTCTTATATAAATATTTTATGCGGAATTATTTAATGGTGTACAGTGTAGTGTATAAAAATATTATATTCTAAATATTTTACGTATATTTTTATAAAATTAATTCTTAAAATTGTTTATATAATTAAAGTTTTGTAATAATGTAATTATGGATAATACCAACAAAATTATTGGAGCATTAAAGTTTAAGGTAATAAATTTTGTGCAAAACTTATAATTATCAAATTTATCGAAATTTAACTGAAGGTTATTTAAAGTAATTCTTATTATTAATTATTATGAAAATTGGTTTATTTTCATTCTGAGTATGGAAAAATTATAATTGAAAATTAACCGGATTTACTTAAATTGTGATTTTTAATTTTTGCAATCTTCTTAATAAATTGATGTAATTCAACATTTCTATATGAACGTTATGAATGAATTCTAATTGGATATTTAATAATAAATTTAATTGATTGTAAATATACATTGAAAAGTCAGACATATCAAGTCAATAATTTTGAAACAATATAAAAAAAATCATTCATAACAAACCTAATAAATTGGTGAGTGGTTGGAGTAAATCTTAAATTGTGAAGTTTGTAAATTTTACCATAAAAATTCATGCCAAAAATACTCTACGTACATTTTTGCTTGTCTAAAGAAAGCGATCCCCAAAAGAAGCATTGAATTAACTGCAATATTAATAAATTTATAATTTGTCAGTTGTATTTTCTGTACTCAACAGCAGAAACGTGATGTTATGTAGCCCAAAATCTTAAAGTGTAAACAAATTAAATATTTAAACTGAATCATAATTTAGGGTTATAATTTTTCGTAATCGACATGGAGCAATTCACTACAAGCTTTGCTTATAAGTTATAACGATAAATATCTTACAATATTGTAATTTTTACTACTATTGTAAATATTTAAAATTGAAGAAATTCATGACCTGATGTATTATTGTTCTATATAGTGACCTACCATTACATCACCCACAATCATTTCCATAAAAATAACAAAATGCTTTAAATAATCAACACTAAAACAAATGCTCACATAGTTACAATAATACAGAAAATTTTGGCTACGAACTTAGTGACGTTATGAACCATGCTAAAAGATGTGCAACATATAAAAATACACTAAAGCATAACGTCCAGAACCGCTCATAGTGTCACTCTGTACGTCCACTTATTAGATAAAATTAAGTGAAAGTATCAATAATTTTTAATTTGGAAAATATACGATAAAATTTAGAAAATCATTCATTGCAACAAAATTTTATATAATAAATCATTTAATGGTCAATGGAAAATTACTTTGTAAATATTTTTCAATATTTTGTTTTACTTTGTTTTGTTATTATTATTATTAATTTACTTCACTTACCATATAATCATCGCCATTTTGAATTAATTTTCAATTTTTATTTGAAAAACATAAGTAAAATAAACAGAAAAACTTAACTGATTTTTTTTACCTGTTTGTAATATAATTTTTTACCTGTTTGTAATATAACCGTTTTTTTTTCTAAATTACACCCCGGCATTTTAAATTTTAAATTTTTTTTAATTAAAATTATTTCATAATTTAAATATTTGTCATTTTTATTCTTTAATATATTTTTCAGTTTGGAAGAATTAAGAATAGATCGTAATGAAATTACAGATTTACCAAATACATTAAGATTTTTACGTAATTTAAAATCATTTCAAGCATCACAAAATCGTATACGTAAATTACCACAATTTATGATCAGAATGCGAACAATGGGTTTAGTTGATATGTATGCACCAAAACCACCAATATTAGATGGTAAATTATTAATTAATAATATTAATAGTAATAGTATTATTGGTAATAATCATCAACATCATCAGGATCGTAATCCACCATTGACAAAAGTTAGTTTACGTGCAAATCAATTAAGAGGAAATATTATATTAGGAAATTATGGTGTAAGTTATTTTTATGGTAAATTTTATATTTAATAATAAAATTAATCTATTTTTCTTCTTCTAGAATTTAACACAATTAGACGTAAGTGAAAATGATATAGAAATATTAGATCTTAGTGCACTTGGGCAATTAGAATCATTACAATGTTGTAGAAATAAATTAGTAGAGCTGACAGTTAATGGTGGATGTTTAACATCATTAATAGCTGGGAATAATGGTAAGAAATTTTTTAAAAAAGAAATTCTTTGCTGGAATTTGAATTTCCAATATTTTCTGTAAAACTTCATATCTGGTTTGTGTCTCAGATAATTTATGGTTGATGCATAATATCATAACTAGCAAATACGCAAACCAAATAAAAACAATATTAATTAGAGTAACTTAATCTTTAAGGTCCACTAATATTTTATTTATATTTACAGAACTACGTAAACTTTCCATAACACCAGTTCCAGCACAATTACGTCACTTGGATGTTGGCTATAATAATCTGACGGAATTGCCACAATGGTTAGGTGGATGTCATCAGCTTCGAACACTTTTCGCCAATAATAATCGTTTAAGGATTCTACCAGAACATTTATTTTGCAGTGAATTAAATACTCTTCATATATTACAATTAGGTTACAATGAGTTGACAACATTACCTGCAATGCCACGACGTAAACTACCATTACAAGAACTATTCTTGCAGTGCAATGAAATTGAATCATTACCAAAGAATTTCTTTTTAGCATGTGAAAATCTTATTTTACTGAATGTGTCCAGTAATAAATTACAAACATTTCCATCAATTGGCAGTGGTTGTACATCACAGCTAGAACGTGTATTTGCAACAAAAAATTGTTTACATGATCGTGTCTGGGATACTTTAATTGGTTTACAAAATTTACGCATTCTTCATGCTGCCTATAATCAATTAAGTAAAATTCCAGATGAATGTATTCGAAATTGGCCTGAATTAGAAGAATTAATATTATCTGGAAATAATTTACAACATTTACCTGATTATTTAGCATTTTTATCAAATTTAAAAGTTTTACGTATTCATTCAAATCAATTACAATCAACACCACCTTTAGCTAAAACTAAAACACTTCGAGTTTTAGATTTAGCACACAATCAATTAGATAAAATAAATTTGGTTATGTTAGTACCAAAAAAATTACAATTTTTAGATTTATCATGTAATTTACAACTACAAGTTGATCCAAAACAATTACAAGTATGTCGATCGCAACGTCCAATGAGTTTGGTTGATGTTAGTGGAAAGAATCGTCCCAGTTTACCAACATCACCGGATACATATAATGAAAATTGTGATTTTGAACCACCATGGAAAGTTGGATTTTCTGAAACAGCTGGTGGATCATCAAAACTGTATATATCTCAATTAAGATTACCGAATTTCTGTAATACAGAAGGATTGTTTGGTATTTTTGATGGTGAAATAAATAATGTTGTTCCAAATTTATTGGTTAAAGTAATACCAAAAATTTTACTCGAAGAACGAACAATTAAAGAAACTGCATCAGAATATATGAAATATACACTTTTATCAGCACATCGAGAACTCAAACATACTGGACAGAAATATGGTGTATGTGCAACATTATGTCATATATCACGTGAAAAAATACAAAATGATTTTAATTCGAGTACGGTACAAGGAAGAAAATTTGTTTTACGAGTGGCAAGTGTTGGTGAAGCATCAGCTTATCTACTACGAAAAACTGGTCATGTTAAATTAACACCTGGCACCAAGAACCGACAAATAGGTAAAAGTTCAAATTTTCCAACTACTATTCCAGATCCAGAAATTTCAGAAATAACGTTGGGTGATCAGGACGAGTATTTAGTAATTTGTAATAAAAAACTTTGGGAGTTTATGGATATTGAAATTGTGTCGAAAGAAATTCGACACGAAGAAAATGTTATATTGGCAGCAAAACGAATACAAGATATTGTACAAAGTTTTGGTGCTGAAGATAATTTAAGTGTTATTATCCTCAAATTTAATAATCTTGGAACAGATGTAGACCATTTAATACGTGAATTACGACAAACTGTTCGCAAGAAACCACCAAGTATAATGTCCGGTTTTTGTAAATGCGGATGTTGCTGTGAATCGAATAATAGTTGTTGTCATTCGGCAGGTTCAAATCAATTTATTCGTCAATTTTCCGGTCGTAGTGATCGATCATCACCAAGTGGACAAAGTGACCAAGCTGCAAGTGAATTGAACGTACCGAAACAATTAAAAATAAATGATAACAATGGTCTGCCGCTAAATCGTAAGGTAAATCAGTTGCCAGTAAGAAATGGTAAAAATGGTATTGCACGTGCTGTTCGAGCTAGAATTGATGAAGAAATTGATGAAACCGATTCTACATTATCAGAAGAACAGTTCAAATGTTGGGAATATATGCTAGAACAAAATACTCATATTTTATTTGACAAAGAGTTAAATACAATTTCAAAAGCATTTACAAAAAATCGTAACTATGACAAAAGTGCGAGTAATTTAAATTTGAATAATAATAATAATAATACTAGCTCGAATAATTTGAGTAGAACTACAAATACAAAAATATTATCAGCAAGTTCACCACAATTATTGTATAGTGGTATAAATAAAAATGGTGCAAATAATATTACTACTCCGTATAATCAAAATAGTTCGTTTTTATCAAGACATTTTGGTAGTGCACGTTCATTTCAACCCCCAACACCGACACTATTTAAATCAATGAAATCAAGTTCCGGACGAATACCACCACTTGGTGGACAGAATGCTGCTTATTTTGGTTCATTACAAAGATTAATGCCTTACAATTTGGAATATGATTTTGCTGTTATGCATGAAAGAGGTTCAATGGATGATTTAGAACAAGAAGGTCGAATGAGACAATATTGGGGTGTAGCTACCACTGAACTTTAAAATAAATAAACTTAATTGTAGTACGATGAAATTTTTAATGTTGTTTTAGCAAAGTAGATATTTTTATACTTTACACAACATAGTGATAGTTTTTCATTTTATAGTAAGTACTCTGTAAATTATTTTTGTAATTTCTATTTTAATGATTTTATTTTTATGATTTTAAATTATATATTAAATTTAATTTTTATTTTGTAATTTGTTTTAAATAAAATAAAATTTTAATTATAATTTTCGAAATTCAATTGATTATTTGCAGAATAGTTTTGCATATTTTAATTTTAGATGATGAAATATAGATAATATTTAGCATTATCATTTTTATCTTATCTATGCTATATTTAAATTTACACTGCATATTTGGAGAGGTAATTAAGAACATGACATTACAGAAGTATAAATGACATTACCCAAGTATAAATGACACTTTGAACAAAAAAAATGGTTCCTACGTACCCCCGTTTGCAGTATTTGGCTCAATATAAATTATACATTTGAATTGTTTACTCGTAACAGCCATTTTAAAGCATTTTCGCGTTATCAGCTACTGAATTAATTAAAAACTATACCATGATATCGAACGTATTCGCTTTTTGAACATTATTAACTGAAGAAATTTTGAATCGAAGCAATCCATTAATTAATTGTATTATGGAATAATAATAACAGCTAGGGTTAATGCAGTGAGGCCAGAACGAAGGCTCATGGTACTCATCGAACTCTTCATGTTACCAAAAAGCATCTACATCGCATTGTATGAGACATGGATGGAACAGTTACACAAAAAGGGTTCAATCGTCTCCACATCTTCTACATATATTTACTTTGGATCGCCGTATCTTCAAGATATTCTAACTAAGCATGGAGTGTCCATTTAGTAGTTCAGTCGCTAGATATTTTGACGTCTTCCTACCTTTTGTAAGTAAGTACCCCGACTGTATTTGCGACAAACTCTAGATGCGCATCTGTTTTTTTCGTTTCCGGGATGCAGTATGTCACAAAATAATATTACAAAAATTATAATTAAAGTGAAAATAATCACTAAAACATTCGGAAACCATCGAATAAAATTGAATAAAAAAATTTATTTTATATATTTCATTTTATATATTTTTTGTCTTCAATTTTATTTTCATATTATGGACACATACAAATTTTCCGATATCGAATATATGTCATCTTTTTTTTTCTTCTTCATTTTTATTATTTAATTTATAATTATTTTAATTATATATTCACATTTTATATATTTTTAAATTTAAATACAATTTAAACACATTTCTTTTTATATATATAATAATTATTATATTAATTTATATTTTACATATTTACATACTTAACTAATTTTAATTCTAAGTTTATATTTTTTTTTGTTTAAATTTTAAAATTTCTTTTCGATAATTTTATTTCTCTTTATATTTATATTTTATTTATATAATTTTTGTTATTTATTTAGTGAATAAAATTGAACATTTTCATTTTGTGACGGTGTACAAAAAAAAATTATTTTAAAACAAAATTTTCCATTACGAAGTATATTAAAAAATGATAAATATATTATAAAATAATTTGATTTAATGAGGAACATAAAATAATTATTGTAAAATTGATTAACTAAAATTGGTAGATCTATTAAAATTCTGATTATAAATTAAAAAAATATGAAAAATATTCAACAAAAATCTAATTAAATTAAATTAAAATTACTATATTTTTTATTTTGTTTTCGACTAGCT
This sequence comes from Rhamphomyia laevipes, assembly GCA_963920725.1. Taxonomy (NCBI): domain Eukaryota; kingdom Metazoa; phylum Arthropoda; class Insecta; order Diptera; family Empididae; genus Rhamphomyia; species Rhamphomyia laevipes. Next base: position 43,635,329 of record OY987258.1, on the reverse strand, counting down.
TTGCAAATATTACACATAGTGTTGCCATATATCACTAAAAATAATGTTAAATATATAATTTTTTTTTAATTCAAAATTTAATTAATAAATAATATAATAAATTAGTATGAATTTTTTGATATGATAAATTATATTTGGAATTGTTTACTTCATTTTTTTTGGTTTTTGTTTTTTGATACCTTAATTTCGAAATTTGATTACATAAATTTTTTGGTTTACACTAAAAAAAGCGTTTGGTAGAAATGAAAATATCAAATTTTCGAAATTAGAAAATAAATATAAAAGTTTACCTAATTTCTTAATCATAATTTTATTTTTAATAATTAAATTTTCATGAATTTATGTTTTAATTAAATATATTGACTCTTTTTGAATGCACATATTGATTTTCGAAAATTCTAAAAACGTAAAAATAAAATCTTGAACCAAAATTTTAAATTAAAAACTACAATTTACTTTTTTAAAAAAAGAGGAATCATGGAATACACAAAATATCGAGTTTTATTCAAATTGATATCGAAATTATTGTATCGATTAATTTAATTATATAGTTTGTGTATATTGTAATTAATTGCTACAAAATCAGCAATAAATTTTAAAAGTTTATCTAAAATAGCTCATAGATTACATAATTTTAATATAATTGGACATAAATTATGCCAAGAAATTGACATTTATTATTCTATATATCGATAAAAATTAGGATTTTAACTATGTTGTAAAGTTGTTATTCTAATTATCGATTACATTTTTTTCGATATAAATATAAATTATGTAATTCCATAATTCCATTTATTTATTTTTTTGTTTTTTTAATTATTGTAATTTAATTTCTAATTATTTATTAACTATGGCCAATGACAGATTGTAAAAATGATTGATGTTGTAATAATAATAAATTATTTGTAATATTCTGTTGATGATCCATTAATGTAAAATTATGATTTTGATTTAAAATTGTAGGATTTTTGGCTATAAATAAATCTTTATTATTATTATTGTTACGTTTTGCATGTTTGGCCAATAATTTTGAATATCAGTAATGCACGGCTGGTGTTGAACTATTTTGATTAGTATGATTATTATTATTATTATTTGTTGTTGTTGCTGTTGTACTACCCGAATCACCTAGCCATGAATCAGGACTAGGTGGAAAATCTGGATAACCATGTGCTGGACTAGAATCATTACTTAAATCAGATACACCACTACCAGGTAAACCGTGATGATTTGAACCATGAAGCATTGAATTGACTTGTTGCCCTAAAAAAAAGGATAGTAGTTTTAAATTAATAAGAAAATTAATTAAAAAAAAAAAATTAAGACTTACCTAATGGCGTATAAACAATATTATCTGGATATGAACCAAATGAATGACCTTGACCTAATGGTGGCGGGGAATGACTTGGCGGATATGGTGGTGGACTACTACTACCATGCATATATGAACCACGTACACTATGTGGTGATGCACCATCTTCTAAACCCAAATTAACAGTACTATAACTGTCATTACTTAAATCTATAATTGAGAATATTTTAAATTTTAATTTAAACAATTTTAATTATTAAATATTATATTTCATTTTAAAATTACCATTATGACTAAAACTATCGTAATCTATTTTTAATTCATCTTTATCTAGGAATTTATCCCGTGATGGTGAACTGCCACCTTTCATTGAACGGAAATATTGACTCCATCTAGTACGTCCTGCATCTTTTTTCAGTCGTTTTTCTTTAGCTCGTCTGTGGATTAAATTAAATATGAATAGTTAAAATTAAATTTATTTCTTAATTGATTATTATTTATATATTTAGTATTTCAAAGCATCAAGTCTAGTTTAGTGGTTCTTAACGTTTTTATAGTCTTGGCTCACCTAATAACTAAAATTATATTTATTTTTTTTATAAAAATCTATGATTTATAACTTTACTATTAATAGATTACTTCATAACATTTGAATACTAATTGACTGAATCTGCAATAAATTTTGCATTGCTAGCGAAAATAAGGCGAATTATTCTTCACGAATATGAATCCAAAATTTGGACAAAGTTTTATTATTGAAAATTGATTTCAAATTTTAATCATTTACTATTTCTAATAATTTGTCTTCATCAGCTGATAAGAATTTAGTATTTTGATTATTGTTATATGGAACTTGAACCAGAATTTCAATGTTCATCATTTGAGAAATATTTATCAATTTTTTATATCAATTTTTTAAAAATATTGGATTAATTTCCTTGTATGGATAAATTTAACTGATTTAAAATACTAAAAATATCTGCAAGCATCCACTGCAAGGTATTAAAGCTTAGCAACTCAATTTTTATCATCAAATCAGCTTGATAGGCTTGATTTTTTAGTATTTAAAAAAATTCAACTTCTTTTTTAACTTAAATAAACGAGTAATAATTGCTGAAATTCTGATAAATATATTTTTATTAATATATTTTTTGGTTTTTTCCACATAATCCCCCCCCCCAGATTTCCGTGGTTCACCAATTAAGAATCACTTTTCTAGATATATGTCACTGTCAACTCACCTATTTTGAAACCATACTTGAACTACTCTCATATCTAATCCTGTATCTTGGGATAATTGTTCACGAACATGACGAGCTGGTTTTGGGCTGTTATTATACGCAGTCTTTAGTGTGTCTAATTGTTTTGCAGTAATTGTTGTTCGAGGCCGTTTATTAGGTTGATCACCATCTAATGAACCATCTAAATACAATCCTATAGTAATGGAAAACATTATTTACATTATTTTAAATTTAAATCATTTTGTATTTTTACAATTTATCTACATATAAATAAATTTATTTATAAAATTTCTATCCATTAGAAATTTTGAAATATATTTTTGATGTATTACCTTTTGCTTTAGCTGCTTCATAATCTGGCTTACATACCAATTTTCTATCTTCCATTAAATAAAATTCATCACCAGTATTTAATGTCCTTGAACACATCGCACATATGAAACATTGTAAATGATATACATTATCCTGTGCTCGTCGTACTACTTGTGTTGGCGGAATACCCATATCACATGCTGAACATTTGGTACCATAACGCCTGTATGACCCGAAAACGTGATAAGAAAATGAATCATTATTATCAAAACGTGATCTACCAATTTATATATAAAAATACACACACACACACTAACAAAATAATATAAATAAGGTAAATAAGGATATAAAAATGAATATAATAAACTTTAAATAATAAATTTACCAAAAATTAAATATTTATATAAATGGCATAAAAAAATGTGTATATAAACAATTTTTTTTTATTTATTTATTTAAATAATAAAAATTTAAAATTTACTTACTTAAAAAAATCATCCTTACAATAAAGTTGTCCATTTCTAGCAAAACATTTATCATTTAGCTGTGTATGACATTCGTTACATTTAAGACATTTTGCATGCCAAGTTCGTTCTAAAACTTTTAAAATAAAACGATCTAAAATAAGTTCATGACATCCACCACATTTTGGTATTGTAGCTAGAAATATATAGAGAAAAAATAAAAATAGATAAAATTTTAGGTTTCATTTTTATTTTGTTAAAAGAAACATTACGTAATATGAAAATATTCAGGATAAAGGATAACAAAAATTATATGCAAATTTTTATTATATTAGTATAATTTATAAAATTTAATTTTACTTTTTATATTAAATTTTATTAATAATATATAATTTTTTGTATAATTTTAACATATTATATAAAATTTAAAAAAATTTTATTTCCGAAAAACAAAAAGAAAGTTAGGGGTAACTCAATAATCGGAATTTGTTAAAATATCAAGAAAATTTACAAAATTTCAATTGTCTAAGATCTAACTCATCAAGAAGGTTTTTTTTTATAAAAAATTCGATAGTTTTTATAGGAACGTTGAAATTACCAATCTCAAGGTATGTGGTTCAACTAAATATTGCATAAGCGTCCTCGAAAACATAAATACAAATATTTTTTAGTAATTTACATTTTTTACAACCAATCTTTCCATTACTCTTCATAGTCATTCTTTGTTATTCACTATACAATTTTACAGACTGATATTTAGGACTAATTTCATATAATTGTATCTCAATAAATGTCTTAAATTTGAAATTTGAAATATTATGCAGAATAGAACCCATTTTATATTGTACTCTCCCTAGTAAATAGAAAGAATTAAATTGTCCCAAACTTTCACTGAGAATTATGCTATTAGTGAAACCACCTGCATAAAACCGAGATTAATCTGGCTTAATAGTTAGAAACAGCTGGCTTAATATTAATTGACACTTAACTCCCATTTACTGAGGATATTATTGGGTCATATTTCACTGATGATATAATTTTACTAGAAAATGTTTTTGTAGTTGCATAGAAATAACTTGACACCACAAATATATTTTCATAAAAATAATGCTAATAAAAGGAGTAATGTGCAGGCTAGAATCAATCTTAACAATTTATTAAACTGCCTTTTATTCTGCCATTAAAATGTCGTTAGAAATCGGAATATCAACAATAATAAAATTCAAAATATTATATTTAATGTAAAAACTTTTAATTGACAATCAATTGTCATTATCATTAGATGATAATTTTGTGAATTGATTATGTAAAATGTAATTTAGGAATTTTGGACCCAACATTATAGAACCATTCGATATTATCCGTCACACATTAAAAAAGCCTTTTGAAATATATCTATCTATATTTAAAATTTTATATTAATGCATGAAAATCAGTTTAGCTTAAATCAGAAATGTAATATGCAAATATTTTCACTTCGGACTTACTTAAAATTTGAATTATTTCAATTTTAGTTTACATATTTTATTTAAAACTAACATTTTGCATTTCGTATGATAAATATTCAGACAATTTTCGAAATATTTCATTTTAAATTGACACTAATATTAAAATTTCATGTAAGAAATTCATTTAGTACCAAATTTTCTTTAAAACTTTTATTATTAAGCATATTTCAATATTTAAAATATTTTAACAAACTTGGAAAAATTCTGAAAATATGAAATTCTCTTAAAAACATTGAAAAATGTAAATTTTTTTAAATGTTAATCTTCTTTAATCTGTAAAACTTACATATTAAAAAATCTGGTATTTGTTCTAAATGTATTGGTGGTACACGATCTTCTTCTTGTTTAATATTATTACCAATTCCATTTGATAAAAAATCACTTTTATACATCATCAATTTTAATAGTTCCATAATAAATTCAAAAAAATAAAATAAAATTTTACTTAAATTCTCAACCAAAAATAAAAAAACCAAATAAATAAAAAATTATGTAAAGGATAAAGTTTGTAACCATCAATGGAAATTTATCGATTTTTTACACGGAATCATAAAAATACGGTATATATATATAAATATTGGTATCATAAAATTTAAGGATCAGCAGCAGGAGAAAAAATAAAAATTTATATGAAAATTGTTAAACATAATAAATATAAATATTTTGCGCCAAGGATTCTTAAAGTTTTATTGAAAAATCAATTTGACTAGACTTGCGACATATTTAAATATATTTCAATAAATTCTTTATATTTTTTTATTATTTACACATGAAAATATCCTTTTTTTTTATTAAAAAAAAAAATTTATTAACAAAAAATATCACAGAAAATTTTTTTTTTACAAAAAACCATAAATTCTTTACAGATTTTCTTAATTTTTGCACATGTTTATAAAATTTTACACTTTGTTCGAAAGGACAATTTAAATAGGTAATTGTCCTTGTTTAAAAAGCATTTTCTTTTTTTAAGATTTATGCGCCGGAATTCACTGTAAATCTATTCAATTTCCTTGAATTTATTGTTCTCTAAAATTGTATATATAATTTTTTATTTTCGTATACATCACAATTTAAATATGAATCCTTTTTTTTACAGACAAGTGCAGACTCTTTATATTATGTATACAAAATGTTTACTTTCACTGATTTTGAATAGAATAATTAAAATATTAAAGAGATAAATAGAATTTATTTTTTATGCAATTTAGTATTTAATTTTTTATGAATTAAATCAGATATCCTTTTTGTTAGTGCAGAAATTGCGGCGGTTATACGATTACCGGCATTACATTAATATTACCGTATATATTATTAGTTCAACACACTGTCACGATCAAATATGAACTGATAAATTGAATAATATACCAAAAAGTAGTACAGGAAAATTGGTATAATTTAAAATATGGTGAATTTGAATGAATATTTTTGGTTTGGTTCTGCACAAAAAAAAGGGGAAATATTAAATTTCCAGTCAAATTAACCCTCTTTAATAAATTACATTTTCCAAGAATTTAGAGTATACAAAATAGGACGAAAATTTCAAAAATTATTTTAGCAAATTTTATTAAAGGGATTCTTTTTTTAAAGAGTTTCTTTCCTACCACACTTAAAAAATTTTGGTTGGGGTGAAAATAAAATGTTTGTTATTATGAATTTGGGGTGACATAAAATGTAATTTTGAACAGGGAAAAATCAATTTGGATTGGTCTATTTTACAAAAGGATTTCATATTTATAGAGATTTTCTATTATGTATACACATATTCATTTAGTGTTTGTGTGTTAGTAAATTAATAGGGAGTGGTCTTTATAAAGAATTTTGTGAATTGTATCCTTTATACAAATAAAAAACGATTGTTTTTTTTTGGGTAAAATTATATTGGTTTGTTATGAAATGAGTGCAATTTTTAACTCATCATTTATTCATAATTTTTTTTATAAAAAGACTATCTTAAAAAGTATAATATTTTGTCCCCCATTTATTTGAATTCTTGCACCCGATTTAGTCCTTTTTTAACAACATTTTCTCAAATATCTCTTTGCACTTTGTTATCAATAATATAATGCAAAAATTCAGCAGACACACTCACACAATCCCGAAAAATGAGTAAAAGAGGGTTTAAAAATAATGATTTTCGTATTTTATAAATTTATATTTTAGGCGTGCCCTCCTATAAGTATGCAACAAAAATTATATATATATTTTTTTGCATACATTTTAGGGTGATTTGTTTATGTATTTGTAAAAAAGTTTATTTGTAAATGTGTGTGTTCAGATAAAAAGATTCTTTGCAAAAAAAAAAAATAAATAAATTTTATTATACAATCGAATAATATCCTTAATTTTATTATAAATTTGTATGTATATACAATATAATTTTTTTTTGTTAAACAAGTGTTAGTAAAAAGGTGTTTATATCATGACAGGATTAACAAGAATAAAGCTCAATTTCATAGAAAAAAAAAAATGAAATAAATTGTTTTAGTATGTGTTAATGGAAGATACATTACGACACTGATAAGAACATTTTTGTTGGTATATGGTTTTTTTTATGTAAAGATAACAATTGTAAAAATGGAGAGATAATTTATTTAAGTTAGGATTTTTTTTTCTGTTTGTTTGTAATATTTTTTTTTTGTCAGACTCTCAGACTATGAAGAATTTAACTCGCGCCTGATAATATATCAAAAAAATTATTTATATTTATTTTAAATATTTATTATATTTTCTAAGTATTTGTAAATAAACTTTTATGCTTTTATGTTAATGTACAATTTATAAGTATAATTTATGTATAGTACCAAAAAAAACGAACCCCCCCCCCCCCAGATATATATCATAGTGAATGAATTTTGAGTGGTTTTTTTTTATGAAATATGTATATAAGAAATTTGTTGTCGTAATTTTTTTGTGATTTTGATATAGTTTAAAAATGGGTTTGGTGAACTTGGTTTTAGGTAAAGTACTCAAAAAAAAACATTTAAAAATTATAAACAGAGAAATATAATATAAAAAGTATAACTAAAGTTTTATGGTTAGTATATTAAAGGATGAATTGGTATCAAATGATAATTTTTTTTTTGTTTTGTTTACTTAAAAAGTATCTTTTTTTTATATATAAAGATACATATTATGTTTGTCGACTTATAGATACATCGACAATATATAGATATATCTAAAAGTATACTACGAAATTTTTTATAGTGTTGCATAAAAAAGAAAAATTCATTTTTGTTATTATGGTATGATGAAAATTAACTATTACATTTTATACTTTTATAGTAAACTTTAATGAACTTTAATAAGAACATTTTTGAGTGGTAAGAATAAAATTATTATTTATAGTAAAGTTTTTTCATCAATGGATAATAATACATAAATGATTATTAAAGTGGAACTGTTGAATAGAAATTTATTGAGATGAATTTGTGTATGTACATAAAGATAATTTATCTGAAGGATAATTTAACATCATTTTGAAAATATACAAAATTGTTATTTTGATATTTGAACAAATTAGGTGAATTAAATATTATTTAAATTTTCTATTTATTTAATTCAAGGTTACTTTAAAAGATTTTTCTGATTTTTGAATTTTTGTTATAAATTTACATTTTGTTGGAAAGGACAATATAAATTGGTTATTGTCTTTATTTAAAAAGCATTTTAGCAATTAGCTATACGCTATACGCCGCAATTCACTATGTAAAAACATTTATTTTTTTAAATAACCTAGAATTTATTGTTCTCTAAATTGGTGGATATAATTTTTTTTTTGTTTTAATTGAAAAGAAAATTATTTAAAAAGAAATCCTTTTTCACAAAAATATTTTCACTGCTTTCGAAAAGGATAATTCAAATTAAAAAAGATAAACAAATTTTCGAAAGAAATTTAAGATTTAGGTGAATTTAATTTTTGTTTAGCGCACAAACGTTAACTTAGTAAATGTTATGTGAATTTACAAAACGATTTTTATATGGATGGCCAATCACTTTAACTTTATACAAACAGTGCTTTCCATTTGAATAGTTAAAAAAATGATATATAAAGTATAGGAATAACTTTTGGTCCTTCATTTCTATTGAACCTATTGCAAGTATTTTATGCGATAATCGGTTTCAAATCTCTATTGTCTTGTTATTCATTTTCAATAAGCTTAAAAAAGCTTAAAAATCTTCTTTTTGTAATTAACTATTGTGAATATATATGCATACCAGATAATTTCCATGGTTCGAATAGTTTTAATAGTTGGAATGGCATCAGGGGTATTACAGAGAAGTTAAAAAATAGAATGGAGAGTAAACAATAATTAAATATAGATGAAAAATTGATTTTCAAAACTTTATGAAGAAATTAAATTACCGGTACCTTGAATTATGACTAATACCTTCTATTTTAATATTATGATTTTAATTTTGGTACTACAGCTAAAGTTTAGACGTGCTATTGAGCAGAACTGCAGCGCAAATACTCAAGTTATTTGTGCTTGTTGTCTCCACTCAAATTGGGTGTTACAAAAATGTACATAACTCAATCTTAAGTAGAATACAAGCAGAGAATATGTGTTGTTAAAAGTCAAGGATTTTATAAAAATCCTATAAAATATAAAACATTAAAGAGGCGATTACTAACTTACGGCGCTGAAACAAGCATATGAAAATAACCTAAGCATTTATCTAAGAAATACTTAATGAATTTATGGTCATATCCAAAATCAAAATGAAGAATTATATCGAAGTAATTTAGAACTGGAAATATGTGAGTGAAAACGTAGTCCGAACCATAAAATCGTGGATAATTAGATAGTCAGGCCACGTTTTTGGAATGTGTACATCGTCAACCAAAACCAATAAAAACAATAGCCCCACCATCAAACAACAGAGCAACATTTTCGTTGGCTAGACTGTGTTGAAAATGACCTAAATGAGAAACTGGTAGTTAACAGCTCATGATCGAAGTCATTGGAGGGGCATAGTAAATCAGATTAAAACTCACCCTGATGAGCTGCAATGCTATTTGATGATGATTTAGAAAATTAGTTTATGTATGGCGATCAATTTATTCGAGAATTATTTTAAAAAATAAAATTTATACAATTTTATATTTAGTTTTTTTGTTTTTTTAGTAAATTGCACAATTTTTATAAATTTCATTTATAAAAATATTTAGTTGACAATAAAATATAGTACAAAAAAAAAAATGAAATATTCACAAATTCTATTCAAATCTATTTTTTATTTTTATATTATTTTTTATTTAAAAATGAAAATAAAACAACAACGACAACAAAAAAAAAACCCTTCGACAAATTTTTCCAATCAATTTGTTTCTTATGGAAACTAGAGCACATCATTCAAAAATACAACAAAAAAAAAATAAAAAAAATAAAAGAAAAACTATAAAAACTTCTATTTTTTTTTTTTTGTATTTTATAACAATTTCGATTCAAATTCAAATAAATTTTCATTATTATATTTTTCTATCTGAATCATTTATTTATAATATAGAGTGGACAAAATCAATGGAAATTGAAAACTTTTATATATAATATTCAAATATTCTATACATTTTTATGCACCTTTTTCCATTTTTCAATACAACCCCACCTCCATAAAAACAACAAAAAAAACTGATGAATTAAAATATCGAGTATTATAAAATGTGTCACCTTACCCCAACCCTGTTCCCCTTGGTATCCAACAATAATTATATTCACATTGTGTTACTAACTATATAAAATTTGACACTCCCAATTCTAATGTGATGAGAATCCATTAGACAAAACATATAAAATATAAAATCGACATCAGCATAAAAGTTTTTTGTTGTTTATAGGGTAGAAGAACGGAAGTTTATATGTATATAAATATGTAAAAAAAATCTATAAAACGTGTATAGATTCTGTTGAACATTATCAAAATAAGAATAATAGATTGCTGTAATATGCAAAAGTTAACAATATCGGATAATAATGTAGAAGGAGTATAAAAAAAAAGTTAGACATAGAACATAATATATTATGATGTTTTAATGTAATCGATATTAGTGCTCTAAAAAAAAATATTCTGTTGTTTGCAAACGATATAATAATCTGCGCACCTTTATTCCAAAAAAAAAAAAAACACCAACAAACCTGAAAACATAAATTATAAGACTACGTCAAAGTATTTTAACGTGTCGATGAATATATTCTAGGTTAAGTGATATGGATAAAGGATAAGTTTTAATTTCTATTTCAATAAATCCTTTAAGAAGTGTTAATAAATATAAAATTTTAAGTCTTTATATTTCAGTATTTTGTACACTGTTAAGAAGATTTGCATAAAATATTAAAGTTTATATGAAATAAATGTCAATTGGAAAGTTAAGTGGTAATAGAAGTAATCTCTAGACATATTAATAAGAGTTATAAAACCTTTGCATGCTATTTTTTTTGTTAGAATCTTAAAATCTCCTATTAGAATCTTAAAATCTTGCTGGATAGCTTACTATTCTTCAATTTAAAGTTTTGGATCCTTGTTTTGGAATTGTTTCTGCCCTATTTGTACAAAACCCAGAATTTTTTGATTTACAAATTTCTTTATGTGTTAGTAATCTGCTAACATATATTTATATGAATGTGCACAGACTAGAGCTCTTCTATGATTTAAATCCTGTACAGTTTTTGGTCAATTCAATTTGTTTTTGAAGTTTTTCGTTGTACAAATAACAAATATTCGCATTATCGCGAAAAGTTCAAATTTTGGAGTTTGCAATTTCGAAGTTTTTTTTTAAAAATGGTGTGTGAAAATGAATATTTAATGACAATAGTTTTTACTATAGTTCCTTTGTGCTTTGTAGGACCACTTAAATAAACTTATAATAATCTGATTGATAAAAAGTGGGAGGAAATTTCTATGGAATTAAAAGTGGAAAGTAATGTAAATTAAAAATATATAACATAAAACAGAACTCCTTGCGTAGCTAAAAAGTCTATCGCACGGCAAATCACAACTCCCAGCATAGCATAGCTTCAGAACCGCTCATCCATCACTATGAACATGCGTTTAGATGATTTTTCAATAATAGTGGTCTCAAAGAAGATGAGTTAATAAAGTTTTTAATGAGTTAATGAGTTTTTACGTCATTCCAATGACTCTTTGTAGACAAATTAACAAATCTATAAAAAAATTTTACCTGATGTATTTAGATTTCAGAATGTATTTCCATTAAGTCATTTTCGCAAATTTAATTGGTAACCCTACAATTTATGTCTAAAGAAATACTGATATTCTTGATGTTAACTTGTTGGAAATTTCAATTCCAGCGTGTTCTAGCTTTCTATTATAGTGATTTTATTATACCTAGCAATTTTGTCAGATAAAAATATAATATTCCGATAGTAATCTATATTCCAATCAGAATTAAGAGCTGCAAGGACGGGTTAATTACTCGACAAAATGGTTTCACTTGCACTGCCTATCTGTACGGATATCCGTATAGCATTTTTTTTTATATATGCTTCGAATATATATCCTAACCTCATCTGTCCACCTGATCATAGTAGTTGAATTAATAAATTTATGTATTCAATATTATCTGGTTGGTTTAATTAAATGATAAAAGATTAAAATTTAAAAATTATGATATAAACCCTAATTCTCAAAGAACACCAATTTTATTTCTACGTTTTAACCTTAAATAATTTGTGTGTCACTTAAGTGCCTTATAATTAAAAATCATTTTAAATAAAAAATGTGCCTATTAAAATGAATTGAGTAAACAAAACCTAAGAAGCTAGCTTTATACTACATTAATAATAATATATCCAAAAATAATGGTGCTTTTTTTGGATTACTACACTTCTACCTTCAAAGTTCCTTAAATCTTCTACATTTCCCTTTCATTTTAAAACCTCCGACCATTAAAATGTTATTTAGACTAAATTAAATGGGGGGTAGTAAAACAAGATTCTCATTTAATGGTTGCGTATACGATATAAATGGCGTCTAACAGCACATGTGATATTATCCTATTCTATTAAAATATTACAGAAATTGTCACAAAATTTTATTATTATTATAGTACTACCAATTGCTAGAAACAATAACACTTTATATTATATGAATAATTTCCATTTTATATAATTTTGCTAGGAAAATCTCCTTTGTATTAACGATAAACACTTAAAAGGATATTGTCTGTTGTCAACTTTGTGTGACTAACTTTTATGGTGAATAACTTTCCACTAAACCAAAAAAAAAAACAACAACATAAAAATTATTTAGTCTTTTTTTTGTGAATTTATTTTTATGAGCAACTTTTAATATTATAAACGTTTTGTATTTATAAGGATCAAAATAAGGATATTTTATTAAATGAAGTAGGAATTTTGTAATATGACACCTTTTACACTCTGACCGAAAATAACACTTTGGTATAACGAATTTATTGTAGAAAAGGAGGACATGATGACATACATTTTACCTGAAGTTAATTTTTATTACAAAAAGAAGGAGGACGATAAGGTTGAATTGTGTATTAAACTGGCCTGGTCTTTGAAGTACATTTCTTTTTTAATATTTATAGAAGTTGTAAATTGAAATATAAATAAATTATATCAAATATGAAAAATATGTTTTATAAGAAATTTTATTTTAATTAATTTTTATGGTTAGAAAATTAATTACATTCTTTAGTATTTGCAGGAGAGATTTATTTATGTACAAAAATGAATGTTCATATAACTCTGAAAAGTCTTACACTAGACGTAAAGGTCTTATTCTAGGAGAACCTTACCACCCAGCTCTGAAAGAAGTCTGTGCAGTACAAGGAAACTTCTAAAGTTTGCTGAAATTAAAAAATACTTCTACTAACTAAATAATTCCTCAATACATTCTCAGAGTTAGTTATCCATGATAGTGGTACCAATGAAGTCAGTGTGGTCTATGCAAGGGTATAGTACAAAAAAATTGCGCAGAATAAATATAACAAATATAAATGACAAATAAAATAATATTGTGACATTATTACCACCATAAACCGCAATGCAAACTAAATAAATAAAAATATACAATAAATAAATTAACAATTAATAAAAAACAAAATTGATTCAATTAAATTTAGTCAAAAAATTCATTGTAATTACAACGCAGGGCGGGTTTCTGCTATAACTACATCAGTTATTCATTTTAATTAAATTTGGCTAATTTATGTAGAAACATTTGGAAGTTGAGCTTACATGAAGGTAAATTTTATGTCGTAGTCAAAATTTCAAACAAATTACTAACTTTCATTTTTCAACGATTGCTATAATTTTTCATTTCATCCATGAAAACATTTGCCCGGATCGTGCGAGGGAAGGTTTACCGGCTAGTTATTTACAAATTTGATACTAAACTTGACTAAGACATTATTAATTTTTTAAATTTGTAATGATTTAGAAGAAAATTGTAGTTTAAAATTTTACTAATAGAAGAATCTCTAAATTTTAATTTTAATTTTGCAGAAACAACAATTATTTTTTCCATGTTATAACGATTTCGTTTCTAATGTCTTGTTTATTATTTAATTTTATTCACAGGAACTACTCTAAATACATTTGATTATTTAAAAACTAAATAGAAAATTTTGAATAATTGCCCGAAAATTTTTCTGTAACGCTGATAAATCTGAAAAATTGTAATCCGTCTTTAGTCTTTTCTCTTCATTTATAGGTCAATAAATGATTTAGTTAATGCATCATAATTAATTTAATCCATATAATAACAATAAAAAATCTATAAATAAAATGGAATTCTTAAAATCTAATTTTTCCTTCTAATTCCACACACCCTTACCAAAATAAATATAGTCACAAATTTAAGGACAAAAAACACACAAAAAAAAAAAACAATTATTATTACTATTAATTTTTTTATTTTTTTTTTTTGGCAATCTGTTGCGATCATCACTTAACACGCACTCAAAATTTCAAGGCAAAATCCTTGCACAAAATTTTAACGAATTTACTGATGGTATAAAATGTTAAAATAATCATAAAAACAGGACAAACACCCACACAATAACATAAAACAATTTATCATAGTATGAAAATGAAATTTTATATGCGTGGAAAGTTTTTATTGACTTTCTAATACATATAAATTATAAGTAAAAAAAATTGTTAAAGTCAAAATCCCCTTATAAAATTTTACGCATATGCTTTAAATAGGGTAGTAAAAATATAAATGTTTAGGGGTAGTTTTTTTTTGTCCCTGATCAAGTATAGAAATGAATATAAATATTTTTAAGGGTATTTGGATGGTGGTATACAATACAAACTAAATACATAAAATTCATTGAATAGAATTTCTGATAAGGAATAAGATTGGTTTATATTTAAGAGTAATTTCAGCGGATTGAAAGACAGAAATTTTATGATATAAATGGAAATAAAAGGATATACATTTTCCAGTTTTTGTGAAAGAATATATAAAAGGATAAAATTTTAAGCTTATAAGTAAGGTTCAGTTTTTGTGGATAAAAATATATAATATAATTAATCTTAAAGTACAAATTTAAAGGTGCCAGAAAGAAGACAGTTTGTCACAGAAAATTCAACTCAGAAAATTCATCGCAAGAAAATTCACTGCAGGAAAAATTTTCCTAACGATGAATTTTCCGTAAACCATTTTTTTATCATTTTATTTTTTGGAATCTAAAACAATCCAAAAAGTGGCGCTCAGTAAAACTACTGTCCAATAGTTCCATTATAATTATAAATAATAAATGGACTGTTTTGTGTTCTTCTTTTCTATGGTCCTAAAAACCGGGGTAGGTTTCCTTATCTCAATTATATAGATTTCGTGATATTGGACATAATTATTTTATATGGATTCCACACCAAAAGTTTCTTTGTAGTGAAGAAGCTTTAATTATAATCAGTTAATGGCTTTTAATAGTGACACATTTGTTTTTTTTCAGTCTTTCGTTGTTAGTTTTTATTTAAAGCTGGGTCAACTTACAGCAATTTACAGATTTTGGTCTGGAGTTGCATGACAGTATCTAAATTTTAATTTTAATTTCCCAGAAACATACTACCAAAAAGCCTTGAGTTTTGAAAGCTGTGTAAGGATGCCTCATTAATCTTATTTTAACAAATATTTCTAAACCAGACATTTCCAGTGGATGATATTCATATAATTGCTGATGTTATTTTGTTCTACATTTCCATTATAAGGTTTAACAATATATTTCTGGTGAGCATGAAATACAATCCGCCATCTAAAGGCAGAAACTTTTATTATTTTATTTTACTCTTTATTATTTTTAAAATGCATTTTTGGACAAAATTTACCACGATAAGTTATACATTTTAAAGGTCAAGATAGGTCTTAGTGCAGCTTGCAGCATTATCTTGAATTATATACAGCATGATCTATATTTATACCACCTTTAAAGACTTGTCGAAACTAGCTTTCATTTTGTTAATTTTACTATGTAAAATTTCAAATTTTTGGTGAAACATATAATTCTAAACTCATAGCTTAAAACGCTGGTGTACCAAATATCTTATTATGACAAATAACTGCTTCAAAAGACAGTAAGAAGCCATTAACATAAAGACTTTTTTGTTAACAAAATTAGTTAATCAATTTATATTATCAATGGAGCCAAAAAGGCTAGTTTAAGTAAACAAAAATTGTTGAAATAATATTACAATTTTTTGTAAAAACACTTTATCGAATTTTCTGGTATCGATATGATTTTAAATTAATATTATCATTTTTCAAATATCGTATCTTAAAAAACTAGTCTATACAAACCCAAAATTATGGTATCAATTACATTTCATTTTTAAATTGCCAACAATATTGAAACTATTACATTTTTCAATATCTATTTTCGAAGTTTTTATATTGTAATTTTATGTAAATAGGGTTCAAAAAGATCCTTCCTTTTTTTTAGGAATACTATGTTATGAAATTGATATCTGTGGAATTATACTAAAGAGGCAATATGTAAATGTTTTTTTATTTTATTTAAGGAATTCTATATACATTTAATACCTTGTTTCCATTAGGATAAACTTAAATGCAAACTGAACACAAAAGGTTTATGAATTTTATACGAAAAAAAGTATATTGCTGATATAGTAAAATTTAAATAATTTTTTGTTAAACTCATCAAAATAGTTATATAAAGTTAAATATGTTTATTAAAAAGGATAACTATTATTTTTGTAAATTTATATTGAATATCCTGAATATAATTTTTTTAAAAAAGGGGTTACTTTTAAATGTATTTTCTTTAGTTTGACCTTTCAATGCTTGTTCGATAATGATTGTGATTGGAAAAAGGATTGTATTAAGGTTTTTAACAGTTTAAGAGTTCACTTATATAAAATGTGTTATATAATGAAATTAGTTTGCCGTATATATAAATTTAGAGTTTTGTAGTGAAAATTCCTATATGTAATGCCTGAACAATATAGTAAAAAAGCTAATATAACCAGGGAGAGTAGATAAACTTGTAGTTAAGTTCAATTTGTAATTAATAGTGCCTACTGATGATTTGTCAAAAATACTGCTAATTATATACCTAAAAATTAGATTACAAATCTAACTTGTCTACCAAAATTCAATTAAATCGGATAGAACATAAATCAAATATACTTCGGAAATAAATTGCTTACATATTAATTTCCCATGAATATGAATCCACTGGTGCATGTAATCGAAGCTACCGACTCCAAAATTAAGGAGCACCAAAATGACAATATGACAAAATCATTTGGTGTCTGATAATTACTGTAACAATTTCTGTATGGTGTCTGCAGAGGTGTAGAGCATTGAACTTATTAAACATAATTGGAGATTTTAATATTAACCCACTGAAATTACCGACTTCAAACTTTACAGGCACCAACTACATAAAGAAGTTATTATATGTGTCCTAAATTTAATTTAAATCAGATAATAATTGCTATAAGTCTAGAGCATATGAATTATTAATTTGAAATTTTAGCATGCATGATGCATCCAATGAAAGTATCGATCCCATCTTTGTCGTGCTTCAATAAGAAGTTACAATGAACTCTGTCAATGAAGTTACAATGTGTCAATTTTATTTAAAATATGACGAACTATTCTATGAGATATGGCAATTGTACGCGACCTCGAAAATGCCAGAAAAGTCGGTCATTAATTATAACTAGCACAAAAATTTTCGGAATTAAACAAAGACATAATATTAACGTCTTTTTCCCGGAGTCGCCCAATAATTTTTGTGCCTGGTGTTTGTTGAATGCCTAACCATATAGCAATACAAAATTTCAAAACTTAGTGGATAATTTTTTTCAAAATACCAGCTGACAAGTTCTCGCAATGAAATGCTTACGATAATAGTGCTCGATGAAATATTCGCGATGATTAGTGAAAACTTTACTTGCATTTAGTATTTCCTAGTGGAATTGTATCCAACTTAAATTGTACTATTGTCAAATTGTTTCTCAAGTGGAATTGTGATAGTGGAATCGAGTTTTTCAGTAATTTTAATAAAATTTCCAATATTATCTAAAATTTACTGAAAATCTTAGAAAACATTGATAAATAATTCATATTCAAAATATTTAAAATTTCATAAATATATATTTAAATATATTATGATGAGAATAACATTAGCTGATATTTCCAATGCTAATACATTTGATTACCGAACTCGTAACATTCAACGCTACTGTTTGCTAATTGTTATTCTGACGCTACCATTTATGATTCTGACAAGTGAGAGTCATAAAAAAATTGCAATTACTTTCAAAACAATACGAATCTCTGAACAATTAACATTAGAAGCAACACCATTTTTATGTTTATTAATGAATATTTTCGGTTTAGCTGGTTTTTGGTTGCATCGAAAAAATCGATTAAGAGAAAATGAAAAACAATTAGAAGAATTGAAATGTGAAAATGAAATTCCCAATATATTTGAATATTCGGAATTATTATCAAAAAAATTTGATATAGTAACTAATAAGAAATCGAAGAAGGAAGAATATCTAAATGAAGAAATGTTTGAGGATCAATCTGATGTTGATGAATTGTGTACAAAGAAGACCACAACAACTAGTGAATCAATATCGTCTGATGAAGAGCAAGATTATTGTTATAATAGGGTACAGACTATTGATGAAGTGAATGATTTATCTGAGGATATAACAAATGATGACGATCTTCAATTTGAATATGATTAAAAGCTGACAGCCTAAAAATTGTATTCTCTCTCACATGATGCAACAATTTTGTAATATAAACATTTTGTTGGAATATTAAATGTTAATTGAATTATTATATTTATATATTTTATTTAATATTTAATATTGTTATTTTTTTTTAAAATATAAACATATATTCTCGATTGATTTTGATTTGTAAATAATTGTGATATATTGACGGTCATTGGGTTTATTAGCCGGGCATGAATCATGAGAACGCGACACGAAAATTGCGCTGGATGATAAACTATTGTGATAAAATTTAATCGCTATCATTTGAATTTGATTTTACATTAATGATAGACGTCATTCGTAAATGCTTTCGTGTAAATTTAATAATATCATATGATGCCGAGTAAATGGCAGAATAATTGAGATATTGTTTAAACTTTAACGATTGTCGTCTCTTCTGATCCTAAATAACATATTTCGAGATACATGACTGTCTTGTAATTCATGCACAGTTTACAATCAAATACGAATTGCGCAGATATAATCGTGCGTCTTGTCATTTGTATGGTATGAACGAAATGCCACTTGTATTGCAATTCGACTACTTATTGCAATTGGTATACACTTTAGCAATTTCGCATAAATTTATGCGGTAAAGAATTTAGCTGTTGCAGTCGGTCATTAATTTAGATTTACAACACAAGCAAGCGCAGTTCGTCAGATTAAAATTCAGAAATTGATTATAAATTTAAATGTGGATGTAATATTTAATTAAATGTCAAATATTGACAATATGCAATCAGTCTTATCGATGACCCCATCCACAATCTTAATGTTGATGGAATTTCCTAAAATGTAAAATTGCTCTTTGAGGTCGGTAAGTTCAGTCAGCTGGTCCCTATCAAAATTTCCAATTTATATAATAAATACAATTTTGATGCCCTAGACCCTAGAGAAATAAAATTTTGTACCCATTTCTGAAACTTTTTTACAAATCAAGTGTGTAAACTCTCCAAGTTTTGAGTTTTTAGCAATCTTTTTATTACTATGTAAGCTATGTTAAGGATTTGAAAATGATTTCCGAATCATTTATCTTAGTATATCTTAGAAGTTATAATTGATTACCAAAATTTTCAAGTAAATTCGGTATGAGTTCGTTTTTTTAAGTTTGTATTTATCATAAAATTTCAGATACCCTAAAAATTTTAAATTATTAAAAATTTATCCTTTTTTCTACTTGTTTTCTTGAAAAATAAATTATTAAATCCTGTGTAACAATGAAAAAAATGGTTATAAATAATGTCATAAAAAGTTTTTAACCAAATTCAATATTAATAATGTGTTTTTCCGGGGGATTTTTATTTTTTGTTAAAACCAAAACTTTTCAAATTACTTTTCTTTTATTTTGTTGTTTTCCTAACCACAAAAACCTTTCAAATATTAAAAAAAACTAAATTGTCATTCTAACTTAAACACAAAAAAAGAAGAAAAACTAAATAAATAATATACAAAAATAAATATGCAAAATTAAAATATAACTAAATCCTGTTTAGTCTATTAGTATCATTAGCATTACATATAACATAATGAAGTCATATAGCTAACCTTCTATAGAAAAATATTTTTATTTGGTTTTGATCTATGAATTAATTATTTAATCGTTTTTATGTATTTTTTTTATCAATTCAATAAAAAAAAGTGATTTCTTCTTTTACCCCCTAATAAAATTATTAGCATCCTTAAAAAATATTACTTAAATATCCTTATTTTTATAAGGGTTTACATAAAAGACTGTTAATACTTCATATAAAAAAATTAAATCATAACAAGTGAATAAATTTATTTGGTCCTATAAAAATTGGTCATGGCTATTAAGGATATTTTTTTATTTTACCAAGAATTAAAAAGGATATTATATTTGGGTAATAGTAATAAATTTTTTTTTATATATATTTATTTTGGTGACACTATTTTTGCACTCAATTACTTACATTAGTGCTAACAAAACGGATTTATATATTTTTTTTGTTGGGATCAATTTTCCTATATTAGATTTTCTATGTCCCCCTACAAAATGATTTTATTCAATTCATATGTTCAGAAAATTTATTGTTACCGAAGTAAGGCCACCCTAAAAAAAAATAGTATTATTCCTTTTTTTGGTATTGTATTTGTTTTTATATATTATTTAGGTAGATTTATAGATAAATTATTACAAGTAATTTTACATTTAAGCTGGTGCATAAATAAAATTAAAATTTTCTATTTTTAGTAACTTGGCAGACTGTTAAACCATTAAGGATTTAAGTTTAGCGTATATAGAAGAAGTAAATTCTTTTTGAATCCTTTATGGTTTTGAATATATTAAAATTATTTTGGGTAAATTATTCACATGGATATTATGTCCTTATTTGTTGATAATTTTCAATTATTTAATTTGAATATGGTAAATAAGAAAAGAAAAACATTTGTAAAATATGTGAAAAAAAAGGATAGATTAATTTATATTGCCAGAATAAAATGTTAGTAAAAAAATTGGTTAATTATAATTGTTAAAATAATAAATCTATAAATTCACGTTCAGAATAACTACATCTTTTTGGTATTATTATTGATGGCATTGAAAATTATTGCATATTACAATCCTTTTTTTACTTATATTGAATACCAATTTGTTTATTAATTAATTACTTAACATTTTATAAAAGTTAATTAATAAACTAATTTTATATTTTTGCTAGTATTTGTTTTGGTAACATTTAATAAGTCGGGCATTCTAATGTAAAGAATAGTTAATAATATATTCGGAAAATTTTTAAACTAAAACATACTCGCAATAATGCCATGATGATTATTTAAGAGATTGAGTCTCTCTGAATTCTGAATTATTAGTTTATAAATTCAAAATTTACCACCGTCTTAGTAGCGTAGACGTTGGGAGGAAAAATAGTTTGCCGGTACATTTTGTTAAAAATCTCGTCCCTTATTGACTATGCCACTTCGTATTATTTAAAATTTGGTCATAGTCATGTAATTAAAAAATTTAACTAATATAATTACTTATTTAATTTTTAAATACTACTACTGAGTTAATAGTTTTATCGCTTTAGTGTTTTACCCCCCTAGTTACTCTCAACATACGCAATGGCAATGCGCTAGAATACATTTTCAAATAAAATTCTGACCATATAAAATGTATAGAAGTAAATAAACTTAACACAAACTAACATTCACAATGAAGAAATTTCGAAATATTTTAAATTTTAATGCAAAGATCCAGAACGCAGTAATCTTATTATTAACATAAATTTGACAACTTTGAAATATGACAACTAATATTCTTTCTTATAACAAATAATTGAAAAATTCAAAATTATTTAAAAAGTTTTTTAATAATATAAAACGATTAATTAAAAGCAGGTGTTTTAGGTCACTAAACGCATAAACAAACACAATTTTGAGAATGTCTACAATGCCTTTGCATAAGTTGCGTTCTATTTCATGGCCATTGCGTCTGTTGAGAGTAACTTCAGCAATATATTTGAAACTATTTATTGTTTATTCATATATATAATTTAAATTTTAATTAGCATCTGAAATGCATAGAATTCAATTAGCAATTTATAGTTTGCCAATACTGAAGAAAGAATTAATATTTTTTTTACTAAGTATTAAACTTCGAAATCAAAAGAATAAAATAATTCAAATTTGTTTAGAAATTATCAAGCAAAATAGTTTACAAACATTTTGGCTTAAATATTTAATTCTCCCTAAATCGTCACAATTAAAATAATACTCATAATATCCATCTACTAAAAGTTCCATTGACTTTTATCAATAACAAACACTTAGTGGACAACAATTCCAAATAATGTTGATCCTTATTTTTACACATATTAAACATATACAAGTATTTTATTTATTTTAAGTAATGATGATACATAAAAATCACTCATCCCTTTAGTACATAGTTTGTTGCATATATCCTTGTTTTAGGTAAGGGGGAAAACAATAATATTTTTTTTTCCAATAAGATTCAATTCAGTTTAAGGTTTTGTGATACAAATAGAATTTTTTGTATAATAAACAAGAAAGAAGTCCTTAAATATGCATGTCGAGTGCGCTAATGTTTGTTACCCTTCATGATATAAAATTAAATATATCAAAGTACGTATAGATATAACTACAATCTACCACAGTAACAACAAAAAAACATAAAACAGCAGGTTATTTTTGACTAAAAAAATCATCCTTTTCAGTTATTTAGTCTCATTTATCAATGGTTCTATTACACTACAAAGTATTATAGTAAATAGACCGAAGAGACGCAAATATTTATCACTTAAATTTAGTCACAAAACAAAAAAATGATGATTTCAATTTTAGTTTTTACAAAAAGAATTTTATTTAGTAAAGAAGGGTGCAAAATATTTGATGGGATTATTTGAATTGATTTCGTGCTTATATGAAAAATGAAATAATTTAACTTAATAAGTAGATGAGTAAATATACTCCAGATGGATAGAATATAAATTGAACCATAAAGGACATTTTTATTTATTTACATTTATCATAAATTCAAATAATGACAAAATATTTCTAGGGAATTATATTTAAAATAAGTAAATTTAGAAATTTGTACAAGTCAAATAAGTACAAGTGCTTTAGAAAGTCGATTATAATAATAATATTTGTATTGTTTTTGGTTAGATAAAGTTTGTTTAAAAATATTCTTTAAATTCAAAAATTTTAATTTAAATGATAACACAAAATATTTTATCAGTTTCATAGTTAAGTAGCTATGGAATTTACTTCTAGTTCCGGTAATTACAACTAAATTATTGTTCAATTATTGTTTTTACAAAAGTGTAAATTCCAAGAAATCGAAGATCATTCTGTGCATGAATAGAAATATCATGCAGGAAACTGATTCGTCTCATCTTACTGGTCACTGTTGGATCGGTAAACACGATACATATCTTAGCATTCCAATAGACAGCTTATTCCGCTGTCTATGATGAAACTTAGAACATTAAATATAGACGTACGAGCCTCAGGTATCAATTCTTGGGATGTGATCTACTGCGCGGTTGGTCGGCTCTTTCAACACTACCTTTGTGGCGAATTATTCTCTTCATAAACGTATGTAGAATTTTTGCTACTTAGTTTTTGAACCTTACATAGGGACCACAATGGATCCATATAAAACTCTCATGAAGCGTGTTGACTATGTATCTTCACGCACCTTTCTTAAAATAACCTAATCTACACAAGTGTTAGTTTTTATTTCATATCTAGTCACTGCATCATAAATGGTAATTAGCAAGCCGATAGCTTGGCTAAAAACGTTACGAAACAGACATCGAGCAAAGGGAACGCACATGAAATAGATCACATGTAAAATCGACAAACAGAACATAGAACAACATAAAAGAACCATAAGAAGATCTTGTCAAATAAGTAAGAAGAAAAGACTCGATATTATCATTAAACATAAATAGTTATAGCTAATGAGTAGAATACTCAACACTATGCTCCTACTGGATAAAATGAACAGAACTCAGAACATGTTTCATATATGAGTACATTGAAGTAGTGGAGGAAGATAAACATATTTTTTGACTGTACAAGTCTGAGCAGAATATAATTATAAATTTAATAGCCTGGAAAGAAGTTGTGAAAATTCTAATAATAGCAAACGAGATGAATTATGTAATAAGGGTTCAAGCTTATTAAACGTTTATGTATGGTTCAAATAGCTATTTTCTGTGTGTTACCTATGAGTATCGTATGACATCCCGTTTTCTAACCTGCATCTAACTAATCACAGTCTAAATGTTAAATAATATATACTTCATTATAATTTACATGTTTGTGACTCATTTAATAGAACTGATCCATAAAAAACATGTAATTTTTATTAAATATGAAAACTATAATAAATAATATTTAGATGTTAAAATAAATTATAAAATGATGTACATTTATTACTAAGTATCAAAGGTCACGATTTTAAAACCTAAAACCTAATCTATATAATATTGACAATTGAATGCTCTTATACAGAAATTACATAAGTATCCTTAGAGAATTAATTTGTTTTTTGTAAAAATTAACATAATTTGTATGAAAAACTCATAAATAAAATTAATGTATATAAATAATAATCTGTAATGATAATTTTTTATACAAATATATAATAGGATTTAAATAAAAAAAAAATTATTCTATGCGTGTCCTTTAACAAAATTATCTGCTCTACTCTAAATAAATACTTGGAACTTATCGCTATATAACAAAACTATATAGAATAGAAAAATCGCGTGACCAGTCGCCAAAAACAACATTAATAGTCTTCCCATTAACCTTTATGTATTTTAAACGGGATAATTCATTATTATATCTTTTTTGTGTTGTTTATTAACGGAAATGTATGTACAAACTAAAATATTAAATTATATACATAATAACAAAGAAAAGGACACGTTTCATCATTTAAAACAATTAAAGTGTTGCTTGCGTGCATATGAACATAATTTTCTAAAATGTTATTAAAAAAGAGACCTCATCTGGTTATCCTTTTACTTATATATACTTATTATCTAATTAACCAAGTTAACTTTATATAATTTTACTTGAATTAAACTTTTTCAGGATGACAACAACAACAACAACGGTGATTGTTGAAAAGAAGAAAAATTATGTTTTGTATCTATACATTTTACATTTTATTATACATTTTTATGTAAATGAATAATTTAAAAGCTTATGCGAAGAAGGTAAATGATGGTTCTTAATAGGTATGGCCTTGATTTTATAATGGTTGCCTTGAATTATTCTCTAGTGGCATTTATAACTATATAAACTTTTCTTTGTCTATATAAATTTTGTATAAATATACAATTTAATGCATAAATGGCGGTACTTTAGGGTTTTAATAAAACGATACTTAAAAATGTTAATTTTATGGAAAAGGTATAAAGAATTTTACTGTAAATAAAAATAAAAGGAAAGTAAAATTACTTACTTTTTGATGAAATCTTAAAGATAATATTAATTTTTATGAATAAATTTGGTTTTATGAATAAATTTTTAAGGATATTGACCTAAAATGTTAATTTTTTAATAGAACTTTAAATTAATTTATGATTTATTTTAATGTTTTTTTTTTTATTATATGCTTTATTAAATCTGAACTTCATAGAGTTAGAGGAAAGAATTTTACTACCCAGAAAATTTGCTATACAGATTTCATAATTCGAGGTTCGATTTTTTGAAGGGTGTTTTCACTTTCAATATGATTATAATTTACATAGGTTTATGTAATCTCAATTTTTGTTGCAATGCATTAAGTCGATTTTAAACTCATATATCGATTTCGATCCAAGTTGATTCAGCTTTAAATGAGTACCAATTATAAAATACACAATATTTAATTGTGATTTAAAGACTGATTTAAAGACTGGCAATATGTTATCGGTTGAGAGCATTTGCTGACAACAAAAATGTTTTACTACTAAAAGCCATTAGTTTGTTGCAATTAATTAAGTTATGGTTTAGAATTCATATAATATTAGTAGGTCCAAATTGCAAATTGCTAACGATCGATATGAGCTGTAGCGCCATAGGAAGGATTGATTATGGAAATACATTGTTTATATGTATTTCAAATAGACGTACTTTAAAAATCAATGGACCTTTTATTTTAAAATTTTTGTTTGAAGAGCTGTAGGAAAAGAATAAATATTTCCTGATAAGTTTCTAGTAGTTATAATTCTCTTATTGGACTCTCTTTGTGTTTTTGCAATAGGACAATTTAACTTTTTTTTAAATATGATGAATATAAAGTGAATTATGATCTGAAAAGGCTACACGTTGTTTTAGTAACATATTCCTGTGAACACGATAGCGGAGCAACTAAAATCACAAATTTTATTTCATATTTTAAATTTATGCTCTTGTAATAAACTTATTAAATCACGCAAACGGAAAGGGTTCTTTACTTCCAGAGATAATAGAACTATATACAATCATTATCATGAAATCGCGGACAGTCTACATAAAATGAGTAACTATTTTAAAGCTACGGTTATGGGAATAACAATCATAAAAAATATATTAAATTTGTTTAAATGTTTAAATTACTTTAAAATAAGTATATCAAAAATAATTCACGAAAATCAATAACAAAAAAACATTTCTAAAATTAGTTAAAATTGTAATTTCATTATTCATTTAATTTATTTAAATATTTCCATTTACAAATTTTGAATTCGTAATACAAACAAAAGGATATTCGGAAAGTTCGAAGTTCCCAACAGCGATTTTTTAAATTTTTGTAATAAAGGAATTACAAAACTTACTAATACAACTTGGACTATTCAAATCCATTCATATATTCTTGGCACACTTGAACATTTTTGTTTTTTACAAATTATCCTTTCATTTTATTGTCCAATATGTACAAGCATTTTTTTTTTTGTTAGCTTTTGTTCTAATCCTGAATAGAAAAATGAAAACAAATAACTTCATTTTACCCTCGGGTCTTCTTAAATGATAAGACAACTTTGTGACATTGTCGAAACTATGCACGCTTTAATTTCAGTGCCATGAAAAGAATTCAACAACAAAAAAAAAAAACAATAATAGAAACTTTTAACATCCACAATTCTAGAGTATCCAACAATAAAATCATAAAAAAAAAAATTATTTGGAAAAATACAATTCATAAAATTTTATGATATGATTTTTGTCTTGGTCCAAAAAATATTCAAGTTTTAGGTTGTCAGAATGTCACAAAAAATTTTTAACAACCAAAATACATATATACTAAAAAAAGGACATTTTTTGTATAGAAAAGTCCTTGTACTGGAAAATTCTAAATATAATTCTAATAAAGATAAAAGTAACACAAAATAAAATTAAATACAAACGAACTACTTGAAAAAAACAACAGAAATATTTTTATGTAGTAAATGTCCTTTTTTGAAAATATGGTAAATTTTGTAGACTTATTGTCCTTAATATTATATATATACATTTTGTGTTGAGTTTGAAGTGGAATGTACATCCGATAAAAATTAAACAATTCAGTCACGTTATAATATAAATAGATTTTTGATGGGCACTTTAATATTACTTGCGATGTCCATTAACTTCTACTATTATGCATTTTCGATAAGGATATAAAATAAAGGATATTTCAATAATATATATATTTAAATGCATTTAATTCATACCTGCTGTCAATTTTTCATATTATCTGATTTTGTGTATATACAAAATTGAAAAGGTAATAATGTTATTCTGTCCTTTTTTGTGTGATATATTGTGAAGAGGGAGGTAAAAAGGATTCTTTTGAACTTTTATATAATCATCATCACCATCAAAATAATGAGGGCAACTATTATATATATATACCAATATATTTTCCAATCACCCATATGACAATTATATTGAGATGAAAATTAATTTTAAATAGATGAACAGATGGTAACATGATGAATATTATTGGTCATCCATATTATTATTACCTGTTTCTACTATAAGAAGTTTTAAATAATTTATTTATATATGTAGTTAATGTGTATTTTATTATATAGGATTTAAAATTAATGATCTTAATGCAGATATTTTATTATTATGTGTCTGGATAATGATTATTATTGTGATTTAATACTAAATTGTCCAAAATAAATAAAATTTTCATATTTTGTGGCTTAAAAATTAAATTATATTATTATCAAAATTTTAGGAAATTTATAATGTTTATATATATTTTTGGCAGAATTATTAATGATTGTGTGGTTTTCATTATAAATGATATAATAATTAACAATTTTGATTGTTTTTAACATGGGTGTGATAAATATAATATAATTACAATTCATTTGAATAAGTATTTAGATATATGGTCTACATACAGAATTAGTTGATTGGTAGTGGTTAAAACCCGACGATTTGGCCCGTTGAACCCTCCAATTCAAACTAAATTATCCGACTTCACTTTACTGGCTTCACACATATTTGTCATAAAATTACATTCTAAGTGTTTAAGTATTCTAAAATTCATAGGGAAACAGTGGCACAGAATATGCTCCAAGCATGGATTCAGTCTTTTCTTTGAAACCTCTACAGATGAAGATCTGTGTTGACCCCAATTTCGCTGATTGGTTTCTAAGTAAAATGTAGCTAGTAATAGTAAATATACATTTGAACCATTAGTTTCTTCATAAATAGAATATTCTTTGTTTTTTTTGCGCATGGTTCACTGCAAAAAGATTATATTTCTTCACTAGCTCAGATTTCTTTGAATAATTTTGCTAGCACATTAAAACTTTTGCTAGTCTGGCTATCCGAGCATATTATAATCTATGACCATTCAAGTATCTGAAAAATACGAACTTCATATTTGTTGAAATTCGAGGATATGGTCTGCGAATATGAAGAAATATCGTTTTCAAAAAATTTGTATAAAAATGTATTTATCAGATTTTTCCAGAAAATAACTTAAAATTGAATAGATATTCTATATTAATGGATTGGAAGACAAGTTTCTGGAAAAAGCAATTAAAATTTTCAAAAAATTTTAATATTTTTAATATTGAGAAATAAAGTCATTCGCGAAATATTTACGAATATGGAAATTCATTTCTGAAAAAAAAAAACGGATTTATATAATTACAATTAAATGGATTTATTTCCATTACCAGTAAAATATTTAAACTTAACTAATCTAATATATTTGACCTATATTTATTTTTTTCATAATAACCTTCAAAAAAATTGTAAGTAAATTTGTTAGCATTACAATTCCGAGTGTTGAACAAACCCAAATTGCTACTATAAATGATTCCGATTTGATATTTTTCTGGTTCTCTTGTAATGCAAACTAATTTCTGGTTGTAATGCATGAATTATTTCTGAATTAATTTTTATATATAAATTATATTTCTATATTAATTTAATGTAATTATATAGTAAAAAAGTTAAAATAATTGCTTTTGCTTTTAATTGCTTTTAATGTAAATTTATTGAACCCAATCACTTTTTTTTATCATACTATCGAATAATTTAATGAATTTCCTTATTAATATTTGACAGCAATGTAAAAACTTTAACAATATTTATACAAAACATCAAAGTCCAAAAAAATATGTCATAATATTTTATTTACTATAAGAAAAATTTATATTTATACTGAAAATTAAAATTATTAAATTTTTTTCTTTACTCTTATGAAAGAATTTAAAATTTCATGTCAATATAAATTAAGGGAACACCTTTATGACATTTTGTTTACCCAAAAAAAAAAAAAAAACAGAAAAATATTGTATGTATATTAGTCCTTTATATATCGTGTATATTTTAATCCTTACAACCAATCGGGGGTTATCAATATAAAACTCTACAATATTCAAATGTCCTCAATGACGACTATAAGGTGATAATCAACACATTTTGTATTCCATATATAATGAGTTCTGTGTCGTATATATCAGGTTATTATTATGAAGGACAAAATGGGTAAAAGGATAATATCTATAATTTACTTGAATGCATATATAGAACTGCATAAATTATTCATAAGTGAAACCATTAACAAATTGCATAATATGAAAAAAAATATTAAATATTAAATATTTCTGTACTACACAACAACAAAAAAAGGATATAAAATTTTGTTCATATTATGGTTTTTATCGCACTGTTAATGATTTGGTCGAAATGGGCGTATAATCGGTGGTATATAGAAAATCAGTAAAATAAGGTAATAAAAAAGAAACGACAATTTTTTACAAATTGACTACAATCCATTTGGAAATTTATAATATTTTATTCAAATTGAAATATTATGAAAGAAAATTTGAAATATTAATTTCGTTCAATCGTACATTGTTTGAATGATTGATTAGAAACTGCTAGTGGTTCATGCACTTAGGCCAGAATTAATCCCATTGTAGATCTTCTATCCAACCCAGAACTACTGCTTCATGCAGTTCGTTCATGTAGTCAGAACCAACGTCAAGGTGCATGGCACAAGGACGGAGACAGTGACACAAAAAGTATTTAATAGTCTCACCCTCACCTTCGTTTGCTCTACATACATTTACCTCGGATCGCCGTCAGCATTGAGTGCCCTTTTTAGAGAGCAGATACCAGATTATACTGACTTTTTGCTACTTTGTATAGGTATTTCTTGGCTCAAGACGCAGCGTAGTGTTCAGAAAGCATAGTAGAAATTATTAATTGATTTAGATTGTAATTGTATAAGTCAGTGGCATTTACTCAGGGTTTGCAAGATGTATACTGCACACCTTTAAAACTTTTTAAACGAAATTAATGAAAATGGTAATTGCACATGATTTTTATATTGTCATAATACAGTAAGTATTACAATGAAAATGGTAATTCGCTTTGAAAACTCAGCGAATTTGTATTAGTTTATATTTGAGTTAAACTAGTGTCTGACAGAAAGAAACCTGACATTAAAATTAAATTAAATTATTAATTAACTATAATGAAAATATTCGACATATTCTAAAAATTTAATTTCCAACAAACTCCTCCATACAACAGAAATATTTCATAATTTCCTTCATTTTCATAAAAAGGATATAATTTTTTACACTTATATACTGAAGGATATTTCAGAATATATATATACAAAAAAAAAATCGATTTAATAAATTACTGATTATCCACTTCAATGATGTCCTTTAGAGTCAACAAAAAAATTATGAATTTTCAATGCAAATACACAAAATAAGGAAATTACTTAAGCTTAAACGTAATATGACTTTATGAAAATATTATTTTTAGTAGGACGTAAGGATATTTTTTTTTTATTATTATATTTTTAGGTTATCAGGTAAATATTTATTTGAATTTTCATGCATATTTGAATATTCTTTTTATATGTAATGTAAGAAATATTGAATAATAATTTTGTTAAAAGGTGATTTTATGTATTTCTTATATACGTTTATTTTATGTTTATTGCCTTTTTGAATATTCAAAATTACATTTTACATGAAAACCAGATAAATATCTTTTCCAAATACAATATTGAAGATGGAAATGGAATATTTGGAAATAATTTACCCAAATATTTTTATTTATTATATAAATATCCGTAAAATGTAATTTCAAATTTATTGTAATCTTTCAGTTAAACTAATTATTTGTATAAAATTATTATTATTATTTTGGTTACTTAAAATAATTATTATAATTTTATGAAATAGATATATTTTTATTGAATCGATAACATTTAAGTAATATTCAAAAAAAAAAAAAGTAACATAAATTTATTGTAATTTGAAATAATATTTATTATTTATTTATTTCCATTTATTTGATTTATTATGAAATTGGGTTTTTTTTTTAATAATTTATGAATTAATTTACATAATTATTTGTATAAAATTATTTTTCGTAAAAGGATTTTTTTTTTTAAATTTAAAAACTATATTTTGAAAAGAATGATACAGACTCAAGTTGAATACTTGATGGCGCTGGCAGTAAGTTTAAAAAAATTGTTAATAAATGTAACTATTTTCGTTGTTCTGTCGTCCTCGTGCACAGTCCATAGTGATAATTGTTTTTGTGTGCAGTAGCAGTACATTCGCCATTATATTTATTTTCCATAATTTAAAAGTAAGTAAATGTATATCTATTTATTTAATTTATGAAAATAGTATTAAATTTGTAATATACGAAACAAATCTGTTTATATTCTTTTTAATTTTAGATGCAATGGAAAAAATTTCAATAGCGAGACCAAGTTACATATCGAACTTAATAAAAAATGGTTGAATTATGCAACGGGCAGAGTTACGAGAACTAAGGTAAAGTGGGAGGAAAATATTTAAATTTAAAAAAAAATTATATTCAAAATGTTATCTATAATTTATATTTAATATATTAAAAATTATAAATATGTAAAATAAAAAATAATATTATTATTAAATAAATATTTATATCTAAAAAAAATTAGTTTACTTAATATCATTTTTTACTCCAATTTACATTATTTTCTATTCTAATTCTCTTAATTTATATATAAATATATTTTTCGAATCAAAAATGAATCTATTTTTCGAATCAAAATTTAATCTATTTTGCGAATCAATTTCTTTTTAATAATGGAACATCAATTGAATCCAAAATGAATCAAAATTGAATCAAAAAGTTGAATCAAAATTGAAATCTTCCATATATCGGCGAGTTCATTTTTGATTCAATTTTAATTCGCATTGTTTAAAGGGACGTGCAAAATGACGACGATTAATGTCAGAAAGAAAACTGCTACTGAGTTCGAGTTCCTAAATTCACAAATTTTAAATATTACAGCTGGAATCACAGTGACATCGTCACAGTCAATGAGCGTTCAAAGTTGCCGTTTCCTTACTTTTGTGAAGTTCTACTACACTTTTATAGCAATGCGGTAAATTAAGTGTACATATTTGTCTTAAATTCGTATTTCATCGATGATGGTAGACATTTTTCTCCTACACAGTCATCGTCAATGTTCAGCATTGTAATTGCTTTGGTATAAAGCTGTGTATTTTATACAGCTGTCAACGCGATTGTGACGGTTGTACTGTAATTGCAGCTTTATTCCAATTATAAAACTGTTTTATTTAAATAAGCTCTCTCAGATTAAAGTTTCTATTTTAGTAAACTTGTTCAATAAGTCTACTAGGGCGAATATTCATGTTGTTATCAAAAAACCTTAACGGATGAAAGTTATAGTAAATAAACCAATAAATTGCCTTTAATTCTAAGAACTATTTAACTAAGAAAACAAAATGTACTTTTTACGAAACCTTTACAATCACAGAAAATGTTCTGCCAAACCGTTCCCAATTTCTTCTAATGCGGGTGAGATTTTAAAGCCATTGGGACATAAATATCCAAGTCTATTAATTGTGGTATCGTTAAAATAAAAAGTTCTTTCTATCTCTCTTACAAAATATAGAAATATTTTAATTTAATTAAATATACACAACTATAACGTGAACACGTGTCTACAATTCCTTTTTTTTATTTTTAAATATTGAAATATAAATAAATTGTTTTTAACCAAATTATTATTTACCTAATATTATTTGATTCCTGGTGGTTTTGTTTATTAAACACATCACTGCGTGCTGACAAACCACTTCATAACATAATTTTTTTTTTTTAATATACAAAACAAAGAAAAAACTGTTTATATTTTCCACTTATCTAATTCGCATATCCTATTATTTTGAAGGTGTTCATTCATCTGTAATAACCAAAAATCCAATCATACTATTACACAACAGTGCACAGTGGTGATGGCCACCTGTTAAAAAAAAATCACTACATAAAACCGGGAAACCCACATAAACTAATAGAAATTATTATCCTTTATGTAATCATAAACATAAAACCTACTTAGAAAGTTATGTTTTTTTTTTGTATGTTATTTAAAAAGTTTGAATAAACATAAAAAACATAAAAAAACATATTCAATTAAACAAAAGAGTAAAAAAAATCATAAATAACAAGAGGAATGTAAAAAATTTTCTGTATATACGCAAAATATTAACAAATACAAAAAAAAAAAAGAAAAACTTAAAAGGATTTTTTTTTGTTTCGTCCTTTGCTTTTATGTAATAGTTTTTTTTTTGTATATTTACAATATGATATGAAGATATTTTTCCCTGTTTTTTTATTTGTTCGGTTTCACCTTGTGCATATAAATTTTTGTATTGGGAAAAACTTCAGTGAATAAGGACAATAGTGACGGGACCTCATCAAGCGGCTGAATGAATAAATAGACTTTGACTAATTTGAATAGATTTTGTTGACTGCCTAGCCAGACTATTTTATGACATATGCAGAATGTAAAAAAAAAGTAATATTGAAATTGTGATATAATGTGTATGAAAAAAGAATAATTTGTTAGCAAGTTAACAATTTATACTAAAAGAAAGTAAATTTGAAAAGTACAAGTTGGTTCATAATTTAAAAACTATAAAAAAAAATTACACTTGTTTTCAAAATTAGTGATCTGTTCAAGATTGCCATTATTTTTCTCAGAGTCAACAAATAGTCTGATCCAGAAGTAATCGCAGAGGTATAATTAATCATTGACACAATCAGTTTAATACATTTCTCTTTAAATATGGATGATTATGCTAATTACCTCAATCTATCAACAATGTAGTTCATATAACTAAATTGCAATCAATTATTCAGTTTTATGAAACATTTCGCAATGTATCAATGTGCTCCATAAAAAGATAATGGGAAAGAAGATCAGATTGCTATGAAGTACTAGTATATGGCAGGGGTATGAAAGACTGCGTTACTTGAAGCTCTTTATCCCTTGCCCATCCCAAAGAAAAACTATGATGATCTTAGATGTCAATAGGAAAAAATCCAGAATATTGGTAGACATACTTGCAGAACAGTGCACATTGCCGACTCAAAAACAACTTTTATTGGGACTAATAAAGAAATAACAACTGAACATATATTTTGCTACAAGCGAGGTGCTGATGTCTAAACGACTTAGGCATCTCAATGAATATATAGTCGTTTCTTCGAAATCATGGAGTATGTTACTTAAATAGATATTATGTATATGGATGGATAATCATACGAGAATTCGCAAAGAATTCATGCAGTCAGGTCAGAATTAGCCTATCGTATCACACATTTCGAGGAGTTTGAACGAAACCTATAATAGACCAAGCTTTTACTAAACTGCAGGTGTTTTTTTTTGTGACTGCTTAGCATCACCTTCGTAGACAAGTTTAATCAGTGTTATTATTTTATTAAAAAGTATTACAATAGGACGAAAGGTTTCAACACAAAACTAACTAGACTAGGAACCAATTCCACGGAATGGAATTGAAGTACATACAATCTTTACAATTTTATAGAACAATATTTTTTAAAATTTTATTTCTGTTATATCATTATCAAATTGTTCATAAGAATTTGTCTGCCTATGCTTATAATCACAAACAGGAAAATCCATAGCCAAAATCCTTACTCAACCAAACTGAACCTCTATACACCAGTGTTCACTGTATTTTGTATATGTAATAAACATAATAAAAGTCAAACAAAAGCAGAAAAAAGCAGAGCACATTGCACATCTGTTTATAATGTCCTGGGCTTTTCAAAATTAAATAACATAATTTTTTTTCCCTATTTTGTAAAAAATCTTGTATTACAAAAAAAAAATGAATGAATGAATGAAGTAAATTTTTATGTAATCAGTTCACGTGTATAATCAGTTAGGTTTTTTTTTTCAGCTCCCGCGAATGACTTTTAAAAATTATGCTATTTGAAAAGATTTTCAGATTTTTTTTTATTCTTTTGTTCTTTCTACCTACAAGAATTAAATTCAAAAAGTCAATGTCACTGGTATAGTGAAAAGTTAATGTACAACGTTCGTTTTAAATGAACACATCTGCTGAACACAAGGATAACAGAGTAAATAACTTAATGGCTTAATATGTGGGTGGCATAAAATGATTTTAAAATTAAATTATAATAAATAAAACATTTTCTATTGAAAATTAAAAATAGAATATAGAAATTTTTTGGATTTTTAATAATAAATGTTTTCTGAAATCATATTTGTTTTCATTATCCTTACGGGTTTTAAGATACAATAATTATGTTATACCGAATATAGCCTTTAAGTCATTTACTCTGTTATACTAGATCAGTTCATTTAAAATTACCAGAATGCTATGTGAAGTTAATAGAGTGCTTACAAGTTCGATTTTAACTATAGTAAACTTAAACTTAAAAAATCATTAAAAAAATTATGTATTTATTTTAATTTCTTCTAACTTTTGATGAGTGTTTTTATATGATTTATGAATTATTGCCATTAGCTGGCTTTTTTTATTTTTAATTCTTAATTTTCAATGACAGCAGAGGAGGATAGCAGCGTTTTTTCAGAACTGCGAATCCTAAATTAGTTGTAAACTGTTAATTTGATAATATTTTGCTTTTTCTTTATGTTTTTCAATTTTGAATTACTTGAAATAGCAGGTGACGCCGAACAGAAGTAGTAGCGTTCATTTCAGAACTGTGAATACATATATTAGTGGTAGTATAGTGGCAGTTGCGTCTAATTACTAACATTTGCTTTTCTTCGGTGATAGATCAGAGTTCAAACTACAGCAGATAGTAAAGTGATTTGCTTAAAATTTAAAGATATTATTTTATTTTTATTGTATGCTTCTATTTTGTGAATGAACCTATTAAAAATACCTTATTTTAAGCTTATATTTGCTGATCCGAACAAATAATCAGTTTCATTCTTAAGTCCCATTAATCATCTAAGATTTATTAGGATTAGAGTTCCTAATTGAAGTTTAATAATTTGTCAATACTTTCATGTTACTGGATAATAATTCTGAAAGGAAATTTAGTGAAATATATCCGTCTACTCCTTCTGGTGGTTGGAGGAAAAATTTGGAAATTTTAATGGAAATTAAGATTAACTATAAAAAAATCTATTAAGTTACAAGTGCATTTTCTTCCAACTTTGTTGAGTTTTTTCCCTGGACTTATTTTCGAACTCATAAATTGTAAGTTAATTTAAGTAATCTGAAATGATCATTTGATTTAAAATATGATAATCTATCTATAATATGAAGAATTATGAAGTATTCACCGCCTATAATATTCTTAGTTATCAAAAGATTCACAACAATGAACTACAATGTTTATTTCCAGTAAAACATCATAATTTCTTTTATAAAAATATCCTTAAAAACATCATAATTTATATTATAAAATAAATAATATATTACAAACTTTAATGAATTTAATCTCATCATAACAACTCAAGGGGTAGGTTAGTAATTTCTGAAATATGCATTTTCGAATAAGACTACAAAAAAAAAATATAAAAATAATGCACGTGACCGCAACTTGTCGAGGGATTTCCCACTAAATAAATATCATCAAAATAAATAATTTCAACAAAAATCCTTACGTATTCATAATTCTGTTAAAGTATACATTTTTGCAAAAATTGATTATATACATTAGATTTTTATCATTCATTTACAAATATTTATAAGTTGTCGTCCTTTTTTTCGGTTCTGGTATATTTAACTTGGATATAAAGGATAATCTGCACGTGCTACTAATTTAATAAAATATAAATTTATATATATTTTCTGTACAAGTGCAATTTCTGCAGTTTTAAAATTGAGAAAGGACTTCAGTATCTTTGGAACAGGATTTTACAAATATGGACAATTTTATACTTTATACAAGAATATGAATTTGGTTTTAATATAATATTTTATGAGAAGAAAAAAAAAGGAGATTTAAAATCCTCAACGTCTGATATAGCATAGTAGACTTGAATAGTGTAAATTCTCTAAGGACTTTAATGAAACTTATGCATCATACGGATAGAACATTAAACGTACTGAACATTTGATTTTCTCTGAAGGATTTGATGAAAAAATAAATGTCATAAATAAAAATTTATGTATAATAGTAACAAAACTTAAAGTCATTTTTCAGTTTTCAAGTCACGTAATTTATTTATGACAAAATTTATATAAAATCATAATAATTTTTATTTCAGAGATTTTTGAATAAATAAAAATTTTGTAGTTAAAAGTTTTGTGTTTATTTTAAATTTTTAATGTGCAATTTTTTATTTTGCAGAAATGTAAAGTATAAAAACAAGGAACTAAATTGAAATATAATTCAAATAACTGAAATATTTTTGATAATGAAAATTATATAGTTATTTCCTAAGAAGAGCCAACAAGACATAAAATACACGTAAATTTTTATGTAATTAATCAGACTACAAAAAATTAGCTTCTGAGTGCAATATTAATATACAAGTTCTGTTAAGAAAAAATATTTACATTAATCATTAATTTTGTAGCTGAATTTTGTTGTACAATCTATACCAATAAACCTTGGTTAATTTGGCGTCTGTGTTTTCAAAAATTTATATTTGGCTTATAAAATTACTGGTATCAAATAGGAAGGATCATTTTTTAAATTTTCTTCTAAAACAAAACCAAATAAAAATCAATTCTTTCATAATATTGAAATACGTGAAACGTTAGTACCTAGGTCACATATAGAGTGTTAATTTTCGATAGATTAATCCAATTTAATAATGAACCAAGATGTTTTAATAAAAATCTTGTATACTTACGTTGGTTGCGTTGTGGTAGAATGCTGTGCTGTGGTGCATCATTTTCCGGATTCAATGTCTGACCGAAACATCGATGTCGCTCTATATAGACTCAGTTTTAAATAAATATATAATTATGATTTTAAGACTGGGAAAAAATGGTAATGGTTGGGACTACTGAGAACAAATGTTTAACTATTAAAAGTAACTAGTTGCAATTAATAGTTTCTGCACTACATAGAAACCTATGATTCGGAATGCATATAAAATTAATTGGCCCGAATTGCAATCATCACGAAACGTTTTCAGGAGTCTATCTCCCAAGCTGAGTTTACAAGAAAACAAAAATATATACTTGTACAAAATGACTGAGAATTGAATTTACTTTGCATTTCGAACTCATTATTACCTGGAACAGATGCATACTAAAAATATAATAATAAAGTGAAAAGCGATTTTTCAAAATAAAAAAAATGCTTAGTCAGTAAGACAGTATAAAAAAAGGGCTAAAGTAATCACAGATAATTGAAAAAAAAGGGATAATAATCATTGTAGAATATATAACTTCTACCATTTCTAAATTCGTAACAAAAACTGATTGTTAAATGGACCATTTGAACCGATGACAAATATAAAATGGCATTAAACAATTTTATATACAATTATTGACAATTTTTTTTTCTTTCTAATATAACAATTCGTTTACCTACATACATATTACAAACCCATAAATATATCCACAATTTGCGTAAACTGAAAGTCTATATATTTTTAAGCTAAATAGAGTTTGACCCTAACAAAATAAAATCGAAAAAAAAAATTATCCTTAATAATAGTAAAACACTATACGCTCATTTGGTTTTGTAGTTTGAAAATTGTTTGATAAATTGCCTAAAGCACTTATCCGTATTGAATATTTATGTATTTTTTTCCAGTCATGCATTTTTCAGTATTATCTATATTTTCTATTCACGATTTTCCGTATTTACCATTTATACATATATCTCATCCCTCTATAACAAACTTATAAAAAACCTACCCTGTGATATTAATAAACGCACCCATAGAAATAAAAGTGTCAATAAAATTTTTGTATTTAAAGCTTAACTTAAGCTTAATAATTATAAATTTGAAAACGTCTACTAAATGGTGTTAATAAATTGGCTATAGTTAATTGAGTAAAATTATTTCTAGCTTTTAAATTTGTATAATAATTTACTGAATTTAATTTTCCAATAAAAAAATAATTATAGAAAATTAGAATTCATTTTTAAAATATCCTCTTACAAAAATTGAATTTCCTAATAAATATAATTTAATTGTGGAATTAATAATTATTTTTTTTCCGCATTTTTAATAAAATGAAACCATAAAAATTCAATTTGAATTCAATCAGAAATTTCCCATTTATAATATTATCTCAAATTTCAGAAAATTCATCTATTTTTTGCTGTTGTTAATTTGAAGAATCCTTTTGTAGTCATTCTGTAATTATAGAAAACCTAGAAATGTTTTGAATTTATCTAATCATCTCAATCATATATATAAATGGAAGATGAAAACATAAATATTTTGTGAGGGCATTAATTACTATTCAAAATTATGGTTGGATAGTTTAAATGATAAATATGCAAAAAATGGAAGATATTTTCTTTAAAATCTCTACGTATGTTGAATATTGCATATAAGGCCCAAACTTATGGAGATAGATAAATGATAAAAATTGGACTATGTAAAAATTTACTGATTTACTTCAATTTTTTTAATACACATATAGGAAACCCATTTAAGATGAAGAGATAAAAATTCAACAAAATTCAGTTTATGCCTTATGGGAAAGATAACGAATCCACCTTTGCATTCATATCGCTGACATCTCTATTGTCCTATTTATATAACCTGCCAGTCATACATTTAAATATGATTGGTTGGTTGGTTGGTTAGAATAGAGGCAAGATCACAGGAACACATTCACGTACCAAGGCCACAAGGACTCTACCACTGGTATATAAATATAATTTTTCTTAAAAAACGTCAGCCCATCCTATTTCTTTAATGAAAACCACCAAATTTCGAGATTTATTTCTCCAGCCTTAAAAAGACTTGTCAATAAAATGACATTTAAAAAATTTAAATCTACTGTATTTGACAGCTGGACAATAACACAAAACATGTTCCAGAGATTGATTCCTCCTCATCCTACAATATGGTACAAATATGTTTCCAGTGAATTTTAAAAATTCAAATTTAATTTATTACAGAACAAAAAAAAATCATTTTCGTTTTAAATATACGATCACCATAAAAGTATAAAACTACGAGTCATCAATACTTTGGTTAATGCTGTAAGACGAATCCTTGAATAATAATAAAACATTAAATTATAATTAACTATTATTATTGCTAGAAAGAAGTGATAATGATAATGAAATATATTCGAATCGGTAATCTTTGATTTATAGAATGACGGATCAATCTTTAATCCAAGTAATTTTGTATTTCTATCAAATATTTAAATATACGCATATGAAATTCCCTAATTTTTCTAATGAGGTGTGGTATAATAGCTAAAGCCTATCGATGACCTGTCCTAAACACAACAATATAATCAAAATCAAACAGAAAATTATTTAATTATTGACAGACTTTCGGGTCATCTTTAAAGTATCAATAATTCGATAACCAAAGTTTGGGAAGATCAATTAAAGACTTTAAGGTCTTCTAGTATGGATGCACGGATGAACAAAAAAAAAATGAAACCTTTTTTTACTGCTTGATATATATTGAAAACTGACTGAAGTTTACTAAGTATATTGAAAATTGAAGTCAAGAAATTTTTTAAAATCCATTTCAAGGCTTTTTAAATTGAAAATTAAAGTTCAATTTTAAATCAACTCTTAGTTATGAATCCAAAAGACTACTATGTCATGCATGAAACTGCTTCGGATTGGTTTGAGTCAGAATCAGTCTAATATTGAATTAGAAAGATGCAGTCATTTAAGACATTAAAAAAATGAATATTTCGAACTAGAAACAACCAGCTACCGATAGACTCAGTTGGAGAAGATCATTAAGTAAATAATTTAGTTATAAAATAAGAAAGTAAGTAACTTAGGCATAAATGAAACTGTAATTTACATGAAACTGAGAAGATCAATAAATCAGTTAAGTTAGAAAAAAAATGATTATTCTTAAATAAAATATTCCAAAAAAATATATTTCTATTTTTACCCATTTAAGTTGTAAATAATATTTCATAATTACACCCATTCGAAAGTGATAAAAAATTATTCCTACCATTATTTTCACCAAAAACAAAAAAATATTTTCAATATTTTACTCTGGTATTCTTGAAAAACTTGTAATAAACTAAATTTATGTATTATTTTAATTCGTATACAATTTCTAGATGCACATATAAATAATATTTATTTTCATTTTATTTCATTCTGAGAAGTGTTTAATAAACAGCACGATATCCTTAATAGATCCTTAGGGTATTCTTTTCAAAACTATTATATAAACTAATTCTCTACCGAAATATATTTATCTAGTACATTAAAAGTCAACCCATATTTGTTCACCATCCGAAAAGTTTACGCTAAAAAAAAAACAAAAAAATTTTAATTTAAATATATGTACCAGAATTTCAAGGATATTTTTATATTATACAACTAAAATTCTTGTCGTATTTTTGTCGCCTATCTCTTGGGTGACATTTCCCAGCAGGGTGGCACACTAAATATATTTTATTTTTATATTTTTTTGCAGAGGACGAGAGGACACGCACTCTAAATACTGACTTTTACTGTTCGTTTGTTTTAGTTGGTGAACCCTTATATTTTCTATATAGATATATATATTTTACGGTAAGGTGATTTTTAAATGTCCTTATAGTCGTCCTGTTTAATTCACTAGAAAAACAGTATGCCATGAATAAAATTTCATCGTATACTTTTGTGATAACCTCTGGCGTCACCTCTCCAAATGCAAAAAACACAAATTTTGTTATCCTGGTTTGATTATATCCTTTTTCTATTTGCCCATGGGGTTTTCAAAGATTTTTTTTTGTTGTTGTTTACTATTATTATTGTTGTGAAAATAGAAACATCTTCTAAATCATTCGCTAATGACATGGAAAAATGGCAACATCTGTTTTTCCGACAAAAAAAAAAAAAGGAAATTTCCCTTTACACAAAAAAAAAAACAGTGAAATAAAATATTTAATAGATTAAATGAAAAGTGAAAACAACAAACTGTAAATCTGTAAGGTAAAAAATCAAAAAAGGGGAAATTAAAGATTAAGGATATTTTGACAAAAAATAAAGGCGTTTTTTGTTTAACCCTTTTGTTCTAGTTTTCATGTATTAGTTTTGAATTGTGTAATGGTATTTTTTTGTTTTTGGTAATGAATATTCAATTTTTAGAGAAAAATTTGAAATTTTCTTTAAAACCACAAAATTACTTCACAGTTTAATTTTGTTTTGTGGATAGCATTAATACCAGGATTTTAAATGTGGATACGATGTTAAAATGGATGAAAAAAAGGAGATATTTAATGTCAAGAGGAAAGTACTTAGAATTTTTGAATCAGTTTCTAGTGTAAATTTCTAATTCAATTTTTATTGATCCAAACTTATTAATTTTTGAAACTTTTAACAAATAATTTAATATACAACATTTTTAATATAAAAAAATCATTTACCAATCCATTCAGTATAATTCATCCTCAAAACAATAGTCACCATTTTTATTCATCTATCATCAATTTTAAGAGGT
Source organism: Rhamphomyia laevipes (assembly GCA_963920725.1). NCBI lineage: Eukaryota > Metazoa > Arthropoda > Insecta > Diptera > Empididae > Rhamphomyia > Rhamphomyia laevipes. The sequence goes on along the minus strand of OY987258.1, from coordinate 43,591,348 downwards.
TTGGTCAAGTGGAAAACAATTTTCATTTGATTTTTTATACATTTTTTTGTTATTTTTTTATCCATTTTCTATATAAATTTGTTTTTCGGAAATGGAAACTTAATTTTAAATGCGCTTGTGCAGATTTTCCTTATTCTATATAAATAGTAAAAAAGAAAAATTTGCGGGAATAATAACGAATTTTTTAAAGAGTTACACAATATAAAAGAATTGATATTTACAAAAAAAAATACTGTGGAAAATTATGTCACAATAATTCAGATGATTTTTGAAAAATTAAAATAACAAAAATATCCTTTTTATTTTTTGTTGTGACTCCATTAACCTGCTTCCTTTATGTTGTAACTATTTATACATGGCATTGTAAAGTATATAACATTTACCTTTTTGGTTGTATTTTAGGAAGAACATAAAGGATCTCAATGAATATGCAATAGCATTGATTTTTTTGTCGAGTTATATATATAGTAAATCTTTAGGTTCTTTTTTTGCTCTACTTTGATATTTTACGAATGAATAAGCTAAAATTTTATGATAGTTAAAATTAAAGAAAAATACTTTTTATTTATAGGAAAATGGAATTGACAGAGTGAATAAGTTTTATAATGGTTCAACTGAAATTTGAGATAAATGAGTTTTGATTTTATTAAATTGATATTTTTAGAATTATTTGTTATATAAATTGAAATTGTTATGAAATTTGTAATACAATTTATAATTTCAGTCGAGAAGTTTTATGTAAATTGATTTTTTTGTGTGCCGATACTCGTAGTTGTAGAACATGTTCCTTGTTTATTAGGATAAATATTGCATGATTACAGATCTACCTTCTTGTAGCCGAAATACCTAATGTTCAATAATGCAACCGCCAGTTTGTTCTAATCCTTATTTACATTTAACATAAATGTATTCATTAAAATATTCATTGAGACTGAAGATAATCTGATTTTTGAACTACATTAAAATCATTAAGTCAGTTATTCAACCACGCCGTAATGGCACCGACAAAGTATAAATCAATACATCAACAATTTAACTAAAACTTAATAAATCGAAGAAAGTTGACGTAGAAGACAGACAACATTACATGTTACAAGAATGTTACTAGCGAGTGAGATCCAGGAGTCATGGTCGACTTAAAGAACATGCACAATACTCTTAGAACTAGAAAAATATAACCTTACATTACATGCGAAGGCGCAAAAACAGCAACGCCTAACAGAGTATGATAGAAATAACAAGTGTGGGATGCATATGGGAAAAATCCACACTGAAGACTAATATAAAATCTTCCTGAATGTTAAATTGAAGACCACTTGAATAGTTCAAATCATTTTTTCTGCGATTACCTCAGATAATAGCTTCGAAATAGATTTTTTACTTAATGTGAACTTAACTATCAAATTACGATATTATTAAACAATTCTTAAACTAAATATTCATTTTATTTTCAACTCAACCCAGCACAATTTTTTATCCATACTCTAGTCATGTCTAGTGCGTCTCTATTCTAAACTACATTAAGTATTTATTTAACATAACAAAACAAAAATATTGAAATTAATAAAGAAGCCAATTCTCAACCCCATTCTACTAAATCTGTTTTAGCTGAAAAACTCTGTATGCTATCAAAACAGAGTTTTTATTATTATTAAAAAAAAAAATTACCCCAAATATTTGCTAAACGAATTGATTCTATTTATCTTTTTATAAAAATTAAAGTAAATATTTAAACATTCGCAAAAGAATCAGAGGGAATTGAATTCAATTCACTAATATTAAATATAATATTTTTTTATTGCTTACAATTTTATTTACTTTTTTTTTGGAGTTTTGTATAATTTTTATTCCAGAGTTGAATAACTTTATTCATAACGTAACTCTAAAACGTAATAACGAAATGAATTAACGTTATTTATCAAAATTAACAATTAAATTGTGTAACAATGACAGAAAACGTAACGATAACGCAAACAATTTGTTACTTTTTTCGTATACCATTTTTAAAAATTATTAAAATTGTAGCACTTTGAACAAAAGTATTCACTCTATGGCAACACTATTCTAATTTACAAGTAAAACTTATGTCAATATTATTTTTAATTTTTTTTTTAATATTTTCTGGAAAATTGTTGTGAAAGACGCCACCTAATTAGATTACGTATTGATGTTGTAGCTACGTGCAAATAATTTCAATTCTTTCACTATAGTTTTTTTTTAACATATCGTGTTTATAACGTTATAACTTAACGATATCAGAAATTTTCTCTTGACACATTTGAATAACGAAACGACAAAAATATTTTATTTCGTTATATAACGAAATGTGTAACGTTATTTATTTTCTTCTTGTAACACTGTTTATTTTTGCTTTTGATAGCTTACAAAGAACTTATTTATCCAATTATTAAGTAATAAATTATAATTTTTATGATTTAATAAAACAACAAAATTTGAAAATCTGTGGTTGGATATAATTTTGTTTACGTTGGTTTTACGTTATCAGAATCAGGGTTCTTATGTACGTGTATACAAATATTGTAATCATAAGATTGTGAAATTAGGTGAAGTCCGAGTTTGTTTAATTAATAATTTTAATGTTAAGGAGGAGTAAAAGAAGGTCAAGATTGAAAAGAAGTTAAATTTATAAGTGCAAACTTTCATAATTATAAATATAATTGAACTTTAAAATAGTATTAATCAATCCTTATTAATATAGGGTTCTTCATGTGATTTAACTTGATTAATATACTCTATGGTAGGGCTAGGAAAGTTCTTGCGACATCTGCTGGAAATATTTGAAAATATACATAAATATTTTGGTATTTTGGTTATTTATCTCTATAACAATATCTACCGTCCGTCTGGTTGTACGTTGTACTCTACATTAGAAAATTTCCTAAAATGGTCTAATGAATTTGATGTTTTTTCAAAATATTTGCAAAGTTAAATTTAATTTAAGATTTTATTAGAAGTCGACTCATTATTTCTTATGCCCAAATTCTTATTGCGAACTTCAACTTTACTAACCTGATTCTGTAGCTTAAATCTGCAACACTGCAACGTAAGCTAATCAAGTTTCTCAATCAAAAATTTGAGCTAAGCTTAGCTAAATTCAAAAATTGTGAATTAATTTTTGGATATAACTAAAATTGTTATATGTATTGTTTCTGCGTTCTGCCCACAAAACTCAGTCCACTTCATTTGAATAGTACCAAGAATTAGTTTCGCAAAATAAAATCGAAAAAATTGTGGTAATTTTTTATCATTCTAGTTCTGGTTAAAAAATTATGAAATAAAAAAAAGTTGAATTAAATAAAATTTTAATTACCCACCACCAGAGGTAAGAGTTGGCTCATTAGAAATAGTATTTTAAAATATTTAAACTAGGATAAAGAATTATAAAGTAAAGAAAAAGTATTTTAGTGAACAGTTTCAATAAATATCACCAGTAGAATATCAAATAGAATTTTTAAATCAAATCGATCGGAATACTAAATTTGGGAAACCTTTCTTTCTATAGTGTGTACACGACCTCAAATATTTTGTATAATTTCACAGATCTCAACGGATAACCAATTAAATTTTTTAAAAAAAAAAATATGAAATCAAACCACAATTATTTCAAATGTCTGCTCGCTCCGTCAAGGATTTGTTATTTCTGTATATTATGTTTTCCCAAAACAAAAGGAACGTTAAATTTCAAATTCATCCTAAATTCCCTTACGCAAAAATTATACACTTTTTGGAAGCAAATATTTGTAAAACTCTCCGCAATTCCTTTGGGATGTTACGTACCTTATATGACATGATGGTGTTCTCTATATTTGCGTGTAAAATTAGGGTGGAATATGGATTCATGTATATAGAAATAGCAGGATATTTTGTGAAGAATAAATAATATGTTCTTCCCTATCAAAATTTATTAAAGTAGCTGAAATTTTGTATATTCTTTTTAAGACTTTTATATTTTGTAGATTTAGGACTAATTATTTTTAATTAAAGGTAAAATCTATGATTTCAATTTCATAAATGATATTTCAATATTGATTTTAAAATATAATTCTCATTTTTATAAGGGGGTTTACATTATTATTTGCGTATTTGTTTTTAACCGGATTTGTCGCAATCATGCGGAAATTTTGAAATATTTTTATTTTTTAATTAAATCTTTCAGTTTTTTTTTTTTGCTTTCTTTGGGGATTGTTTATAACCAGAACGTTGAACACATATGGCAATAATATTTTTATTAGTACCATGATAAGTTTACGTTTATGGTTACAAAAATTTTTATTTAAGTTAATCAATTTTTATGTAGTTTTGTTACTGAAAACTAGAAGAAATATTTGTTAAGATATTATTTTTACATGGATAGAAAAAAAAAATGTTTTTGGTAATGATGTTGTCAGTTTAATAGGATCATTGTAGAAGTTATATTAATTAATTGATAATATATAAATTAGGTCAAATTAGACTATATTGTACATCTAGGACAAAGCGATAATATTTAATGAAATGTTTATAAATCTATGGAAATGATATATTTATATTCAGTTCAAATGATTTCGTATTTCAGTGGACATTAGAGTTTGGAAGTTCCTTATTTGTTGTCTTTGGAGCTGTCACCGGATTATTGACGGCCACTTATATATTGAAAGTTCCAATAAATGAATAGATAAGGTTTGTTATTTGGAATAGGTTCAAAATTACGAAATGGTTTCCACATTTTTTCTTTGGAAATTGAATATGTAACGATTTTTCTGGATATCGTTACTATATTAATACGTTATGTTAATAAAAAACGATAGTGTGACAATTTATATTTTATTTATACCCAATCTGATTCTATCTGATACGCAATCTGATTCAATTCTTTAGTCTTTCACAACAATTTCCCGAAAATATTCAAAGAAAAGTAAATTAAGGACTATTTACAAATTTATAATTTTGACATTTACTGGTAAGATAATTAGTGTTTTTTTCTTGTTAGAAATAACCAAATAATAAGAAAATTTGCCCTCAACTGTGAACACACAATTTGGCTATAGGGAGGTAAGGGAGTTTAGGTTTTTAGGATTAGGAAGCCATTAAGAGACCGAACTAACAGGGAATGGTTATCCTTCTTTTGAATAATCTTTTCAAATATGCTTTATAATCAAGGTCAAAGTTAAAATATGATTGGACAAAAGTTAATGTTTAATTTTTAAAATTTTGGCGCTTTTCAAAGCAATCTTAAAATATACTGAAAAATTGTAGAAACATTCCTATAAAATTAATTTTTCTGTACTGAAATTGGTAACTAAATCTTTTATTTCATCAATATCTAAAAATAAATATTGTCTATTTGAAATAAATTCTTATATAAAAATAAAAGTGTAAACATTTTAATATCTTATCAATTTTTCTTTTTTTTTTTAAAAAATTTTCCTACTTTTATAATTCTTGTTACACATTTTTTTTTATTATTATTATTGTTATCAGTAAAAATATCAATAATAAAACTTACCAAAAAACCAAATTATTATAAATTTTTTAACTTGTTTCTTCTAAATAAATTACATTGAACATTTCCAAATACTAGAACTACTGCGATATAATGTACAATAATTTTTTTTTTTTTTTGGATAATTTCAGTTGAAAATGAAAAAAAAATGTAAACAATTTTAAATTGTCAAACAATTTTTGAATGTTTTCTTTATCACAAAATAATTTATATTATAAATCTGATAATTCTGAAAACAAAAAATTAAATTATTGTATAATTATAAACCAATATAAAAGATAAAACTGTCAAAATGAAAATTGATTTAATCAATTTTATATAAGAATTTAATTTGAAATACTTTACCAAACAAAATAATTTATAAATTTAAGCTTAGTATCGACTTCATGGTGAAGTGAAATTTTCATATAAATTTAACGTCGTTCATCGGAAATAAAAAATTTTGCTTATAATTTCGCACAGGTAGCGCAGCTCGCTTGTAAAAATCATGAAAAAAAATTAGTTTGTTTTTCAATCAACAGATGAGGCGCAAAAACTTTCCAATCATGATGAAATTTTGGCTATAAATATTTTGTTTCTTTAGAAATCGATAGAGATTTGAATAGGTCAGTATAAAATGTAACTTTTAAATTAAAAAAAACAGCATATAATTACAGTGTATACATTGAAATGTCAAATTAACTTGTATTTTACAAAATTTAGTTTCACACTTTCACGTTTATTTCACGGTTTGGAGTGGAGATCGCGTTAAAATTTAATTTCATACGAGCTACACAGTAAGCTTTAAGCACAGTAAGCTTTAGTAAGCTCTAGTGTCTAGTCTCTAGTGGGTCGAGTTCATTGTGAATAATTTGTAAAATACGCAGTTTCTCTTTGTTTTCAACAGATGGTAAAGAACAAAAAAAATGTAGCCACTTCACCGTGCATACCTTTTCACGTGAAATACTGCTTTGAACATTATTTCACCGGAGAATTTTGAAATTCATTTTTTGTCAAAATTACTTATTTGCCTGATTTCTCTCCATAATAATTTTTTCACAATTTTTCACTATTATTGCATTGGAGAGTTTTCAAAGGGTTTGAATCGTGTGTTAATTACACTGTAACTCGACACCAAGCTTTATGAAGTAAATATAAAATTATAATTTTCGTTTAATCAAATTAAGGAAAACAAATATTTTTTTGAAGTGGCTACATTTTTTTTTGTAATTGGTCCGATAAAGATTAATTTCTGATTATAAGACAATAATGTCGATAGATAGCAATTAGTTGAACGAATATGAGATTTTCATTTAAATTATAATTTTGTGCTCATATAACCATAAATCATAGTATAGGAAGTAAAATTGACAGATTAATTGATTATTTGATAAAAAAATAACACTTGACAAATTAATTGAAGTCTAATTTGTACGGTTAAAAAAGTACGCTTTTCTAGATAAATTAGATTTTAAGCTTAACTTTAATTGGATATTTGTTTAGACTATAGTCTTCTAAGAGTTAAGATTATATTTACACGAGCTTCAGTTTATTTGAAGTACTTATTATAAGTTGAATTTAATTGTCTTATTCAGATTAGATTACATTTTAAATTGCTTAAAGCTTACATTTTTTTTTCGTAATTTTTAATAGTTTATATAAAAATGTCAATCAAAGATTAATCTAGTGAAGAATATTTAAAAAAAAAAGACCGTCAAAGTTATTGAACATTTTTATGTGAATAATATCGATTAAATATCTTATACCAGAGTTGATAATCATGCAAGTAATTAAATACGACATTACTTTTATAAAAGTATTTTAAACTAAAATTTATATTACATAGAAATAATTCATTAAAATTTGAATTATATTTTATACTTAAAATTGTATTATATATAATATAATTCACACAATAATGTAGCATATTTTTTGAATTATTTTTAAGTATTTCATCCAATGTAATTCAAATAGTAATTAAATAGTTATAATTCCAGGGTAGTTTAAGGTAATTCAAATGTAATTTATACGTACATATAATTAAACCATACAATTACAAAATAATTACCAAATATTTTCAATTATTGTAATTGAATAAAGTAATGCATTACTAGTTTTAATAAAGTGAAGGTGGTGTATTAAACTTAGTATGTAGCTCAAGTGAAAAGAAATTTTGATATAAATTTAATGTCGTGAAATCAGAAATGAAGGATTAAGCTTATAATTTCGCTCAAATAGTACGCAGATCCCGTGAAAAAGTTATGAAATATAGTTTCCTAACTTTCCATATATTTTTCACTTTTAAAAAACAGAATATAATTACAGTATTGAACATTTGAAATATCAAAATATTAAAATGTCAAATTAATTTGTCTAATTTCTAACAGCTATTAAAATTTCATTTCATTAGTAAGCTTTAATGTAGTAATTCAAAGTACAAGTAATACAAGTAATTTGTAATTCAAATTTTTAAAAACGAGGAAAATGCACTTTGAATTAAATGATATTGGTGATTTATTAATTCATTAATGATTCACTAATGCATTACCTTCAAAGTTGATTATTTAACAGCCCTTCTTAACGTTTTTAAGTTTATTTTAAAAAAAAAACCGATTAATATAATATAAAATTTACAAAATATAAATCATTTAATATTCATTGATTACTATATACCGACACACCTAATTTTATCATAACATCAAATTCATTTCTGTTTCATTTTTACAATGTTTACAAAAAACGAAATGCTAAACAAAATCATTAGAGGAATGAGGGTGACTATATAAATTAATCTTCTTCCAGTTAACAATTTATATTTTCTGTATACTATCCACTAGTCTACAATTTTCTTGTTGAGTGTTATAAAGGGCAACAGATGGACGTGTCTAAATTTACCTTCCTATAATAATACACACACACACAACAAAACAAAATAAAAACGCTAATGATTGATCATCTATCTTAGTCGTCATAGTCATAAAACCAATCCTTCAACACACAGGCCGAAAGTCATTAAGTCCTTTTTGTGTTTTTTTGTTGCCTTCTTTAAAATTTTATAAACTGTATAAACATATAATTTTTATATTTCGTTTCAATTTCGCATATTGCACGAAATATTTTTGTTTTTACAAAAAGGATGTTTTTTTATTGTGTTAAAGATAGTGGAAAAGATTACACTAAGTTACATTGAATAATATTAGTTTGTCTGGTCACCCACAAAAGGTGAGGTGAATGTCTGCTAAATTATACCCTAACTAAGCTAACTACTGTATAAAGGATTGATAGCGTACAGGTAAAAATATATAATAAACATATGGCATGAAATTTATATTTTGATGAGTAATTGCTATGATATATTAGTACAGGATAGGAAATAATTTTTTTTTAGTCCTGAAAAATTGTGTTAAATTAGTTTATTTTTATAAAATTAAGAATTATTTTTATTAGGCAATATTTAACAATTCTGTTATTAGGATTTTTTAACAGGGTTTTATAAGAATTTTTAATTATTTATAATTCTTTTCTGGTATTGGACCACAAAACTGTTAAAATCAGTGTTGTCAGTTTAACATATGAGCTTTGCTATATTTGACAGAAGTAACTTGCCCCTCATATTATTTGATCCACTCTTATGTTATATAAATTTCCATTTAAACTGCTGGTAGAAAATTAAAGCTACAACCAATAGTTTCAAAACTAATGAAGAGAATAAAGAACAGAATAAATTGTGTCAATAGGTGGACTTCCTATACAAATAAGCGACATGTATACAAATATAGGTACTAAAATGACACATTTATATAAAACTACTACACAGTAGGCTGTGCGTCCTTTTTAATAGTTCCTTGCGGGCGTATATTGAGAGTCTGGCTAGTGGAAATCAGATGTTTGTATTCTTTACAGAAGCTGAAGACTTGCTCATAATCACCAACTACACAAAACAGGCAGTATCGCTTTCATCGCGGTATTCTTAAAACACTTTCCGGCACTTCTTTAAAAGATTCGATTTCATTTATAAAATGGCCTTATAACCTAAATCTAATTACGAAATTGTTAATTCAGAAAACTTTCTTCTTTTTTTTCTAAAAATCAATTTCTTAACCTTACCCAAAAAAATAAATGTATGCTGAAATTGTGTTACCAAAGAATCCACCCAATTAATTATTATTCAAATAAAAAACTATATAACAATAAGGACTTAATAAATAACTATATAACTAAAAATCAAACCAAGAAAAACTATCTAATATTGAAAAATCTTACTATAACAAGAATTCAAAAAATAATGTATTTTGTATGCCATTGCTATCCATATAAATTTTTATTACATGATCCTTTTGTCAAGATGTCGTTAAAGTATTTCTCCTTTTTATTCACACATTTTATATGTCCTTTATATTCTTTGATTTCCCTAAAAAAAAGTTTTTGTTTCTTTCATTTTCTTCTTTCATTTATTTGTTTGTGACTCCATTTTAGTTTTACTTTATATTTTTCTTTTTTATTATTGCGAAGGAGACTGTTCGTATCCACCTATAATTTTACACCCCATTCCAAAAAGAACACCCCACAAAAATATATATATTTCTTTTTGTCATATTTTCTAAATATATTTATGTATATAGTATTGTCAATAGTGTAATACTAAATATCTATATAAATAAAAATATATTTTTATCCATTACTGCCATATTTTTTATTATGGTCGTTAGATAAATTTGTGTATTTTACTTAATAGAAAATTGACTTGAAAACTTGAAAATTTCTTTCTTTTCTTTTTCATTGTCGGTATGAAAAGAAAATGTAGTTACAATATTTCCTGGTGGAATGGAGTAATTCGGGGGTTCTTTTTTTATCAGTCAACCTTAAGGATTGAAGTTGAAAAACAATATAATATTTACGGATGAAAAATACAAAACCATTGTTACACCCAAACAATAAATAATCGATCTGTGTTTTTTTGTGTCGATATATAAAAATGTTGTACATTATTTATTTTTAAACGGAATTGTAAGATGAATTATTGGGGAGTAGCATAAAAAACATCTTCGGTCGATCAATGTTTTAGTGATGGCGAAAATGTATATTAATTGGAAATGATTGTAGGACATATTTTGATATTTACAGACTGAGTTGTAACAAAATGGCAGTGCTGAAGAAGAAAAGATGTTAATAACAGTTTTGCCAAAGATAGAATTCGGAGAGGTAAGATTTATTTGGAGAGACTCGTAACCCAGAACATTCAAAACATAGTTGACTCTGTACTCTGTAATATGGCAGTAATATAATTACAGCTAATCATCGAGAAATATCTTAAAAACAATACGTGATATATTTATATTTTGTCCAAATCCAATTTTGTATGTTTAGGAACTCATCTTTTATAAATTTAAATGGATCTGGATCTAACAATCTAGAAAAATATTATTATTATATCACTAGATTAAATTAAAGTAGAAGCCGCGCCTGAATATAACTATGAGTATCGAATAAAGGTACCGAATAATTAATATCAAGCTTGTATTGGTGGTTTCCTATGTTTTGTTTTAAATTAAATAATGCAATTTATATATTGCTTCAGGTAATGTATTTTAAATGTAATTAATGTTGTAAACATGTAAACCGTATAATTTCAGTATAAAGGTGGTATTGAAATTATATTTTCAGAATTGGAGAAATGGCCAATAAAATCCAGCAAAATATTGCACTTGGTTGTCATTGTAGTTCTGACATTTAACCAAGCAATAGCAAATAAGTAATAAATATAGTATTTAAGTTAAAGAAATTAAAGTAATCGTACCGAATAACCGATTGAAATCTAAATTCCAAGCATAATGACTGCTCCTAATGTCGGAAAAAGAGGAGTAATAAATGGAATGAATACTTAGCAGTAATTTGCTCGGAATCCATATTTATATAGCAAAATTTATATTTTAATGAAGAAACTATTTCTGGGCACCACAAATGTCACTTTTATAAATCTAATATAATAAAAACTAAAATCAAGTAAAAATATTTAATCAAATTTTTAACAAAATCACACTTTTACTATCTCAAAAACTAATTCTGTCATAAAAAAATTCTACATAACAAAAATCGTTTTTCTTTAATATTAATTAAACTTAAAAAATGTATTTTTTTCACATTATTCTTTAATTTTTTTCATTTTTATTCCATATAAAATTTCAAAAGAAAAACTCATCAAAATTCGATACATAACATTTTTTTGCCATTATGCAAAATTCATCAATAAAACGCCCCGGCAAATGTCTTCTATACAGTAATTTCTTTCTAAATCCCAAATGAGACACACCTGTCCATCCCTACATCCATTAAATACTATTTATCTGGTAAATTTACAAAAGATTTTGTTTCAAATTAAAGAATTTTCTTTACAAATAATATACGACTTTGCATCAAAATTATATTATTATTATTTTTTCAAACAATTTACCCGCCTTTTCATCCAACCACACCCTGTCACATGGCGTGTACCCATAAAACCGAGCACGTTTCCTTTAAAAGCTTATATATGTCAATTGTTAGTTACTAAGGATATGTCAAACTTATTTATATATATTTACAAAAAACCATAAATGATAATTATTTTACGACTTACAATAGATTCAATTATAATCCTATATATCCTGATCCTTTTCAGATAACAAGAATTTATAGGATAATTTTTTATTATTATATTCTTTTATACGCTGACATTAACAACAAACTTCTATAATAATAGAAGGAAAGAAAATTTGTTAGTTTTCTCTCTGTGTATAACAAATAAAAACAATGAAATTGACACGTGCCAGTTTTGGTTCAAAATTCTAAAGGACCAATTTATCGCCCTCTCCAATAATAAAAAAAAAAACAACAAACCACCGAAAATCCCTAAGGAAATGATGTGCACTTGAGAATCGTGTGATCATAATATATACAATTACAATATAAATTTTGTCCTTTTTGGATATAATGTTATAGTTTTTTTTTTTTTTTGGGAAACCCTCTATAAATATAAAAATAACAAATTTTTTTATTTTATATATTTTATAAATATCCTGCGGCCCTGCGGGGCTTGTTAAGTATAATAATTTTATTATTGAAAATATGTTTTTAATTCAATTTTAACAAAAAGGACTCTTCAAAACTTTTGACTGATATAATAACTATTCGAATAGTGTTTAAACATAAAATTATGTTTTTATTGGTGGTACTACTAGTATTGAATTCAAATTAGAGGGGTTGATAAATTGTTAACAAAAAAATAACAGTTTTTTCCCAGGACTTTAGTTTTTCTTATAATAATATAAATGAAAACCAAACATTAAAGTGTGTTGATATGAAATTACTGGGTTTTTTTGTAATACCAGAAGCTAAATTATGGAAATGTATTTAAGTTAAACATATCATGAGTTAAATTGTAATTAAATGTTTAATAGTTTTGTGGTGGAAAATATGATATTGTTTTTATTTGAGATTTATTAAGGGATATTTTCTTCCTGGATGGCTTAAGCCGCTGTGGGGATGAAACTATATAGAACCTTTTCAACACTAACTTTGTGGAGTATTATTTTCTTTAGAAGATTGAGCAGAATTATTGATAGGATTGGCTGGTTGGTTGTTGAAACATAGCATAGAGATCAAAATTGATCCATCTCGTGATGCATGATGATTACGGATCTAATCACACCATTATTAACCTAACCTAACCAAGGGATATATTGTTTGTATGTACTGAAAAAGTAATTATAAACATAAGTTTAAAAGAACATTTTTCGGAGATATAGGAAAATTTGGGTTGCATCGAATTACTTTTTATAAAAATTCAAAAAATTTAGAATGCCTGAGGCAATTTTTTAAAATATAAACGTACCACAATCTGTTTGGCAGTCCGCACTATGTACATTTTCAAATTGTTAAGTAAATGTCCAACATAAAGCGTGCCGGTAGATAATATGTTGGGAAGGTTGAAGGTGATGATAAATAGGATTCTGTGCGACGCTTTTCACTCTTTTTCAAATATGTTTATTACCGGAAAAAATCAATTTAATATAGTAACGTCTACAACGTAGAATAAAATGAAACCAACTAAGAATTAAACGTATGTTGCTAGGGCCACTACATTCCTAACATATATTTATTATAAACTTAAATATGTTATTTGATACATTAAATGGTAACCAAATTAATGATAGGCTCAGAATTAGAAAGATGTGACTCTACAGTTTAATTATTATTTAAAAAAATTATTGCATAATATTATTTGTTCTAGAATAATTGTACTACAACTACAGCACTACTTTGTGATGGAAATATTAAATAGTAGATCTATTACACCTTTTGTATCACAATTTTGTTTTTTTTTTTACAATTTATATAACCAGATTAAGTAGGTGCTATTATTACCCAAATATTAAAAAGCAGCGATTTCAAAATTAATACTTTATAAAACAAGTGGTGACCACGAATATTATAAGATTAATTAAGGCGGAAAGAATCATATACGAAGAATAGTCTGTTAAAATAGCATCCTGGTGGCAGAAGAGTACCAGCGCGACCTAGGAAAATATAGATAGATAAAATATGGTTAAGGACGAAATTTAAGAAATACTTCGCGCAACAGTTGCAATGACAGTCAAATTTCCCAGCGATGTCTACAGAGTAACAATCGATCGTAGAGATGTTAAAATATAATCCAAATTCCTTAAAACTTAAATCATTTCAACACAATTTCTATTAACTGAAAATCAAATTAATATTATTAATAGATTTTTTAGTATCTTCTCTTGAAAACACTGAAAAATTGATATATTATTTAAAAAAAAAAAATTTTTATATACAAAATATTTTATATTTTTCAATCCTTAAACACTTTTCTTTAAAACAATACCGATTTTATTTCGTCTCTAACGAAATAAAAGGATAATATATCAAAAATGATTTTATATTATGTAAATACATAAATTTCTATATTATATTCCACTATATTATATAAAAAAAATATATACTAAAAAAAAGCACTAATCGTAAATTATTCATATACAAAAATGTTCACTTGGAGTGATAAATTGAGATAAAAATATAAAATTTCCTTATAAATCATCAAGATTACTTTATTCTTTTATTATTTTTTTATACTATATACATATGTATTTTAAAACAACTTTTCATATATACATTATGTATTTATATATAAAAAAATGTTTGCTATCCATGAAAATTTACGTACGTAAATCTAATTTTGTAATTTTCTTTTCACACTTGAATATTATAATATACTTAATAATATATTCGTGGTATATATTAGGTCATGTCTACAGAAAATTACTTTTTAGGTTTTTTTTTTTATTTTATTCTGTAAGGTAACAGAAATTCAGTTTTTATTTGACTTAAACCTTTGAATAATGTTAAATAAATTAAAATTAAGATAAAATATTAAATAGATTTAACATTTACAAAAACTGAGTAATTATTGTTTTACTTACTCTAAGTTTTTCTTAGTTTTAATATTGCAAGTCTTCAAATTAGTTAACGTATAGATTAACCACCATACACAATACAAATCAGATATAGAGATGGCTTCGTCAGAAAATTGTATTACCTACTAATGGGTAATATCCGATAATAAGACAATTACGTTGGTTGGTTTGTTAAAGTGGGGATCCACATATCAACTGACATGGAGTCACAATTAGCGCGTTTTCAGAAACTTGACGGTTTCCGTGGGCCACTTCGCGGCAATATCGCTGAGGTCGTTGAAAGAAATACTAACAAGCGAACAGAACTTGGCCCTAAACAGCGCCAGTTACGTATATAACACAATTTTTTTTAAACACTTTTGAAGTAGTACCAACACAATTCAGAAGAAATAAGTCTCAAAGAGATTCTTTTAGACTTTGAACCTATATCCCAGGCAGTTCAAGATAATTAAATTATTTAACATCTGATTTATTTTGTTGAAATAAAAACTTGTATGTTTGGGTCATCGATAAATCAACTTGATTCATATTCGATGTTAAATATTTGAAGAAATACAAAATTCTAGAATTTCAGAAGCTACAGTCACTATTACTATTACATTTAAGTCTAAGTACCATTTGTTTGGATAGTTCAACACTTTCATCTAGTTTGTCACCTAAGTAATGCTACCATTTAGTTCATTGAAACTGAAATAAGTAGGTCTAAATTAGCTGTGTTCATTTTATTCACTTTCTCAAAACCAGTTAGACCTTTAACTTAAAGTCAAGTCATTAATTTGATCCAGTTTAAAATATGCCAGTCTTTTTTATATCCGGCAAATTTTTTTTATTGAAAATCTGAATGAATTAAATCAATAAATGAAAATTTTGAACTATTATTAAAAGTTAAATTATTAGAAATTGCATATTTGATATAAATTTTTTTATATATTTATTGATAACTTTATGTCGGAATCTTATCACTCTATTAACTGATTTCTTAAATAAATAGTAGATTTTTTTGTTTTTTTTGTAAAGTTTATTGACAAACCAATTTATTGCTGATTCTATATACTTAAGCATTATTTATTATGATTTGAAATAGTTTTACAATAATTTACTGAAAATGAATTTATATTAGAATTTATAGATTAATCAAAGAAATGCTGTTAACGAAAATTTCATTTGAAGTAAACTTATATAAAATTTTGTAAAAACTTTTTTCAAATTAAATTTTGATTTTATGATAATTGGAAAGTAATTAATGTAATTTTCATTTCAAAGGACAGAGCAGAGCGGCGGTGACCTAAGACATCGTTTCCTATTGAAATGATGTATTAGGTCCCAGGTTTGATTTCAACCTGATTTATCGATGTCGCTACTTCTATTAAGTCAATTCAGATTAATACGAAAAATAAAAATATGGAATTCTGATTTTATGGCTGGGTAAAACCCATTTGAAACACAGTTGCTGACAACAAATGCTCGGTAATTAAAGCCATTTGTATTTGTTTACTACAAAGAAACCTCTATGATATAAAATAGCAAGAAACCTCTTGATATAAGGCTATGCTTCCAAAGATAATATCAACAAAGAAAACTAATATTTGCGAATTACATTTTATATATTGTTCCCATGGTGAGTATAGTGTAATGTTTTTGTAAATACGATTCTATCATGAGTGTTCACCTGGGACAAAAACCTTGTAATTCGACCATAGCGTCTCTATTAAAGAAATTTAAATCTCTACAATTGACATCATAAGGGCTTGATTATATAGTTAAAAATAACCATCTGTTAAAACTTGCTACACTACAATACAACTACGACAGTGTTCACGTGGATCGTCGTTCGAACGCAAATTTTGTGTGTAAAACATAATATGCTATGTTGTAACTTTTTCGGTATTCACTTGCCCGTTTTGTGAAATACGCTACAAACTACGCACCAAAATAATATTAGAGTAATAATAAAATAAAACAAATTTTTATCCTTGCTAAATTTTTTGAAAAATTACTTAATATATTTCTGACTTTTCAAATTTAATAAACCCCTCTACTAAAAATAAACTGAGAATATTTCATAATCTTAGGATATATTACCAAGTAACATAATAATCATATATTTATGTATATATTCATCCGGTAGTACTTTATTAATATATCCTGAAGCCAAAAACTTTAAAATGAAAATTATATTTACATTCTTTATTAACTTCTTTATTCTAGTGCTAGAGAAATAAAGATTTTTGTTTATTTATTTTTTTTATATTTTGGTAAAAATGAAGATGAACAGCACCAAAGCCTAACAGCAACAATTGAATAATATATTATCTTACCAAAGATATATATACATTTTACAGATATACATTCTCTGTCCTCATATCAAATTCTAGGACAGAAGAAATTCTTTAATATTTTATTCACTGAATAAATATTCGTTTTTTATTTTTGTATTTTTAAATAAATATTATCCTTTTGGCAAAATATGCAATTTAACTGAGTGCAAAGCTGAGATATAAGAATTCTAGTAAACAAAAACATAGGAAGGCATATAAACATAATTTTTCTTTTTTGTAGATTCATAATGCAAACAAAAATTCACCACCGAAAATTATGTTCTCTATATACGAATTCCTTCTAATGTTAACTTCCTGTGTTCCACAAAATATATTACACCAAAAAAATTCATAATTGATAACCCTGAACTGAATTTATGAAAATCATAAATATAACCAAAAACAAAAATACTTTTGGAAAGTCCTTGATATTTTATAACATATCTTAAAATTTAAAAAAAAAATATTTTTGACTTAAAAGTCCATATATCATTCACTATAAAGCAGACCATATGGTGTTAGATGAGTACACGATATGGCTTTGAAATATTATAAAAAGGATATAACAAAAAAAAAAAGAAAGTTATATTCAAAAACGTACGACAAGGAATTTATTTTTGACCAAAATATAATAATTATAAAAATAAAAAGTGTCAGGTTGCGTCAATACGTTTATAAACTCTTTTAAAGCATATTATAAGTAAATCAAGTGCTCCTTAATTCATATACGTTAAACACCCCTTTTCTTTCAATAATTATTCCAACTCAAAGGATGATTTTGTTGGGGTGAATAATATTGAATTATATATGAAATATTTAATGGGGAAGTAATTTAGGAGGTAAATTTTAGCACGCGCCGGACACATACAACATTTCCGTTCTTTTATTTTTATTCCTTGATATTTGGGTTGAGGAGGGACGACAGAATTTAAATAAGATCCGTTTTGATGTGTTACAATACGAGTACTATATATATGAAATGAATTAGTTTATAGCATGTGAATAATAAGTTTTTTGGTATTGAAATCAACTGGTGCTACGGATGTAAATATTTAAGGGAAATTAGTTATAGAATGATAAAAGTTAGTGTATTTTGTTTTGATTATATTAAACATTTAATATATAAGAAAAGTTAAATATTATTACGTGGATGAGTTGATTTTGATGTTAAGTTAAAAGGAAATTAAATTTATTTTTGCAAAGGAAACCATATTATATTGAAAATTATGTAAATTGTGGTTTATATTACTAAATTTTAGTTGATTTGTTATTAAAAAAATTAAATGAAATGACCAAATTTAGGTTATGAATGCTTTGATTACTTCTGTTTAAAATTGCTCGGTATGTGGAGTAACTTATTCACATATTTAGATTATTTGACAGATCTTATCATCAAATATAGTGTATAGATTTATTGTGTTATTAAATCAATATTTAAATTGAACTTTTATTTGATCTATTCACATTCTATTTTCCTAAAAATTTTGATATTTTTCAATATTTTCAAATTTCATAACTTTGTCAAATTATTACAATTAAAACAATTTTCTACTATAATCTAAAGAAATTGTTTGTTAATTTTAGCTAATTTTAATGTAAATATGATTGTTTTTAAATAAATTTTTAAATCAAATAAGATGACGTCATTTAGCTGTGACGTTAATTAAATGAAAATAAAATAAATTTACGTAAATGCAGTGGTGGTACAGGTAACTTTTCTTTCTGGCAAGTATTTTTATTTAATAATATTTAATAAAATTATAATTAAAAGTGGCGGTGGCCAATTTCTACGTCCCAGGTTAAATATCAGACTGATGAATCGATGTCGCTCTAAGATGACTTTTAGAGTGATAACAAAATGGTTAAACGAATTATAATTCACAAATGGTCACAAACAAAATGGTTAAAAGAATTATACAACTATCAACTTTTCGGTATAGTCTCGGATTTGTGGATTATTGTAAACTTATTTTGGTTCAAAATTTGTCAATATCTGATAATTTAACAAACTGTTCATCAATTTATATATTGGAACCTCTTACATAACCGATCATAAGCACAGCACTGGATAGACTGACTACAGACTAAAGGTTACAAACTAAAGGTTATAGTTCTAAAATTTCAAATAAAATTGAAATAATACTTGAATAAATATTTTGAATTTTTGGGAATCTTAAATAATTAGGAATTTTAAAAATGTAATAATTTCTAAAATTATATTTAATTCAACAATTTAATACAAATTACTAATCAAAAAATTAATTGATAATTCTTGAATAATAGTTGTAATAATATTCTTAATACATTATTTTACAAGGACTACAGATTACAATAGAACTACTAAAAAATAAATTTACTGTCCCCATTGAATATGAATAAAAACATCCAATTTTTCTATTAATTTTCCTTTTCATCAATTCATTTCGTCCTTTTTCAATTAAATTCGTAAAATAGGAAATTCTATTACGTTTTACAGAAGAAATAAAAAATCCTTGGCGAATGAATTTTTAATTGATTTTTTTTCTACTTTATTCGAATTTCTCTAATCTTTACACATCACCTCAAAAAAACTAAATACGAAAATTTTGTATAAATAAATTCACATCAAAATAAAATTTACTTTCTTTAAGATTCATTTCTATCTACACTAAATGAATAATTAATATTAAGATACAAAAAAAAGGAAAAATCCAAAAAATCTTACCTTCTAATGTTTTATTACGACTAATCAAAGCTAATAACATATCCGAATTTGGTTCATCTCTGTTATCACCACCACTACAGCTGCTATTATTTGTTAATGTTGTTGTTGTTGTTATGTCTGACGTTGTATTTATTGAATTTGTTCTATGTTGATGCTGTTGTTGTTGTAAATTTAAAGGTGATTGTTGAGCAGGATGGACAGATTGTGATGACGGTAGTGGTAATGGTGGCTGTAAATGCAGATGAGGCATATGATGTAAATGATGATTTTGAGGCTCTTGTGGTAAATTTGGTAAATTTAATTGTTGTTGTTGTAATTGTTGTTGAAGCTGTTGCTGCTGTTGATGATTTTGCTGATGATGAAGATGATTACTGAGATTATGATGCTGTTGTTGTTGTATATGATTATCTAAACCAGCTGATATTAAAGATGTTGGTAACTGATGTAAATGATGATGATGATGATGTACAGATGATTGTGGTAATAATGATGGCATTGATGGTTGTAATGATTGTGTTTGTACCAATGATTGCATCATTGTTGTAGCTAATGGTGGCATATGTGCTATTGACATATTTGATGTAATTATTGGTGTAATACTAAAATCAGTATTACCATAAATATTTTGACAATTACTTGTAGATGTAACACAAACTGACATTTATAAATTATGTAATTTTTTTTAAATTTTTTTTTAATTAATTCATATTTAAATAAATTATTAAAATTAAATTAAAAATGGCACAATTTATTATTTGTATTTTGCAAAATTATATAAAATATTAATCGATTATTTATTATAAAAGATATTTATAGAAATTTGTCTTTATTATTTATTATTATTAGTTATCATTTTAGTTAGTGCGTCCACTTATAATATCACTAAAAATAAAAATATTTATAATATTTTAAATGATTTTTTAATTTTTTTTATTATTATTATTATTTGGATTTCCTGTGAAATCA
The DNA here is from genome assembly GCA_963920725.1 of Rhamphomyia laevipes. Classification (NCBI taxonomy): domain Eukaryota; kingdom Metazoa; phylum Arthropoda; class Insecta; order Diptera; family Empididae; genus Rhamphomyia; species Rhamphomyia laevipes. The sequence goes on along the minus strand of OY987258.1, from coordinate 43,570,402 downwards.
GAATTAATTTTTTTTTCATATACAATATTTTTTATTTGCAATATTTCGAGATAACATAAAAATTTTATTTGCAATTTCGAGATATAGTCTCAGACAAACATCATTACAAATCATATTATTATAGATAATTTTTTTTTTGTATATTAATTTGATTACAAAGCTGATTTTGAAGCTTAAAATATCATCTGAAATTACAAGTAGATTACATATAAATTATACGAAAGATTTTTAACTTTAATTAATTTGAAATACACGCGTAATTTAAATAATTTCAAATATTTTTTAATGCAATTTTTCACTTTCAAATTTTTTATTTTTTATAGTTAATTTTTGTTGTAGGGATTATTGCACATTTAGTGACAGTATTACTTAAGACATTGATATCGACGCGATCGTTTTTAATCAACTGAAATGTTATGAATATGCTAAAAAACAAAATAACAAATGAAAAATTGTAATATTTTTTTTATTATTTGTTGTGCTCATATTTATACAAATAAAATTGAAGAAACCCAATTCTTATCAAAATAATTTTATATACTAAACAGTACACAATGAAAAAAATTGATTTTTTAGTACAGTGAAATAGGGAAACTATGGTCCAGAATTGTAATAAATTTGATAAATATTTGATAAGTTGTGGGAACAACTAAAATATTGGATTAGGAAATGATATTATTGGAAGAAAGATGAAATTTATTTGGTCTTATGAAAATACTGAATCAGATTACTGATAATTTTCTGGAGACTTATGAAAAAATAATAATCGTTTTAAGTGTGATTTAGTGGACGTCCAGAGTGACCCTATGAGTGATACTAGATACTGTGTTCTTATGAAAATACACTAAAGCACAGCTCTGTTCGTAGTCTAAGTCCACAGTGGCTTCATGAAAAAGTAACCATCGTTTTCAATGTGATTAACGTTAATGTAATGGTAAGCTGTGATGTATATGGTAAATATATGATCAATATATAATGTAATTTCAAAATTGTGAACTGGGGACTAACTTTAATGAGTACAACCATTTTCTGACAACAAATTATTAAAAGCTATGCTCTTTGTAATTAAAATATCTTCAATAAATATAAATTTACAGTGAGTATAATACCAAATTAGAATAGAATGTCTGTACCACGAAATATTAATATTTTAATGTATGGGCTAAACTTAAACAAGGAAAACATCAAAAGCCCCTAATCACACATTATCACACTTTTCATTAGATTAGTCGATATCAAGAAAGTCTGATAAAAAATCTTATGAAAATGCATACTGTTAGATTTTTCATAAAACATTCGAAGCTAAGTTGACTAGTGTTCTTTTAAGCTTCAAACTGTACGATTTTTTTATCAAAATCGCATCAAATGTTTGATAAAAAGTCTGATAATATAAAGGGCCTCAATGGCAAATAAAGAAAAACTAAAGTTAGTTACGTATAGTTTTTGAATCAACAATATGTCAAACGTGTAAGCTACTTTTGTGATTCTAGTTAATTATTTTGTAAATATAATTTGTAAGCTAGTAATAAAAAAAATTGATTTCTTTTTCGGTTGGGACTTCAAATATTCAACCAGAAATATTTTAGTCGAATTATCAATTCTACTTTCAAATTTAAATTTCCATTTTTATAGTTGAAAAATATTTTAATGTAATACGAAATTGTAATATGTATTCTTGAAGTTACCCCATTTTACTGTATCTGTAAAATAAGTATTATTAATTTGTGATAACAAAGAAATTATGAGTAAGATTCTCTACAAATAAATTATTTATATAGCATTTTTTTTTATATTGTTGGGAATTGTAAAAAAAAAAAGTAGCTTATCACCTTGGTAGTATCTGTTTGTTTTCTATATCAGTAGGACCCACGGCTAAGCTTCTATAGCAAATATTCAGAAGCAATAATTAGGGTGAGAGAGTATTTCTATCAAAGCATAATAAAAAAAAATTATATAATATTCTAATTTGTTAACATTGTATTAGTGAGTAAATCTTTAAGATACAGAGAAAATTTAAATTGTTATCATTTTTACAATTCTATGTTTTTTCTTTAATTTTCATTCTTAAATTTTATATAACGAAAAAAAAAAAAACACCGTCGGTAAATCTGTTTTATATATATACAAAATGAATGACACTCAAATATTAAAATATTTCTTACTAGTATTATTTTTATCCCTAAAGATTTCCCAGAAAATTTCTATATCCTTAAAAAGTTTAACAATAACAATAAACTTTCAATTTTCCTCACATAATGAAAATCATTACATTTTATATTTTGTAATACTTAAAGATATATTTTCATTTGAAAGAAAATGTATAGGGAAAATTATTAGAGTTAAGAGGGGAGCATTTTTTGTTTTTTTGTTTTTGTGTATTAAGGAAAATTGACCAGCTGAGCTGATTTAAATCGAGTCATTAACATAAAAACTAATGAGCTGAATTGAGTTTTTCCATTCATTAACAGATCGTTATTTTTACATAATTAATAATAAAAAATATCTTTATGTTATTACATAATTTTTTGGTTTAATTTAGATTTGTATAATTTTTCATAAGGGAATTTATTATAAAAAATAATTATTGTTAAGAAGATATTTTAATTTTTATGTAATTTCGTAATAGTTTTTTTATGAAATTTGTAATTAATTTGATTTTATAGGTAATTTTATGGGATAACATTAATTTTTAATGTTATATTTAATTTAAAATTCGTGAAAATCAAATATTTTGTTCAAGATTTTACCACCTGTAGAAATTGCATTAGAATGATGGAAATATAGTAACCCAGGCTCTGTAATTTTATAATTAACGTTTCAATAAATTAATTATCAATAATTAAATGATGCATAAATTTAATTAATCAAATGTCACAAATTTTCTTTGTATAGCCTTCAGGATATTGGAGGTTTCGGGTTATCGTTAGACAAATTGACAAGAATGAATTATAGAGTGATAATTATAAGAAATTACAAACATCAAGTGGTGAGAATTGTAAATATTATAGAGTGAATTTAATTAAAAGGAGGTTAGTTGAGTGAGTAATTATGGTAAGCTAAGATGGCAATATAAATTTAAATGTAAGACTCAACCATAGATTAAATAAATATTAAATCTAACTCAATATAATAGAAAAATTCATTTTTTTCGATAATTTCTTCTCGAATCTTTAATGTAATAATTTTGTTCTTATTATAATTATTAAGAATGTAAAATTAATTTTAAATAAATTGAATTTTAAATATTTTAAGATTATTTTTTAATAATTTTATTCACATTTAAGGTTGGTAATTTACTGATAATTGAAAATCCATTTTCCATTTTGTTTTTATATAATTAAATTTTTATATTTAACACATTTAATAATCTTTGAAATAAAATTCGAAAGAAAATATATTTTTTTAAATTCAATAATTTTCACTTTAAAACTTTTGACAACTCCAGGAAAAAAAAAAACCACTACCGCCGGTTCTTCATCAAAATTTCCGTACAAAGTAAATTAATAAATTTTTATAAACGTAACCAAATTAAAACGTAAAAAATTCGTTTTTTATTCATTATTGTAGTTTATTTTGAAAAAAATACAAATTTAAAAAAAAAAATAACCGGAAATGTTTTCACATGAAATGACTTTTATAAACTGAGGCGATGAAGCTTCAAAAACCAAAAAAAAATTGTTCATATTATTTTTGGTATCTAAAATATTTCTATATTATTTTACCTATCAAGTGTTTTTCATACTAACAAATTTTACTGAATAAAATCATTTTTTTTTTTGTTTATTTATTTTTCCATTTTATATAAAATTTATTTTATTTTTTCATTTTTCTTTTACATTTTCCATATATATTTTCTATACATATATTTTTATTTTCTGTGTTTAATTTCGATTTTATTTATATTCACTTGTTCATTTGGAAAGTTGTCATCACTTATTTGCGCACTTCATGTCACATTTGAGTTTTGATAATCCTGAATATATATATATATATACAATTTATATTTATATGTATGTGAAAGAATTACAAATAAAACCACACTAATACCACGTGTATGAATAAAATAAAACTAAGTATTGAAAAACAGTTTTGAGTATATTACAAAATATCCTTTATATAAATATATTTTCATTAATACTCATTGTATATATATATATAATCCCCTGAATGTCCTTTTTATCAAACAAAATAAAATTATATATATATTGGAAAAAGGACAAAATAAAAGTTCATAAGAAAATGCCAATACAAATTAAGTACTTATAAAAAAATATGCTTAAGGATATTCATCTTCACCATATTTTCTGGTCTTATACAAAACAAAATTCTTTTATAAATATTAACAATTATATATACATATAAATACTATATAGGACAAAGAAGAAAGTGTAAAAAATCCTTAATTTACTAACGTATTTAGTCAATTTTTTTTATCCTTATACAACAAAACTATATATATATATATATTGTATATCACAGACTTAACATTTAAAATATAATAATAATTTCAATCGACACATTTTTCTTATTTCTTTTCTTCATTTTAGTTATAATATAAATTAATCCTTTTTCAAAAAGTATCCTTTTCTTATTGTATAAGAAATTACGATATTCGTTAAGCCAGAAACAAATTATTTACAATACAAAAAAAAAAATCTTTTAACGAACATTTACATTTAAAAAAATATTATCCATTTTTGTTATCACACCAAAATATCCTGGAAAGTTTACGCATGCTCATAAATAAGTTATACAAAATTCCCCTTTAAACTTTGATTGCGCAATTCTGTAAAGCTCCACCCTAATTGTTATGGAAGAAATTATTTATTTTTTAATAATTTTACGTATATAGAAAAAAAAAATATAATTGAGAACATATTACCAATCACGCCTACTCAAATATTGAGTCTAAAATTATTATTATTTAAATATGTATTTGTAAAATGACACTAATATTAATAGAATAATTGCACACCATTTTATTAACCAAAAACAAAAAAAAACTCTCATTTTCCTTTTAAAAAATTTTACAATAGAAAATTCTCATTTTTCTCTCAATTTTACACAAAATGGTTTATTGTAAAAGTAAATGTTTTTTTGATGGGGGTTGGAATTGGAAAATTGTATAAATATGAGAAATATGGTGGTTTTTTTATCTTTGTATTGGTTATTTTGGGTATCCATTTCGATTGTACTTATTATATTTATATATAGATTTATTTACAATATTTCCTTTCAACCCCTAAAGACCTGTTATGTGACAACAACAACAATTACATTTAACCACCCTCATATATGTTGGTCGGTCTCTAAGTATTAAAAAGAATTATATATTTTGTAAATATTTGTAAAAAAAAAATGAAAATGAAAATTATTTATACATATATAAATGTTAATATGTATGTACAAATAAATGGGGTTGCCTAATAGCAATCAATATTAGACCATCAGAAATTTTTATATTGTACTATTATATAGATGAATTTGGAGATTGGGGGTTTGGTATTTTACAACCCTTATTCATTGAATGTGAACTATATAGTGAGATATTTAGTTAGTATATTGTTATTATTGATAGTACAACATATTTTTTTTAGTATTACAACTTTGTATATTTTTGTTAGTATCTTTCAGAATTTTAATAAAAGATATAAAAATAAAGTTGGTCTTTTTTTTTGTTGTTGTTGAAAATTATGCGCTTTAAAGAATAAAAAATGTTACACTTAAGATACAAACGCATATTATATAGTAAATTTATTTAGTATTTTTAATGTTGTATTTGAATATATCTTTGTATACTAATATTACTAAGGTTAGTAGTAATTGGAGGGATGATATTTTATATAAAAAAAATATTGAGTCATTTTAGGGATTTGAATGATTTGTGTGATGTGGAAGCACTTTATTACTGAATATATTAGTTTTACACAAGATGATTTTATTATTTTGAAAAGTGTTAAATATAATTATATTAAGGATATAATGAAACTGATGTTTGTGAATTGATATATGACCTGAAATTGTATTAATGAATAAAACTGTATTCTATAAAATGGTCATTATTAATCTTATATAGAATATATTAGAAATTAACTTAAATAAATAATTTTTGACTATTGAAAATTAAGCGATAGAACATTCTTGTATGATACAGAATATTGTAATTTTTGAACCCTACCTGATATAATGAAACAATGCAGAAAAATTCAAATTATACAGGAAAACAATACTTAAAAAGTTAATGCTTTACGTTCCATTAAAGTAGCATTCTGTATTAGACATACAAAATGCTACTGTATACAAAAACGTATCATTTAATGTCATAAACTGTCTTGATTCCAAAAAAAAGAAAAAAAAATTATGATAAATTATGGCTCGGAAATTCATTGGTATCCGATAAATACTTAGCAGCATTCTCCAATTCCTTGTTAAGCTGCTGGTTGATTCAAAAAAAGAAGAAGTAATATATGCAAACTAAATGTCCACAACACAAAATCAATTTTCCTAAAGCTATTTTTCAGTAAATTCTTTTGCTATGTATGAAATGGTTCTATTTACCGGGAAACAAGTAACATTTTTAAAACAATATTTTGAAACTTGTATAATTCAAAACTTTTGGTACAAAGAATTATTCGATTTAAACTTCCAAATATTTAAAATATCCGAAATTTTCAAAATTCTTAAAAGTTTTTTCTTTAAATATCAATAATAAAATAATTTAATTCTACAATTCATATTATTAAAAAAAAAACTCCTAAATATATGCAACGAAAATTTATAATTTAAATTTATCAAACACACAAACCCGAAATTTTAATATCAAAAATTCAAAATGACAAAAATTTATTTTATTTGAAATGCCAGTAGAGTAGTAAAAAATATTCAGATTGAAAGTTATAAAAAATATAAAAAGGACTTTTTTTATATATATAAAAAGGATTTAAGTGTTTCATATTTTACTATATCTCGTAAAAAATATAAAAATAAATAATAAAATCCGAAATTCTTTAAAATATTTTAAAAAAACCTTGAAATTACTAATGAAAATATTCAGAAGTATATAAATAATTTTTCTTGATTTTTATTATTAAAATTACTATAAAATTGCATTCAAAATTTTAATAGACATCAGACGTAATGTCGAGATGATATTGAAGTTAACTTCGTTTATGCAATTTCTTTAATACTACCGGAAATATTATTTTCCTTTAACGATATTTATATAGCCTATTTTTATATGTTTAAACTTTTATATATTATTTGGTAAATTTCTAAATATGGCCTGGTAAAATCATAAAAAATTATAGACATATTTTTTGTTACAGTATAAAACAGACAATAATTTGTCTGCTTTTTTTTGTAGGCATATATAAGAAAAATCCTTGTAGGAAATGTACAAATATCAACAAAATAAAAAAAAATCATAATTTCTATTCAAGAGATATCAATGTTTTTTGATATGATTCGCGACAGAATTAACCACCATTTCCACTAGACACTCCAAAACAAACAACAAAGGATAACCAACAAAATTTAGGCTTTTTAAATTTTTGATAATTTTTTTGTTTTTATAGGATTAAAAGATAATTTTTTTTATATATATATTTTAGTAAAAAGTCGTCGAAAAATATCTCTAAAGCTCATCAAAGATGGCTGTCATGGAAACCATATTTTTTTTTTGTACTGTGTATATAACAGAGTTGGATGTAAGGGATTTAAAATAATTTAAATGTATACGTAGTACGTTTAGAATTCAGGATCAGCAGGATATATATTTTATTGATGTGGTGTACATTAGTGAACTCATAATAATAGAGGTTGAATTTTTCAAAAATTATAATTACATAAAAACAATATTAATTTATAAAATTGTATTTATTTATATATTTTTGAGAAAATGAAGTGAGGTCATTTGAATCCTTTTAAATCCTTTATATATAATAGACGAACCTGGTGTGGCCTTTAGTAAAATATTTGGATTTTATACCGAATATTTTGTACACAATGTTGTTTATCAACAATAATATGGGTTATTCTAAAGAAATTCATGATAGTTGAATTCCACGATGAATTAAAATAGGTGAATCAACGAATGACTAGGTTCATATTACCCCGTGCCATGGCGTTTGATTGAGCTACCCGCACTCTCGACTGATACTTAGGATCGATTTCTAAACCTGAACTCCTGCTTCGCACATTGGGGGAATTCGTTCAAGAAGTGGTAACAACAAAACATTTATGATGCAGATGAATGAGAAACCGGTTCCGACGGTTCCGACTTGACTAATAACTAAATAATAATAACTTCAGATTTCACTAAATATTTGAAATATTTTAATTGTGAAAGGTATTCACTATTTCAACATCAATTTAATTATAAATAGCACGTCGTCCTAGGTAATTATTTATTAACCGAGTCCATAATATAGTTTTGGATGATGCAATCTAATATATATATATGATTAATATATTTTTTTTTTTGAATATAATTAATCTTTCTGCAATATAAGCTGCTGAAGTTCGCGATTCATTTTTTTTTTATCGAGAAATGGACCACACACAAATTGCAGGTTATCTATGTGAAAAACAAGGAAAATATCTAACTTATATTATCTTCAGAAGGTGAAACTGAACAACTCTTTTGAAGACTTTAGAAATCATTAGAATTCAACATAGTAAATTTTGAGATTCTGTTGAGAAATAAATAGATTTTCATTGATATACCAACAACAAACTCTTCACAGCCTTCGTAGTTACAAAACTTCATTGGGGGGGATTCCAAAATCTCTAGGAATATAAAAAAATGTGATTTTTGAAGAGCACCTCATTTATATAAGTTTAATCTACTTGTATGTATATAACTTATACGTAAATATTGTATATAATATTTCCATTTTTTATATAACATATATTTATATAATTCAGAAAACATTTCAATTTTTCTCCATTTTATGTACCAGTTATATACATAATAATATAATACTTGAAAAATACATGATAATATAAAAGGATATTTTCTATTTTGATATCTACAAAGCATAGAGATGAAAGCATAAGGGATAACTTTATGGATTTTATAGTTAGTTTTGTCAATTTTCCTGGTGGTACACTATAAAAGGATGTCATAAAGTTTTAGGGTTTCGACCCTTGAACAAAAAAAGAAATATAACAACAACAAATAATACATATAGTACGTATACACATACAAAGTATTAACCAGAAAAATATTGAAATAAATATTAAAGTAAAAACATTCAAAAGGATATTCATATAAAAATAAATATGATTTATATAATTTTTTTGTTTTTATTATATACTAACATAATATATTTAGTAAAATAGGAAAAATAAAGATAAAGTGAAATAAATGAAGATATAAAAACACATTTTTAGAAAATCCTTTGATATTAAAAGTCACCAAAAAAAATATATAAACTTTAAAGTTTTCCTAACAAAAAAAAAAATGAAAAATTATGCATTAATTTTTCAGGCAATTTTTGTAGAATTTATTAATAATAATTTTAAAGTTTTTCACTTTAATCTTTGGAAATAAAACAAAATTAAAATAGAAAATTTGTTTAAGAAAACTTAATTTTATATAGTAATTTCATGGAATGAATTAGATTTTGAAATAAATTGAAAATTAGAAATTAAAAATTCTTATAATAAAAGGATATACTACATTAAATACTCATCGAACCTTAAATTGTAAAAAATACAAAAAAAAAAATATTAAATCCTAAATTTTACGGGGATCTTAGGTAGAATATAGTAAATCCATAAAATTACTCGTTTTACGAATAAAATTAAATCCCATGAGAGATTTACGGTAACTGAAAAGGATAATATTTTTATATATATATAAAAAAATCAATGATATAAAAAATTATGTTGAAATATAATGTAATTGTATTGGGATAACTTACAGATTGTTTACAATAAATAAGATAAATTAATTTAAAATTGAAATGAGACGTTAATTAATTATAACAATTCTTATGACCAGTTTCACAGTACAAGCTTAAGCTCAACCATAACTGAACTGATTAGGTGTGTGATTTAATTTTTCAATTTTAACTCATTTGGGCGCCCTAAACCTGTTATGTGAATAATTGTGAATGATGAATATAAAATAATGTTATTGTGATTGAAAATGAATCAGCTGATAATAAAAATTAGTGTATAGATGAATTTATATTCATTTAATTTTTATTTTTCTATATAAATACTAAAAATGTGAAAATAAAGTTGAAGTGAAATTTTAACTCTGGCAATAGCTCGCAATATTGGCATTAAGATTTTAGTAAATATTACTAAAGTTTTTAATATAATCAGCCTAAAACATAATCCGTTCTTATAGGTAGACTTTATGAATATTACAGCAAAATTAATTGACGATGTCTAGCTAGATTCTAGTCCTCAAAAATGTTTTTTATTCTACTTTTTATAACCCTTCCATCACGGGGTCTAACATTATTTGCATAATGAGCCTTTACTGTATTAAATTATATTTCAAAACTCAATTGATTCTGCGATACAGCGTTGTAACTTTAAAAATGTAAACATCAATGATACCGAATCTTATATTTAACTCTACCTTTCCTACAGAGGTGTTGTCAATTTTGGTGGGCATGTACTTTGAGTATCTTAAATTTCTTTTGTCATTAAACAATACGTGCGGTGAAATCAAAAATAACATCGCCTAGTGTGGCGGGCAGTTATGAATTTCTGTTTGATTCAAAATTCTTTAAGTTGAAAAGTATGTAAATTCGATAAATTCACAATACCTTGACAGACGAACAGACAGCAAATAGTTGACATAAGAACATTTTTATTTTTGTTAGCAAATTTTATTGATAACTATTACCAATTTAATTCTCACGAGTATTAGTGGCAATATATTTTATTATTTAAATATTTCTTTAAATTTAATGTAATTATAAAAGACCCCATACCTGTTCATATCAGTTGGTGTTGGTGCTCTATTTATAACAAGTTAAACGCTTGGACATCTTTCAAAAACATGTTCATCCAGGGCGTGCCGCAAATGTAACGTAAATCATACTAAACCCTGCAATTTCACAAGTAAAGGGGATCAATCAACGACCTTACATCGCCAAAGAAAAAATGAAAATTCAAAAAGTAATGAGTGCATCTACTAGCAATATTCGTAATCAAATGAGTACCTCAGCTGGTAATTCATTAACAAGTCGAACTATAAACTGGTTTACAATTATATTTCATTTGTACTCGACTGGCTCAAGAATTGGGAGTTTAGCGTCGAAGAATTGATATTTCAATCAATATGGCATTGCTACAGCTTCTACAATATCAAAATTATATACGCTTCCGAGTTTGACAGCATCATCAAGATTAACACAATTAAAATAAATTAAAAACTGTTGCCTATTCTAAATCTAATAAATTTATTATCATTAATAATTTTACTTAACATTTTTGAATAACTCTGTACATCAAGTTTAGTAGCAATATATTTTTTTTTTAAAAAAAATTGTTTTGAAGCCAAATTACCCTATCAACATAAACTCTTCTCATGCAAGAAAATTGAAAAATAAACATCTTTATTCAAGTAAAATGCTCTGATTAAAAAAAAATCGCGAAAGAATAATATTTTTTTTTTTTCTGAAATCTATCATTAAAAAATCCCTTCATGCATACATATATTAGCATTAATAATATCCAGTAATATCTCTGGCAACATATAAACTTTTACATTATATAAACTTTTGATCATAGTTCGGAAAAATGTTAGGAAAAAAAAATAACTTCTCTGAACTGAAAAGGAAAATTCTTATCTATAATATTTACAACAGAAAAAATAAAAAATAGAAATTGTTAATAAAAATATTTAAATAACTTCATTGGATGCCATAGAGAAATTTTTTTTCATTACCAGAACAAAATCATCGAAATTAGCTTTATAAATCCGGAAAATTAAAAATTTATCAATAACCAGGAAAAAAAGAAAATTGTTAATCAAAAAATCACAAATTAATATTTCAGGTAAATAAGAAATAATTATTGAAAAAATTCCTTAAAGGATGAAAAGAATTTTAAAATATTTTGGTAGTTACATTTTTTTTTTTGTTGTTGTTAATATTATACTGAATAAAAAGGAATTTTTGTGGTTCATATCCTTACAAAATCAAGGGATAAAAATGGACAAAAGATAGAAATTATTATTAAGAAAAAAAAAACACTGAAAATGATTCTGTTAAAAAATCCTTTTTTGTTTTTTAAATATATTTTACCCTCGACAGATTTATTTAGTGGTACCATTTTTTTTTATATATATATAAAAGAAATTTATTATGTCTCCCACATATCCTCATAAATTTTGGTTTCAGTTTTTTTTGTTTTTTTTTTACTATTTTTTCTACTTTGTCATCCAAAAAAAAAAAGGAAGCTTACCAATATTTTCACCACAAAATGGAAGGAAGTAAAAAAATAATTTTTATTTTCTATTCTGTTTGAGATTTTAGTCAGCGCATATGTAATAAAAAAAGGATATTTTTCTTAAGTAAAATATTAAAAAAAAAATTATATGTAATTTATTTTTACATTATTTGTAATAAATTTATAAGATTTTTAATAAATTTACTTTAATATATCTTTGATTTAAACAAAGCCTAAACGTAAATATAAGAGTTTCGGCTTTGTGTTAATGGCTGTCTCATTTGGATTCATAATACCGTTTTTATTGGTCCGAAATTCAGTACCGTTGCTAAGAAAGACAGTGGAGATTCAATTCAAAACGAACTGATACCAAATAACAACTTTGAATGTGACTTAAGATAATTTTTTTATATTATGATTTATAAGATTATAGAGTTTGTAAAAAGGTATGACAGCATCACATTTCCAACTCCACGTATTGGATGTCTAATAATGTATTCAATTAGATATTGCGCATCGATTAAAAACTACACTATTAAAAACTACACTATCAGTTGTCCATTCGAGTTAAAAGCGACGTTAGGTGGCTACAATAGAAGTCAAACGATTCGACATATATATAAAGGATATCGAATGTCCGACTATTTAATGACCAGACCTCAAGAGCTGATCTTGTATTGAATAATAAATGTTAAGTATTGAATTGATATATAAGCGGAAAAGGTTCAAAAAAGTAAAAATAATAATATTAAAAACATTAAAGCTGTCTCGAAGCTGTTGTTACTAAATTAATTGTTGGGATTGATTCATATATAATATAAGATAAATACCAGCGTTTAGAGGCCAATGTTGACTTAATAAAGTCACTCTCAATACTAGTATTTTATTTTTACATTCTTGCATTTTTATACAGGATTCGAATAATAAGTTGACTAGCCTTGAGTCACCGAACGATAAAACTATTTCTGCCATAGTACCAGTTTTTCTATGTTATGTGATTATAAATTAAACCAGTTCTTTATTATAGTAAGAGTGAAATAGTTAGTAATATCCTGTCAAATAGCCAATAAATAATTTTAAATATATATATATAATATTTAGCGGATAAGAATTTATTTGGGGACAAAAAAAAATCCTTTGTAAATATTTTTTTCGATAAATATAAATTTTGATATTTTTGATTTAATGATATGTAAAAAATAATTTAATTTATAAAATATAAACAAACTTAATTACAAATAATTATTGGAAATTTGGAAATTATTAAAATTTTTATTGATAAACAAAAAAAAAGCCTACAATTAGCAATTGTAGAAATTGACTAAAGTGTGATTTGTATGTAACATACACAAGCAAGACATACAGAAAATAATGAATTTAAAGAAGATAAGAATGTTCAGAAATATTTATAGGGTTTTATAAAACACATAAGAATCGGAACAAAATGATCTGTCAAATATTTAAAATGAATGCAGAAAAATGCACATCTGTTTCTGTTGTTTTACTTTTACTGAAACTATTTTATATAATATAATGTGTTTAACAATAAATAATGTCTTAAAAACATTTACCTCTTAAACATTTTAACCATTCCTGTATACAGTGAACTCACAAACATTATTTTTTTATTTTTCCGCTTAAAATATCATGCTTGTCAACTTGATAAAATATCAACTAGCTAATTTCATAGGTTCTCAAATGCCTCTAAACTTAAACTACATTCATTGAAAAGAAAGAGTTATTCAATTTACATGTTATAATGAGAAACCTCAAAGCAGCTGCCTATAATAATAGAGTCTATAAAAATTGCATTGAGATGGAGTACGTTTAGAATCTATATAAGAAAACCAATCTTAAAAAAAGTAAATTTATCTCAATCTACTACGATTTCTATAATTTGATATCTGAATATGAAAGGCAATCTTGTAGAATGGTCAAAAACGATTTCCTCAGTCAATTAATCTGGAAAATTGAATATAGATGTTAGTTATCTTCATAACGTCGAGTGTCGATCACACTTCATTAAATAATTAAATCATTTTGACCGTTTCCAAGGTAATCTTCCCTCTTCAAAGTTTCCTAGAAAGAAACTAGCAAATATCCTATATCTTTATATTAAACTGAGCGACAATGACACATTAGATATTTCGTACACCTACGTAAATGTGTTATGCTTCCTAAATATCGCATGTTCCGTGACATTACCCGAAAAGTTGAATATAATCAGAATGTTATACATACTTATATTTTCTTTTTTATTTTAAATTTTCATTACATTCTAATAAATTTTCATTTAAATTTAATGTTACGGAAATAATCAACTAAAAATTTATTTCCAATTTTTTTTATTAAGCCAAAAAAATTATGCATTATCATCAATCTTTTTAAGCTGTCAAATAAAATCAAAGTCAAAAATTAAAAATACCAAAAAAAAAACAATGAAATTTTTTGGTATCCTCGTATATAAAAATCTTTGAAAACTTTCTTTAAAAAAACACATTCTATATCTCGTCCTACCAATAAAAATTGTTATTTATGCTATGATTTTTCTCTTGTTTCCATTTTAATGGATAAAAAAAAAAAAAAAAAACGAAATCCTTGATTTTACGCAAGAAAATATAAGACAACATGAAAATAAAAACCCATATCTTTCAATTATAAAGTAGATCCTTCGACCCCCATTTATATAAAAACAAAATCTCTTCGGCACATATTCCAATTTTATATAATATTTGAAACAATCTTCCGATTTTCCTCATACTTGTCGTGAAAGGTTAAACCCAAAAGTATCAAGAATACACAGAAAATCTTTACTTCTAATCAGATAAAGATTTCTTTTTATATTACATAAGAACTTATATATATATATTTATGTATATATTTATGTTTAAAAGAGATTCCTTTTTTTTGGTTATTATGTATTTATAACAATTGTATTCACTGGTATAGGAAGCACAATGGATTAATTATTAACGTATTAGTAGAAAAGCAAAAGAAAAAGAATGGTAAGAAAAGTTACAAAAGAACATTTTCATTTTATTTTCCAACATCCAACCCACATCTATTAAAATACGAAATTATACCTACCATATATATATCCTTTTTATAAGGACTTAAACTTCTTATAATAATTTAGAATACTTTAGTGTTGAAATTGTGGGATCATGAAAGTCTCAAATGGAAAATTATCATTGATAAGTTAAACTAGCAGTAAAAAAATTATAACGAAAAAAAAAACAGAAAAACTAAGAAAATATATTAGAAAGGATATTTTAAGGAATAAACAAGAAAATTTATACTTTAAAAATGAAAATTACTTAAATATTTCCAAGATTAAAATAATAATTCGTCCTTTTCATATTATTAAGAAAATCATTTTTTAAGTTTTTTAAAAATTATTATTCAAAAATGATAACATTTTTGTATTTATTAACTAAAAAATTAACAAATTTAACTTTACGTATTAAATTTGGAAAATTCTTTGAAATCATAAATGAAAAATTTATTAAAAAATTTATAAAAGTCATTACACAGTTCGAGAGTTTAAAAAGTTTAATAAAAATTAAACTTAACTAATTCTAATATACAAAAATTTTCTCTTATATTATCGTGATAAAATTAATTACCACTAGACATTTTATAGCCCATGAAAGTTTATTAGACACTTTTATACTAACGGTACATAAGAGGCCATTAAAAGTCAAACGGTGTCACAACATTCGTTAACAAACAATATTTTATATAATAATGGACTTTTTTGAAAAACTTTTCGATAAAACCACCTGCTTTTAATGGATCCCAGAGTTTATTAAGATTCTTACAACTTACTGGGTTGGATGATACAATTAAACCATATGGGGTTATACAGACTGGATATATTATAATATTAAAAGAACTTCCAACTCACCTCAACTTCTTATCGTGTAGTCGGGTTTTAGGTTGTTGTCCTTATAGAAATTTCATTGAAAGGGGATTGGTTTAAGTATATATCGTCAAATTTTAAGTGAAGTACATAAATGAATGGTGGAATGGAAAATCAACTATATTGTAAAAAATACATAAAATAACGGTTAAGAGGATCATTTATTTAGATTTTATTTAAAAATTGGAAATGTATATAAAAAAGAAATTCTTAATGTTTCTCTTCTTAAGCTTCATATCCACTAATAGATGTTTCTCTATCTCTGTTTGCTCTGCTTAGCATTTCGTTACCCAGGATATTCTCAACATTCTTCGGTATATTCACATTTCAAAAGTTTCAATCTTGTTCATAGTTGAAATTTTCAGCTACCGTACTTCCATACCGTAGAGAAGTACTTCATGATCCGTAAACGTGCGGTTAGATTCATATCTCTGGTGCAAAGAACTTTTTTATATTTTATATCTGCTACGAGCATTTTCGATTCGACACTTTATTTCTAAATCAGATTTCCAATTTTCATCCAATCAGCATCCTAAATATTTAAAACTTGCAACACGTTCAATAGATGAATTCTGTACTGTAAGTGTGAATTTGCCAAATGTTTTGGATCTAGAAATGACCATGAATGACCATGGTCTCAAAAAATGAATTACAATTTTCAAAAAAAATTGTCTATTGTGGAAGAACTTAATAATTTAGATTCGCTCTGTCTAGAAAACGAATTAAAAATTCGAAACCTAATTTTATATTAAGTACTTTTTTATCAAGATGAAGAATAAGATTAGAGTTTGAAATTGGTTTAAGAAATGTTATACTTTACTACTGACATAATTAATAAAATTGTTAATAAAAAATGTAATTAAAATAATATTTAAAAGAAAACTTATCCGGAGTATGAAAAAATTATGTGTTTGGCCAAAATCAGTTTTTTTTTCTTAGATCAGTTGATTTAATTAGAAAATTTACAGTCCCATAAATTCAAATTTAAAAAAAAAAATATTATTTCTTTGTCTTTATCGTGACACTTAAGAATATTGCTATTTATTTTGTCCTTTTATTATTTATCCTTGAATTGGGTATAACATAAATTTGAATTGAAACAAAAAATGGTTAGAAATTTTCCAATATCGAAAAACGATTCTTATACAAAATTTTAGACCACAAAAAAAAAATATGGAAAATATGAAAATTGAAGTTAAAGAAGACACCACTAAAACTTAACCTAAAAAATTCTTAAAAAGTCATTTTATTGTAAAAAATAAAAAAAAAAATAAACTAGACAATATCATTCTAAAAAAAATTTTCATAACTTAGTTTTCATTCAGTTTTTAAGTTGAAAGTGGTGTGGTGATGTGCAAATAGAATTTTACTTATATACATTTTCTATATTATATATTATTTTCACTATACACATTTTCAATTTGGAAAATTGCTCTTGGACTGTTTTTTTTTCGTTGCCCCTCGAATATTATATACACAATAGTATAGCAATAAAATGGTAAGAGCCGAAAGAAATACATATTGAAGATATAATGTATAAAAATATGAAAATTTAGAAAACTTTTAATTTTCTTCATTTGGAAAAATTAGAATATTCGCTGTTAAGGTAACATATTTAGAGTTTGACAGTTTGACCAATATAATTTAAATTTATAGAATATAAGTTTAAGAAAACCGATAAAAGACTAAAGCTTTACAATAAATTATTCTATCTATTTTCTTATTATGTTCCCTAATTAATTAGGAAACTGGCATGTCAGTGCCAGTGGTGTTTTCAAGTCCTTAAATTGTACAAAATTATACAAAAAAACCATCCAAATTAAGTACAATATGAAATTTCGGTAGCTCCGTGTAACATGTGTACTGTTCTACCAACACAGAGGTTGTGGGTTCAATTCCCGCTTTAAACACTGGTCTGACATGTTACTACTGTGAGTCTTAGAACCAGTTTGACAATACGAGCTTAATCTCAAGTTTAACTAAACCGATTGCGTGACTCAAGCCTACAAATTGATTTATCAGATAAAATTTGCCTAATCTAATCTAGGAGATATACTCTCGCATAGAAACAGCTGCCGTGTTATTTATGTTTAGACTTTTTCTAACGATTATACTCACACTGTGTAAATGGCCATTAGACATATCAAATCTATATCAATCATTATTGACTTAGTTCAAGCTAGATAGAAATAGTACATAATTGATAAAGGTTCAATTTTATTTCTGTATGTGAATTTTACCCTTCCGAAATTATTATCTTTTTTTAATGAAAATTTATGTAATAATCAGTTCTTTATAGAAATATTTATTTATATACATATTAACTTTAAAAACAAATATTAAATTGAATTATAAAAATAAAAAATCATTCAAATTTTTGTCTTTCCATTCTATCATTTGGATCCTGAAATACAATTATTGTTATTTTCTCATCCGGTGTAATTAGAACTTCATGGTATTTGGTACGAATTCTTAATGTTTGAACATCATTACCTGGATCAATTAATTGTGTTACATATTTAGCTCTTTGTAATACTGAACCATACATTCCAGCATGTTGTAAACTTTCCATTTCATTCATTGTCGATTGTACTGGATTACCAGCTGAATTTAATATTAAAATATCTTTAACATCTGGTTTTACTTTAAGTTGATTAAACACTTCATCAACATATTTACGAGTCCTTTTTGGTATTGGTTCTCCCTTGAAAAAATAAACTTATAAATCTATTTTTTTTTTACAAATTTATTAATTTCTATATAACTATTCATAATTTAAATGAATATAGAAAAGTAAAAAATTACCATTTATATGTAGACTCCTTGTAACTTCTTGCCTGTTGGGAATATATTGATATACTAAAAGTTTGATATATCCTGACAGTATCGTGACTGTGTAAATACTCTCTATATAGAATAGTTAAAATAAATTATAGTCATATTTATTAAAACAATAAAAAATAATAGAAAATAAAAATTGATTAGCAAAGGATTACATGATTACTACGATTTATATTTAATATACGCATTTTTCGGAGGGTATGAAAATATTGAAATATTTTTTTGGGGATTATTTTGTATATGTTAAAGAATATTTTCTGTTGCATTTTTCATATTTATGTTTTATTTAATAGATTTTCTAGGTCATGAAGAATATAAAATATAATCAAATTTTGTGTGGGAATTTTTAGTGCATAGTGATAGAAACGAACCTTTCATTAATTAAATCAATATTTTATTATATAGTATTGTATAAATATCATAATTTTATAAATGTATATTAAAACGTATAAGAAAAGGGTGATTTATTAGGTATTAACAGTTAACATAGGTATATAAATTAATATTTTGTGGTTACCATAAACAAAGGAATTAACTAAAATTATAATATAATATCATATTTGATTTTGAAAAGGGAATTGTAATATTTGCGTGTATATAATTTATTTAGTTTCACTTTGTAAAAATATGTCTACACAAATAACTCAAATAATACAATTATAATTTCATAATTTACTATAACATGGACCTTTTAAAAAAGGATATTTCTTTTAATCAGAACGATTTCAGTATGTAACATTTGGCAGACAGACACTCTACATCGGATCTACCTGTAATTTAATGAAGGGCGCCAAAATTTAACATTTTCATTTTCTGATAATTTTGAAAAATTTAAAGCTACCTTACCAAGTCTCATATAAGTTTATATTACCTCAAAATATAATAAATCTATCAGAATTTAAACTTTAATTACTTCACTTCTCCATATATTTTATCGAAGGCCCAATCGTAATGTGGGCGCAAACCTTTAGCGCAAATTTTGAAAATTGTTCAACATATGGAAATCAATAAAAGCAAACACAATGCTAGCGGTCACCGCTAAGGGGAAAAAAGCTAGAGCCAATATTGAACAATGTTGAATATTAATCGCCAGCGCTAGAGAATTGTAGTAAAAGAGGCGAATTTTAAATTTGACTGACATTTTTCATAGTGACATTTTAAATAAATAATAAAGATTTCACACAAAAAATATAATAATATAATAAAGTATAAATTTCTCAGCCACCGCCAACGCCAGCATTGCGTTTGTACTGGATTTGCTTTGGCGAGGAAAAAAAATCTACAGCTACCACTAAAGGTTTGCGCCCACATTACGATTGGGCCTTAAGATTATTTAGCTATTAAACTATTACAAAATCTAAAGATTAAACCACTAAAATTAAACACAAATTTTTATTAGCACCAATTTTTGCGGGTCCAAAATGAATATGAATTAAAATTAAAATTTAACTTTATTCGGTCAAATATTGTACCCAATACCCTATTTTTTTGCTTGTAACTATCATAAAAGTATTCCACGTGAAAATATATTTCCAAATTGTTTAACTATATAAATTTGTGTATAGAAAAGAAATAACTTTATAAAAACTCAGTTCTTTACCTTCAAGGAAAAATTTACACTATTTTAAAAAAAGGACACTTTGCAAAAATATTCATATAAGATTTGAAATGCGAACAAATTATATAAAGGATAGTAGTATGAAAATATATATATATCGATATATATAAAAAGGACACTTTAGTGATGATAGTTTAATATTCTTTATTCATTCTTTATTCAAAAGTATGTCACA
Source organism: Rhamphomyia laevipes (assembly GCA_963920725.1). NCBI lineage: Eukaryota > Metazoa > Arthropoda > Insecta > Diptera > Empididae > Rhamphomyia > Rhamphomyia laevipes. Next base: position 43,549,429 of record OY987258.1, on the reverse strand, counting down.
TATTTTAAAATGATAGTTTTGCTGTTGGCTTTTAAAATGAACATTCCACAAATGACATTTTTCATTTTTTATTTAATATTTTTTTTAAATATTCGAAATTTTTTTTTTTTATAAATTTAATTAAAATATATTTTTTAAAGAAATCCAATTTTAAAAGTGCAAACAAATATTTACAAAAAAATAAATATTTAAAATATATAAGAGATTTGCACTGAATTAAATTAAATTTTTATTTTATTTAGTGACGACACAAGTCACAATCGATAATTTTTATCTAAATTTTTTTTATTTTAATTTTCTAAAAAAAAATTAATTGAAAATTTTATTTCCATAGTGAAAATTTACATTTTCTTAACATTATGATTATAACCATTTTGATTTTTTGAAATTTTTAAGGTATAATTTATAATTGAGATAAGTTTCTATGGAAAGATTTACGTTGTCCTGGTAAAGGATTATTTATATAATATATAAAAAAAATACCTAAGATAAGAAAATTTGTTTTTCCAGTTAACAAAATAATTTTTGTAATATTAATTTGTTTTCAATTTCTTAAATTTGTTATCAAATTTATTTATTTCTTTTTTTTTATAAAAGTAAATAATATAAAAAATTATTTGTTTCCTTTTTAAAAGAATTATCAGCAAATGTTCTATAACTGACAAAAAAACTGTCTTAATTTGATGACGCATAATGTGCGAATGCGGATAAGAATCGTCTGAACAAATTTTGTGAAGAACTGGTTCGACCTGGACGGTTTTATGTATCAAGTGGAACTGTCGTCGAACCCATTTACAAACTGACTGACTGTACTTCTTTAAAAATACTGGTTTTGGGATAGGGATAGGGTTCCAACTTTTGCGGTAGTCCACATGATTTTTATTGATTAGATAATATAAAAATTATGTTTAATTAATTATTATTTTGAAAATAATAAATTTCTTTGCTGGTATATTTCTGTCTTTTTTAATATGAATCAATCGATGCTACTATCATTAATAATTATTGGCAATTTTAATAATAAAATCAATTAATGTGTTATTACAAATTGAATAATGAAATGACATTCAAAAGTTTTTATTTTTATGATATTTATGTATGTCTAATGCCCGATTTCACAGTTTAAACTTAAGCTTAACTAAACATATTGTGTAGTTTAAGTCTGCAACTTAAGCTTACTGGGTTTCGCAATTAAAAAAAATTCCTAAGCTTAGCTAAACCAATTTTTTAATTAGTGTTCGTGTATATTTTATTTTTTGTGTTTTTAAATTTATAATACAGAGGAAAAGAAACGTAAAATTTTTCTTTTTGTAAACTAATAAAAAATAAAATAAAAAGTGAAGTTTAAGTTCTACCCAACTGCAGCTTAAGTTAAACCTAATTTTAAGGAGAGTTTATTTATAAGCTTGCACTGAAAAAAAAAAAACCAGAAAATAATTTAAACCGAAATTTTAAGCTTTCACTGTGAAATCGGCCATTAAACTCAGCGATTGTTGAAATAGAGATTTGTATTTTTTTTTAACAATTATGTATATAATTTCCGGACAAAATATATAATTATAAAACATGTTTAACAATGTGTTGATAGCCATTTTGCCGGTTAAAAATTCTGTTAACTAAAAATATTAAAATATTTATTTAACCAAGCGGACTGGAGCGTTGGTTGATGGTTTTAAGTTGTATAGTGTATGGGTGAATTGTACAATCAAAATGACGTTTATTCACGTTCTATGATTCTATTCTATTCACGTTCACGTGATAAATTTCTGACGGTCGTAAGGCAAGTTTAAATCTGCGTGTAGTGCAAATTTACAAACCGGTTGAGAACCAGTTTATACTACGCATGGGCAACATAATACAAAATCCGAATTTAAGTATTTATTAAAAAACTATTGAGCTTCTATCTCTTAAGACAAATCAAGTGAGCCTCCTAACAAACTTCTTCACAAGACACTGTCATCTGAACTACAATTTCAGTAAATTTTACATGTCCATATCATCTACTTGCAATCTCTTGATTACTGGTTTTCCACACCTTTATATATCTTATCCAGCCCATGAAAATTCTCAAATTTAGAAATAGTTTGAGCTTCTCTAGTGAGCTCTAATATTTAAGTGTACTGCAATTGACATATCTTTAGCCGCAGTTGTATTTGGGTCACTTTGCGCCGCCTTTATATGTTTCCAATTCTCAAATTCTAAGTATTTATTAGAGATTTCTATTTAAGATAAATCTTTCAATCACATCACTTCAAACTTATTCCAGCATAACTCAAGAAAAATAAAAACTTTATCGTTTTGATTAGTAATATGTAATTTTTAAAATATAATTATAGAACTTAAAATTACCCTTCACAATAAATTATTATAATTAATTATTATTAGTCAAAAAATATAACAATAATCAATTTTATTAATATAAAAAAACACAATTTAATTGCGCCACAAATAAATATCATTAATTATTTTTACCATAGTTTCACTTTAATTACATTATGTTATTTTAATCAATTCGAAAATATTTTCGTAGAAAACTGATTTTCAGAACAAAAACGAAATATGTAAATTTAAATAATCACGAATTTTAATGTCGTGAATTTTAATTCTAATAAGTTTTATAATAAAATTATATTAAATTAATATTTTAGGTATTAACTACAAATCATAAATTCTTTTAATTTAAAACTATTACTGCCAACCAAACATAAATTTAGAAAAATCCCAGCATAAATCGATATTATCATAAAATGAAGAGTAGATAAGATAGTAATATTTTTCTAATTTTACCATTCTTGACTGCACTAGCTATTACCATCCTTCAGTAGTTGTTAGAAATGGGTTAAAAACACTACCGGTTAGGTAAAACACTGATTATAAAGAATTTTGATGATATCTATTTATAAGTAGGAGAGCATTTTGTAGGAGATAGTGTAGAAATTGTTTATAAATAGGGTTATCTGTGGACCTATTGACCGAACAATATTTTCGTATTGGTAACAATGGCAACAGCAATTTAGATACATATACTCTAAAACTGTCTTTAATATTATTATTTCTGGAACTGATAGTGATACCTTTTAGGTAGAACGCTATGACTCTACAGTATACAGTATTTAAATGACTTTAATTATGATTTGCACATAATTTATATTCTTAATAAAATATTTTTATTCAATATTATTTCACTTTTTATTGTTGAACCGAATAATTGAACTTTTTAAAATCATGATAATTTATAAATATTTTGACAAATTTTAAATTTAGCATTTAATTTTAATTAAATGCTAAACAATAATTAAAAAAATAAATTTATAAATTTTACTTCTGGTATAATTTTTAATTTTTTGCGTATTTAGCATGAATTTTATTAAGTAATTTTAGTATATTACAATTTAATGGTTAAATGGTTTGAATTAAATGATGTAATCAAATTTAAATAAATATATATTTAAATAATTTGATATAAATATATTTAGTTATTAAGAATATTATTAATTATGTTTAACCAAAATTATGCGAGTATAGATTAAAATTCATTGACCATGATAATTAAAATATAAATTAATAATTAAAAGAAACTTTCAATTTGGTCGACAAAATCTATGGCTCACACTTTTCGTAGCATGACCAGCACTACTAAAAAAATCCAAAAGAATTTATTTATGAAACTGAAACTATACTGTAACAAAACTGACTGACTGATATCTTTAAATTTGTCATCCCCTGTTTAGTGTACCAGTAGCAATGTTGAATTTTCGTGGATCTCGTTACTGAAAAAGAACTTAATTATGAAATTATTGCTTTGTGGTTCACCTGTGCGTAGTATCTTTGATATAATATACTAAATTCAATTAGTTACAAAAGAATAATATTTTCTATACTTAGATGAATTTTATGTAATTTAATTATTTAATTAATAATTTAATTGAAATAAAAAATTTTAACTGATCACATCTCATTTAATAATCTAAATAATATCGTGATTTAATAAATAACACGATGAATAGTATTAATAAAATTTACAGATTAAAATGGATTACATAAAGTGTTGGTCACATCTATCTAAGTATCATAAAATCAACATAAAACCTGAAACACCGCAATCTCGTAAAGAACATAAAGAAAAAGCTTTTAACTTTTAAACATATTTTTTATATAAAAAAAAATATCTTTAAATTGAACGGTCGACCAAATTCAACGATCAGTCGTTCCTTAACCGAAAAAGTGTTCAGATCAACATAAAAACATAATAATTACTAAATAAATGTCAAATTGATAATAAAATATAAAATACGAAATTCATAATTTATACATTAATTTTTAATATTTTCGTGGTGAATAGTTGATTTAAATATGAATCCAAGTGAATTTAGAGAATTTGGCAAAGCTGCAGTTGATTTTATTGCTGATTATATGGAAAATATTCGTGATCGGTAATAAAAATATTTTTTGTTTTTTATTAATTGGGTGATAATTTTTAATGTAAATTTTTTTTTATAAAATAATAGTGATGTATTACCATCTGTATCACCTGGATATTTACATAAATTATTACCAACTGAAATACCAACAGAATCTGAAAATTGGCAAACCGTATTAAAGGATATTGAAAATGTTATAATGCCTGGTATAACACATTGGCAATCACCAAATTTTCATGCTTATTATCCAACAGCAACATCATTTCCATCAATGGTTGGTGAAATGATTGCATCTGGATTTGGTGTTATTGGATTTAGTTGGGTAAATTATTATTTTTATTTAATTAAATTTAAATTTAAGTAAATTTTTAAAATATTACCAATAGTTGTTAATATTGAAATAGTTTTAGTGGCTTAAGGTGGTCGGTCGCATCTACAAAAATTTCAATGAAATTTATTTTGTTTTGTTTTTTACGATGCTGACCTAATGATGCTACTGATGGTCCACATTCCATAAAAAGTGAAAATATATAAATAATTTCCCACGAAAATATACAAAACATTATTAACATGACAATAAATCATCTTCAAAAATAAAAAATTTTTATTGAATTATTTTTAACTTTCTCTGAACTGTTGAGAAGATTTGATTTTCTAAAATGAAAACTTATAATTTATTTAACTGAAAACTGGTTCCAAAAAAAATTTGAATTCTAACCGGAATTTTGTAATGATTTTTTTTTTTTTTTTGGTAATTCGATACATGTAAATTCAATCTTAACAAAAACCTAAAATTGATGTTATGTCTAGTCAAGTAAATGTTTAGTTAAGTCTCGTCAAAATGATCAGTAATTTAATTAGGTAATAAACTTATTTATTATATTATTTGGAACCAGACAAACAGGAAAAAAATAATTCAAATTTTAATAACAATATTAAAATAAAAGTGAATAAATGGAAGCAAAAATGCGTCAGAACAATAAAAGTAAATAATAATTACTAAAGAGCTCATAAAATGTTCAGTTCAACTGATTATATAATTTACTAATTCTATGAATTTTGTTTTTATTTTTAGAATAGAACTTTTATTACGTTTCCAAAAATTTACTGAATTAAATTTAATACGTTTGAACGAAATAAAACTATGGAGTGTCAAAATTTTAATTATATGGTCGACTTAAATATCAAAATAGGTTAAGTCTAACATTACAGTTTTTCAGAAATGCATTTTTAATGTTGAAACAAATCTGTGAAAAAAACGTACGAATGTAAAAGGTCTGGTGCACGTGCAATGTACGAATGATTTGAAAACAAAATAAACTTCGGGTATTTAGATTTAAATTTAACAATTTGGTCAAATCTAATTAACGTTTGAATTTAATTAAGATTTTTGAGACTTAAACTGTTTTGGTAAATTTAAAATAATTTTGTAATGAAATTAAGTCACTTTAAGGTATTTTCCATAAACATAAGTTTAAATATAATTTGCCAATAATAGCTTAAATCGATTTTAGAGTTAGTAATGTTCTAAAATAAAATATGTTCTAAAATAATTGCTCTACTTTAGTAGTTATATGAGCGAGCTTAAGAAAATACTAAGTCGACATAAACAAATTGTAATTTTATAACATAAGATTTTTTCCAAATTAAACTTAAATATGCAAAAACAGCTAAATAGCTTAAAATTACATAAGCTTTTTTGGATTTCGTACTACTTCCTCTAACTGACTTCAGCTATTAAGGTTTAGCTTGTAGTTACGACAAAAAAGATGATGCAGGAAAATAATCTTTGGCATATGATGATAGTCAAAAAAGGGATGCAATGACATATATAACTAATTTCAGACTTAAGTCGACTTAAGCTGTTTTGGAATTTTAGTCGTGATATTAATTTATACTATTTTCGTTATATTATTTTACCTTTATACTAAAAAAAGTCTCACTTTGGAATTCAAACTTTATTTTTTTTATTTTTTTTTATAGATTTGTAGTCCAGCGTGCACAGAACTTGAAGTAATTGTAATGGATTGGCTAGCAAAATTTCTCAATCTTCCGGACATATTTTTAAATTCATCTGATGGTCCAGGTGGTGGTGTTATTCAAGGATCAGCAAGTGAAGCAATATTGGTAGCTGTTTTGGCAGCACGTGAAAAAACTGTTAAACGTTTATTAATTGAACGACCAGAATTAACTGAAAGCGAAATACGTGGAAAATTAATAGCATATTCAAGTGATCAAAGTAATAGTTGTGTTGAAAAGGCTGGTCTATTAGCTAGTGTCCCAATAAAACTTTTACCAACTGGTGATGATTTAATACTTCATGGTCATATTTTAGAACATGCTATTGATGATGATATCCGTCAAGGTAAAATACCAATTATTTGTATAGCAACATTAGGTACTACTGGTACATGTGCCTATGATGATATTATAGAATTAGCACCAGTTTGTCAAAAACATAATATTTGGTTACATGTTGATGCAGCATATGCGGGTGCAGCATTTTGTTTACCCGAACATTGTCAATTATTAAATGGTCTTGATCAAACAGATTCGTTAAATTTTAATATGCATAAAATGATGATGATTAATTTTGATTGTTGTGCAATGTGGTTAAAAAATGCTGGAGATATTGTTGATAATTTTAATGTTGATCGAATTTATTTAAAACATAATTATGAAAATCAATCAAAACATTCACCAGATTATAGACATTGGCAAATACCATTGGGTAGACGTTTTCGTGCTCTAAAAGTATGGATAACAATGCGGACAATTGGTGCTGATGGAATCAGAGCTCATATAAAAAAGAATTTTACATTAGCAGAACGTTTTGAAAATTATATTCGATATGATGATAGATTTGAAATTGTCACTAAAAGAAGTTGTGGTTTAGTATGCTTTCGACCAAAAGGTGATAATCAATTAACGAAATCCTTATTAGAACAATTGATGAATCGGAAAAAGATTTATTTGATTCAAGCGCAACATAAAGGTAGACATTTTTTGAGATTTGTTGTATGCGGAATGAATCCACAGGAAAAAGATGTTGATTTTGCATGGAATGAGATTAAAGAACAATTTGATGCATTAGAAAAGAATTTATTATTAAATGTTGAAAAAATTGGAAATGGTAAAATTATAAACAATTTTTCGAATGATCATCAAATTGAAGAAAAGGGAAAATAAATAAACTTTTAGATTTTTTAATGTTAAATATTTTATAATACGATATTACAATAAAATTAAATTTATTAAAATAGCTAAATAGTTTAATTTTTCTGGATCATATCCGATAGTTTAAAAATTTAGTCGAATTATACCATTATATTTATGATTTTACATAATTTACACATCTATACAGGTCATGCAAAATTTGGAATGATTTGTTATTTTTTTTAGACTTTAGGTCACACGTACAAACCCACCCCATCACAACCTCTTAAAGAGATCATAATGGTATATCCGACAGGGAATCTGAAATATGTCTGAAGGGGGGTCACATTAATGAAAACTAACAAAAATTATTTCCATTCCTCCAGATTTCAAATAGTACAAATATTTTATCTCTAATTCGATTACTTTTGTACTGTTTCAAATAATGCCAATCAATGATCTGACTCATCCGAAACACACGTTTTTATAGCTCCAAAATCAAAAGTCTATCGTATCAAAATGAATATCAGTTGATGGTCAATTAATATTATTTGAGTTTGAGCATAAATGTACGAGTTTATACTTCCACAAAATTGGATGATAAAAAAATTATTTAATTATTAACAAAAATATTTTTTATGAATATTCAGACTCCACTCTAAAGTGGAGAATAAAATCTGGTAAAGGCTTATAGCTTATGAATGATGTTGGTTTCTAGCCGTTCTAGATACGAAGTATGGTGATAATAGACGGACAAAGTGAAACATTAATGACTTTTGTGCTAGTACTAACGAGCTTAAAAATGATTTTACACAAAGTGCTTGTAATTTTACTTAAGTTCAAAGGATATCCATATAATCTTTTGTAATTGTTCTACTGTAGATTGCAGATATCGATGATATTTTAGTAGTCCAAACGGAATTATTATAATCAAAAACAGAATAACTTAAAAATAATATTTGAATGAATAACAAACAACATTTTGAATCAAATAAGAATAACTACTTAATCCATCTATCGGGAATTAACTAAACTTGTTGCAGGTTTGTGTCTAGAATATAAATATTGACGACGAAAATTTAAAAAAATTGCATATCTTTAGGCTAAACCCGAATTCAGAAACTGATTAATATTTATTTGTTATTTAATGAAAATTGAATCGGTGAATGTAAATCTTATTTTATTATTATACAATTTGTAAAAATTGTGTGCAGAAAATGAATTACCTTTTACTGCTTCCTTCTACATCTCATATCTTCGCTATGACGTTCCATACTGAATGACTAACTTGAACTACTATATAATTTTAATTTAATTTTGATCATATTATCAGTTAAATTTTAATTCAAATAATTTGTATTAAGAATAAAAAAATATTCCATATTTAATGTAACAAAAAATTTTTGGACCCTTCTTTAATCAAAATTCTAAATTCTCTGTAAATAATGCCAATAATATCTTCGAGCGGTTTAAGGACCAAAGTATTGAGGTAATAAAATAAATTAAATTTTTTTTATATAAATTATAAAACGATTTACACAAAAAAATAATATTTTTTTTTGTATCCTGACAGAAATAATGGCTTATTGAACTGTTTTATAAAATACCAAAAAGGATTAGCTTCTTCCTTTTGTAATTATCAAGATCAAGCAAATACTTTTACTGAAAGTATACCAAAAGAAGATCCAAAAGTAATAATTATTGGTGCTGGTGTATCAGGTTTATCAGCTGCTGATCATTTAATTCATAATGGTTTCAAAAATATTGAAATACTTGAAGCATCAAATCGTTTTGGTGGACGAATATATACAAGAAAATTTGGTGATGCAATTTGTGAACTTGGTGCAAAATGTATAATTAAAAATAATGCATCAAAATCAATATATGATTTTATTAAAAATGATTATGATTATAAGGAATTAAAAAAAATTGATGAAAAAGTAATTTTAACAAGTAATGGTGAAAAATTAAATCCAATTATAATATCAAAAGCAACTAAAGCATTTAATACATTATTAAAGAATTCAAGTTTTTTAAAAAATACAGTATTAATAGATAGTTTTAATAATTCAAAAGTATATTTAGAAAAGGAAACTGAAATATTAGCTAAAACATTATTTAAAAAAGATAGTCAAGAGGCAAGTCAAATTTTCAATACTTTAATAAATGATTATTGTAGTTTTTTTGGTTGTGATTTATCCAAAATACATGTCTATCAATTATCAAAAACTTCACCATTTTATAATAATCAAATTACAATTAATAATGGTATGTATACAGTACTTAAACCATTATTAACTGATATTGATAATGATCAAATTATATATACAAAACCAGTTAGTAAAATTGAATGGTCAAAATTAGAATTATTACAAAATATTAAAATAACATGTTTAGATAATACAGAATATATTGCAGATCATGTATTATGTACATTACCATTAGGTACATTAAAAACATTTCATTCAATATTATTTGAACCACAATTATCATTAGATAAAATTGGTGCTATTGAAAATATTGGTGTGACATCACCAGGACAATTTTATTTAAAATATAATGAAGATGTTAATAAATGGTTTGTTGGTAGTATTAAACCAGCTTGGAGTTCAACTGAATTAGGCAATCGTACAAATATATCTAGAGATATTGTTGAAATATCAACAATACCAAATAGTAAATATGTATTAGAATTTAAACGTATTGGTGATGAAGATTTTGAACGTTTAAATGAAACAACAATTATTAAAGATACAACAAAATTTTTAAGAAAATTATTAAATAATACAAATATACCATATCCAAATGATATAATACGATCAAATTGGGGTACAGATACAAAATTTTTAGGTGGTTTACCAGTAATAATGAGAGCAAATAGTGAAAAATTTGTTGAAAATTTATCAAGTCCATGTTATTCATATCAAGTTAATGATAATAATGAAATACCAAAAATATTATTTGCTGGTGATGCTACCGATTGGGATGGATTTGGTACATTAGATGGTGCTAGATCTAGTGGAATACGTGAAGCACAAAGAATTCTTGATTTCTATAAGTATAGGAATAGACAATTTTAGAATTCTAAATAAAAATAATAATTTAAATAGTAATCTTTCCATCATACATAATTTTATATCAAAATATTTTATTAAAAATTAATTTAAATTTTTTGTAAAGTTACAGAAAAATTTTCAATATTATTTTTTTTTTTATTATTTTCCTAAGATTTTAATTAATTTTTCTATTTAAAATGTGAATTGATAATTAAAAGATGAAAATTATTGTATAGTTTAAAATTAATATATTCAGTAATTAAATAATTAAAATTAATTTTTATATTATGATAAAAATAAATTTGTACTTTTTACATATTGGAATATAAAATGATTTTTCTCTATAAAAGATTTTATTTTTCTTGGCTCCACAACTTTATAAAACGTAGTATTACCAAAGTAAAATTGCAGTATTCTTTATCTATTTAAAAAAAGGACAATTATGAAAATAAAACATAGATTAACATTATAGTATAGAATATATTTAAATATTTCAAACAACTTACATTAAATGAATATTGATAATAAATAAATTTAGATCTAAAATGATTTTTTCAAAATGGTTAAGTTAATTTTTAAGTTACACATGAATTTATTCTTAAAATTGGTCCCTAAAATAGTCAATGATTACAATACAATTTTTTATTCAACATTACATTTTTAATATTTTCAATATGATTTTTTTTAATTTTTAAGTACATCATCAGCTGATGCACTAACCTCATTCCATGAGTACACAATATCTTCAGGTAGTGTAAAACGTGAACAAATTGCCATTCTCAAAAAGTATATACCATTAATTTTAGCTGGTACCATATGAATTTTACCACGTCCATTAATACGTTTCAATAGCACTTCATTTAATTCATTTTCACCTTGCAATCGGAAACATACTAAACCCATATTTACATCACCGACAATCTCAAATCGTTTATCTGCACAGCATAATTCTTCAAATTGTTTTGCAAATCCACAATGACGTCTGATATGAGCTTGAAGATTTTCAATACCATACAATCGTAAAACAAACCATAATTTTAAAGCACGGAAACGACGTCCTAATGGTATTTGCCAATGACGATAATCAGGTGCAGATCCTTGCATATCATGTTTTAAATATAATGGATCAACATTAAATGCATTTACAACCCAACTTGGATCTTTTAACCACATAGCACTACAATCAAAATTAACCATTAACCATTTGTGTGGATTGAAATTAAATGAATCTGCTGTTTCAATTCCTTTCATTAGATAACGATATTCTGGACATATAAAAGCTGATCCAGCATATGCAGCATCTACATGAATCCAGACATTATATTTATTACCAATAGGACCACATTCATCCAACCTATCAAATGCACATGAATTGGTTGTTCCAAGAGTCACTACAGCCTATAAAAATAAAAAATGTTTAAATATCTAGAATAGATTTTATATTAAAAAAATTACTTACATAAAATGGAATCAAACCGTCAGCTAAATCTTTTTTAATAGCATTCTCTAATGCTTCACCTCTTAATTGATTTTTATCATTAGCTTCAATAGATCGTAATTTAACGCCACCCAAAAGACCGGCACGTTCAACAGAAGAATGAGATTGTGCTATATGGGTAAAATTTAAAAAAAAAAATATTATAAATTTTTGTGAATTTTATATTGTAAAATTACCAGAACAATATCCAACTAATTTCGAAACAATTTTATTATCATCCCAATCTGGATGTTCCTCTTTAATTTCTTTCATTTTTTTAGCTTTAGCACCTAATAATGCAACTAAAGTTGCTTCACTTGCTGTTCCTTGAATAACACCACCGCCTTTACCACCTGAACATGCTAAAAATTCAGCTGGTAAATCTAACATTTTACCTAACCAATCGAGCATTACAACTTCTAATTCAGTACAAGCTGGACTGGCAATCTAAGAAAAAAAATTAATAATTGCGGAAATTTTTGTTTAAAAAAAATTATATATTTTCTAAATATATGAGATTAACTTACCCATGTGAAACCAATGCATGCAATTGCACCACTTAACATATCAGCCACAATAGCTGGATATGAATTAGCTGTTGGAAAGTATGCATGAAATTTTGGACTATGCCAATGTGTTACACCTGGCATAATGACACGTTCAACATCGGCCATTACTGATTCCCAATTGTCTGGTTTTTGTGGTGCTTCATCAGGAATAAGATCACGTAAATAACCGGGTTGTACTTCAGGAAGGACACGTCTAAAATTATAAAGGAAATTTATTAATTTTTATGTTTTGTTTGAAAGATTCAATTAATTCTAAAATATTTTGTAATAGTATAAATTTTATTAAGTCAATGAATTAAATAAGCTTATAACATAAACGAGATAATATTGTCAATGTCAAGGTTGTAATTTTATTTAATATTTATTTATTTTTTTCATTCAGTTTTATTATCATAAAACGTGACTTCCTAAACATTACAGCTTGAAATTCTACACCACATGTTCGAATCTCAGTTATAAAATCTCGCAGTTATCTGTAAAATTTATTTGAGCTTGAAATTCTATATTTTGTTAAATCATAAATAAATATTTTTATATTAATTATAATTAATTATTATGTATTTAATTATTTATTGAAATTGATCTAGTTAATTTCAAGAATTTTTATGATATATTCACACAGAATTCACCAGTAGAAAAACTTGTAATTTTTAAATAATTTTCTTGAGATTTTACTTATTCTTGAATTAAATTTAATAATTTATGTACAAATACTTGAGCTATTTAAAAAATAATATTGAAAAATTTGAATAATAACCAAAAATGAATAAAAAAATTATTGGCGATTTAATTATTACTTCCACATCGCTGAAATAAATCATGAGAAAACATGGTGCAAATAACCTTAAATGTCTACCAGTTTTAATATTGACAATAATGTTGTTGTAAAGCCATGGTTTACCAGTTAATTTGATATTTTTAAGTAAAATTATTGAATGAAGCCTAATTTACTAAGTTCTTAATTTTATAACTTTAATCTTTAACGAAATAATTAATGTTGAGTATAAAACTAATGCAACTATTAAATTAATGTTTAATTTATATTAATTATATTGTGTAACAGTGTAACTGCACCAGATGTTTAGTGAACCAAAAATTGCAGCATTAATTCAAGGTTAACAACTTAAATTTTGTGGTAGTTCTTTTACCTATATCGATACTCAAGAATCAGTAAATATTTTATGGTTGAGCAGTTGAGTTTATAACACTTTTACTATCATTCATAAAATAACAATATTTTTTGCATCATTATTCAAAAACTATAGTATAAGTTACGAAACACGAAGTATAAAGTAACTCCGACAGTTTCAGGGCTGAGTTGAAAAAGACTTTAGTTTCAATAATAAATTTATTGTACATTAATTAACTGAGAGATGTTGAGAGGTTAAAACTGGGCGCAGCAATGCCCATTCGCAGTAATAACTCATAGGATGTTAACTGATTATAATAATTGTTATCCAATTATTACATAATTAGTTCCGAATTATATTTGATGTGTTCCGATTTGAATAAACTTCGACACATTACAAAGAATTTTCATAATTTATAGTTATTTTGAATATGGAAGTAATTATGTACATATAATTTTTATAATACTACTTAAAGTCCGATTCAATCAAAAACATTTCAATGCACTTAATTACGAAGTCTGACCCTGAACCATAAATTTATTACACAAAATAATTGTATATTAAGAAGTTGAAATTTATCTGATATTATTATTATAAGTACCTGTACATAATTTGCCCTTGACTTAACCAATGAATTATTTTTAAAATAACCAAGGTACAGTAACAGGTAAATAATAATTTATGTAAAACCATTTATTATGATTTGATCATACAAATCATAATCACCTTCGCGGATATTGAAATTGCGTGCCCATAAGTTTATGAAAATTCATTATATTTAAATTATTTGTTAATTGTAGAATATATTATTCACATGGCATCGAAAATGCATTTTCTAATTTAGTAATTAAAAAATATATTAATATTAATCAAAATTTACCTGTCTCTTATATTTTCCAAATAATTTGCAATATAATCAACCATTTCTTTGGCGAAATCTTTAAATTCTGGTGCTTCCATATCGATCTGTTAATTAAAAAGTAATATTTGTCGTTAGATATTAAGATTTACACTATTACACTAAGTGCACGAACAGAGTAACGCTATGAGTGGTGCTGGAAGCTGTGCTGTAGTTTTGTTTTTGTTGCTTTTTATATAAAAAAATATACTACAGCACAGCTTCCAGCACCGATCATAGCGTCACTCTGTTCGTGCACTAATATATCTATAAGAACTTACAGATTTCTCATTATTTACAGATGTTATTTTAGAAGTAGTTGCGGTTAAATTATTAGTTGTTTTACTACATTTATCCATAACTAATGATCCATTAATAATATTATTTTTATTCATTATAATTAAAGATTAACTTTTAAACAAAATGTTTAAAATTAGATTTAAAATAGAAAAATAGAAAAAAAAGTTGTTAGTAAAAAGATATTTAAATTATATTAGTTCTAAAAGAGTAGAAAGATTTTGTTAAACTATATCTAAATATTAACTAAACTACTACAAAATATATTAATTAAAATAAATTTATTTAATTGTTCTTTTAAATATAATATTCAATTAAAATAAATTTAAAATCGATTCTTTAACATTATATTAACATTAAAATCTAAAATCTAGGTCAAGATCATATCAATATTATTGCCATTAAAAATTAAATTGAAAAATATTGTTTCAAAAAACTGGAGTAATTTTGTTGCTGATGTAAATTCTGCACGAATTGAATTGATTTTGTGCAAATTTTGTATACTATTAAACAATTGGAAAACTGGAGCAACAATTTGAAATCTTGATATCAGTAAAATTATCTAAGTCTACTGTCGTTTTGCATGCAAAAGCTCTAGATCTAGACAGTTTCGTAACTAATCTAGTTTAATCTAGCAATATTAATTTCAGAAAATTTAATTCTTGGATAAATCAATTCAAAGGAAAAGTCTGAATTAATAAATATTTTAACAACATTAATCCAATTACAAATCAATAACTAAAATTAATTAAATTAAACTATAAAAAAATGTTAGATTAGGTCAATTTTTGTTATTCTTTATGGTGATTAAGTAAATGTTAGTAAATAACTTATTCTATCCCGAATTCCGAGCACACAAGTGTTTATTTTGACAAAAATCATTTTAATTATTTACACATAACCATTTTCGGACATTTTCAAGGTGGAACTTAAAAAATTCCAAGGATTTGGACAGAATTAACAATGTTGTTGGTTTGACCTTTCTTGCCAATCCTGATAATAATAACTAATATCAGGCGGACGGAGTTACATACAAACAAAGAACGAAACCTTGTACTAGTTCAAAAGTGAATAAAAAAATTAAACAATTTAAAGTTACTATAAATTTCTTGGCACTGTTTCAGGTATGATTTACAAATCTTTAACAACATTGTAGAAATATTTTGCAATAATTACAAATGGTAAAAAAAAACGAAATATTTATATAAATTTATTAAAACTGGTTTCTGTAAGTGACTGGTTTCTATTATTGCTAAAAATACTTGCAAATAAATCACGTGCAATTAAAAATTAATTAAAATTTAGAAAATATTTGATTTAATTAATAATTAAATAGTTCATTTATTTTCACGAAACTGATTTAAATTGTGATTAAATTGTGAATTACTATACTTTTCAGTTCAAATTGACATAAAAATTGGTTTTTAATATTTTCAAAAATTGTCGAAATTTAATATAAAACCATAAATTAACAATTGAACGAATATTAAATTAAATTATTTGATTTTTATTACTTTACTTTTAATGGATTTTAATGAAATTTGGAAACCAATAGGATCAAAATCGTGACAACGAAAATTTCCAAATTAGTAAAATGCTAAAACATTTAATAATCCAATATCAATTTTTTCAAAGTATCGGAGTTGGAGTATCGATGCTAAACGTTCTGTCCAGTATTTAAACCACCCAATTAATAATTTTACAAATAACTTCAAAATATTTTTATACAAAGGAAAAGATATTAAATTTGGGTAATAATTGTTAACAAATATTATTTATTATTAGATTTTGCCAAACTCATTAAAATTAAATTAATTAAATTGAACTGATAAAACCACTAATTTAAATTAATTGAACTAAAACTTCGAAATTATTTTTATTTTTTTTACCTGTTTATTTATTTATATTATTTAAAATAAATTATTAATAATTAAAAAATATATTTAAAATTATTTATCACAATTAATTATTTTAAAATTTAAATTCAATTTCAAAAAAATTCACAAACAATTTTTTTTTTTTATTTAATTTATCAATAACTTTATTTTTATTAAACGTTAATTTTTTTGTTGTTTCCAAATTTGATAAGCACGGTTTGACGTACAACTGTTAACTGAACTGTAGATACGGTCAGCGAGAGCTTTTTAAATAAAACTGTGAATCAAATCGTTTTCATGTATGTACACACAAAATTTTGTTGCTGTGAAAGTTCTTCAGTAAAAAAAAAATATGGTTAGTGGGAAATTATTGTATGTTACCATCTTGTTGCCTACAGATTTTATAGATAATTTTATTATGTGTTGGAGAGTATCGTTAAGGGGTTTATTAACTAATATTGGAACTTTTCTAATCAATTTGATCCATACGCAGTTTCGTAGATTCGTACTTACTCATATTTATTTTATGACTATTTTAATTATTAATAGAACCACAATAGCAAAACAATTCATAACTCCGTATGTGATTTTTGATAGTTTTACAGGATACAATAAGAAACCATATTACTTTTGAATAAAAAACTGCCCAGTAAAAATGAGAAATAATCTATTCTATAACATCTTCATTTAATACATTTTTCTGAAGGCATACAAGATTCTGCTTCAATAAATTAAAAAGCTCCATGGTACTGCATCTAAAATCTGTCTGTAATTACGAGGTATTCAAGATGATTTTTTTTGTTATTAAAACTGAAGTTACGAGTTACAAGTTTTATTTTAGCGTGTTTTTAATGAAATTTGAAATAATTGTGACTTAAACAGAATAAACCTGATGATCTACCTCTACCATATAAAAGATAAATCAAGTTTTAGACTTACGAGGTTTTTGCATTGTTGCCATCGATCAGCACTAAAGAAAAAAATTCTTCAATTATTAATTTCTATAGATCATATTGAATATATTATAAAGTTATGTAATTTCGTTGCTAATTAATAATTTAAAAAAAAAAATATTAATTAAATTAAAAATTCAGGAAATTTTAAAAAAAAAATATACATTAAAGCTAAACAAGTTTTTCCTGCTGCAGGTTTCATTTTTGAGAAAGTTCCTATCGTAGAAAACTAATTACTTTCAGAATGATTAAGAAGCTATCGCATTCACCGGAACAACTTTGTGTTGGAATGGTAAAAAAAAAATTACATAATTTTTCATTTTTGTGAATTTCCTCTAAAACTCATGGAAATGAACTGCTCTAGAACTCATGGGAAAAGGTCAAACCAACAACTAAAAAGTGCATACAAAAATTGTTAATTTCCCCAATTAAATCTGTATAATATTACAAGGAAATTGTACAAAATTATTTCAAAACCTGAGTACAATTTTGTTTCCTAATAACACGTTCAGCTCGGAAACCAATAATGGCGTAAACTATATAATTTTATGTAATATTTCAAATAATATCAAATAATTGTAACAAAAATCCTGTGAAATATTTCCCTTAAAAATCTAAAGAGCTTGAAAGCATTTCGATGTTTCATTTTTATGTGAATTTACTAAATAAATATTACATATAAATAAAAATACACTTAAAATGATAAAAGTATTTCTAAATCGTAAAACATTAGTAGAAATAGAAATTATTAAATTTTAGATAGACCTTTGTAGCTTCTATTTTATATTCAATAGACCGAAAGCTGAAGATGTTAAAATGTTTTAGAATTGCTCTTGAAACTTATACTTTGTACTATTTAAAAATAATGTTGAAGATTTATATTTTGATAAGGATAAATGAATTAATATTGTTCTATAATGTCATGACCAGAAGTTTTTATTTGATGTTATTAACAATTACTGGCACATAAAATTATTTGGAATTTAAAGAGGCACTTTAGTTGTGATTTTATTGATTATTTATTTTATGAATGAATTTAATTAATGAACACTGTAATTTAGAATATATTCGAAATTTTAAAAGTTATTTAATATATTGACAATTATTTAAAGAATTAATTGTAAATTTCCTTTAAATATTGTATTAGCTTTAAAAATATAATTTAACGAGAAATTATGATTAAAACTCCTTAAAATATGCAACAGCATTAATTAAAACAGTGTGTTAATATAATAATTTATATCTCATTTGATAAAACTTAGAATTCTCAGATAAAATTTAGAATAAATCTATATATTCTGTCTGAAAGATCCTTTAATAAAAATAATAGAATTTATACTTCAATAAATCCTGCTATTTATGTCAGAACTACCACCTTTAAGACATAAAGTAATGTATATATATAGCTAAATATATATGTAACACACAATTGGTTAAATTAAGTGAATTCTAGAGTGAAGTGAAAATCTTTAACTTTTTATGTATTTACTTTTTATTTCATTTTTATATCTTAAGGGGCTTCTCAATTATTTTCGCCCAAATGTGTGGAAAGAGATAGCATAAAAAAGTTGTTAAGAAGTCGTTATTGAAGTAAAATATATAACAATTTTTAGCATTCAGATTAATCAGAATTTACATATTAATGTCAACTTTTACTATTAAAATTGTTTTTTCTTTGCATAAAAACATTGGCTATATAAAAGATACAGTGACATCTGGTCGCATGACATAAGGCCATACGACATAAAGCCATAATGGCTTTATGTTTCATTTGAGTGAGACATAATGCCATAATCATTATTTTTGCGTATATGGCTTTATGTCTCACAGAAATTAGACATAAAGCCAATTTGAGACATAAAGCCATATGATTAAATTTGAATAATTTTGTCATTTGGTTAATTAATCCAAATCACAAAAGGAGAAACAAATATCATAAGATAAACAGAAAGTTCCAGAAAATTTTAAATTTAGAGCACAGGAAATTTCAGTTAATTGTTTATTTTGTATTGATTCAAATATTTTGTAGTTGCATTAATAGTAATTATCAGTTCATTTAAGTCAGTATAAAAGTAAACATAGTTATTAGTTATTACTATAATTTTAGTCATTTTCCAATTTAAATTAGTCATTTTCCAAATAAAAATAGTCTTTTTCCAAATCAAAAGGAAAAGAATACATATATATATATATATATAATGTAATATAAAATAAAAATTAAAATTATATATAAAAATAATACTTAGTATTATAAATAAACTGAGACTGCTTTTTAATTGGAAAATGACTAAGTTTAATTGGAAAATGACTATTTTGATGACCTGGAAATGCTATATCCAAATTTTTTGAATAAAGTTTGCGTTATTTTTCAAATAAATTTTTCATTTTATTAAATGAGACATAAGGCCATATGGCTTTATGTCTCATTTGTGGGAGACATAATGCCATAATCGCGATTTTTGCGTATATGGCTTTATGTCGTATGGCCTTATGTCATGCCACCGTGACATCTATGTGTTTTTCTCGGAGTCAACCATTTTTTTTTCTAAATTCCAATTTCAAATAGTATCTTGCATGTTGTCTTGTAAAAAAATTCATTACGACTTTAAAAATAAAACGATTAATAGAGTGATGAGCCCCTTTTAGATATGTATTTTTATTTGCCTACATAAAATATCAATTTATCATCAAAAATAAAAAGCTTTTATAATACTTATTCAACAGATTTTTCTTGTCTTTAACTGTATATACATAGTTCTATATCTATCTTACTATTATATGATATTTTCCGGATGAGGAAACATTTATAATATGACGAAGGACTTTAGTATATAATATAAATTTATAAATGAATTATATTTTTTTGTTATTTTATTAACTTTATACTATAGCAACCATGATGAAAATAAAGTTTTTGAAAGAAAATGATAAAGAATTAAAATGATTTTTAAAGTTAACTTTTAACAAATAATATGCAATTGATGTCATAATATTAAATATTTAAGAAACATAAAATAAAAAATTAAATTTATAGTAAATGACTAAATAGTGACTAATAGTACTGATATTTTAATTGTAATACTTCAATAAGAATTTCCAGTTTATAATTAAAATATATTTAAAAGGTATTCCCCTAACATTTACAGAATAAAAGTATTCCCCTAACATTTGCAAAAAAATTAAATTAATTTTATTCACTTCGCCAAAAATTCGCATAACATACGTCATGAACTGTCACATCTTTAAGATAAACAAAAAGTATATTCACATATTTATATTATCAATAACTAAATAAATTAATTAGCATAAATAAATAACATTAAAAAGATTCGGTAAAAACTACTTTATATTTATATTCATAATTTCGTCGAACTCAAATACATAAAATTTCTTTGCTTTGATTATGCTTTAATATTTCAAAAGAAAGATTGAATTTGACGTCATTCCATTAATACAATTAATATTGATTTTAAAATAAAATCCCCAAATGAATTTTGATATTTGAAGATATAATTTTTTTTGCAAACAGGTTAAATTATAAAATGGACCGAATTATTACGTTGTAGAAGACGGTAAATACTTTTGAAATATTCTTTTATTTGAAATGAAACAGGTAAATTGAAACCTGCCAGTCTGATTTCGTTCATAAGGAAGGAGATGTAAGCGTAATTAGTCATCGACGGAAAGTTCAACTAGCCCAAGCGGTCAACAAACCAATCATAATTGATATTTGCCGCTATTGAAATAATTACAAAATAATGAATAAAACAATGTTTCGTAATACAAAATTTTATGTTTGGTAACTACTACTATATATCAGTAATTAAATTTTTGATATTTTTGAAAAACCATTCCTCAAATCAGCTTGTACTTAAATCAAACTACAAATTTCTTTTATTTTCTTTCAAGATTTTAATCTTATTTCAACAAAAAAAATGTAACTATAAATAAAAAATTATTCATTTTTTTAATTCTCTTCAAAAGGTTTTCTTTAAATATGCTTTTCTGCATCCTTTTTTTTATTAAACAAAATGTTTTAATAGCGCAATAAATACTAATTAAAAAAAAACTATAGCCGATTTGAATAGCATGTCATTTTTATATGCCACACAGATGAGCGATTGTAAAAATTGACCGCCTAAGTAAATTTTCTTATTTCTCTGTGGATATTTTAAAAGAAAGCTTTACGTTTATACCAAAGACAGCGAACTATTTAAGAACTAAAAGGCTAATAAAATATTTAAGGCACTATTCATGTTGCCAATCCTATTGCAATGTTAAATGCTAGTGTTAATATCTTGGAACATATTTAGGACATCCAGAACATGCTAAAGTTATTAATGAAGCTATGTATCAAACTTTGATTGAGGATAAAATTCATACACCAGATTTGGGTGGATCGGCAACCAGTTCTAATGTTATTGATAATATTCTTAAAATTTTATCAACGAAACGTGTTCATTGGTAATTTTTTTGTTTGTTTTTCATTTCTTATTTTTTGAACAACATTAAATTGTTAAATTATTTTCAAAATCATTTGTTAAAATTTTTGCTGTAAGCTCATTAATTTTTTTTTTGCATAAAAGTAGAAAAAAAATTTCATATTACATATTTATACATATTATATATTTTTTAGTTCTATTTATGCTTTAAGATATTTTTTAAGTTTTTTTTTTGTCGTTTGTAACTATTTATAAGTTTTAATTCAGAAAATCTATTTATTATGTTAATATTTTACTTAATTAATTTTGTTTTGTTTTTAAGAATGCGTTATTTTATTTTTTATATATATACATAAAATATAAACAGTTTTTATCTGTTGTAACATAAAAAAACTAATACAATACTAAATATTTGTAATTAACGCTAATGTTTTCATATTCAAATTAGAAATTGAGATGAAAAAATTTGTAAATGAGATTAAATAATTTGAATAATCAATTTTGAATTGATTATTATTCTATATAAAATATTTGTAAAAGCAATTAAGTTGAAAATTGAGTTTTGCTTGTTCCTAATTTGACTAATTAATCTTCATCAAACAGAATTAGTTGCAGTTCAATTGTTCAATACTTAAATGACATATTAGCTTTTCTGTTTTCACCAAACTTATTACTATATGGAAATTACAAACAGGATTTTGGTCCTTGTATTCTTAAACCGCGGGATTTGGAAGATAATTTCTTGGTAATCGATATAAGTAATAAAGTATTCTTCAAACTGGTTTACTTGATTATATATTAACTTGATTATTCCGAATTACAAATTGCTTAGTCTCAATTAGAACTTTAGAAAATTATAATTTTAAAATTTATAAAATGTAAATAAATAAGAGTAGCATTTACGTGAAAAATTTATTAGAAAGCGCTTGAAAAGAATGATGCTATTCTGTATAAACTTTAAAGGGTTCTGTGATATTGAGTATTCCGTCATTATTTCGATAATCAGCAAATAACATGACAAGGTATTGGATACCTCATGTCACTTTGATTAGATATTAGATAGCTCACCAAAATGATAATAGTATTGGAGTATTTCCAGTAACCATTAGTGTTCCATCTGACAACACACTAAAGGGGATCCGCTTCAAAACAGCATATGCCATACCAAATATCGTTTTTGAAACCAATTTATCAGATTTTAGAGTTTTATAAAAAGTTTGATTGAGTGTATCGCAAGAGGCGGTAACCATTCTGATATTCTAGGCCTCCCATTTCGCTAATGGGAAATTAAAAATATACCCAATATCGAAATGACCGAAAAATTCTTTATTTATCAGATGTTTAATGTTGTTTTCAATTCAACATTGGGGATGCATTATATGCTTTCGAACAAAATGCAAGCGAAATCGACTTGAATGTACTGTGATACGTAATGATCGGATTCCTTTTGCTAAAGAACCCTACTATATATTTAGGATATTTAAATCCTTTTGAATGTAATTCCATAATTAATATTTCTATATTTTTTTTAGACTACAAACTACAGTAGAAAAAAATATATATAAAAGTTTTTATAAAGATAATTTCTAATTTATGTACAAAAAAAAGTAAAATATTAGAAAATGTATCCCTTAAAAAATTATGACAATTTTTACAAATTGTGTCACACGTATTTTTTTAATAGCATATTTTTTAAATGTAATTTATAAAATAATTAAATTTTGGTTAAATTTATACAATTTATATATTCAGATGCTTAATATTATTAATGAATTGTTATATGATCGTTTTGATAAAATACAAATTTTACGTTTTTTATTACCAATTATTTTTCATATATTAGAATTAAATATAATTCAATTATTTTCATCAAATGTTTTTATAGTATCATTGGAACCAGATTTATCAAGTTTATTATTTGTAATATTTATTAGTTCATTTATAACAAATAATTTTGAAGAATTAACACCATTATATTATCAACCAATTAGTTGTGCAACATATATCATTTTTGAGGTATACATTAATTATAAATTTCAAATAAAAGGTTTTTTTAGTTAAATCCTTTTTTTTATATAGGTTTTATTACAAATACTTGCAGTAGAACTGTCATTAAGATTTATTGCTGTACCATTCTATTATTTATTATATTTTTTTTGTGTACAAGGATATTTGGTAAGAATGAATATGTCAGTTTTTTTTTGTATATATATTGTATAAAATAATTCTATATTTAATGGACTTCATTTTAATGGACATCATATTCAGATGATCGATATAATAAGCACCAATATTTTGAATAACTGGTAATCCTTATACAAGGATTTATGTTTACAAAAATTAAAATTGTACGAATATCATTCTAATATTTTTTTTAAATTAAAAAATTAAGATAGTTTAAAAATTAATTAATAGATATGTAGTGACGCTACGCACACTAACATTTTAAATTCAATTATTTGCTTAAATTCATAATTATAAATCGTACGATTATCTTCCAATTTTTTATTAAAAATCGTACGATACCGACTGACGAACCAAAACCCTTATATTGATTAATTGTTACTACGATAACAATTGATCAAGAAAGTAACGATGAAAAAGGTTTTGTAATTCTCAATTTTAAAATTTCATTCGATTCCGATCTTTAGTAAAGTGTGTGCGCAAATCAGAGACAGTAAAATAAAATTTAAATATCGTGAAAATTATATTATATAAAATAGTTAAATATTTAATTTTAAATAAGATAAATTAATTCGTTAAATAAATAAATAATTTAATAAATAAGTAAAATAGTTAAATTAATTAATTATAAATAAAATAAATAATTATTGGACTAAATAAAATATAATTGTGTTTTTTTATTAAATGAACAATTTAACATTAAGTGTAGGCTAGCTAGGGAGTCAAGCTAGTATTACTCCTAAAATTAGGTGTACCCTACAATTGGTGACCCCGAGTGCGGTTTTTAAAGAATAATTAGTAAAATTAATATTTTTGTTGTTATAAAAAAAACAACACAAAAAGTTACAATTACATTATCACAAAAACGTACAGTTTATTCATAAAAACCTAAAATTAGTTGTTAAAATAAAAAAAACAAGAAACACAAAAATTACAATTATTTTGGTAAAACTGTGACGCGATTGATATCTAAAAGCAATAAAAATCACAATTTTAATATAAATATATAAAAAATTGACTATAAAAATTGCATATAAATTAATTTATACATAAAAACCAACAAACAATATAAATTAGCACATGGTCTAAAACCATCGTTATAATAATTAATAAAATTGCTATAAATCGTATATAATTGCTGAAAATTTAAAAACAAAAAGAAAAATTAAAAAAACGTTGCTAAAATCACATAAAATCGCTTGGCCGATTTCTGCTAGCAACGTCATCATCATCAATTCAGTCAAAGTCATCAGCATCAGCATCATCGATTCATCAATTTTATCATCATTAATTCAAGATCAGTTTCATCATCATATTCAGCAGTCCAGCATCATCATCATCGATTCATCAATATCATCGATCATCAAAAATAATTTTCCAAGTAACATTTTTACTATTATTTAAGAATTTGAATTTCAAAATTTTCTAATTTTTATATATAAAATATAATATTATATATATATTTGTATATGGTATATAGTATATACAAATCACATTACATTTTAAACATTTGTATATGGTGCGAATTACATTTTTTTTTTTTTTTATTTGTACAAAGTCTAAATTAGAAAAAATTCAATTCAATAAAATTATACACATATTAAATTATATGTCAATAAATTAGATTTAAAATTTGTAAATATAAGTTGATATATCTGGAATTCTACTTAAAAATTTAAATTGCATTAAAAACGATTTTTTTCTTTATTTTTTTTAAAAAAAAGTGTTAAATTTTTTAAAAAAAGAATATACAAATAAAATATATTATTAGAAATTCCATATATATGTATATTATCATATACAAATTTTAAATCTATAAAACATTATTTTTGATAAATTTTTTTTATATAAAATAAAAAAACATTTTTTTTAAAAAATAAATAAAAATACTACCACATATATTTTTGTTAGTACATATTTACAATAAGTTTATATGATAAAAAATTTTTTTAGTATACAAATTTATTTATATACAAAATTGCATATTAAAAATTATCGTATTAATAAATTTATATTGAATTAAATTATCAATAAATTAATAATTTTGTAATTATAAACATTTCACTCTCGCAATTTTAATTTTATTTTACACACACACACATACACACATACAAATTACAAAATCTTTTCTCGTCATTATCTTTTTGGTTGTTCAATTAAATATATTTGGGGCCGTCCGAAAATTTCGTACGATTTTTAATTTTAAACCAAAATTTTATATTTTAAATTTTTTTTTTTCTAAAAATCAAAAATTATTGCATTTTTTTTTAATTCATTTTTGGATATAATTAGGGTTGTGATTCACTACATACGTCACATAGTACGATAATTGTTCCAAAATATTTTATTTTAAATTTTTTTTTGAATTATAACAATTTTATAATATCATGGAGCCTGAAAACGTTAATTCTAAAACAGAAAACCCGAACAACGTCAAAGATAATCAGAATCCGGTCAATGATGGAAAAATAGATTCAGTACGCGTCAGATTACCACCGTTTTGGCCCGCAAATCCGGCAACATGGTTTATTCAGGCCGAGGCGCAATTTCAGGCGTATCGCATTAGAAATGATGACACAAAATATTGCCTTACTATTGCCGCGTTACCACCCGAATCATGTGATTCTATTATCGACATATTGTCCGACCCACCCGACAACGATCGTTACGAAAACGTAAAATCTGTGTTAATAAAAAGGCATTCGGTTTCCGAAACTAAACGATTAGAATCGTTAATCGCGAAAACGGATATCGGCGACCGAAACCCATCCGAATTACTACGATCAATGAGACAAATGGCAGGTCAAACCTTCAGCGATTCCATCATAAAGAATCTTTGGCTTCGGAAACTGCCGCAAGTAATACACGTTGCGTTAGTAGCAGTGGGCGACAAACCACTAAACGAATTAGCTGAAGTCGCTGATAAAATATATGAAGCGCAACAAAACGCTAGCATTTTCTCAATCGCCGGAACAAGCGCAAAAGTAAGCGATTCCGCAACGCGTAACACCGATCCGTCGGATATTAACGCACGGCTATCAAAGATCGAGGCAATGATCGCAAAACTAGATGTATCAAATAACAATTTTAAACCGAGACGGGAAAGAAGTTCGGTGAGACGACGCAGCTCGAGCCGACATTCGAGATTTCGATCTCCGTCCGCTAAATCGAATTCTGAAACATTGTGTTGGTATCATAGACGTTTCGGAGATAAAGCCACGAAATGTCGATGCCCTCCAAAAGATACCAGTCACCCAAACTAATTGGTGCACCACATATTGCGGCTAACGGTGCAACCAATTTTAACAGCCGCCTTTTCGTCCGTGATAATTCAAATAATATAGTTTTTCTAATTGACACGGGCGCTGACTTATCAGTTTTACCATGTAAAACTAAATCGTCTAAAAATCATTCCGACGTTTCACTATCCGCTGCTAACGGGACCATTATAAAAACATTCGGAACAAAAATGTTAAAGCTTAACCTCGGACTTAGACGAAATTTCGTACACGAATTTCTTTTAGCTGATATAGATAGAGCCATAATAGGAGCCGATTTTTTAAAAAAATATGGTTTGATCGTTGATCTTAAAAATAAAAAGATCATAGATCCACTTACGAGTTTGTCAATTAGCACGCTTACCATTAAGGCCAATACGCCGACGCCGAAGCTCTGCTATTTACAAAATGAATATTCTGCAATTTTGTCCGAATTTCCAGATCTGACTCAAGCTCCGAATTACTTTAAAACAGTAAGTCATTCAGTCGTCCATCATATAGTAACTAAAGAACAGCTTCCATTTTCAAAACCCCGCCGATTAGATCCGGCTAGACACGACGCCGCGAAAAAAGAGTTCGACTTAATGGTCGAAATTGGAATATGCAAACCATCGTCGTCTTACGTATCATCTCCGTTACATATGGTACGCAAGAAAAATAATACGGATTGGCGACCGTGTGGTGACTACCGTCGGTTGAACGCAGCCACTATTCCCGACCGGTACCCCATTCCGCATATTCAAAATTTTGCGATGCACTTAAATGGTTCCAAAATTTTTTCAAAAATCGACCTAATCAGAGCGTATCATTTAATTCCCGTTTCAGAACCCGACGTTCACAAAACGGCTATTACAACACCATTTGGACTTTTCGAGTTCAAACGGATGCCTTTCGGGTTGCGCAATGCCGCTCAGACATTCCAACGTTTTATGAATGAGGTATGTCGGGGATTAGATTTTATTTTCGTCTACATCGATGACATACTTATTTCATCACCCGATCCACGTACTCATAAAGAACATCTCCGCCAATTATTTACACGTTTGTCGGAATACGGAATTACCATTAATCCGTCGAAATGCGTATTTGGTGTTACCGAATTAGATTTTTTAAGCCACCGTATTACCGCAGAAGGTATTTCGCCTTCCGAAGTGCGCGTAAAAAGTATCAAAGATTTTCCGATACCAAAATCAGTGAAGCAAATTCAACGTTTCATCGGCATGGTTAATTATTACCATAGGTTCATTCCGAAACTGGCAGAACTTTTAACGCCGATTTATAATTATTTAACAGAAATTCTGAAAACAAAATCAAAAAATAAAAATCTGACGTGGCCAGAGGAATTAAATGTCGCATTCCAAAACGTAAAAAGCGCATTAGCCGACGCATCAATGCTAGCGCATCCGCAACCAAACGGAAAATACATAATTTCGACCGACGCTTCAGACATCGCGTTAGGTGCGGTTTTACAACAAGCCACCAAACAAGGCTGGCAACCTCTAGCATTTTTTTCGAGAAAACTCTCACCAGCTGAAAAAAAATATTCGGCATTCGATCGCGAATTACTTGCGATTTACATGTCCATCAAGCACTTTCGATACGCGGTAGAAGGTCGCGAATTCACCATCTTTACGGACCATAAACCGTTGGTCAACGCAATATGTTCAAAAACCGAGAGAAATCCTCGACAAACACGGCATCTCGACTATATTGCGCAGTTTTCGACCGACATTCGATACATTGCCGGTAAAGATAATGTAGTCGCAGATAGCCTGTCGCGTTTTTCGGAAATTTCTACCGTAGATTTTAATAATTTCGATTTAAAAACAATCGCGCAAGTTCAAAAAACTGACCAAGAACTGATTGATTTAGTGGATAACAAAACCAAATCATCTTGGAAACTTGAGATTATTAAATTACCCGATTTAGAGCTATATTGTGAAACGTCGACAGCAAATAATAGGCCGTACATTCCTAGTTCTATACGTCGTTCGGTTTTCAATGCTTTACACAACTTGGCACATCCTGGGATCCGTGCAACCAGAAAATTGATTGCATCCAGGTATTTTTGGCCAAATATAAACCGTGACATGAATCTTTGGACCAAGAATTGCATTTCTTGTCAAAAGTCCAAGATTCAACGTCATACAAAATCACCGCACGGAACTTTTAATGTTCCAACAGAACGCTTTGAACATATCCATATGGATCTGGTAGGCCCATTTCCAGTATCCAATGGAAATTCATACATTTTAACAATTGTCGATCGTTTCACAAGATGGCCAGAAGCGTATGCTATTTCTGACATTACCGCAGTTACAGTCGCAAAATCGTTCGTGACTAACTACATTTCGCGATTCGGAATTCCCGCAACAATAACCACGGATCGAGGAACCCAATTCGAAGCAAAATTGTTCCAAGAGTTAACGAAGCTTCTGGGTGTGATTCGAACACGGACAACTCCGTACCATCCTCAATCAAATGGGTTAGTGGAACGATTCCATCGGCAACTTAAAGATACTTTCAAAGCGAGGGGTAATTGTCAGAATTGGACGGTTGAGTTACCAATTATTCTTCTTGGCATTCGCGCCGCGGTAAAAGAAGATATCCAGTGCTCGCCAGCAGAATTAGTATATGGACAAACTCTAAAATTACCCGGTGAATTTTTTGTAAATACAAAAACAGAGTCCATTGATCATAACTCGCTCATCACCAAACTCCGTGAGACAATGAATAATTTAATTGCAACTCCGACACGACAAACGGAACAAAACAATATTTTCATTCCGAAGAATTTAGCGTCGTGCGAGTTCGTTTTCGTTCGAAATGACAAAATTAAACCTTCATTATCGCCTACGTACGACGGGCCGTATCGCATCATACGTCGACTACGTAAATTCTACGTACTGTCCATCAAAAATAAGGACGTGTCAATATCGATAGACAGGCTTAAACCGGCTTATGGTATTTCCGCCGTACATTCAAAAAAGTTTTTAAATATGCAACGAAAAGTCAGTTTTAATAAATAATTTCACCAATGACGTTTCACTTGGAGGAGGGTGATGTAGTGACGCTACGCACACTAACATTTTAAATTCAATTATTTGCTTAAATTCATAATTATAAATCGTACGATTATCTTCCAATTTTTTATTAAAAATCGTACGATACCGACTGACGAACCAAAACCCTTATATTGATTAATTGTTACTACGATAACAATTGATCAAGAAAGTAACGATGAAAAAGGTTTTGTAATTCTCAATTTTAAAATTTCATTCGATTCCGATCTTTAGTAAAGTGTGTGCGCAAATCAGAGACAGTAAAATAAAATTTAAATATCGTGAAAATTATATTATATAAAATAGTTAAATATTTAATTTTAAATAAGATAAATTAATTCGTTAAATAAATAAATAATTTAATAAATAAGTAAAATAGTTAAATTAATTAATTATAAATAAAATAAATAATTATTGGACTAAATAAAATATAATTGTGTTTTTTTATTAAATGAACAATTTAACATTAAGTGTAGGCTAGCTAGGGAGTCAAGCTAGTATTACTCCTAAAATTAGGTGTACCCTACAGATATTTATAGTTCTGTACTTATACTAGTGAGACATAAAAAATAATACGATGATTAAGTATTTATGATCCTATAAATGTATATTAAAATCTGGAAGTTATAGACCTGGAAAATAAAACATTATCTACGCGATATATTAGTAAGCGCTCGCGACAAGAAAATGGTAATAATTGGTATGAAAATTTCGTAATCAGGGTTTTTTTTTGTTAATTTAATTTTATATTTTTTAATTATCTAACAAATGAATCATTGCAAATTTCATCCCGAATACCAAATTTAATTTATTTCATATTTGGATAAATGATATGGCCAAAAATTGGTTTAAAAACCCAAAATTATGCAGTGCTTATGGTTCTTCAGCTCAGCTCAGCCTGATAATAATACTTACTTCATTACTTACACCATTATTTACCATACTATAAAATTTATCATAATTATTACTTTTATACAAATATTTAATGACAGTTCTTTCATCGTCCTTTCTCGATATTCCAATTTTATCCGCCAGATGACATCTATTTTGCTGCAATTCGTGAATATATGCTCTCTCTGGTATACACTTTTCTATAAAATAAATTTTCATCTTATTCAAATAACATCCATCAGAAACAACGAAATTTTTTAAAAACAATTTCTTCTTCATCATCTTTCTATTCTATAATAAATTGATATTTGATGAGAATTACAAAATAAAAATGTCTTCAAAATATCTTTATAAAACTAAAATTTATTTAAAATTTCAAGTAAAGTTTATATATTTCTTCATATAAATTATCAAATTACCAAAGAATTCTATATCAAAATATTGTCAATCCAAATTTTTAGCTTATTTTTTATTTCGTTCAAACAATAAAAATTTTGTTATTTTTTTTTTTTATATTTAAAATACATATAATTTCACATTTCATTTAAATCAACATTATAATTAAATAATATTGATAAATTTTTTTAAATAATTTTTTTTTTTTTGCAACATTTTTTTTTTAGGCACATTTTATTGACAATTATCTATTTATTTTGTATAACTTAGATACATTAATTCCTATAAAAAATATAGTACTGTGTTCACAAACCGAATTTGGTTTTGAAAAAGCAAGATTAATTACATCATTTTTATTAATTGGAATTTATATATTCAAATTTATACGAAAATTAAGTTGTTATATTTTTAAATCATATAACGAACATTTGGTTTGTAATAATATTAATAGTGAACTAGGTGATATAGCACCTTCTTGTAGTGAATCACAACCGAAACAGAATAAGAGAAACAGAGATCAGTATTTTTCATCATCAAAATATTGCATGTATGTATAATATCTTTCGTTTTTATATAATGTAAAATGAATAATCATTTTATTTATATACTTACATAGACAACCAGTATTTGAAGATTCTTTACGTACCGAAATTGATAAATTACATAAACGAAATAATAATAGAAAACATTCAATTGATTTGAATTTCTTTAACGATAAATATATATTACCAAGAAAAAATTAAATAGAATAAATTAAAACAAAATAAAATAAAAAGAAAGAAAAAAAATGGCTTCAATATGTGCCATTTTAATAGTTATATTAGTAAACTTTTTACTCAGATTAACTATTTTTATACAACAACCATTATGTGATCAATGTACACCATTATCAACATTTTCTAGTTGGATGAATGCCATATCAACAGTATTAATACTATTAGATATTAGTTTATTACCATGCCAATATAAAATTATACCAAAACCATTTCAATTATTTGCTGAAACAATATTATGTATATTATTAACTGAATTTAGTACAATATTTTTATGGTGCAAATTAGAAAATACATTTTATACATGTATGAAATTAATATTAATGGAAAAATATTCAAATATGTATTTTGATATGGGAGGTGATAATTTAGTTGGTTTTTTAATAAATTTAGGAAGTATTTTAATATTATGGAATGTTAGTCAAGCAACTGGAATAATTAAATATATACGATATAATAATAATACATTAAATATATTAAATAATATTAAAGAATATTGTTATAATATCAAATGGTGTCAAATTAATAATAATGAAAATAATAATGGTATAATAAAAATATCTGATCATCAGTTAAATGAACAGAAATCAGATGATATTTATGAAGAGAGTCATGATTGTGATTGTCATACAATTTATCATAAATTGAAAAATCCAAAATTAAGTCGAAATGGTTTTAGTGGTATACCAAAAATTAAAAAAAATCAATAATATAATTTATATATAATTCAAATCAAAAGAAGAAAAAAAAAAAAAATATGATTGTATATAAAAGATATGTAATTGTAGTAGTTAAATAAATAAAATATTAAATCTTTTTAAATTAAAATCTTTTAAAACCTTATGACCGATTTCACAGTGAAAGCTTAAGCTTATTCCAGATTTTAAGCTTATTTTTTGTTTTCTCAGTGCAAGATTAGAGATAACGATTATCTTTAAAGTGAGGTGTTTCTGCTACAGATGGATAGGTTTTAAACTTCACTTTTTACATTAGTTTATATACTTACAAATAGAAAATAAATTCATATACATTTAAAAAGTTCTTAGTGAAAAGTTAATGCATTTTATATAAAATATACTCGAACACTGATTCAAAAATTTCAGGGTTACATTAATTTTAAATGGCACTTTCATTCATAATAATATTTTTCTATTATAATTAACAATAACTCATATTTTTTGGTTTAGCTAAGCTTTGATTAGCTAAAATCAAAGCTTACCTAATAAGCTAAGTTGTAGGATTAAGCTTTAGAGGTGAGAAATGATTTTGCGATTTAATTTTAATGAAGAAGTATATATACAATATATTTTTATGAAACAAATGTTATACTGAAAGGTAAATTTAGTTTGAAATTGTTGTGGAAATTGTGTTGGTTATTTCATACAATATTTTAATTAGATTCACACAATAAAATAACTTTTATAATTTTTAATTAAGAATTTATTGCAATATCAATAAATATAGAATTGTGAATATTTTGAAAGATTTATTATAAAAGTCTAAACATTAATTAAATCTGATCAATTTGAAATTTACAATTTTACTATATTGTATCTCAGTAGTTCCGCAATAATTTTACAAAATAAATGTTTAAATGTTCCGAAGAATTGCGTTCGTAGGCAAGCAGTAGTCAGGGTTACCTGTTGTATTTACGAAGCACTGTTCAATTGACGCATATGAGGCATCCTATTCAATTAATCATATCACAATTTTATTAGACTTTTAATCAAATATAACGTAAAGATAAATTATGATAACAATATATACCAGAAAAGAATTTAAACAATAATTTAATTTAATTTTTAATTTAAATTAAATTATGTGTTTTTTTAGACAATATAATTTTTAGTATCTGTCCATTTATTCGAAAACCTTTTTTCGTTAAACCAGTTTTTCGCAAAATCAGGGTTTGGATTGTGATAAGCAAAAAGGCAAATTGAAATGCGAAAAAAAATGTTTTCCAAAAAAGCGAGTATGAACTATGAACATTTCGATTCTGATAAAACACAATTATTTTTTAATAAATCATTTTGTCATTATTTGTCAAATTTTGTATCAGAATTTAGGCCCTATTATTATTAAATAGAAAATTTATCTACGGAATGTTGTTAAGATTTGGTTTCAGTTATTATTTATATGGGAAAAAATTAACACTGTGAAATCGACCATTAATAAATAATTATTGTGCGCCTAAAAATATGTTCTTTACAAATTTACTGAATTTAGAGAGATAGCGGCATAGTGGTACTGTACTATGTTGTGAAGTTGTGATGTATTAGGAATTCGAATCTGGGGTTCAACTGCAGACCGAGGTATCAATGCCGCTTTAAGTTTTCAGCTTTAAAATGAGTATAAGTAATAAAAAATTGATAATACCTATACCTATGTAATTAACTGCGAATATGGTTCGGAATCCATATAAAAATAATAGGTTCAAATTGCAATAAAGTGATAAGAAACCTCTATCTTTGAAGAGCCCATAGCACGATATGGACTGTACTGTAGCGATATGTACTGCAACATAGACAATAATTCACTCCTCTAAAGATTATTAAAGATTTAACGATAAAAATGAAAGTCTTAAACTCGTAAAATATATTTCTAATATTATCCGTTGGAAATGTACCGAGCATAGTATTTATTTTTGTTACATTTTGGTTTTGGGTTAATAAAATAAATATTTCCTACTTAAAAACGCATTAATTTCGAAAAAAATTGTAATTATAATGTTTTAAGTTTTTTCTTTATTTTATTACTTTTTCTTTGTCAAAATTTATTAAATAAACTTTAAAAAAAAAAAAAGCAATTATTCAGTCATTACAGCACGTCCAGTTACTTTTGGCATTTTCTTATTTGTTGAATCTTCTAATTCTTTTGGTTTATAATAATGTGGTGCAACTTCTAATAACCATTTACTTTCAATATCAATTACTTGTCGCATATATTCTTTTGTCGTAAATACCAATTCATGATACAATAT
This sequence comes from Rhamphomyia laevipes, assembly GCA_963920725.1. Classification (NCBI taxonomy): domain Eukaryota; kingdom Metazoa; phylum Arthropoda; class Insecta; order Diptera; family Empididae; genus Rhamphomyia; species Rhamphomyia laevipes. The sequence goes on along the minus strand of OY987258.1, from coordinate 43,513,589 downwards.
CCATCTAGGTAATTCCTCAAATAATGATGAATTTGGATGTATCATAACGCATTGATTATGTTTAATCGTTTTATAATTTCCACCTTTTGATAATCTAGCTACATGATAAAAATAACCAGATGTTACTGCTTTACGTATTGGTATTGTTTCTGGTAAACATGTAACCATATCAATTTCAACACGTTGCATTAAACCAACTAATTGTTCACGTACATCACGAGCACGTTTCATTGATCTATATTGAATAAAGTTTTCATAACACCATTGTGTACTAAAATCTGTATCGGCCCATTGATTATAAACTTGTAATAAACTTAAATGATCACCATTCATATGATTAAAATTTTTACGTGCGGTATCAGCATGAATAATTTTATCTTTTGGTCGATAAAATATTGCACTATTTACGGATAGCATAGCACTAATTGTAACAAGTTCTTCTGAACATTTATATCTATATAAAAAGAATAAAAAAAAAAAATATAAATTCAATATTTTATAAAAAAAAAAAATATTTACTTACTTTTCACTTGCTAACAACATTTTTGCCATCATTGGATCTACTGGAAATTCAGCCATTCTTCTACCCAATTTTGTTAATTCACCATGATGATTTAATGCACCCAAAGCATACAATTGTTCCAATGCTAATACTAAGGTTTCATGTGGCGGTGGATCCAAAAAATCAAAATGTATTAAATCATTTATACCCAATGCTTTTAACATAAGTACAGCATTTCCTAAATTTATTCTTTGTATTTCAGGTACTGTATTATCTTCTAATTCATGTTTATATGCCCATGATGTATATAAACGAAAACATTTACCTGGTGCTACACGACCAGCTCGACCAGCACGTTGATTAGCTGAAGCTTTTGATATAGGTACAATCATTAATGATTCCATACCAGTACGTGAATTGAAATTATTTTGTTTAGCAAAACCCGGATCAATAACATATATAATATTATCAATAGTTAATGATGTTTCCGCAATATTTGTTGCTAATATAACTTTACGTGCATTTGGCGGTGTTGGTTCGAAAATTTTTGCTTGCATATCACTTGGTAAATTTGCATAAACTGGTAATATGACTAATTCACGTAATTTTGAACCTAATCTTTTGACACGATCAGTTAATACTTCTTGACATGTCTCAATTTCATCTTGACCAGTTAAGAATACTAAAATATCACCAAGCGGTTGAGTTGCATGAATTTGTAAAACTGATACAACGCATGCATCAATATAATCAGCTTCAGGTGCTTTAGTATAATATATATCAACTGGATATCGACGTCCTGGTATACGAAATATTGGTGCATCATCGAAAAATTTTGAAAATTTATCAGCATCTAATGTAGCACTTGATATTAAAAGTTTTAATTCAGGACGAAACCGTGCTATATCTTTAACTAAACCAAATAGGATGTCTGTATGTAGTGTACGTTCGTGAGCTTCATCAATCATCATTACACTGTACGATGCTAAATCTGGTTCCGATAAAAATTCTCTGTGTAGTGTACCATCAGTCATGTATTTAATGATAGTTCTTTCTGAAAAAGTGGAAATTTTTTATTCAATTTCTTATTTTAAATTTTAGGAAATAATCAAAATCTCCCAATCTTAAAAACCTGTTTTCCGAAAATTTCGTATTTTTGTAAAATTACTCTAATTTCAAAATCTCTATTTTTTATAGCATGGAATTTTCAAACACAAAATTTAATATGCCGGTTATTTTATAAAAATTTTAAACTTTGGGTTTTTCAAAACAATGTACGATTTTGCCTTATAACAAAAAGTTTTTTATTTTAATTTACCTGAAGTACAATCTTCAAAACGAATACTATAACCAACTTCATTGCCTAATTTAATGCCCATTTCTTGGGCAACACGCGCTGCTACAGACATTGCGGCAACTCTTCTCGGTTGTGTGCAACCGATTTTCTTTTTATCCTTAGTAAAACCAGCCTCATAAAGATATTGAGGTATTTGTGTTGTTTTCCCTGAACCAGTTTCACCTTCTATAATTAAAATCTTTTTTTAAAAAATTGTGTAATAGCTTAAAAAAGGGCAAACATAAACTTAAAAGTTTGTATAGATTAAAATCATTAAACCAACCTGATGTTCTCTTATAGCTCCTATTAAATCATCTCTAAATGGATAAATTGGTAATGAAATTTTCGTTTCTTCAATATTCATTTTTTTCTTTTCAAGTTCTGTCAATTCAGCTTCCTGAGCTGTTCTTCGTCCTTTTGAACCTTCAATTGTTATAGCTTGAATAAATTCAATTTGATCTTCTAATAGCAATTCATATTCTTCTTTAACTTTTGCATCTTTTGCACCAATTTGATACATTGCTGATGCTAATTGTTCAGCTTCCCATTTCTTCTGTTCAGAATTTGGTTGCCGTTCCCGTTCATCAACTTCAACATATTCTTCTAAAAAAAAAATTAATATTTGTATTCATATTGAAAACTACTTTACATTTAAGAGTTATACCTTTTTCACCCGTTTTAAGGTCTTGTGGCATTCGATACCTTTGAATTTTTTCCAATTCTCTAGCTTTTTCATGGTCCTTTGCAATAGTTAAAAGATTCTTTTTATATTCACGTTCTTGTTTTTCCTTTTCTGTTAAACTAAAATTAAATTAAACAATAATATATTAAAAAGTATTTATTATAAAATATTTCTTACATCTCTTTGTCAAATAAATATTCATCATCAATAATATCAGCTTCTAATTCAGCTACCTTATCATCTTTACGTTTTTCTAAATATTTTCGACGTGATTGAATCCGTAATTGCGGTAGAACTTTTTCACGATCTTCAATTTCTAATTTTAATCGTTTAGCAGCTTCTTCATAAGCCTTTTGACTGCTTGAGGATTCTAATACTTTTCGAGTTTTACCTTCATCTTTTTTCTTAAGACGTTGAGCAAATTCATCACGCTCTTTTAAATCTTTTCTTCTTTCTTCTTCAGCACTATCAACAATAGATTCATTAGAACTCGAACTAGAAGTTCTTTTACGATTTCTATCACGGCCCATGGTTAATAATTTTTAAATTATTTGAAATGTTTTAGTTTTGTTTTGTGAGAAAACGTTTTCGGCAAAAACAATGTCAACACAAATTGAAATGTCAAACCAATGAATGTGAAATTAGAAATATACTTTTTCCAATTAATGTAAAATTTATCGAAACTCGTCTTACCTAGATAGCAAAAATTGCCGATTCCATCGAAATTCGACTTCATCAAGATAAATTCAAGCGAAATTCGTCTTGTTTGCTTTCAATCACCTAAATTAGACAATGCAATAAAATTTTTATTTACCAGTGAAAACTCACCTTTAAAACTTTAACTTTAACAGAATGTATCCAATATTATCCTTTTAGAATAATATTAGATAATTTTAAACTGATTAAAATTAATTAGATTTGACAAAAATTAATATATTATTTTTACCTCTATTTCTTTTGTTTTTCTTATTGTATTCAACTCGAATTCAAAGTAAAATAACGTGATGTTAGATCGTTACTTAGTCATGGAGTCATTTTTTATATTAAAATTTATTTTAAATTAAATACATCTTGAATCTGTTTGGGTATCCAAATTTTAGTTGTTAAATATTTATACAAATTAAGTTTTGTGTGATGCAGAAATCAAATTTCTGGCAAAATAAAGATCCAATCCAAATCCATCGCTTCACGGATAGTTAGGCGATATATGGTTTATGCCGTTTAAGATACAAGAATATATACGTGGAATTGAAAAGTTTATCGACTAACTCAGACATATAAGGTGGATTTCCAAAATTTTAAATTAAGTATGTACATTACTCACTGGATCAGTAATGACCCTAAAATATAAAGAGTGAATTTAATCTCACATTGATCTGTTACCTTTAATTTTTTTCTTTCAAATAACGTAACAATTAACATTTCTATTTCCATAATTTCATAATATATTATATTTGATTTAATTTAATTTAATTTGCAATTAAATTATTAAATTATTGCAATTACATAATTAATAATTTTTAACATCTATGTATATTTTTAAACATCGATTAACAAACATTGGAAATTTATTTGTAAATATTACATTTTTAGTTTTATTGAATTCATCATTATTAAAAATCATTATTCTTTTGTAATTTTTAAAAAATACATCATAAAAATTAAAATTTTCAAGAAAACAACTACAAAAAAATAAACAAAGTAAAATACTGCGTAGTAAAAACGTAAAAGCATATTAATATTTACATGTTTATTCGCTTTTTATGTATATATCTTAGCTTAGGATAGTATTTTATATATAACAAAATAACATTTCCGTATAAAACGGATTAAAAAAAAAATTTTTGATGAAAATATTTAAATCGGTAATATAATAAATTTTATGAATTTCTGCTTCTTTCATTTTTTTTTATATTAATATTCCTTAAAAGAGTACATCATCATCACCTTCATCCAATAAATTTGCTGAATTCATAGCACGTATATCAATACCAGCTTTAAGTAAATCATCTTTCTTTTTTTCAGCTTTTTGACGGGCAATTCTTTTCTTATCTTGAATTTTTTTCAAACGATAAAATTCTTCACGTTCCAATTCATCCAATTCAGATATAATATATGATAATGTACGTTCAATTCTTGGAATGATAACATGTTCAATAGCATTAACACGACGATTTGTTATTTTAATAACTTCATCTAATGTTACAAATGAAGTTTGTAATGATGCCAATTCAACCAATAATTTAATAGCACTCTGATAATTTTTTTTCAATTTAGCCAATTGTTGACCACCACGAGATAAACCAGCCAATTCGTATGTATCAGTACCATCTTGATATGATTCAAATACTGGTAATGTAACACCAGCAACATTATCTTTTTTGGTACGAATTTTAATTTGGGCTTTAGTGACATTCTGTAAAATATCTTGATTGAAATCACCAGTTGCAAATTTAGCTTCAGCTAATGAAAATGCAGCTTCTTTCATAACTTCACCCATAAGTGTTTTTGTTTCAATAATTTTACCCAAAATCATACGAAAACGCATTTGTAATGCATCAGCTTTCTTTTTAAGAAGACCATGGCCTTTTTGTGCTCCAGCCAAACGTGCTTTCATCAACATTTGGGCACTATAATATGATAGAAGAAAAAACAATGTTTTACGATAGTGAATGTTTTTTTTTCGTATAAGATAATTTTATTAAACTATTATTTTTTAAAGAATACTTACCCTCGAGATGGAAAAATTGGTAATCTTTCTTTGCCTGACATTTTTATTTATGCAATTTTATTAATTTCCAAATTATTAAATTTCTCTGCTAGTGCAAAGTAAAAATTTTCCAGGTCAGATGACTATAGTTTTGACAGCTGATTTTAACAATTAATGAATTTTACAATGGTAAGAAAATATAGAAAAATACTATAGAGATAAAGTGTTGCCAGCTGGTTAGATACAAATTTAATTGTGTAACAATTAAACAAGTTTATTTTTTATTTATAATTTTATAATTTATAAATAAATCTTTGACTATAAATATATAAAAATGATTTATGAAACGCCAAAATTGACAAAACTGAAAACTGTAAGTAATCAAACATCTTGATGGTTAAAGTAAAGTTGTGGAGAGATTTAAAAAAAGATTGGATTTATGTATAAAATCGGGGCTAATGCTCTGATCAAAACAAAATATATTGAATTATTTTCAGTTGAGCTCTGCTGAATTCGATTTCCTACATATTTGCAAAAATTTCTCTGTTCGGTTTTAATTTTTTTGTGGTAATTTACATTTAGCTAAGAAAAACTTCTAATTGGCAATTGTTACGTTATTTGAAAGAAAATAAATTGTCTAACGGCAATAATAGTAATTTGTAAAAGTAAAATTTCGTAAAGAAGTCTGGAAGATAATATTTTTAATTGAACCATATTATTTGTTAATTATTGATATCAGAGTTTATCCTTTTATTACCAAATTTATTACCATTTCTATAAAACTAATGAGTTTTCCTTTCTCGATTGAAACTTCTGCATTTAAAATATGCGACATTATCACGATTCTGACATGGAATTTCAAAATTCAAGCGCATTTCAAAATTCAAGCGCTAGTTATTAGTATTATTCACATTTTTTGGGTTAGCAGACCAAGTGATCATAACATAAGTACAATGCAGTAGCAGTAGTGTGTAGTTGAACTTCAGCTTAAAGCTCGCACTGTGCATTAGTAAAATTTATTTCAAGAAATTCACACACTACATGCAAACAAATCATTACATAAATATTATATTATTAAATATTTTGTAAAAGAATTCCAATTCACAGTTAAATAATATAAATAATAATAAAAAATTAAATTTTAATACAGAAAATTTGAAATTCTTTATTTATCAAATCCACCCTGTATGCAAATACACTAATACACTTTTACTTAATCCATAAAACGAATATATCAGCAAAAAAAATGATCTGAAATAAATATTATTTATATATGTATCTTCCTTTCCTTTTACCAGATAAGATAATTTAGTAAGTTATAATCCAGACAGAATGAAAACTTTATACTTAAACTTAAACATTCTACGATCAGTTGCCGAAGCATCGTTGTCACGTAAACATTTCTTATTTTATCGCCATATATCATCCAAATATTCTAAAAATATGAAGCCAACATTATATTATGATGATCGTAGTCCACCAGTTCGTAGTTGTTTAATGTTAATTGATTATCTTAAAATTGATGTGAATTTAAAATTTATTGATATATTTAAACGTGAACAATACAATGACGATTTCCTTAAGGTAATATTAATATTTTTTTTTAAATTTATATAAAATTTCCAACAAGATAATTAAAAATTATTAATTGCAGATCAATCCAGCTCATACTGTACCAGCATTTCAAGATGATAAAATAATTTTAACTGATAGTCATACGATTTTAATGTATTTGTGTGATAATTTTATAACAGTAAATGATAATAATGATTTGAATAATTTATTTCCAACTGATAATCTATTAAGATTAAAAGTAATTGATAAACTTTTATTTGAATGCTCAATATTATTTCGACGTGATAGTGATATGATGGTAAATACAATTATTTTTTTTGAATAATATATTAACATAAATTAAATGATTTTACAATTTTATACATTTTTTTAGTCCTCAATTGTTCGACAGGGTTTTAAAAATATCGATTTCGAATCGCATAAGAAAAATATTCTTGAAGCATATTCAATATTGGATAAATTCTTATGTAAACATAAATACATTGCTGCAAATACGGTAAGATTTATAATATTTGAAAAATAAATTAGCTGGAACTGGACGGTAACAATTCTAATGAGATAAATTTTGATTAAAAAAATCTTGGGAATTTGTATTTCCAACAGAATCAATTGAATGAATAACAAATAATCAGAAAGTTCAATGTCAAAAATCGTTGTAATTTTGATTACCCTTTTTTATTTTATATTTTAATTTTTATAAATATCATAACAAAAATATGTTTTTTTATCCTCCCGATATTTAATATAGATGACAATTGCAGATTTTTCTATAATCACTACTTTGAGTACAGTAAATCTCATATTTCCAGTAACCGCAGAAAATTTTCCGCAATTGTACAGATGGTTTGAAGAAATGAAATTATTACCATCTTTTATTAAATGCAATAAGAATGGTCTTGATAAATTAAAAGATGCAATGGAAATGTTTGGTGATTTTAAAATTTCTGATATCAATTGAAATTGGCGTGATATCACGTATACTAGAATCTTTATTACAATGATATAATAAGGAAAAATTAAAATATTTGTTTACTTGCTTCAAATTTCCATTATTATTAAAAATTTCGTAATTTGTATCTAAGAAACATATTTTTAATTTACACTTTTGTCATCAAATTTCTTATAAAAAATCAATTAAAAGAATACTGTGTAATTCTACTATTAATAATAATAAATTAAATTAAATATCGAAAAAAAAATCTTTTATTATCCATTTAAAATTTATAATTTTTGTAATAATTTGGTATACATAAATTATTTGATAGAATTTTATTTAAAGTCACAAATTAGAGCGAATATATAATTTGATATCATAATATAAATTTAAAAAATTAATTTTAATACATATTTTATTACTTTCTATTATCAATTAAATTAAAATTAATTTAATAAACTAACAAAATTTCATTTATACGCATTTAAAAATTTTACTACGTTATTATTATAGAATTGAATAAAATTAACTAATAATTATTTATTTATAAATTATTATAAAAAAAAAATCTTAATTTTTCAATAAGAATAGAAACAAATTTAAATATGTGAATTTTCATAACAAGGCACCTGTTAAAATTTTCTTTAAGAATATTTAATTTTAAAATTTCTTAAGTTTATAAACGATTTGAAATAACAGAAAGAAAATAACGTCAGTAAAATCAAATCAATAATTTTTTTTTATATCCACCACCATAGAATAATAATAGTGTTGGATTTTTTTTTTGTTTAAATGTAGTAATTAAAATAGGAATGAAGAAAAAAAAATTACTAAAAGGATATGTTTATGTTGTAAATTTATTATTAGTTGTTAATACATTGTACGCACAGCCAAGAGCCCATGATATTTCATGATTATTGATTTTTTTGTAAAGCTATAAACATTTAAAAAAAAAAAAGAATATATTATTTTTATTAATATTTGAAGCAAACAAAAATTAAATTACTTTAATCTTTTTATTATCCTGTAAACCAAAACCTTCTTTTAATAATGCTGATATAAATGTTAAATCAAAACACATAAACGGTTGATCAATATTAGCTGTACCACAAACTTCTTGTGCACCTTCACGATATTTGATTACAGGTATTTCACCACCTTCAATATCAATTAAACCAGATTCAATAGCACGTTCAAAATAATAACTGAATGCTGCTATTGTATGTTGTTTTAATGTAATTGGTTTTGGTTTAATTAATGGAATTATAATATTTTTAATACTATCCAAACATGATTCAAAATCAACAACTGGATTTTCAAGTGTAGATTTAACATTATCTTTTCCACTAAAATTTTTAAAAATTTATTAAATAATATAAATAAATAACAAAAATATGATTTATATTTTTATATAAATACCTTATTTGATATTCAACATTAGCATACATAAATGTTTTATTTTGTACTATTGGATTAACACAATTACTATCAATAATTAATTGATTTTTATGTAATTTATTTGTAAATACTGCATGCCTAACAGCCATTAAACCTAAACCCAAATAACTATGCGTAAAAACATTAACATCATGATCTAACATATGTACTGGTTTAATAAATTTCTCATAAATTGGTACTTGTTTTGGATCAGCTGGTGAAAATGTTACTTGTGTACTACCACCACCTAAATCTAATGCTGCTGCTTGATTTGTTTTTGATAATAAACGTAATAATAAATTTACTGTAAACCATGAATATATTCCTTCATCAGTACCATCCATAATTTCAACAGCATTTGCATCAATAGAAAATTCAGAATTTTCAAATAATTTACGAATAGAATTTAAAATACCTTCAGCTTTTTGTGGTGGTAATAAACGAAGACCTATAAAATCAAATATTATTAGTCTAGACATTTTTTTTTTTTGTTATTTAAATGTATTTTATTAGAATTACCAGCTGTTGCTTTTAGTACTAATGGTGAATTTGACCATTTATCTTTTGGTATATACCTTTTTGCATTATCTAATAAATATTTTATTGTAGCTGCACCCTGAAAAACACCAAAACAAATTATTACAATTTTATAAATTATATAAATTTGAAAATCTTTACTTTAGAAGGATTATCGGCAAACGATGATAAACCTGGTTTTATTTCTTCAAATAATTCATCATCTAAATGTAATTTATTGTCTAAAAATATTTAAAAAAATTATAAAATTTCTTATTAATGATATAAAAATGAAATTTTTTAAATATACCTATATAACTTTTATGAAACTTATAAGCTAAAACACGACTTCCTGTTGAACCCGCATCAATAACAACAGCATATTGAGTACGTTCATAACCTAGTTTTGATACAAGTCTTTCTACAATTGGACTCATAGAATCCATATAAACGCCTAAAATAATAAAATCTATAAATTTCTTTTATATTACCATAAATATTATTAAAACATTAACATACTAAGAACAAATAATATTAATATTACACATATTATCAAACATAAAAATGATAATTTTAATCCTTGTGTACTACTTGAATTTGTTGATTTTCTCCGAGTAGCTTTTCGTTCATCCTCAGTTTGTGGTATCTACAAATAAAAATATTTCGAAAATATGTAAAATATAATATTTAATTATATGTTTTTATTATTTTATTAATTTTAATTCAAATTGTACAATCCTTTACATGATATTTATAAAGTGGATAGGATACTATAAAAATATTTTCCATTATATTAAAAATTAAGATTAAAAGTAATCTTAAATTATTATTAGCATTTTTATAAATCTGAAGAATAAAATATGAAACTGAATAATTAAGGAGACACAATTGTCTTATAAATCAATAATAAATTAATTGAAAGCAATTTAAGTTAATTATTATTTTATTCAATTTCTTCTTTATTGAATTTTCACTAAAGAAATTCATAAGAATATATTTTTTTTCTCGTCCCAATTTGATATAAATTCGACGAATGCGGTGTATACAATTAAAAATTCGTGTCTGTTTCTGACTTTTGTTGATTACTTTTTTTTTATTTATACAAGGCCAGTTTAATTTATTAAAGTGTAAATTTGTGAATTGTTTATATAATTTTTTTTTTTAATTACGCTAATTCCTAGATTTTTAATGAAAACAAAAATATTCTAAATTTAGCACATTATAATTATTGTTTCATATTAAATTATTAAAAACTATTTTTATTTTGATAAATTCGATAAATTTGACAGTTCGATTAACTTATTATTTAAAATCTGAAATGATAATAAAATAATTAATATTTAATTTAATTAACTAACCAATTCGTATTCAATCTTCATTATGACTAGATTTTTTTTTTTTTTTTTTTCTTAAAATCAAATAATTATTAAAGCATTTAAAAAAATATTATCACTTCTTTTCTGAACTTAATTATACTATAAAAATAAAATATTTAAAAGTCTTTATCTCATTATAAATTATTATTATTTTGGTTGACTAGAAAATGAAAAACATTTGTTGATAAAAATATTTTAGATTGAGATACTTCCTTAAAAATTATTTTGTGTACACGTTAAAGATATGGAATTGGAAATTGGAATGTATAGAATAATGAATATGCAAAAACAAAAGTAAAACAACAATATTGACATTGACGCTGTGTCTGGTCTGGATCTGGAGTGGATGGAGGTGGACTTGCTGAATATGAAATTATGAATGGGGAATTTTGTATTAATTCCAAATTGTTCCTATTGGTTTTGTCACGTGGTGAAAATTAAATTTAATAACTATACAAATTTCGAGAATGTGTGTTGCCATTTTACTTAAATAAACATAGATAAAAATATAATAGCAAAGTGCTTAATAAATTGCTGTGGATAATTTCGGTGGTAACATAAACATATATAAAAAATTTATTATCATTTTAAGTGCAAATTCGTTATTCGTGCACCGTATTTTTAACATCTCCGTTTTTGCATAACAATAAAAATATAGTGTTATCAGTTTTTGATTAGAAATTTGGAAAAATAATTTGAAAAATTTAAATTTATATTTTCGGCAGTAATTAATTATTGCTTTTATCGTTTTATCAATTTTGAAACTTTTATTCCAAATATATTTGAAAGAAATTTACTTCATTTCTAGTGGTAAAAATTGATAAGAAATATTTATAGAATAAATAATTTCGTTATAAAAAGTTAGATTAAATTAAATGTATTAAATTTAATTTAAAGTCTTCTAAAAATTGAATGTATTCAATTTAATTTAAAGTCTTCTAAAGAGTAATTAGGTCCAAGAAAAATTTACTGAATTGTTGATTAGTAAATTGTTTTGATTACCATTATTGTTTATCTTACTCAATGATATATTACAAATATTTATTTTAAAATTATTTAAATAAAATACGAGATGTTATTTATTACAAATCACGAATTTATACTGACAAGAAACAATTTATATTTTCTTATTAATTAAATTCTCAACAACTGAATAAATTTAATTTGATGAAATTAATCGAAAATATTTGTCTAATTTTTAATCTACAATAACGTTATTTATTCATCATGTCATTCTTATGAGTGGTTTTTCACGTAGCTAAGAATTTATGTTTTTATAGAATTAAATCCGTACAATAAATTTCCGTCCGAAACGCATACTGAATAAGAATTTGGAATTGAAAAATTGTGAACCTCAAAGTCGGTTTAACTTTTAAAATACAGTGCTTAGTGAAATTAATTTCAACCAGTGGCGCACACTGAATTTTACCTATTAAATGAAAACGACTTGGTTAGTCTCTTTCAGAATATATTAAATTATGCAGACGTAATGTTATGTGTCCTTTTATGTTTGAAAACTAGACGACGTTGTGTGTTGAAGATATACAATATTATTTTCGGTATGACCTGATTTTGGTTCCCAAATATAAGTTAATATTAGTTTTATTTTGTTGTACAATACTAAGAATAAGAATAAGTAAATGCTATTCGTTTGAAATCGAAAACTAAATTAATTTTATACTGTACTCGTGAGCCAAGTACGTTTAGTAACGTCATGTCCTTAAAGTTGTATTTTTAAAATTTTATTGTACAAAATAGATAAAAATATAATATTCCTAAAATGGCAAAGATTGCAATTAATTTACTTTTTAAAACAACTGCACTAGCCTAAATTTAATACTCATTTGGAACCACATATAATGATAGCAATACATCAATAAGTGTATATGCCAATAAGAAAGTGGGATTTTCCAAAAGGAATTTAAGATTTAAGAATTGGGTTTTCCTGAAGAGATTTAAGAGGATGTGTCTTTTAACAAGATATTGAATACCATTTCATTCGTATACGGATTATATGATATAATCAACAATGTAACAAACGAATTCCACAATTTTTAGCGCGTACTATTCAAATGCTAAAAATAAATATTTCAAAAAATTGGAGGTATAATTAAATTTAATATATAATATTTATTTTCGTAGCTAGTAGTTTTATTATTTTGTATATGTATATATAATATGTTATTTTAATATGGTAACACACTATTATTGACTTTATTATTATATTACGCCATCAGGTTTATGTAAGAATTAATAGATTACAAAAAAAGTACTCGTAAATCGTCATGTCTCATTACTATTATAGAATTATAGATTATAGTACTATAAAAATAATATTATAGTTTTGTATATAAATTATATTATAGTACGTAATTATTTGATTACATACAACTATATAATCTATTTTATAAATTCATAAGTATTCCGTGTTTTGGTACTTTTCAAGCAACTTAACTTCAATCCATCTCTGTTCTCTGCTGCTGTCTAATAGTCTAATACTATTTCTCTAAATGTCGAAATAATTTCGTTTAAGTTTTTAATAAGCATTGTAGACTGTTGTTTCTATTTATATTGTTATTACGAAATCAATTTAGAATAATTGAATAAATATTAGCAGACCAGTTTATTGCATCATTTCAAATGATTAGACAAAATTTTAATTTATAATTAACTAAGTGATATCGTAGCATTCATTTATATTTAGTAATTTAGTTAATTGAATTATATGAAAACCAATTTTACTTACTTTTTTCCTTTTACGAATGACTTCTGCTGTACTCATTGTATCTAGATCTATTCTATAGTATTCTAAATTTTTTGTAACAAATTATGTTTTTCTAACGAATATTATTTTTTATCATGCAAAGCTAAAGCAAACCATAAATTTTTATAGCATTAAACACATTTTTTTTTACAATATATAAATAGGTATTGTATATAAAATTAAAATTTGACGGTACCGACGTAGTTTAATCGTTCAGAATAGTTCAAACACTAAAAATTAGAATTATGATACTAGGTGCTACTAAAATTAATTGCAATCTAATTTTATTCAAATAAAAACTACAAACAATAAATTAAAATTAGTAGTAAAGTCATTCATCAATTTGTCATTCTTTCGTGTTATCTCAAAATACATTTACATTTTTACATTATACTATTTTCAAAGTAATCGTTGTTCAATTTTAATAGTGTAGTAGACATTAGGATAGATTTATTATAAAATATACGACAAAGTCAAAATGGTAATAAATTTAATTAGAAAAAGTGTGTTAGAAGCTATAATAATATCAATAATATAATAAGAAAAACTAAAAAAGTTTTTAGATTCGCATTTACTTAGTACATAATTTAGAAATTCTAGAATTAACCAAAAAAACAGCAAATTCTTATATTTCGGACATTTCGTTCCCAAAATGAAATTATAATTCCATATGATCATTTGACTTTCTCTTTCTAAGAAAAGATGATTGCTGTTGTATTAAATATCTATAATATACATTATATACATACAGTATTCAGTCAACGCTATGAATTCCGATCTAGTGAAGAAATTACATATAGTTTATAAAGTTAATGGTCTATTGAAATTGGTTGGCTGTTTTGAATGGAGGGAAGAGTCGATATGCACTCCCACCGACATTTGGCTTATTGCTCAAAAAACGTCATCCCATCCTATCCCTTTCATGAACACCATCAATTTATACAGTTATACTACATCTGCACCTACTTCACTCAGACAAGTTATAAACTATTTGTTTCGAGCAAAGTAAAACAATTGAAAACATTTAAATTAAGAATTATTTGGCAGAACAGTCCACGAGTAAATATATATCATGTTCAGGAGACGAAAGTGTCGGTGGATTTATCACAACAATTCTATTGTATGTCATGCAATATACAATGGAATGGAATCTTGAAACACATTGCTATAAATCGGAAAAGGACACTCGTAAGTGCGGTAGACAGCTAGAGCTAAATTAGTATCTCCTGTTTTAAAATTTTCGTATGTGTGTCTATTTCCTATTGCTTTAAAAACTAAAAACTATAAGACACAGAATTTCAACTACTTAGGGAATATACTATAAAATTTAAGTGAGTATATTGAGAATTTTATTTATTGAATTTTTCAATATTTATTGAGTTTTTATTATATACAAACTCCTCATTTTGCACATTCTGGAATGAACCATCAAATACTGTAGAACTGTGTAGAGTAGAATTCTAATGGAATATAATACAGTCGCGCGGCTGATGGGTACATTATTGTGCCTATGCTTGTTGCTGTCGAAAATAGAGGAGCGGATGAAGAACTTAACGAAATTCAATAATGGTTTCCAATTAGGTGTACAAAAATTTATATTTTGAAAAGCATTCTAAAAATTTTATTTCAAATAAAAAAAATTTGTATTTTTTTTTATATATTTTGTTTTGTAGTGTCGTTCGTGTGTCATTTTATGATAAGAATTCCTTAAATAAAGTTCTTTTTTTTTAGTATTTATTCCATCGTCGTTCATGAAATGTGAATAAATAGTTAATGGTTTGATAATTAATCATAAATATTTAATTAAACAATAAATTAAATCAATAAAAAATTTCCAATACTTGTTTAAATTCGTTTTTAACTATATATATATCATAATAATTTTGTTTGTTTTTTTTTTTCAAAATAAAGAAGGCGTTTTTAGAATTAACTCAATAATTTATTTTTAAAATATATTATACAAATAAAAATAATATTATTTATTATATCATTAATTTTTAAAGCTTAAACAAATATTAAATAAATTCATCCAAAATTTAAATAAATAATAAAATTAAAAAAAAATATTATAATATTTAAAAGAAAAATCAATAATTCATAATAACAAAAATGAATGAATCAAAAAATCTAAGTGATAATCATATATCAAAAGAAGAAGAAGTTCGAGTATGGTGTGATGGCTGGTAAGAATTTTCATAATAAAATATTTTTTTTTTTTTGTATTTTAATTCATATAAATATATAAATAAACAATTCTATAAAAATTTCACAATATTTGTATAAAAATAAATAACAAAAAAAAAAATTCGAATTTTTATAATTATTCGTTTTATATTGCCCATGACCTTGCTAATGTTTAAAGTTCTAAACATCATATATTAAGTTGTAGACAAATAGGTATTATTTTTATATAATTATTTTTAATTATATATTTATTAATTTTAATAAAAATCTCGTAATAAGTATACAAACAAAAAAAAAATTAAGAGGCGCACAAAAATTCAAGGTTAAAATCTTCTTACGAAAAATTCTTTTCGTCAATATTATTATGAAATTATGACTCAAATATAGTATATTAATTAATATATAAAAAAAAAATCAATTTTAATCTTCGGAAAAATTCCAAAAATTAAATTTCTTAATAACTATATTTATATTTATATAATATAAAACAAATGTACTAACAAACTATATTTCATTATTTACAGATAAGGTAAAATATATAAACCCTCTTAGAATTTAAGTAATGACGATATTCTAAAAACTAGATGGAAATTTACCTACCCTAAATAAATCCAAAATTATATCATAAATTTTGTATATACCCACTTAAGAAAATTATTCTTGTATTGGTTCGCCGGTAAAATTGAATTGTATTTTTTATTTTGGACTATCATTATGGAGAGATTTCCGGGAGGGTGTTTTTTATGGAGAAAAATCATACGATATCTAGAACTGTACATGTGCAGAAGACGGCGCTGTTATTAAATATCTGATGGTCGTCGTATAAGTAGTACAAAATTATATATTATAATATAGTACATAGAAAGCATTGTGTATTTTAATAAAAACTTGATTTATGATTATAACTTTTATTGTGGTCATAAACCATAATGGTTTAAGTTCGATATATCTTATAAATATTAAATTAAAAATATGAAATAAAGAATTATTAATAATGAATTATGGTAATTTAACAGACTCAATCAATGATCTTACAATCACATGTAACCTATTCGTAGACCACGTGAAATTATTCTGATGGATTCGATTAAAACTTATAAATTATATATATAAATATTGTTATTGCGAACTCGTCTTCTGATAAATTTTTTTTAAGTTGACTTAAGTGGTTATTATTTATAATAATAAAACTAATAGTAGATAATTATAATGTATTTTAATATATGTTTTTTGTTGATAAATTATTTTGGAATCTTTCAAATGCAAATCTGTTGCCGGATTCTTGCAGGTTTGTCGAAATCACGTATTTCGGCAAACCTGCTAAACAAAAAACTTTATATTTATTATACCTTAAGTAAGTAATCGAATAATCACATTTATTTTGACTTTCAATACGTAACTTTTGTATCTTAATCTGAACAAGAATTGAATGAATTTTCGTTATTATCAATATTTTTAACCCTTTCATTTCAAATCATTTCGAAAAATTGATTTTATTTAAACAATTATTACAATTAAGATCTTTTAAATATTTCAAAATCAAAATTGTTATTTTAATGAATTGTCTTGCTCTAGTTGACTTGAAATACAATCAGTATTGTTTCGCATGAATTATGGCTTTATCAAAATTCCTTTCCCTTAAGCGATTTAATTATTATCTACGTATATAGGCTTCCTGTCAGCATGAAGGCATAAACTTAAATTCAAAATTCTTGACTTAAACTGTTCTGTTTACAAACATAGATTACATGTATAAAGATAACCTTCCACACACAATATGCAAAAGCCTAAATTATGAAAAATTGCAAAAAAAAATGTATACATATTACTTTCCTGCCTAGCAGGTTCCTGACAATTATCAATATCGTTTATCAATGCCAACAATATGAAACATACTTTAATGACTCATTCAATTTTATCTTTTACCTGTTGGTTCTGTTGCTATATTTTTTTTCCGGAAGTAGCACCTTATTAATCATTATAAATATTTTAATGAACTTAAGATAATACTGTAAATATAATATTATACTTAGAAAGTTCTTTTTGTACTAGTTCCATAAAATTGCCTATAAAAATTCAACAATTAAATTAACAGCATAAATTGAAACATTGAATTATTGTTGGTGATAAATAATAATTATTTAAATTACCAAATCATAAAAATAAAATTAAACTATTTTTATGATAAACAGTAGCATTTCAAATTTAAAATTGTTTATGTGGGTGAATATTTGAAAAGGCTGATATTCTGCGGCCCGGTAATTTTACCTAGACACAATAAAACATATTATTCCATTTTCCTATTAGAATTCATAGTTGAGTATTTGTCCTGGTAAAATATTATAATATTGTAGTACAATTAAATCGGAAAAATATGTTAAATATTAAAAATGTCATTACGATTAAAAATACGATTATTTCAAAAATAGGATAATTTAAGGATACAGTACTGTAATAAATAATAAAAGTTGTTCTATTGATTTACATAATATTAAATAGTGCATATTTTTAGTCAAATCCATGATCAAAATGAAGTAAGTAGTAAAAAAATAATTTAAAGATTATTTATAATTACATTAAATTCAATATCAATTCTATGAATATTATGTAAAATACTGCTTATTCGTAATTTCCATGTTATAAATTTCCATATAGTTTTGTAATTTCCATGTTTATCTCGTTCATACACGGTAATTACAACTCTCAATAGTTTTCACTGGTCAATTTTTTAAAAATTCCTTAAAAATAAGAAAATTGTGTAGGCGTTTGTGATAACATTAATTAATTAAATTGTTATTAACGCAAATTTATATAAAAATTAAAATTTATATAAAAAAAAATACAGTTTGGCCATTTTGATGTTCAAAATATCGGCCTTTTGAAATATATTCACCCATATAATTAAAAAAAAATTCTATATTTGTTTCATAATTATACATGCACTAATATACACTAAAAAAGGTGATAATTTTGCAATAAAAAAGTAATAAATCATAGAAAAATATTTTTTTTTTATTAAATTTTCATATTAAATTGGAACAAATCATGATTACAGTAGAAAATTGATAAGAAAGAAACACGTGTCAGTAACTTTAAGACCTCAATAGAATTTATATTTAGTTTCATCTTATTTCAAAGTGCATTAAATAAACTAGTTTTTGTTATTTTTGTTGATATTATACGTCTTCAAATAAAGATTTATAAAATATTAGTTATAAATTAATTAATTATAAATTTATTTCTGAGATACTTAAATATTTTAAATTATATGTATAGAAAATATATTCTAAATAAATTATGCAAATTGTTAGATATTTTTGGTTTTTATAATTTGATAGAGAAGGTTTAGCTTAGTTAAACAGCCAGGAATTTGATATGGGTTCTAAACCAAAATTTGACTTTATTTATTGTTACAACTTAAGTTTAGGATTTACGCTATGACTAAAATCGACTTTTAATATTACTGTTGTTCTAGCTAGACACTGAACAAGTCAGTCAGTTCTACTCAGAATCAAATATTTCTATTCCATATGTATATTATATGCACATGAAATGAATTTAACTCATAATTTAAAGCAATTCATTATATACAATTATTCAATACTTTGGGTTTAACACTTACATATTATGAGTGCAATACAAAGCAATACAAATAATTATAAACAATTTCAATCAAAATACGAATCTAACATAAGAATTTTTCAATTACAGTTCAATTTTTTGAAAATTGATATGATTTCAAATGCAATGTTTAACCTGTAACTTTAGTCTTGGGTAAATATGGCATCAGTCACTACTGTTTCCCTACTTTGAAAATATTTATTGTTGGTATTCATTTAAAATTGATATACTTTGGAGCGTCATATCTGAACTTTCACGTTCTTAGTTGTATAAAAATTTACTAAGTAGTATTTTTTTTTTCCATTCAAAAAATATTTTTATATTTTATTTAATTTTCGGAAATTTTTATATTTTTGCTATACACATACAGCAATTAACATCCGGCTCTACTATTATCATATTAACCCAAATTTTTTTAAACATCCTATATTTTAACAATAATTAAACCCCCAAGTATTTTTCATTGATAAAAATAATAAATTGATAACTTTTACTAGTGTACAATTAAATTTTTTAGTTATAATACAACAATTTTTTGTTGCAGACCTCTTGACCTCAAAAGCAAAAAAATAAAATACATAGATGATTATTTTTTTTTTTCTGGAATAATCAACATTGTAGAATTTTCTGGTTAAATCAATAAATCAATTAAAAATGCATACTTTACACTCGGATCGTATGATTTTTCCATTAAACCGAATTTATAATAAATATATATTTAATCTAATCAGTTTTGAATGAATTAAACGGCCATTAAACTGACCTTTAATATATACGTAAATATAGTACAAAAAATAAAGTATTTGGTTGTATAATAAATTTATAGTTTATATAAATATTTTGTCTATTATCAATTTTTTAAAATTATTTCTATCATTATACATATTAATAAATACGTATACCATAATTTCCCCTAACCCCTTATAAAAAATCTCACTGTCAATAGCCTATAATCTTAAAATTGAATCTTGAATATTATAATAATTATAATGAAAAATAATGTTTCACTGAAATATTATAATAATGGCTTATCAAATCATACTTGGAAAACAGGATATTAAGCAATCACTATAATTTTTTTAAAGGTTTTAAGTATATTTATTTGTTTTTTAAATATACATTTGTATTTAATATAAAATTTATTTTGGTAAATATACTAAAAATTATTGAAATTAACATTTCAAAGTACAAAATACGTAAATAAAAATATTGAATAAAAAAGTTCAAAATCCATTAATGTTGTTTTCTAATGATAATGTTAGGCCAAGTTCCCAGTAAATAATTAAATTTTGATTTAATCTGTTCTGTTTACGTATATTCACCATTTCTCTTCATCATAACTTCTCCGTGGAAGAACACAACAGTAGTTTATATTTAAAAATAAATGTCTTATTGTAATTCTTCTTCTTCATCTGCAATCCAAAACATTGGATATTATAAACGATTCATTGGAACTTTACTAAATGCAATTTTCAGCCTTTCGTACAAGATTATAAAACCTTTTCAAGTTTTTATATTATCCACTCTATCGGCGGCTCTTATACCGTCAACTTTTAAATTATCATGCTTCGGGTTCCTCAACAGTTGTCCGAAATATCCTGTTTTTCTTCTTTTGATGCTTTGAACGAGATATCTGTTTACCCTAATGCGATTTGAAACTTCTTCATTGCTCGATATTTTTTTCAGAATTCGTTTCTACGTTTATAGGTTTGTAATCTGGTTGTGACTCATTGATATTGATAGCTTTTGATCAAACCTTTTGGTTGTTTCCTATTCTGTGGAACAGTGGAACTGAGAGAATTCTCTTGTATTGCGGATTTCAGGTTTGATAGCAAAATTAGTATATAGACCAAATATATAAAGTGTTTGTAATGCAATTCTCCAGAATCCTTTATGTTAAATGTTGCTATTTACGATATTATATAAAGTAAAATTGCATTAAATGAAATACATTTTATAAATTTATCAATTCCTGGTTGCATTTTGGGTTTGTAGAAGAATTAAAAAAAAAATCAATCAGTTTAATTTAATTATTAACATTATTAATGAATCAAAAAATAAAATAAAATACGCAACGCAATTTAATATTAAAGATGATGAAAATACTTCTTCTTCTTAAAGTTCCTCTCTGTTACGGTGGTTAGACAACATCTTATATACACTTCGCTGCTAGACACCAGTTTTGATGGCTCAATTAAAATAATGATAGGAATAATGATATTCTATATACATATGTATTTCTGTTTCTAAGCGGAAATATTTGGTGAACATTGACCTTTAAATATATTTATATATGCACATACATACTTGTTATATATGTATTCGTTGTTTTGGTGTATTTCGATGGGATTAATTGGAAAGTCTAATTATGTATTATGTACTCTCGTGACGAAATGGAAATTTTCGAATAAAATTAATGTTGTGGGTCTTTCCTATTGATTTTTCTAGATAATTTTAGAAGAAAATGGAAAATAATATGAAATTAATTTAACACAATTTAAATATTTAATTCCCTAATTCAATCAGTTTTTGTGCGCTTCACTATAGAAAATATAATTGTTTATAATAACTTTATAGATTAAATATTTTAATATTATTAAAAACAATAAAACATTTAATAATTTCTTATATTTCTTTATTTTTAGTTATGATATGGTTCATTTTGGACATGCCAATTCATTGCGACAAGCAAAAGCACTTGGTGATAAATTAATTGTAGGCGTTCATACCGATGAAGAGATAACTAAACATAAAGGACCACCAGTTTTCACAGAAGAAGAACGGTTTGTTTTTATACAAACATTTTTTTAACACAAAATTTTTAATAATAATTATTACATATTTTATAGATATAAAATGGTTAGAGGAATTAAATGGGTTGATGAAGTAATTGAAGGTGCTCCTTATGTTTCTACATTAGATACATTAGATAAATATAATTGTGATTTTTGTGTTCATGGAGGTAAAAATTTAACAAAAAAAATGAAGATAAAAATTATTTATTAGAAATATAATAATATTAAATAATTTCAATTTTTTAAAGATGATATCACAATGACTGCTGATGGTGTTGATACATACCATTTAGTGAAAACTGCTAAAAGATATAAGTAAGTAATTTTTACAACAACAACAAAAACAGCAACATATAAATATTAAATTTAATGATAATATAATTTGTAGAGAAGTTTCTAGAACAGCTGGAATATCAACAACCGATCTTGTTGGACGAATGCTTCTCTTAACTAGAAATCATTTTCGTCAAGGAACTGATGAATATTCAATTGAAAAAGAAGGTATACTTAATATAATATTTAAATTAAATTTTGTAGAATTTACTAAGCACATTTACAAATTTTACACTATCTTTCTTAATTTATTATTTATTTATTTTCTAATAAATTTGCATGTTGTCCATAATTTATACACGCTTTCTATACATTTTTCTATTAGCATTTTCTTCTGCAATTTCTAATATGATATGTTCGATAAAATACAGCTTTTTTTTTTTACTTTATCCATTATTTAAGCTAGTATGATGCTTTATATTAACTGTGTTTTTATTCTGTTACTGCACTGTCCAGTCACTCTATATATTTTGTTGTTGTATTTTATTCTATGAATTAGTTTTTTAATCAGGTCAAAGTGAAACTTTATGAAAATTATAAAATTTATTTCAGTATTTTCATTTTGAATCATTTTTTAATCAATGTATTTGTCGTCCTCTAGGCCTGTAGGTCATTTTATTCGAAAAGTTAAGCAATATTAGTAAGTTCTATTGCTTCTTGTTTCCTGGCTACATCAAAGATGCTTATTCTTGTGATTTTTGCCTTATAATACGTCTTTAGCCCATTTATTTATAATCCATTTTGCGTTACCCTGGATTGGATGTACCACGAGTAACAACAAATGGACTATAAATAATGGATAAAATAAAAAACAATTATAATAAAGCCAAACAATAATAAGAATAATAATACCAAACAAAAAATATATTAGAAAATCTAGCTGTCCATAATAGAATAAAAAAACGACTTATATAAATTCATAGAAATTCTCTAATAATCTTAGGAAAAACGTCTCTGATTAAATTAACCAAAAATCGTCTTAGCTTAAATCAAACATTAGCTAATTTTGAATACAAATTCATCAACTCTTTTTTTTTATATCTTTTTCATTTATTTATTTTTTCATTCATCATTTTTTGTAATTATTTTTCTTTATGCCTTTATTTTTTCTTTGTATGTGTGTATATGTAAATATTTGCAATTTCATCAATTAAAAAAATCATATATTTAAAAAAAAAAAAAAATATTAGAAGTAGAAAAATTGCATTTAAAATACTCGAATCGAAAATCAGGTTCATCTATAATGGGACAAGATCCAGCCGCACGTAGTCCATGGACTGGTTGTAGTCAATTTTTACCAACAACTCAAAAAATAATTCAATTTAGTGATGGAAAATCACCAAAACCAGGCGATAAAATTGTAAGTTTGTAGGAATTATTCTTAATTGTAATAAAATAATTTAATTTTCTAATTTTTATTTTTTAAGGTTTACGTTGCTGGAGCATTTGATTTATTTCATGTCGGTCATTTAGATTTTCTTGAGAAGGCTAAACAGCATGGAGATTATTTGATTGTTGGTCTTCATACAGATCCAATTGTAAATGCATATAAGGGTAGTAATTATCCAATTATGAATTTACATGAAAGAGTTTTAAGTGTGCTTGCATGCAAGGTAAATAGATTTTGTTTTTCTATTCAATATAATTGAAAAAAGTTCAGTCCAAGTTGACTCAGTCAGTCCCTGTTGGCCCACTCAGTAATTATTATTTCACACCTCTTGGAAAAAAATTATTATGCACGAAAATAAAATTCTATATATGATAAAAAAAAAATATTTCAATTAATATATTTCAATTATTTCATTTGACAGTATGTTAATGAAGTTGTTATCGGTGCTCCATATTCTGTAACCAAAGATTTAAT
The DNA here is from genome assembly GCA_963920725.1 of Rhamphomyia laevipes. Lineage (NCBI taxonomy): Eukaryota > Metazoa > Arthropoda > Insecta > Diptera > Empididae > Rhamphomyia > Rhamphomyia laevipes. Next base: position 43,488,960 of record OY987258.1, on the reverse strand, counting down.
GGAACATTTTAAAGTTGATGTTGTTTGTCATGGCCAAACACCAATTGCATTAGATGATGGTAAAATTGATCCGTACGCAATACCAAAAACATTAGAAAAATTTGTACTTATTGATTCGGAAAATACAATGACAACGGAAAAAATTGTTGAACGAATAATAAAACATAGAATTGAATATGAATCAAGGAACCGAAAGAAAGAAAAGAAAGAAATTGAAGCATACGAAGCATTTCAACGAGCTAATAAACAAACTCAGAAAGCTGGATAAAAATATACAAGAAAAAATCATCCCGATAAATATTTTAGTTAAATAGAAAAATTTTGAAAAAAAAAAAATCAAAAATACAAAAATTAATTTTACAAAAATGGAATGAAAACATTTTTTTTTTGTTTACTTTATATTTTTGTATTCAATTTTAATTTCTTTTTTAATGTATGATAATTTTATAATTTTGTAATTATTTTTTATTTTTTTTTTAATATTTCTTTCTTACTTTTTTAATTGTATTTTTTTTTTTAATTTTATTTAATTTTACTTTTTTTTATATAGTGATAATTTTATGTAAATTTTTTTTTTTTAGTTTTTATATTGTATAATTAAATGTTTTTGGAAAACATAATCATTAAACATAAACTATAAAATATGACGATATTTAAATAAAATATATATATAAATATATGTATGTACGTAAAGATTCGAATTGATAATTTTAGTCGAATTGGTTATTGTTAAAAAAATATTTACAAAAAAAAAAAAAACAAATTTAAAATTTTATCTTCGAATTTAAACTTTATCAAAAGAAATTATAATTCCAAGCATTATTTTTCTAGTATATTTGTTATTAAGTTTTGCTCTTCTCCGGTTTATAATATATATTTTTGTAATAACATCAATTTTGTTTTTCTTTGATTATACAATTTGCCATAAACCAAAGCGCCACCAATATTAGCTATAAATATTTTAAATATAAAAGAATATTACAAAATAATATATGTAAATTAATTTTTTTTTTTGACTTGTTATATTAATTTTAATATAGTAGTTTGTATTTTTATTGTAAAACTTATTTTAAAATAATATGTGTAATAATTAATAATAATTAAAATAAAAATAGCGACAAAACAAGTAATTTTTGAGTTGTTGCATTATAATTAAATTTTTTTGTTTTAAATATGAAGTAAAATATGAAATAAAATAACCACAAATACTGCAATATTTTTAAATTGTTAAAAAAAATATTCATGAGAAACCAAGAAAACATTTTTTCATAGATGATTCGCTTGGACACAATTCGAATTATTTAACAATCAAATATTCGAACAAAGTATCAAGAATTTGAAGGACTGCCTCCGTGAATATATATTTTTATTAAAATAAATTTACCAAATTAAAGAAAAACTTACAAACATTTCCAATATTCAACAATAGCAGCCTCTTTATATTGTAATTTGATCGGTTTTCAAATGATTTCTGTTCACATTTCATCGAAAGATAATTCGAATATTAATTAAAACTAAGATCTAAATTTTCTGTAAAAATATCGCTTATATGATTAACTTATGATAAAAACCGGGTAAACGAGATGCACAGCGAGTAAATATCGGTTTAAATCAAAAGGGATTAAATGAAATTAACCTATTTTTATTTACTTGTTTAGATTTATTAAAAGGAATTTCGTATTTTATTTGTTCCAAACTTCCTTTTTCTTGTCCCGAATTTCCTACATATTTAATTGCGTCTCTCGTCTCCGTGTGTGTGCTTAATATTACCAAAGAAAACTATATGTTAATTTTTTGTGATATTACTAATATGGGTCGAAACCAAATATTAATTTATATATTAACAGGGACTCATAATAAGGTTCTATATAAACTGCAGACCATCCTAGAAAATTTTTTTATAATGCTTATGCTTACCAGTTACAAATTTATATTTTTATATTGTATTATTTGGTTTACAATTACAAAGCTTTTATAAACAAATATCAATTATTATTTTTCAAGTTTTGAAATTAATTAATTCCCTGTTGCACTTAATAAATTTGATTTTTTATTTAATATGGCGTATTCTTATTCTTGCCTATACTTTGAATTTGACTTCCGTGTTCTGTGTAAAATAGTTTAATAAATAATAAATAATTATTCACATAAAAAAAAAAAAAATGGAAGGATTTTGGGGTCCAAAGGATCTCTAGAATATGAAGTCAGTCGATGACCTGTGTTTCAACGATTGTAGACGTTTTTATTTAAACAAAATCGATTGGTGGTTGTTGTAGCAACTCCAGGGGTGGAAGCACACAAGTCGTGACGACTACTTTTTTTTGGTCTAGTCCATAGGTCTGCAACTACCAGTTCCGTAGGATTTGCAGAACAGTTAAAAAGGTGGTTAGTATCGTGTGGGCCTTTTTTTTTTTACAAATCGATTGGTAATTCTGGCTGGTGGAGACTAAAATCTGGGAGGAACTAAAACTGGAGACTTATCATTTTCGAATAACGTTTCTATCATGTACCCAGAGAACAAGTACAACCTTAAGACATTTTGTAGTTTAATGAGGAAAAAATAACATTTAATACAGTTTTTTTATTAAGTTCATTTATTTCTATAAAAATACATAAAAACATAAAGACAAAGCTGTATAAATATGCAGCAATAAAACTTTGATAAAGGTATACAAATTAAATATATTTCACAGTACCATTCCATGGTAAAAAAATAATAATTTAACATAGAAAATATACGGACACATTCTACTAACTGAAAGTCCTCTTTTATTAATAGAAAATACAAAGTATATAATAAAAAAAATAAAGAAAATTCATTCTTAATACACTAAAAGTCTGTAAATACATACATATTCATATTTTGAAATTTCATATACGAACTATATGAAATTCAAAATTATACTTCTTACAAATAAAAAAAAAATACAAATTAAAAGTTGGAAAACAAATAATAATTTAACAAACGAACATATTGTTAAAAATATTCAAAAATTTTGTATTAATCTTGATCAAATTAATATTTGATTCTATAAGATTTAAACTGAGTTGTTAATTAATAAATTAATTATCTCATTACTATTTATTGGGAAATGTTATTTTTATAGTTCTCGTATTCCATTTCCAAAACTGATTCAACCATATTTTTGGATATTTCATCTTTGTTATTAGTACATTGTTGAACATTTTCTTTCCCATATTGTTCTTCAACTGTTGGACCAGCAACATTTGAATCTGACGGAAAATTTTCAAAATTTGTATTTTGTTGCGGTAAAAACAAATTATAATCGTTATAGTTTAATCCGTTTAATGTATTTACGTTATTAGGAAAATTTGTTTCACCATTTGGAAAATTGTATTGCTCCAACTGTTGTAAATTATCATAATATGTAAAGTCAAAGTTTGTTAAATTTACAGCATATGGATTATTGTTAATTGGTATTTTATAATATTCCATTAAATATTGATTTTGATTATAAGTTGTTTGATCAATTTTTACGTTCCTATTGTAATAATGTTGATCTGAACAATTTTTTTGTTCTAATATTTGATTACCTACTATTTTTATTGGTTTTGGACGAATTGGTACTTTTTTCGGTATTGTTGGAACAAATGTATTCTGTACTGGTTTTTTATCAATATTTTCAAAATTATTTGATAAAGAAATTTTTAAATTCGTATTATTTTTTAAATTATTTAACTCAAAAACATTTTTTAGAATTTCTTCGAAATCTTCAACTTCAGTTTGTAAATTGAAATTACCTAAATGATAATTTAATTCATTTCGATTACATATTTTTTTTAAATTTTCTTTTACAATTTCTTGTTTTTCGGAATTTGGAGTATTGTTAACATGACTCTGATTACTGACTATTGAATTTTCTGGGAGTTTATTAATAATTTCTGGTACACATTGACCATATGGTTCAATTTTATTATATGATTCGGTTTTAATTTTTGTATTTCTAAATTCAGAATTATCTTCAGACGTTGTTAGAATACTTTTAGTTTTATCAACAATATTTTGTGATGAAATAATTTGTTTGTAATCTTTAGTGTCCAATATTGATGAACTTTTAATATTTATTGATTTTTCTTCATTAAACTCAAAACTCTGTAAAGTTTTTGATTTTATATTTGGTTTTGCAGGTGCAATTTTAATATTCGGAGAAGTTTTGACCGATTTTATATTGGCAATTGTATTATTATTTTTTAATTTTTTAATATTGTTATCTAACGTTTTAGCAGAATCTTTCGAAACTATTGCACATTTCTTATTAATTCCTATTTTAGTTAGTGGAACTTTTGTACATTTAATATACATATTTTTATAGCTTGATGGTTTAATAGTTTTAGTTTTGAGTGTAATAGTAGTATCCAAATTTGAATTTATTTTATGTAGTAATTTCGATATTGAATTATCTTTTTGTAAATTAATTGTAGCTGACGTCAATTTATTCAGAGTGTTTGGTAATTTCAATATATTCTGATTTTTATACGGAATTATGTCAATATCATTTTTAACTAGTTTATCATTTTGTGATTTGTCATTATTTGTAGAATTAACTTTAATATCGTTATTATTCAAATTTATTTTTGAAATATAATTTTTTGTATTAATTAATGTATTTTCACATTTTATACTTTTCTGTACTGGATCAATTGAAGATTCTTGTTTCGTTCCCAGACTGTTTCCTGAATTTGGAACTGTTTTTTTAATAGTATTTAGAGATGTAATTTTATGTTCGATATTTGTTAAATCATTTATAAAATAACTATCAGTTGATAATGGAATATTGTTTTTTTCTGACGAATTAACAATTATTCGAAATGCTTTTCGACCACTATTTTTTAAGGTTGACAAATTTAACAAGTTAGTATTTTGTTCTAACAGCAATTGATGTTCTTGTTGTTGCTCTCTACATTTTTTCATCATCAATGTTAAACATTTTGAACTAAGTAAATGTTTTGCTATTATAATTTTTTCATAATTTGATAAATTTAATTCTTTTTCAGTCGTAAAAAATTGAATAAATTGTTGCAGATTATTTATATTAAAATTTAGTAACGAATCTGTTGATTTTACCCATTCCCTCAGAAAATTTTCCATGGAATGTGGTGGATAAATAATTAAATTATATTGACCTATAGTCGTATTTTGTTGAATGTCTTTAGTTATATCAGTATTCTTTAGATTTTCGGCAATTGGTGTAATTTTCGATATTTCTGTTTTTGACACGTAGACAAGTAATTTCAAATTTTGTTCAACAGATTGATGTAATTCTGCTGATATTTTTGGTAATTGTTGTGTTGACGATATATTACTAATCTTAGAATTTTCGAAATTCGACAATTTTGATGAAATTCGAGAATGGATAGAATTATCGATAACTTTAAATTCAGATATTTTCGCATTAATTTTATTATTATTCACAATTTCTTTAGGAATAATTTTAACATATGGTATACCAGCGTTTACAACAACTTGAGCAAATACATAAGATGAGTCTGAAGTTTTATCCGAAATATTATTTGTAGGATTTATATCTGTTTGTCCTTTATAGCTTGTAGATAAATCTAATTGTTTGTTTCTAGTAATAATATCCGAGCTAACAGTAGCTGGCTTAATATTTGTTGTAATTACGTTCTTATAATTCAATTTATTGAAATTGCTTACCGAATTTATATCATCAAATTGATTCGATTTATGGTTTTTCGAAATTTTATTTTTTTTCGGTTTATTTATGACATTATTAAATAACTTTTTCTTTACTATATATCCATTATCATCACTTGCATAATCATCTAAATCTAAAGAATCAATAAGTTTTGGTCGTTTCTTACGTATCCGTAATGTACGAGTATTATTATTATTATAACCCATTAATAATTTGTTGTCATGTCTTTTTGAAAATTCAGCATCGATAAAATTTTCATTTTTTTTTTTACATATAGTATCTATATTTTTAGTTTCTTCAACATTCATTTTATTATCATCTTGGGTAGCTTGATAAAATTTCTCAAAATCAAGATTTTTTTTATTTATTTCAGATTCTGATAGTAAATAAAATTTGTCCATATTATTTTCGATTTCTATTTTGACTTGTTTATGATTTACAGAATCCATAACATAATTTTCATAGTTCTTTGTGTGTTGCTCATCAATTAAAAGATGATCTGTTGTTTTAGTAATTGCTTCTGCAGTATTAGTTATGCAATCTAATCCATCTTCAAATTTTTCACACTGAAATTAATGAAATTTTTTAAAAAATATATTTAATATATAGATATTGTAAATAAAAAATAATACTTTGTTTTTAGCATTTATCATTCCTTCTTGTTCTGTAGTTTTGACATAAATTACATTTTTATTTAAATATGCTACTGATAATTCCTTCTTTCTTATATTAGGTACATCAATTTGCACAGTTACATTAATATGTTCTTCTTCTTGTTTTGTAGTAATAGTTAAATCTTCTTCAGTTTTCATTTTAGGATTTGAATTATTGTCTTTTTCTTGTTTTTTTGAAGAAATCTTTTCTTTTATTTGCGATGTTGATAAACGTTTTAATTTCTTTTTTAAAATTGTAGGATTAGTTTTAGTATATTTTCTATTTGATCGTAATTTTAAATAATCTACTGGTAAATTTTCCTTTGTTGTACTTGTTGCTGAAGGATTTATTTCGGGTGTACAACTAGTTTTATTTTTCTGCAAGAGAGGAAAATCTCATTAAGAATTCAGTTTATTTATTATATGGGAGGTAATACTATATAAATTAGATTTAAGGAAATTAGCTAAAATTGTAATTTAACTAAAAATTACCTACTGGCAATTAAAAAAGTCTGATATAGACGAGCACGAGAGATTTTATGATTAAATTTTGGCAAAAATTTACTTATGGGGTCGCATATGTCGAAGGATACAGCCCCAATTTATACTATTCTGTAATCCTTGGAACCATTCGGACAATTAGTCTTGATTTTATTTTTGAAAACCATCCTTGGCAAAAACATTTTCTACTTTTGCTCATCAAATACGTCATTAACTCTACCCTTAATTCCAGATTCAAAAAACTTAAAAAATCAAGCTGCGTCTGGATGAGTTCCCCAAAAACGAATCCAAACTTTCATAGTAGGACGTAAGAATGGGAAATTTCATTTTGTTTTCAAATTTGGAAATTTTATCAATATTACCTTTTCCGATTTCATTCTCTTGGTTTAAACTTTGATCATCCACTAATTCTCCAGTATGTTGTGAATATTGAAAACATTTATTAATATATAAAATTTTCTTTTTAATAATTGGCAAACACTGTAATTGCCTACAAATAAAACTGCACATTAGTAATAACGTTTTTAGGTTTTAAAGTTTATTAGATAAATTTTTTCCACCATTTAAATATTTTATTCATCCAATAGGAAAAGCGAACAAAAAAAAAGTAAACATAACACGCCACACGCGTCCACACCAAACAAAATCGAATAAAATTATAAAATAAACAAACAAATCCAATCCAATATCCAGCCAGATCAAGTTTTCTCTGTTAATAAACCGTTAGAGAAGTATTAAGTATTACCATAACCATATCACCAAAGCAGTACAAAAATAGAAGTTGTTGGTAACGTTCAGATTTTATAAATTTTCTGAATATATGCAATTGGCGCTGATCCAATCTGATAGGGTTTCCAATACTAAAATCCAACCCTTAAATTGTCAAATGTTTGTTTTTGTTATTGTAATGTCAATGTGCGATTTTTTATTTTGAATTGTGTAATGAGATTTTTTATATTTGTAAACAATAACAATATAATAAATTAAAGCAATGACCGATTCCCGGGTTATTTTAAACAAAAGTAATATAAATAATGAATTAGTTTTAATTGAATATCCAGGATTAGTTAAAAATGATGAGAATATGTTAAAAACTTTAGGTGGAACAACAAAATTATCTGAGGTATTTATATATTTGTTTTAAAACACTTTTCTATTTACTATTTTTTGTAATTATTTTATTAGATATTTTGTAATGAAAAACGTCGCTTAGAATTAAGATTTCATCCAGATAATATTTATAATAAATCAACATCTGGTGACTTACATGAAACAGCTGGTTTATTATTGAAAGTAAAAATTCGTCGACCAAAAAATGTAGATGCAAAAGTAGATGTAAAACCAGAACAAACTTTAACACATTTTGTTGAAATTTTAGGAAAATGCAAAAAAACATATAAATTTGATTGTAATTTAAATTATTCAAATTAACAAAAACTATTATTTATTTATATATATTTAAATTTATTAAATAGCATTGTGTGATTATCAATATTTACCATTGCATAAAAATAATGAAACTGGAAAAATGGATAATATTTACAGAAAAGTTGTACCTTCAGGTATTCATGATCATGAAATATTTTCGTAAGTTTTGGTTGACTAAATCATAATAAATCATATTTTTCATATTGTATTTCTTTATATAGTAACAATGAATCACCATTATTTTGTCCACCACAAATATTTTCACGATCCGATAATGTTTATCACAAAATCCATCGTGGCGAAAAAGATAATAAAACAAATTTAACAAATGAAGTATTAGGTATTGTTCGTGGTAAATCTGATAGCACAGAATTTCAAATATTTAATTTAACTGATCCATTTCCAATAAAACCAAATCCATTAGTAGCTAAAAAAATGATGATTAAATATATATCTGATAAACAATTGGATAGGGTGAAGAAAGTTAGTAACTTTACAGTTTTTACAAAGAAAGAATTTTTATTGAAATTTTTGTTAATAGCTTTTTGATGAATGTCCAATATGGAATCGTGTTGCATTAATATATGAATCTGGTGTATCACATGATAAAATGAAATGTATAATACCATCTGTAGCATATTATTTTACAACTGGACCATGGCGTACAATGTATGTACGTTATGGTTATGATCCACGCCAAGATTTTCAAAGTATATTTTACCAAACATTTGATTATCGATTACGTTATGCAACTGGTATCGCTGAATATGTAAATTATCATTACAAATTAATTGAATAGAAAATTTTATAAATTATTTAAATAATTTTAGGTGAAAAGTAAAAGTTTAAAACGAAAAGACATGAAAGATGAACAACCATCAACATCAAAAGAAAATCAAAGTCTTGTTCAAGATTTAAAATATCCATATTTTGAAGAAGGTACATTACCACGTGGTAGACAGTGCAATTTCAGAGTAAATGAAAAAACTATTATAATGATTTTTTCAAATATAATTTAAAAACAATTTTTTTTTTTTAGTATTGTGATTTGCGTATACCAAAAATTCAAGAAATGTTAAAAAAAATTTCAGCTCCACCACCTGGTGTTAAATGTAATGAAAAAACTGGATGGTTACCAAGTGGTTTTGATGATCAATGTCGACAAATTGTTGCTAATATAATTAAAGAACATATGAAAATAATTCATCAACAGGAAAAAGTTAAAAGTACAGCAGATGATGAAGAGGTTAGTTAGAATTTAGAATTATAATGTTAAATTTATTCTTTATTACATTTTTTTAGTACTATGGTACTATCAATTCAAAATATATAACAAAATGTGTTAAAATTATTTTATTTAGGACATATTTGAAGAAGAAATTGATGTTGACATGGATGAAAGTGAAAATTTCAATGAACCAATCGATGATGATGATGAAATCGAAGTAGACGATGCTGATTAATAAAATATATTAATAAAGAATATTTGTAAACTAATAATTTCGCTTTTATTATAAAAATGTGATTACAATAATATTGTCTTATATAAATTTCATAACAATTTTTTTTATACAATTTAACAAGCAATCCATTTTCGCAATCATAGTTCCAATTGTGCCTGCATATTGGAAAGCTTAGTTATAAAAGTGAAAAACAATTAAATATTCACCATATATATATATATTTTCAAATAAATGAAATTATTAAATGCGAAAAGATGTTGTTTTTATACTTTATACCAAAAAAAAAAAAAGAAAATTATATTTTTCGAAACAAATATTATTTTTAAATGCTCTAAAATAAGATAGAAAAAAATTTAATGTAATTGATTAAATTCTATATAAATTTATAATTAGAGATGTGAATCTGTGTTTTTATTGAGCCAAATTTGTTGGTAGATTCATTAATAAATTTTGTCCACCTGGAATATATGCAACACCTCTAGATCTGGATAATTGATAAGCAATATCTTCAGCTGCTTCAATTCGCCGTAATTCAACTAAACCATCACCAGCTTCAGCAAATGATTTAGCTAATAATTCTGCAGCTTGTGCATCACCTTCAGCTGATATAATAGCAGCTTTCTTTTGTTGTTCAGCTTTTTCGACAACAAATCTAGCTTTTTCCGCTTCTTGTTGTGCAACTTGTTTCATTTCAACAGCTAATGTAAATTCTCGTCCAAATGTTAAATGTGTAATTGAAATATCATCTAATATGAAACCAAATTGACTAGCACGTTCAGTTAAATCCTCATTAACTTTTTGAGATACTACCTACAAAACCCAATAAATTATTAAAATAAAGTAATAAATGTTAATAAATTCTTTCATACTTCTCTCTGAGTAATCAATTCGCCGGCATCAAATTGTGCCACTACAGATTTTAAAACTTCTGTTGTAATTGATGGCAATACTCTTTCATCATAATCTTGGCCAAGTATTGTGTAAATTTTTGGTAATTGATCAGGTAGTGGTCGATATAAAATACGTAATGTGATATTGACATTTTGTAAATCTTTACTGCCGGTTATAACTGGTACATTCCGTGGTTGTGATCGGATATCATAAATAATTGGACGTTGTACCCATGGTATAAAAAAATGTGTTCCCTCACCAGCTACTTCTTGGTTAACACCAGAAAAACGATCAAATATTACAGCTCTATGACCGCCATCAACATTATATAATGCTGAATTAACAACACCACCTATAACAGCAACACCCAAACCTAATTGTCCAATACGATTAAAAAATTGTGCCATTTGTATTTTAATCTGCAAAACGGATAAATTTTTTTAAATTAATTATATGGAAAAATTTTAAAATATTGTGAGTAAAATTATATTTTATTAAAAATGATGTCAATAAAATTTCATCACATTTATTTTGTAGGTTAGAATATTTTGTTAGTAGATTTTTTATTTTTACTGTAGTATTCCTTTTAATGGATTATGTTCTTACTTGCATCCAGGATTAAATATAGTTGGGATTATTACAAAAAATACTTTTTTATTGTACCGGTTTCGTGGAAGTTAATTATTTTTAGTTATTATTTCGCATTCAACAAGACAAGATAATAAAATTCTTATTGGCGATGGCGATTGAATTGATTAATTTCAATTTGATAGAATGAATGAATTGGTATTGGAATTGGAATATGAAATAATTGAAGTTTAAGATTTCAGTGTTGTCTACATCTACCGATAAAAATTTCCCGCAGTGTAGACAATTTATATTTTGTGCCTTTGTGGTAAATTATTTCAGTATTACAAATTTTAATTAGTTTTGGTTTGATTTTGTTAAATTTGTTAATTAATATAACATTTTAAACATTTTAAATATTCCTAACTTTTGCTTTATACGTTCTTATAGTTGAACGTATAAAGCAAAAGTTAGGATATATGCAAATGTTGTAATAGTATATAAGAGATATTTATGTATTAAAGGGCCCTTTTTAATCCCAATATGGTTTTTATGCTATTAATACTAATGCAATTCAACGCTGAAGTTGCCCGATTTATAGTTTTTTTTAGTTTTGAGGTATACCTTAACTATAGTTTGCTACACTGGTAAACATTTTCTGAACACTTTTAGATGTTTTTCAGGGATGTGAAAAAATATTGAGAAAAAGTAATTACTAATTCCTTTTAACACACTTCGTCTCACTTTTTATGGTACATGAATTCGTCACCCTTTTTTTTTCTTTTAACACACTTCGTCTCACTTTTTATGGTACATTTTTTTTAATTTAATATTGTATTTATATTAAAAAAAAATACGTTCTTATAATTTCCAATAATATAATATTTTATATCGAAAAATGAAAAATTATACTGCAATTATGTAATTTTCTCCTTTTGCTCTTGAAAGAGAACAGAACAACAATTACGATTATACGAAGATGTACTTTCTGCAAATTTTATTGTGACTTTTAGCGCAAATTTACTAAGCACAACATTTCGAAAAATTCAACAACTAAAATTATTTACCCACTTGCCACTGGTTCTTGTCTTTAGCAATCATAATTGGACCAAAATATCGATATTTTAACTAAAAAATCAAATATTATTTTGTAAATATAAAATAAAATAACATAAATATTCATCATCAGTGCTATTTAGTGCTACAACTCGGTGTGAGTTTTGGCTTTCTTCACAATTTGCTTCCATTCGTTTCTATCTTGAGCAACATTTTTCCAATTTAAGATACGTATCTTTGAAACATCACTATCTATAATATTATCAGCCCACCTAGCTCTTGGTCTTCCTTTAGCTCTTGGTCCATCTGGTTTTGCACAAAAGATTTTATACTGTATGCCCTATTTTCTTCCATTATGGATACGCATGTCTATATTAGACGTTGTGCTTTCGAGAATCGAACAATATCTTCATTTTTTATTAAATCAAATATTCTCAGATTATTTTCGTCAACTGCTGTTAGCGTCCAAATTTCAGATCCATAGGTTACTTTCGGACGTATTAAAGTTTTATATATATTTAGCTTATTTTGGCGTGATAATAGCTTTGACTGCAATAATTTTTTATGTGCAAAGTAGCATCTGTTTCCAGCTTGTATACGATCCTAGATTGAATGATGTATACTATTATCATTTCGTATAACTGCTCCAAGATACGTAAAGCAGCTAACACCTTCAAAGTTGTAATTATTTATTGTTATACCCACATCTACCCGTAATCAAGAAGATGGCGACCCACGAGGGAGACCGATAACGTATCGGATCAGCGAACACAAGCATATAGAAGATATATGTTAGTATAAACCAAAAGTGAAAAACACAATTAAAACATAAATAAAAGTATATCTTTCGTCTATATGCTTGAATTCTTGCACTTTCTCCACATGCTGAGAAAATATTTACTATCCGCAGTGGATTAAGCTCCGAAAACAAGTACATATTAGTAAATATTAGATACCTACTGCTTAATACAAGCAGTGAAAATAACGTATAGAAACATTTAAAAAAAAAACAACATTGAATTGACAAGTTACCACTTGCATTGGGCTTCTTGTTCTGAAAAGAACGATACTAGTTCCCTCCGCCGTCACCTGGCAATTCAAAATAGTATAAAAAAATAAAAAATAATAAAAAATAAAATATATAATAGAAAAGTTAAAATATATTAAAAAATAAGAAAATATTCAAAATTGGAATTGAGTTGACCAGCTACCACTTGCATTGGGCTTCTCGTTCTGAAAAGAACGATACTACTTCCCTCCGCCGTCACCTGCCAATTCAATTTTACGTCCAAAAAAAGAAAAAAAAAATATATACAAAGGTATAAATTAAAAATATAACAATATAATTTAATATTAAAAAAATATTAGTGAAATCATGCAAAACGCAATTGTGGATTTTTGTCGCAAAAAAAAAAAAAAAAAAAATACAAAAGAAACAGAATAACCAGGCAACCGCAGGTTCAGCTGTTCTGAAAAGAACGGTAACCCCCACAGGCCACAGGGACCTGGAAATTCGATTCGAGTTCATAAAAAGCATGCTAATTTTTAGAAATTAGTCAACATGCTAGAGTCATTCAACTGACATAATAAAGACACACTAGGCTCGCATTTATGTGTAACTATACAACAACTATACACTTTTCAGAGTGAGCTTGCTGCAGTTATAATCGAAGTGGTTTGCAATAGCATTAACTTCACGTTAGCATTCTTGTGAACGGCTCATTATAACCGTAGTCCGTGCGATGATTATTTAATCGAAAAAGAGGGATAGATCTTAGGGAGCGCGCATTGACGTTTATATTAATGTTATCTAAGAATGCTGGGCACTCTATTAATCCCGAAATGACCTGTTGCACAAATAAAATGTCAGCGACTTCACGACGTTTTTCAAGGGATTGCATGTTCATGAACTTAAGACGATCGCGGTATGGGGGTAAGTTGTAAGTATCTACCCAGGGTAGGCCCCGTAAAGGAAAACGGATAAATCTTGTGCTGAACTGCTTCGATTCGATTAATATGAACTGCATGGTATGGTGACCATACTTGACTAGCATATTCAAGCAGAGGTCTTACTATGGTTTTGTAAAGGGATTTTGTGACATTGTTAAACCTATTTTGTTAAATAAAAACTATTATAACAGCCCTGCCTGTTACTAACAAGTTATTACTTTTGTTTTCAAAAGTAATGTATGTATTTGAAGTTGGGGGGCCGTTACAAAAACTGTAAAATATATACAACAGTTAGTATATATATTATAAATAGGAGATTATTATATTAATATATATTTATAGTAATTTTAATATCATAGAAAGTTAAAAATAATTCAATTTAATATAATTTATTTATTTAATATTTTAATTATAAAAAAAAAATGAATATTAGCTGTGCTATTTGTCGCGTATTATTTAATTTATCGTCGAATGTCTATATCACACTATGTGGTCATTTATATCATAATGATTGTATTCGGCGATGGTTGGAAACATCTAAAACATGTCCACAGTGTCGTTGTAATTGTTTACCAAATTCGATTCATAAAGTATTCTTCAATATGGATATGGATACAAGTCAAACTGATGTCTGTTCACTTCGAGAATTATTATTTGATATACAAACTTACTTGAAAGAAGAGAATACTCGAAATTTAAGAATATGTGAGAAGCTTCGGCAAGAAAATGACTCTATTATTTCGATTTATAAACGCATAGTTGAAAACAATAGAAATACGATTGAAGATCAAAGACAAGATATTGAAAATATGAAAAATAGAATTGAAATAATGAAAAAAATTGATACAATATTAACATCAACAACAGCTGCTGATGTTGAGAAATTAGTTAAAGAATGTAAAAGTAAAGTTGTTTTGGCAAATTGCATAGTTAATTTAAAAAGTGAATTAATTAAATTTGAAAAAACATGTAAAGATTTAAGAAACACATTAAAAGTTGTTAGACAAACAGCTTCTAAGAATAATATAGAAAAAAAATTATTATTAGAAAATATATCAAAAATGAAAAATGAAAATTCTCATATAAATTCTAAATTAATTGAACTAATAAGTGAAAATAAAAAATTTCTGAAATCAAAAAATTATAAAATACCTCAACCAAAAGGAAGGAACTAAACTTAATTATCATTTTCAATCTGGATTTGGCAGAATGGGTAGAATTGGAAATGGTACATTGAAAAAAAACTAATAGTGAATCAAGTGATAAATATAAAATATTTTAAAAAACATGTCTTATAACACCAGGATCCAGTATACGATTTCTGGATAGAAAATAAATAAACATTTTACATTAAATATTAAAAAAAGAAATGCAAATTTAAGCATAAAATTGAATTAAAATTTTACATTTATATCTCTTGTGATTTGATTGGTAATAGAATAGTTTTAGGTATATGTATATAAAAAAAAATGTTAATTGTAGATTGTTTTAGAATCAAATTTTAATTATTTTTGTATGTTTTATGTTTAACTAATATTTAATTAAATTAAAGATTTTGTATTTGTGTAATATTGTAAAATTAAATTGCTTTATTTTTTATCAAATTGTTGGTTTACAATTTTCCTAAAAAAAAAATCACAATAAT
This sequence comes from Rhamphomyia laevipes, assembly GCA_963920725.1. Taxonomy (NCBI): domain Eukaryota; kingdom Metazoa; phylum Arthropoda; class Insecta; order Diptera; family Empididae; genus Rhamphomyia; species Rhamphomyia laevipes. The sequence goes on along the minus strand of OY987258.1, from coordinate 43,473,128 downwards.
GGATTTAGTCTTATGCTCTTCTTTATCAGTACCTCATACAATATCAATTATACGTACGGTGACCATTTTACAACGACAAAAATAAGGGATAGAATTTTTCGAAAAAAAATAAAATATTATCAAACTTTAAAATATGTAGAGTCTTTTATTCCAGATTAAAAAAGAAAAAGATAATATTAAATTTTGTTACTGCAAATAATAGCCTCTGATCTTGTCCTGGCACAAGCAAATTTCTAATATTGAAATATTTCTTAAATAACTTTCACAACAATCAGTGGAGCAAATGAATTATTATGTTGCTCTGTGTGATATGCCTAGTCACCTTCAAACAGAGGTAGATTCCTTTCACTATAGTAAAATTGCCTTGTATAGTTTATACTTAAAAATATTGCAGTTGATGATATCGTCAAAATGAATGAAAGAAATCCTTGAACATCGACTAGTTGATTTGGATTGACGGTTTTCCGACCACTATTTTGGACGATATATCTTGATGTATTTAAGTCTGTATTTCTGCATCAACACCAAGAAAATCTTTATTATTTTCAAAAGAAAATAGGTTAAAAAGTGTATACACTTTTTAATGGTACATGAATTCGTCACACTTTTTTTTCCTTTTAACACACTTCGTCTCACTTTTTATGGTACATTTTTTTTTGAATTTAATATATATTTATATTAAAAAAAAATACGTTCTTATAATTTCCAATAATATAATATTTTATATCGAAAAATGAAAATTTATACTGCAATTATGTAATTTTCTCCTTTTGCTCTTGAAAGAGAACAGAACAACAATTACGATTATACGAAGATGAACTTTCTGCAAATTTTATTGTGACTTTTATCGCAAATTTACTAAGCACAACATTTCGAAAAATTCAACAACTAAAATTATTTACCCACTTGCCACTGGTTCTTGTCTTTAGCAATCATAATTGGACCAAAATATCGATATTTTAACTAAAACATCAAATATTATTTTGTAAATATAAAATAAAATAACATAAATATTATATTTATAAAATATTAATTTTAAATTATTTATAGAATTTTAATTATAATAAAAATAAAAAGTATAAATCTTATTAATAATAATGTACTATTTTTGTTAAATAAAAATGATTATAACAGCCCTGCCCTGCCTGTTACTAACAAGTTATTAGTTTTTGTTTTCAAAAGTAATGTATTTGAAATTGGGGGGGCCGGTACAAAAACTGTACAATATACAACAGTTAGTATATATATTATAAATAGGAGATTATTATATTAATATATATTTATAGTAATTTTAATATCATAGAAAGTTAAAAATAATTCAATTTAATATAATTTATTTATTTAATATTTTAATTATAAAAAAAAAATGAATATTAGCTGTGCTATTTGTCGCGAATCATTTAATTTATCGTCGAATGTCTATATAACACTATGTGGTCATTTATATCATAATGATTGTATTCGGCGATGGTTGGAAACATCTAAAACATGTCCACAGTGCCGTTGGCATTGTTCACCATATTCGATTCATAAAGTATTCTTCAATATGGATATGGATACAAGTCAAACTTATGTCGGTTCACTTCGAAAAGAATTATTTGATTTACAAACTCAAACTGATTTCTGGAAAAAAAAGTATACTGGAACTGAAAGAAGATATGAGAAGCTTTGCGAAGAATATGATTTTATTATTTGGGTTCATCAATGCGTAATCGAAAACAATAAAGATACGATTGAAAAACAAAAACAAGATATTGAAAATATGAAAAATAGAATTGTAATAATGGAAACATTTAATACAATATTAACATCAACAACTGCTGCTGATGTTGAGAAATTAGTTAAAGAATGTAAAAGTAAAGTTGTTTTGGCAAATTGCATAGTTAATTTAAAAAGTGAATTAAATAAATTTGAAAAAACATGTAAAGATTTAAGAAACACATTAAAAGTTGTTAGACAAACAGCTTCTAAGAATAATATAGAAAAAAAAATATTAATAGAAAATATATCAAAAATGAAAAATGAAAATTCTCATATAAATTCTAAATTAATTGAACTAATAAGTGAAAATAAAAAATTTCTGAAATCAAAAAATTATGGAATACCTCAACCAAAAGGAAGTAAACTTCAATTTGGATTTGGCAGAATGGGTAGAATTAGAAAAAACATGTCTTATAACACCAGGGACCCAATAAAAATTGAATAAAATTGAATTAAAATTTTACATTTATATCTCTTGTGATTTGATTAGTAATAGAATTGCTTTAGATATATGTATATAAAAAAAAATGTTAATTGTAGATTGTTTTAGAATCAAATTTTAATTATTTTTGTATGTTTTATGTTAAACTAATATTTAATTAAATTAAAGATTTTGTATTTGTGTAATATTGTGAAATTAAATTGTTTTATTTTTATCGCATTGTTGGTTCACAATTTTCCTAAAAAAAAAATCATAATGAAAATTATAATTGAAAATTATTGATTTAGTCTTATGCTCTTCTTTATCAGTACCCCATACAATATCACATTTTACAACGACCAAAATAAGGGACAGAGTTTTTTTTTTCGGAAAAAATAAAATAGTTTCAAACTTTAAAATAATGTAGAGTCTTTTATTCCAGATGAAAAAAGAAAAATATTATATTAAATTTTGTTACTGCAAATAAAAGCCTCTAATCTTGTCCTGGCAAATGAATTATTATGTTGCACTGTGTGATATGCCTAGTCACCTTCAATCATAGTCAAATTTTTTTCACTATAGTAAAATTGGCTTGTATAGTTTATACTTAAAAATATTGCAGTTGATGTTATCGCCAAAATGAATAAAATCCTTGAACATCGACCAGTTGATCTCGATCGACGGTTTTCCGACCACTATTTTGGACGATATATCTTGATGTATTTAAGTCTGTATTTCTGCATCAACACCAAGAAAATCTTTATTATCCTCAAAAGAAAATAGGTTAAAAATTATATCGTAAAATCCTTGAAAATCCTGGCAAATTAAATAAATTTTAAAAGTTATATTAATAATTAAAGTTGATTAAAATTAAGTAGTTTTTTTTCATATTTTTTTTAATGTTATATGTTGTGATTGAAATACATTAAGATATTAAATTTTATTTATTTTCATATCTTTTGTGTTTGTTGGGGTTCAAAACAATTTTTCATTCGTAATATAATTAATTCTTGGAAATATTTTGAAAAAGAACTTTTTATAAATTCATTATAAATCTAGGATATCATCTCATCATGCCATTTAAATTATTATTGAAAGATTTTTGAAAACATAACATTTATCATGTTCGTATCATGATTTCATCATTTATTGTCTGACATGTTAATTGGATTTTGTATTGCTCTTTTTTTGTTTGAATTAAAAAGCCTGTCTATAACATTGCCGACAATTTTGTAGTGTGCTTCCAGAAATGATATATTACAGTAGAAATATTCAAATAATTTTTCGGAAAATTTTCTGAATCATAATCAAAGTAATAAATAAATAGTTTTATGTTACAGGCTTTCCAGTTTCGTAATGTATTTTTTGAATAATATAAAATTTATGTAATGTGAACTGTTTTAATTTATAAATCGTAAATGTTTGCAAATAAAAATATTATGTAAGAGTTGCGATTAATTATTTAAAAAAAAAAATTGTTAAATTTTATACTATAGGTTTTACTATATTAATCCTTGGCCAACATCGAATATATCTGATTTGTTAATACGACTACTCGTATTGGATTTATCCACTTCTAAGGTTTTTAGCCCAATTAACTAATTGCAAGAGTCTGTATTTACTGTAGTCGATCCATTTGATTTTCAAAATTCAACGATACATCCAATAATTCGAATGATTAATTTTTTTCTGAGGTCCACTAAATTTCTACGACGTAGAGCAGGATTGGCTATGTAATATCAATTCAATTCATTTAAAAAAGAAAATATTACTCATGTATTATGTTTCTAAACGCTGCTTAGGCAATATCTATTGTCCAGTTAATTTCAGACCTGTTTGTGGATTTGCAATCGATTGTCGTACCAAAGTATTTTATTTTTTCAAACTTTATCTATTTCTTGACTGTTTACCAGGTGCGAATACTCAGACAACATTGAGTATTCAACATTGAAGCGTTTAGAAACATAATGTATGAGTAATATTTTTTTTTAAAAATGTATTGAATTGAATCGTTACTAATAAACATTGTCAGTTATCAGTAACCTTTCATCTGTGAATGTCAGGCACATTGTTGATTCATTCTCCATTCACTTTGACAACCGTGTTCATGTTGCTCATATACTTATAGTTAATGTTATATACGTAGATTTAATATAATTTGTAGGTAATTTTTGAAATCTACCAAGCTAGACTTGATTTTTTTTTAATTATCGGTGAATCTTAAAATATACGTTAAATTTTCCATTTAAAGTAAAAGTGAAAAAATAATATTGCTAGGCAAATCATTATTAAAATTAAAATTCAAACATTTATAAAAGATTTGGTATTTTTTTGACATTTTTTTTCAAATTTATTAAAAAATTTGGTGAATTACATTATTTTCAAAACTGGTAAGAAATTTGATAATTTTTGAACATATTTGTCTAAATTTTTAAGTAATTCGGTTAATTTACTACATTTTTTTCATAATTTTTATTATACCTATTATTCATTCATATATCGATACCTGTAAAAACGCAATTGTTTACACTGCTAAATAATTTAGTGCTACTCATGCTACTTGATACTAAACGATCCATCTAAATTCGGTCTGAATAGAATAACAAAGTAAATTTTAGTGAATATGCGAAAAAATATAAAAATTAAAAAAATATTTCCAAACTAAAGAAAATTTAATTTAAATATTTATTTTAACTTTATATACTTAATAAAAATTTCTTTGCTGATAGTGAACTCAAAGTTGGTGTGTTTTAAAAGTGTAATGTATTAAATTATAATATAAAATGTGTTTCCATGTGGAATAGTTGATATCGTAGTTCTGTAGTTCAACCAAATATTATTCTAGACGTAAAATAATAGAAATATGTTGAATTTTATAAAAAAAGATTTCAAGAAATATAAAATTGTAGATTTTTAGATACTATATTAAATATAAAAACAAAAAGAACTAATCAAAAAATAAATTTATGATAAAAGAAAAATTATATTTCTTGAATTTTCAAAAATTATCTCTGTACAATTGCAATTTGTTTGAAATTTGTTACGTGAATTGAATTTTTATTTCAAAATTATTAAGAGTATACACGAATAGCAAAATTATTATCATAAACCAACCCTACTACAAGATTTATAAGAATTTCAAGATAAAGATTTTTGGATAGATGATAGATGCATACATCAATTGAGATTTTCAGACACGTTTTTATGACTTCTATAGAGGAATGACATATTTGTCGAAATTGGTAAGTTTAACAAACATAAAGAAGGTTATGAGTATCTCACTTAAATTGTAAACTAGTCATAAAGAAAGCTATGACAGCCTTACTTATATTATATAATATCCAAAAAGAAGTGTACCAGAACATCAAGAATATCATACAATAGCCCCAATTTTAATATATTTGGCCCGTAAGGAAGTTCGTCTATCAAGCAAGATTTATGCTACTTTTTGCCTTAAATGAAGCTATAATGTTCATGGTTCGATCCACATCAATTTAATTGTTTTTCTATGTAGGACCGGTTGATCAATCAGAAACAATATTATGTTTTATAATAGTCCAGTTCCACGACATGTATTCAGGCGGAGGTAGTCAAAATAATTCTTAATATTTGCTATTTTTACTGTCCTGTGTAATGAGACAGTTCCACAGAGGAGTTTTCCACCAAGAAGATTAGTTGAATAATTTGTGTGAGTCATTAAAATTGATGTCTGTGGTCTTAGCTAGACATATCTCAATTTTCAAATATAATAGTAATAAATCAAGTTATAGTCAAAATGATTGGTCTAATATCACTCAGAATATCAAGTATAGTTAAATGATACCAGATTAGTTGATAAGAATTAGATAAGCTGATAATTGTACCAGAGTTAAGTAGTTGTTTATTCATGACATACCCATTCTATTTGTCTATTTGTGTACCTGAGGAGCCATGGAACTGAATAAGTTTTTGTGAATTTTGTAAACTTGAAAATTTTATTAAAACTTTCTAGGAAATAATCTTGCTGAAAAAACAATATCCTTAGAAATTTTCTTCTTCTCTCAAAATAACGATATTTATTATTGAATTTAAACTTTTTGCATTAAATTGAAAATCACACGGAAAATGATTTTTTTTTACATTAGTTTTTCCATTTAAAAATTTTTTTTATAAAATATTTTATCAACTTTCTTTCTTCTTCTAAATGTTTCTTCTCAACTTTATTTTAATTTTAATTATTTTCTTTTTATTTATATATTTATAATTAAGAAAAAGAAATTTTTCATAATAATTAATACACTTCCTGTTTTTATGTGATTGTTGTATACGTTAAAAAATGTCCTTGCCAGTTTTACAAAATTGTTTTGCATATCTAAATCTAAAACCTTAATCAGGATAAGTACATTTTCTCGAAATTAATAAAATGGTTAAAAAACTTTGAATAAATTGAAAATTTTATTAAATTAAGTTTAAGTTTGTGTTGAAGGATCTTGTTAATCCTATTAGTTACGTAGTATGGCCAATTTCGAATGTAAAAATATTAAAAAAAGTAATTTCTTTTATAGCAAACTTTATTTATTGATCAGGAATTCTTAAAATTTGAAATAATTATGTAAATATTGTTAAAATTTGTTGTAATAATGCAAAGATAAAAAAGATTAAATCTAAAGTTCAACTAAATCAACCAAAAATACAATTAATATAGTAATTATATTTTCAAAAAAATACTTCATTGAAATTAATTGTAGAAGAAACTTTTTAACGTTTAGTCAAATCATTTATGTTAAAAATTCATCTAATAAGAATTATTTAAAAATAATTCCTGGTTCAGTTTTCTATTAAAAAGATTAATTCCTTTCGCAAAACTTGATTTCGATTTTCCAGTTTTTATAGAAAAATTTGAATATCTTTTAACTTCACCTGTTCTTAATCATCAATGTTTCAAAATATTCCATTAAATATGGAAAATAATCAATTTATTCTGTTAAATTGATTTCGATTTTCCAGTTTTTATAGAAAAATTTGAATCATTTATGAATAATCATAAACATTTGTTTCATTAAATCATTTAATGTATTTTCAAATTTCTTCATTTTGCCATTATGACTTCCAGGAACTTCTAGATTGCCACTTTTTTTCTTCTTTTTGCGTTTCTTTTTCTTTATCGTTTTTCCATATTTCACTGGACTGATTATTGTTACCGATGGACGACATGGTTCCCAGAATGTTCTATCTTTTGGTATATCACAACATGAATATCTTTTTCGCAGATTCGTTGGTTTTTTGCATAATGAATATTTTTCAAATTCACTTAATTTTTCAATATAAAAATTAGTATCCTTAGAAAAAGGATAATATCGCATATTTTTTTTATATTAAAATTTAATTTCAGATTGAAATATAAATTTTATGTTAAGTCTGTCAATACTCAAATATTTTGTTAAATTATTTCAAACTTGAGGAATTAAATTTTTTGTTAATAAATTTTGACTCAGAAATTATAATAATTTTTAAAATTTTGATTCAAAAAAATATTTTTTTTTTTAATTAAATTAAATTTTAATTAATTTAGAATTATATTTATATATTGAAATAATTTACTTAGGTTGCTTAACTAATTTACAGCTCAACATTATCGTGATTGTGTCTTTCTCAAATCCCATGTTTGGCTATAATATCGAAAATATTCCGAGTTTATAATTTCCACATGAATGCATTGAAATTATTAATCAATACAGAGTTCAGAGTAAAAGATTCGGGAAGTTTGCCATCATATCAAACTATTTCAACTAATAAAACAATCATATTTCAAAACTAATGAACTGGATGAAATATATTTTTAATCCATTTTATTTCCAATTTTTTATTAAAATGAAAATTATAATTCAATTATTTTGAATTTATAAATGATTTGTAAACTTTTCATTGTAATTGCAATTATAAATCAATTATCAGCCATATAAAAGTGGCACCTAATTACCTAATGAGATGAAAATTTTGTATAATTTTAGAATAATGCAAAGTTTGTTACAGACTGGATTAATTGCAACCACATTTTTGTTAATAGTAAAACCAAAACTAATAAAATATAATGAAAATTTATAATAAAAATTAAAAAATCAGATAATGTGGGATTATAGATATAGTTATTAGTCATATATGAAGCGTTGTGATGGAATTGCATATCATTAATCAGCGACGGCTGTTGGTATTTTGGCGATTGGAGGAAACTTCTTGAAAAAACCACATTATTTAATGAATCATAATTATTCAAAGATTCGGCGATATTGCTTTCATTAGACATCATTGATGAATCCAGTAATCTTTCTTGTCCTATTGATGACCTTAAATAATTTTTAATTAATTTCGGAATTCATTTGAACTATTTTTCCACTGAGTGCGAAGTTATTTCATTAACAGAAACAGTATCGTTATCATGTAAATTTTCTTAATTGAAAAACTCTTTATTTTCGTCGGTGTCGGAACTTCGGCTTTCGCTTAAGGGTTTTTATTCAGGTGAGAATTGTTTTATTTACATAAATGTTGAATTAATAAAAATGGGAGCAATTTTATAAATCATAGTTATTTACGAAACATTTCTCGCCACAAATTATAGATTTTGGTGATAGGCATCTATTTATAACTAGTTAAGGCGTCTGGAGCAGTAGCTCCTTCGCTCCAGCCATAGATACGGGCCTGTCATTAATTAAAAACATATTGCAAATTAATAAAAATCAAATTTCCATTGCATTATTTTTGTATTAATAATTTTACGAGGATAGATGAAATAACTGAAAATTGAAAAAATTGAAATTACTTTTATATAACGTATTGAATTAATTTAATATTGTCGACATTGTCTACGCGTAAACTATGAAGTAGGCAGTGGACTATTCTCTACAATAGATTTTGAATTTGGTAGATATTCCTAAAATATTTTAAATAAAGTCTTGTTTTTATAAACTCCGAGTTTTGGAGTAGCCTTTTTGTGTGGAACAAAATCAAAAATGATTTATTTTATAGGTTTTGAATATTATAATTCAAATTAGTAATTGAGCTTCTAATCCAAAATTAATCCAAAACAGAAGGTTCGAAAACGGTCAATTATAAGAGCTTCTGAGCGAACCAATTATCTGTATGGATTGTTTAGAACAAGTAGAAAGATAGATATGATATTAATAGCCTATCCATTTCTTTAAGCTCATCCTCAACGCACTTTATCTACAGTTTTACTATTAGATTAATTAATGATTTAGCAACCACCTGATAAGTACAAGCTGTAGACATTTTTAGAAACAAAACTAAATTGTTAATACAATAAGTAGCGTAGCGAGGCACTAAATAGATGTCCAAGTAGTTAATACAAATTTTTAACATATTAACAATTGAAACATAAGATTAGAAAGAATTCAAATTTGTAATTTTTGCGCCAAAAAATATGCAATAATTATTGTACAATTACTGGATCAGTAGATTACCATTTACTTACCGGTTGCAAACTATTTACTTACCGGTTGCAAACTAATTTAATGAAAAATTATATCAATTTATATTTTCTATATAATATTTTAAATAATTTATTCATTATTTTGGAAATATTTGTTGATAATTAATCATTTTAAAAACAAAAAAAAAATTTGCTGACAATTTATACAAATTTTACCCACCATCAAAATAATATAATAATATTAAATATATTTTTTATCTTGAATATGTAAATTTATAAGATAATAAAATATTGTATTTAACATAATATTCAATAATATATATGTATATACAATTTTTTTTTACATATCTGCATAATTTTCCGCTACACTGCATAATAACATAAAAAATATCTTTAAAAAATATAAAACCAATAATTTTTTTTTTTTTTGGGATTTTATGTGAGGCTATGTAATAAAAATTTCTGATGGCAAAAATAAAATTATATTTATTATTTTTGTTAGTCGACATTTTATTTTGATGAATTTATACATACTCCTACGAATGACACTTTGAGTTGATATGATCATTATCTTTAAAATGAAGAATACGATCTTTAAGTAGATTAAGGAAATTGTTAATAAATTAAGAAAATGAACCGGAAGTAAATGTTTTACAATGACATCTCGTACTTTTAAAAAATCCTAGGTTAATTTTATATTTAATCAGTTTACAGAGTAGAGCATTAAATTGTCTGCAAAACCTTAGTTTCACTATATAATACACTGCACTGTTAAAATAATAATGGTGTATTTACTATACAATTTTCTTGCAATTTCTATTTTTTTATTTCTGGTTATAAAAATGAATATTAATAGTTTTTATTACCCAGGTGCATTACGTGTTCATTGCATTTATCATTGAAATAAGTTTACATTTTGCTGCACTATGAAGTCATAAATTTACTCCCAAAATAACAATTCACAAATGCATAAAAACTATATATAGTAAAACTGCAATGACAAATTAATTCAGATTATTCACAGCGTTGTAATTTTTATAATTTGTAACATTGAAATTGATAAAAAATTATGCTTCCATTTTGTGTAATGGATTTCAATATTTTCATTAGTTTTCATATGACTTTGTAATTACGGTATTACGTATTAAATATGGAAAACTTGTTGAATTGAATCAATTTTTTATAAATGATTTTGTGAAAAATTAAGGAATATCGATGAAAGATTAAAAGAAAATTTGATTTTTAATAGCTCATTGCAAAGGTACTAGTTCATTCAACTTTGGCTGATAATAGATGCCTTTGTTTAATTTAAATTAAATTATGTTTCGAAAACCTTTATCATAATAAAATAATTGGTAGAATGTTCACATTTTGATTGTCGAACCATTGAAAAACATTTAGACTTGAATTCATAGTGGAAACTTAAGCTAAAATGTAATTAATTAATAATAAATCAGCTGATAACAAAAGTTTTTAGAAAAATGTATACATATAATAAGGAGGAAACAAAACGTAGCAGAATTTTTAGCATTTTAGTAAAACGTTTTAACTTACATAATATAAAAAATATGAAATGGTAAAAGTAAAGCTTAAGCCTTAGCTATATGCGGCTTAAATTAAACCTCAATTTAAGGAACATTTGTGTTAAAATATGAGAAATCAGAAAATAAGTTAAACCGTAGTTTAAACTCTGGTTAAGGCTTAAGCTCGCAATTTGAATCTGGGAATTATGAATACATTTAATTAAAGATAATTTGATTTTTCTTATTTTTGAATATATAATTTTAACATAATCCATACAATTTTTCAAAATCTTTAAGTAGAATGATTTCAATTCCGTCACGGCAGGTTCGAATCAATTTTATCTGATCGTTTCGAAAATAATTTTTAGTTACAATGTTTTCAACTATTTCGTTATTTGAAAACTTATTTGACAATTCCAAATGATTTATTTTAATAATTTCCATTACTATGGAAATCTTAGAATTATTCAAAATGTTGTTATTCAATTTCTTGAACTCACCAGAATATCTAAGCCTGCTTACGAATACCTGTGTAAGATGATTTAAAAAATAGTCTATGTAGAACATGAGAAATTCTTCCATTTTTAAGATTATGATAGTAATTTTAATTGAGATTTTATTCGACCGATTCGGTAAAGATAAAACAATTTTATCTCTTATTTAAAACTAATTCATTTCGACACGTTCATTGTGACTTTCAATCCCTGATACTATATAAATTTGTAAAGGGGGTCATAATTTGAAATTCGAAAAGGACCGTAACTGATCGAAATCATTGTGACTGTCCATTTTAATAATTTGTATATAAATTAAATTTTAATAAATGAACTACAGTTTTTATGCGAACAACAATTATTTTCAAAACCCTTTCGTCTACATAAAACCACTAACAGGATATTTTAAGATCCTTATGGTAAAATATCATTGTTTTTATATTTGACAAAAACTTTATTTCGGTATAATTAATACTGTCAGGGAAAATTTGTATTTGTAATATTTATTTATCAAATAAAATTGAAATGTCAAAAAAAGGATATACAATTTTACTTAATTCATGATGACCTTGAAAGTAAAAATCATTTCTTTTTTTTTTCAATATAAAGCATCAAAATTTAAAATTTTCTTATATATTTTCCTGTAAAATATAAATTTGTTAATGTGTTTACAAGCATGTAGTACACAAAAAAAGGAGCACACTTTAATAAATGATTACAACACACAACACTCTGTATATACACACATATAAATAAAGGATCAACTAAACAGAGTGAAAAACTTGTTGATTTGCGCGTCTATTTATCATTAAGGATACGATTTTACAATTACATTATAATTATTATATTTTGTATATTGTATAAATAAGGATAATAAATTATAGTTTATTAAAAAAAATACTTAATAAATTGAAAGGATCCAAAAATATAACAAAATAATTTCCAAAAATAAAACAAATTATTAGAAAGGATAATAAAAACTTGAATAGTAAATAAATTGAAAAAAAAAAGATTATTATCCTTGAATTTCCTTAAAATAATATTTTCATCATCTTATAAGAAAAAAAACATTTTTTTTTCGTTTTATTATCCTTGAATTATTAACCTAAAAAATGAAAAAAAAAACACAAATACTTTAAAAAGTAATAAAATTCTTTATTTTTATATTTTTTGATTTGATGAATGTCCTTGATAAGTTTATCCCTTGTAAATTATATTATCCTTAAAATGTAAATTTTCAATTTTTTATTTTTATTTTGAAAAGAAACTCATCGAGTCCCTGAATTTCCTAAAAGATTTTTTTTTTTTGTGATTTTTTTTTTGTTTAGAGTTGTTATCATCCTGTCGGTGTAATTGTATTGGTGTATGATGAATAATGATTATAACAAAAAAAAAATTATACAATTTTCCATTTTTGATTACTTTCTTGTGCGTATTTGGACGGACTAACTATTATATACTATCGCTGTAAAACGGAAATTACAAAAGAATCATAAGATTCAGGATCATAAAAACAACAATTGAAATTTATAAAAAAATTATCTTTTTGTTGTATGTATTTGTGTAGTCCTGGCTTTTTTCTTACTAACATTTTTTTTCTGTAATGCTCTGTGCTTTTTGAACTTGAAAATTTGTTAACTTTGGTATTAGTAGCTTTATTTTTATTGCTTTTATTGGCTCAAGGATGTCTACGCAAGAACAAATATGTAGTAATATTATACTAAATAATAATAATTTTGCGGTAGTAATTCTATTCATTTATTTGGAAATTAAAATTTGCTGTAGTCGAAAAAGGAGCTTTTTATTTTGTTGCAGAGGATACGCAAATTAATGAATTCTTAGTACGTATAGTAAAGGAGTTTAAGAAATTCTGCATATCTAAAATTGTGGGTGGAATTTTCTTATATAATTTTTAATATAACGAAATTGGGTTTATAATTTGATATGATTTTCAATTAATAAAATTGATAATCTTAAGCTGAATTTGATTTATCTAATATCCGCTACAACAAATCAAATTTATAAAAAACGAATAGGAAATTTTTGAAATTTGGAAAAAATTAATATAAATTATAGGATTTGAAAATCCTATAATTTTCAAAAAATTTAATTTCGTCCTTTTACAGATAATTCAACTAATTAATAGCAATTTTTACAGAGAAAATTTTACAATAATTTACCAAAATTATTGAAAATCTCTTTAAAGCTTTATACAAAATTTCCCCTATAAAAAGCTTTATTAAATTTTCCTAAATCCTAATAAATCAAAAAAGAGAAAGAAAAACATTTCCTTCTCTACTCTCATGTTTTTAAGCTTTTTTTTTATCTACATAACAAAATATTATTATCATCTTTTTGTTAATTTTCATGCTGCTAGGGATGAATTTGCCGACTCATTGACAGATGTTTGAGCTTTCAGTCCCGGATTGCCTTTTATTGGGTTATGTACCCCGGACTTTTATCATTTAATTACGGTATAAAACCGATTTATGTAAAATATAACGTTTATCATCGTAACACGTTTTCATTGATAAACAATAAAAATTACCGAAAAAATAATGTAATTTTTATTAAATAAGAAAATTGGTAAAATTAATTTAATTAATTAAATTATGGTTTTCGAAATAATTGTTTTTTTAATATTAAATTTTAATTCAATTATAAAAATAATTTATTTTCAATTTTTAAATTTATTAATGTTTCTCTGTATTTGTTATACAACGCGTATTAGTGTGTGTAAATTAAAGTAGAAATAGTGAAAGTGAAATTTTCTTAAATTATTTTAAAAATAATTATTTTTTATTAAAGAAATTGAATTTTTGTAGTTATATTTTTCTTATATGAGGTTACAGCCCTGGTTCTTCTTACCTTGGCATCTTCATTTTAATGATGGAGGTTTCGTGACATTTATATGAAAATATACTTAATATTATTTAATATTATTTTGGTATATGAGAAATATCTATAAGAAAAGTAAATGTCCTTGAAACAGGATCATAGACAGAAAAATTTGACGTGCGTAAAATATATAATTTTTTTGTATATATACTGAAATATTTTTTTTTTGTATTATGTGGTTAAACTTATAATTATTGTGCACATAGTCAGTCCCATCAAGGATAAATAATATTTGGTTTAGAAATTTCTTTGGACCTTTCTTTTAAAGAGTATGTCAAAATTTAAATTAAAGATTTTTTGCTTATAATTACATAAATTTGGGATTTTTTTGAATTATTACGTATTATAAAATATTAAATTGATTTGCTCGTAAAAGACAATTGCTTTGTTGTACATGGGAATATCGCGATACATGTAAAATGAAGAATATTAATTTGTTCTATTGTGAACATATTTAATTGCTCTGTTTCTAACAGAATGTATTTTAAAAACCTTGGCACCAATTTGTAATTAACGGATAAGAATTGGACGGTTCTATATAATCAGATTTTAAGAAGAGATTTAGTTACCATAACTAAATAAAAGTTAATATCTTTGATGTTAGCATAACTTCTGAGTTTAATAAAGAATTGGATTCAAAAAGAACTTTAATTATTTTAATTCTAATTGCTGATTCATTTAGTTGTATATAAATTAAAAAATGTTCTTTTAAATTTTTGTACAATATTTAAATTGTAGTACATTACTATGTCAAATAGGTCCTTTTCCAAGTCGTATTTGTTTTTTTTTCAATAAATATTGGCTGGAGATACCAATTTATTTAATGTCTTATAAAGTATTAATTTAATATAGTAATTCAATTTTTATTAAACAAATTTCATGTTGTAAGTTTTTATCTTGTAATTATAAAATATCGATTTAAAAAAGTACAAATTTGATTTGGAAAAAGAACAAATTTGATTTCGAAAAGGATCAAATTGATTTGAAAATGCTATTATAATAACACAAATTTTATTAGTAATGCTTTCACCAATTTGACATTTCAATACATTTATAGAAAAACTTGTCTATTAAAATTTAAAATTTAAATCTTTTTAACATTAATTTTTTCAATATATTTTCGAAGTAGTCAACAAATTCGAATAAAAATAATTATATTGGATTCATTTTTTATAGAGAACCACCAACCATTTTTTATTTAAACAATGAAATTATGTTATGTAAAGGTGGTGTAAATATATCAGAACTACTGTTAATCAAAATAAATTAAAGTAAAAATTATGCTAGTTGTATAGATACATTTAATCTGTATATTGTATGTATCCAATAAATTCTATTTAAGAAATTTTCCTTTTTGACTATAGAAATAAATATCCTTGTTAGAAAATAAATATTATTAGTATAGTATACATTTTCCAACATTTTCTTTTATTTTTGAGATAATGGAAACATACACAAGCAAATACACAGACTAATATAAAATATATAAGAATAAGAAATAATAATAACGAAACGAATAAAATAAAAGTTTCTGAAGTTGATCCCAAGAAAGTCCTTTCAAGTTTTACGATATATCTGACAAAATAAGCAAATGTGTAATATAAAAATGTGTTTTTTCATTCGTCCTTGTTGTGTGATTTTTGTAATGGAAATAATCTAGAATGTGAAATTTAATAAGCTGGTATAAATAAAATTGGAAAATATTTCTTATAGAATTGTTAGAAAAATGTGAATTATTCGGTTTATATTATAGTGTGTACGCGGTTAGTTTTGGTTTAATTGTATTTTTTTCAATATAAACATATTAGATTTTCAATACAAAATTTCATTAAAAAAATAATTTTCATTAGATCAAACATAATCAAATAATAATTTTAAAAACTAAGGTGAATTTCTATTGAGTTATAAACTCGACCATTTTCTTAATCAATTTTCATTTTTGATTGAAATAATTTTTTTAAAATTTTGATTTGGTTGTATATTGCTGGAGAAACTCTCGTCGTTGCAGCTGTACCGCTGCTGAAATGTCAAAAATAAGTTGAAACATTATAGAAATTTAAAAGAGTAGTTAATTTCATCGGTTTGTTCTATGGAAAAGTTTGATAGATTTCCAGTTTGCGGCTCTGCCATATTGAAATGTGAAATAATTTTATAAACAATTTTTCTTTCATCTATTTTTATATGGTTCAACATATTTTTGGAAATTTCAAAACAGTAGCGGTACAGCTCCAAAGACGAGAGTAACACTAGCATAAAAAGAAGTATACATATTTCGTTCTGGGTTCTTGTAAAATAGATGCCATTATTAATTATTTTCCTTATATATTCAAATTTCAAGTTTTATGTCAATCAATGTAAAAAAAAATGTTATTGAGCTAAAAAAAAAAATTATATAGTTTTCATGTTTGATTGGAGAACAAAAATTAACAATTTCAGATCAAAATTTTGTAAAAATCAATCGAAATCCACGTTAATTTTCATATAGCTTCAAATCTGGTAATTTGTTCAAACAAAATTTACCTATAATTTTTTAACTTGTTTAATTGTGTACTATGACGTGCAAAAATTCTCTATATTCACCTAACAGATTACGTTTTTTTATATAATACAAAAACTAATAAAAATTATGGAACTAATTATTATAGGTTTTACTGAGTCGACAGTAAAAAAAACTTCTTCTACTAAAAGTAATTTTAAACAAAATATAAAATTTCACAAATTATCGAAAAGACATAAAAACATTTATATTTTTCATGGCGTAAGTGCTTCCGAGAACATAAATGTCACATATTTATGTCTTTTCATTGGCAATCCAATAACATGTCCTAAATTCAATTTCACAATTCAGAGTTATTGTTAAATGATCATTAAAATCTCTAATAAATTACTTTTAAGACAAATTTGCTGATATTTTCAATTTTGTGATAGTTGAAAACTTATAAATGAAGAGTCACGTAAAATATTAGACAAAATTTTCTTTTTCGATATATGTAGTAAAAATGTATAAAACTTCAGCATTAAAAGTTGTTTACTCAAGGATTAATTGGGTTAGTATAATTTTCTGTGAAATTCAAGCAAATCTGCTGAGACTATAAAATATTTATCTTTGACACTTTGAGATTTGAATGGTTAAAGCCAAAGAAATGTGAATAAATGCAAGTTAATTTTGTTTTTCTGATGTCTTCACACATAAGTGATTGCATCCAACTACAACACGTTAACACTTTAACGCTTTAACACTAAGGCAATGAGATAAAGCTAAGCGGTTAAAGTTTCTACTGAATTCTGAAATTATTATTCCATTTATTTTTCCAAATTCGATACTGTCAAAAACATTTCAATTGAATATTAATTTTTATTGAATTTTCTTTTCTAATATTTGATCAATTTTATTTTATACAATTTTGTCAAAATGTTCAAATTTTCTTTCCTTGTGCAACTATGAAATAATATTATCCACAACAATTTTCTATGATTATGAAACAGAAATTTGAATTTAATATCTTATCTGTTGTCATGATAAATCTCATAATCATATAAATTTTGTTAATATATACATAAAAATCTCATATTTCATAAAATATTACATAAAATTTTATCCCTGTCAATTTTCCAATTTACATTTTCATATATAAACCGAATAACAAAAATCTGATAAAATCATTTTATTTACGGATTTCCTCATAATTTTAATGCACTCAATTGTGAAATCAATTTTCTCCATAAAAATGAAAACTATGAAAATGGAAAATTATGAAAAATTAATTTATGATTTATTCAGAGAGATACAAAATTTGAAAATCAATAAAAAAAAAACTATTTTTGGCAATATTTTTATTTGCATTTTTTAGAAATTAAAATTGGTAAATCGTTTTTGTAAAATTCATTTATTTTTATTTTGAATAATTGCACGGTGAAAAATCATTGTAGTTTAATCGAATTTGTTTTCCATCAATTCATAAATTAATCATTCATTTTCGATAGTGTACAAACTAAACTTAATCAAGTGAATTTACACCAATTAAATGAATATATGATTGTTAAATTGTTCTTTGATTTAAGATATCGATTATAAAAAGTAACATAAATTTTTATTATATTTGATGATTGAGATCAAATTTAAATTATTTTATCGATTTTACTCGGTAATTATAGAAGAATTGATAAAATTGGTTGGTTCGTTTGCAGGGTACGAAACATAAGAGTCCGTTGTTGGCCTATTATAAGCTGGCTAGAGTACATCATTCCAATGCAATTAGTCTAGCCGGTTTTAACTTGCATATCTCCTCCAGTCAGTCAAGAAATGACGTCCAATGCATTTTTAAATAGTTTAAATATTTCCACAGGGCAGCGACAGACTAGGTATTCTAGTGTTTCCTTCTCTTCCCCATACCTCTTACAAATTCAGGTTTCCGATAAACCTGATCTTCTCGCATGCTTTCTGAGTTGAATATGACCAGTGACTATTCCGCTATATAATCACGCCGTTGATAAAATTAGTAATCAGTATTTTCTTCCCTCTATCCCGGAATATTTGCGAATATATTGTAATAAATAATATTTTAATTAAAATTAAATTTTTCTTATTTATTAATTGTGGGTTTTCGGTGATTTATTTTATTATGATAAATAAAATATTATAATTTAAAATCTTCTGATCCATCAAAGCCACTTAATGTAACGATTTATAAACTGGATATATGTTCTCAGTATTGGTGGTTTTATTAACCCGTACAGTGGTACAAATATGTAACGTAGCGTATCGAAAGAATTAACTTAAGAGTTAAAAATGAGGCGTGGTAATTGTATTAGTTCATTGTAGTATTCATGAAATCCGGAATGTAGTTTTCTTGAATACTGTGCTCTGACAAAGCTTTGCTACATAAATATTTGATATAAATAATGAAATAATTTTAATAAAGACAATTCAGCAAATATTTCCATTGTGAACTAGACATTTAAAGTTAATTTTAATTTTCCTTTGGAAAACTATGAAAATTAAAATTTTCTACTAAATTTGCATATAATTTCATTTTAATTTCTATTCATCCTATAAAAACTTAAGCATTAGCAAAAAATAAATATATAAGGTCAATTTAACATGCTAATTCATGGGGACTAGTAAAATTTTTATTTTAATTGTTTTAATATCAGCTAACTTTATTTAAGAATTGGTATACTTTGGCATGATACTGTACTTCATATACCATTTTGTTAAATCCTTTTTAAATGCATTTTTCATGTTAATATTTGGTCCTTGAAAAAGTTATTAAGAGTTTTTTATTTGTTCGCAAACCCTTTTGTTTTAGAAGAAAATTTTTAGTGATACTTTTTTATTGGGGTAACTCTGTTAAGGATATTCAAGTTTGGTCAAGTACATACCAAATAAGCTATTAAAAAAGCCATTTAAATTTGTTGGTTTTTTTTTTCAAATATATTGAAAAAATGCTGAACACTTTAAAATCCTTGGTCCTCTTGGAGGTAAATTGTATATTTTTCTTTTTTGGATCGTTATTTTTTTATTTTTGCCTTTGTTAAATGTCTGATTTTTAGGGGACTTTGTTTTAAATTTGTAAATATAAAATAAAATTAGGGGTGCAGGTAAAATTTTCACTTTATTCATAAAATATTTATAAATATTCTTTATAAACCAACCAGTAACTAACATTTATGTGGACATACATTAAATTTGAACGGGTTCATTTAAATATAGATTTATTTTAAAGTATTTATTCTTTTAGTTAGTTTGTCCAAGGGAATATTTAAAAAATGATTTTAAAAGTAATTTATATACTCAATTTTTTTTTTTTGGTATTTTCGATATTATGCAAAATGATCTAAAGAAAATGTGATGTTGGTGAATGAGATTGAAAATTTGTTTTTTGGATAAAAATTTAAATATTCATTGATAATTAAAAGATGTATTTGTTTTTTAGAGCTCAAAATTGGCGATTTATTATTTAATATTACATAAAGCCATTTATTGTGTACTAACAGAACAACACTTCTTCTATATCTCAATGAAATGTGAAACATAAAATTCCATTTGAGTTTGTACACTTAATTAAATTAATTGAACAAAATTATTTCTGATATACAAGAAGAGGCAAATAAACGAGATTTCTATAAAACTGTAACAAATACGCCAATTATCATTATATCCAATGTTTTATTACTGAGTAATCTTTAACACATGCTTGAGCACCTAATTTTTTGACGAGCTTAGTTTTGATAATAAGAACGACCCTAATTTGTCATGATTCGATGTCTCAACAAAATATTATGATGTCTTAGGAATCAATAAGTATTTTTACTAACCGATATAATATTCAAAGATATCATCATAAAATGGTTGTCAACACACAACTCTTTTATGCGGGACCCCGAATACTAGAAAGCTAAGAATTTCCTAAAAATTAACAAAGTTACATAAAGACTATTCCCTGGAGTTGTTTCGGGACATCCAATCATCAGAAAGCATGCGGCAAGGTTCACATTAACCACCACGTCAACATACAAAAATCATCTACTGAAGAGGAGAAGGAGTCAGTGGGTCATCTACTGCATTACTGTCCCTTGGTCCAACAAAGAAGTTTCAAGATTTTCGAAATTATTTTCTGAATAATAAGAAAAAGCAGGAATAAGTCCGGCTAAAGAGTATTAAGTTCATTAGAAAATTAGGATGGTTCGACACGTAGAGCTATGAGGAAAACGGTGATCGACTGGAGAGTACAACGGACCTTTAATAACATTCAACTTCGTGGCTGAAAATATCCCCAAAACCAACAAAATATCATGTCTTAAGTTTAAAGATATTTTAAGTTATAAAAAGTTGAGAGGAAATAATTATTTATAACCTATTGCATTTATAACATACTACAAAAAAAAATCAATGTAAATAATCCTATTTAATCCTTTACATTTTTTCGGTTATCAAAGTCTCAAATTACACAAAAATTCAATATTTTTTTTATAAATTTTAATTACTCAATATAAAATTATACAATTTTTTTTGTTGATAGCCTTAAAATTCCACATGATATCACAATTTTAATTGACAAATTGTAAATTTACAAAATTTCGATATAATCTATAAAAAAAAATTAAATACAAATTTCGATATAATCTATAAAAAAAAAATTAAATACAAATTTCGATATAATCTTTTGAAACTTTTTGAATCCAATATCAATTAAAGGAAAATTTTTAAAATAAAACAGAGAAAATAAAATTTTCAATTAAAAATATTAACAGCAGGAAAAGTTCTGATGTAATCCTTTACTAAAAATAAGTATTTTTACCATTTAAAAAATACTGTTGGACTAGGAATCGCCCAAAATTAAGAGTTTGTTAAAATAGAATGAATTTTATAATTTTTTTTTTATACAAATGTGTACAGAATTTCGAATATTTCTTAAATAGGAGTTTCAAGAATGTATTTAGTAGGATTCGGAATATGAGGTAGGCCCCTTAGAATACTGAACTTCTATATCTGCAGTACAGAAGTACAGCTAATTTGATCGTAAATGTGTAGTTAACTTTTAACATTTTTTAAATTAATTTAAACAATTTCTAATATTACATAATTTCTCGTAAAACAATGTAAAATGAACATTGAAAAACAGAAAACTAAAATTTTACTACAAATTATTTTGACGTTCTAAAGATTGAATTTTATGCTGAAACAACCAAAAGTCCTGGTATAATTTTTAGGGTTTAGTAAGTTTTGATCCCCCCCGGGATGGTGAAGTTAAGTAAATTACATAGAGAAAATTTATTTCATGCTGTCGAAAAATTAGTTTTCTTGAATATAGAAAAGTTTTCAATTTATCTTGGTTCGTAGTAAAAATTCTTACAATAAGATTGAAAACTTTTTACACTTTTTTTTGATAAAAGTCTGGAAATAGTGACTATCGGTGCTCTTCGTATGATGAAGAAACTGTGGAACACATCCTTTGAGACTACGAGGCTACAGCCCGAAAAAGACTAATTCACATGGGCAAAGGATTTCTGAAGCCTCATATCTAATTAGTAGAAATGCTAATCTAAAGGTAGACAACACTGTATAATTACTTTTCATAATTATTTTATTTTAGGCAACAATTCCCTTTAGATTTTCCTATCAACTCTAGTAAAATTCTTAACTTTTATATTCAAGTACACTTTTCTGCAACGAAATATTTCAAAAACTATACTTTTTCTGAACAAAGTTCATCAAAAAGCTGAAATCTAATGTACTTAAAAAAAGTATGGTATAAAATGATAAAAATAATTTCGATGAAGAAAAATTCCACTTAATATAGTTTTCTTATTCAGTATACAAACTTAAGCAAAAGTTAATTTTGTGCCATTAAAGAAAATCAGATAATTTAAATTTTGCTGAGACTTTTTAAATTTTACATAATTCAATTTTTATAGTACTATCAATAAAATTGCTAATTATTTGAAACAAAATTATTTACATAAATTACAAGTGAATTAAAGAAATTAAATTAGAAATATAATTAAATTTAAATTTAAGAAGGATTCAATTTTAAACTTGTTGCTAACATAAAACTTTTCTAAAATTATCATAAAAAATGATCTTATGGAAAGCAAAATGAAATCATTATCGAATATCAAATTGCACCCGTTCAGTTATCGTAATAATCCCACTTTCTAGAAATCATATTTGTGATCTAGCAGAGGTTGTTAGTGTCGCCATTTTAATCAGTTTTTTTAAATAATTACATTCTTTACATAATTTTAATATCATACTAAAATTTCAGCTCAATTTAAACTTAAAAACTTTTAACCTTTTCTTAAAGCCAGGGTTTTCAACACGCAAATGCCTAGCGGTGCCAGACCTTCAATTACATGTTTATTAAATCATTATGCTAGCTCTTATACTATAATCTCAACAAATTCAAAGTAAAACCGTTTCAAAAGAACTAATTTTTGTAATGGCATTTCATAATATTCTGCTCAATTTCTTCGTGTTCAGAAATTTACAATTCTAGATTTTTGAAGTTCAGTTTTAGGGTAGTCGTAAGTTGTAAGGTTTATCTACTTAATTCTGAGTGTAATGCCAGATTTCATAGTGAGTAGCTTACCTTTACCAGAGCTTTAATTTATTTTCTGGTTTCTCAGTCGAAGCTTAAAGTTAAGCATTCCGGAAAGTGAGGTTTAAATGAAGCCATTTATAATCCAGATTTGGAAAATCTTATGAATATTTTATGATTGAATGAACGAATTAGATGACTCCGTTGCATTTTACACACCAATTGTGGGATATGAGTTTAGACGTAATTGTTTATGATTATTTGTAGAAGATCTAATTAAGCTACATTTAATAATGTAATTACATACTTATATTAATTTGTCGATTTCATATATAATATTATCATAATTACGACTACAAATTAAGAACTAAACTAAAATAATTTCTCACATTTCTTATTAATTCTATTGTAAGCTGTTTTCATTTGAAAATTATTCTTAATAATGTTCATGCTTGCAAAAATCAATTGATGAAGTCTTCATTTCGTGGCAAAAACATATTTATCCATATGAAAATTTATTCCTTTATTTTCTAAATCCAAATGTTACCATTAATATTTTTGAAAGGTAATAATTTTTATATTTTTACACGTAATATTCGGAAATCTTTTAATATAATTCAATCACGTATTTGTATTTTCTTTGCTGCCATTAATATATAATTTCAATTTATTTTTTATATAAATATTTATTATATATTCCCATATATAATTATTCCATGGCATCATTGCAAGTGATATTTGCTGCCATAGTTAAATTATTATTTACTAAATTGTTTCTAGGATGTGTTCCTCTAGAAAAAATTTAGAAAATAATATAAATATGGCAGCAAATATCACTTGCAATGATGCCATGAAATAATTATATGGAATATAAAGGATAAATTTCTATTAGTGTTTTTAAGAAGAAATAAATGGTAAAATCAACAACAACTGAACATTATTTCTTCATTATAAATGCTAATGCATTTTTATATTAATAAAAATGCATTATAATATATTATTCTGAATAAGCTATCCAACTTTATAGATCGACGATGTTACCATTAATGTAAATTAAATGCATTAATTAATATGAATGTACGTGAAAGGACAGTGTATTTGCAGAAGTTTTTCTACTGAAAACATTTTCTATATCCCGAAAAAGAAAACAATTACTAAATCAGACTTGTAGTTCCGTTCAGGTGATTATATTCGATGTATGGTTAGATACACCGTAAAGCTTGCTAATTTGATTACATATCAATTCCTTACTGCATTTAGAATGTATTTTATTTAGCTAGATTTCCATTAATTTAAATTTATAATGTTTTTATAACCAATAGAATGTATATAAAAAAATAATTTACTTAAGTTTATACAAAAATCACCAAGTTTTCTACTTAAATTTTGTCACTGAATTAAATTACTTTCAAACGAAAATAAAAATTGTTGAGAACAAGGACACAATCTATTATCAGAAAACTGCAAGTCCGGCATAAAAATATTATTTGAACCAATATAAAGATTCTGTATATATAATACGGTGAAAATATAAGCGCATCCGTTTTCCTTTTAAGTATTTTTCATAAGAGGTTTGACTTTAAGGACAAATCGAGAAAATTGACTTTATAAGCAAATTTTTATAGAATGAAATAAAATATCCAGAAAATAGAAAATCATTAGAAAAAATTTATTTATTTATTTATTTATTTATTTATAAGAGATGATAAAAAGTTCATTATTTTATTTTAAGGAAATTTTCGCCTTTAGTACTAAATTTATTAGGTGCAACCAACAAGTTTTAAAAGAAATTTGGTATCTACAAAATATAATTGCAATGAATATTTAATTATATATTTTTAAAAGTATTGTGATAGGTTCCTTTTTGGAAATCATAATATTTTGAAGGATTAATTTTTGTAATTGTTTGTTCTTTTTGAATACTTAACTGAAAAAGTGCATTTATTTCTAATAAGGTTTCTTGGTTCATTGGCCAATTGGTGAAAATCCGGCCAAACTAGTAATCCCATTCAAGTTGCGGACAAGTGAATGAGAAAGAAACCATAACCTACTTCACCTACAAATGCTCAGCTTTGGCTAGAGTAGAAAAGATACTTGGCGGGTATGTACTTAACAACTGTTTCTGAATGCCACGAGTTGAATCTAAAGTCAAAACAGTGTGAACGCGATAATTCGGTTGCAGACATTTTGAATACTACTCGCAACTTAAACCAACCAATAAAAAAAAAATTACGATAAAAATAATACAAATTTTCTTCTATAATGAAATAATTTAACCACTTTTCATAGAATCAGTTTAAATCTAAATTCAAAATAATAAATAAGAAACAAAAATCCTTTACATAAGTATAGAAATTAAATATTATAATTATAAATAATTATCTAAAATTCTAATAAATTTCCAATTATGTCCATTAGAAACACTTAAAAATGCTCCGAATTTTGGACTATACAATAATATCTAATTTCGTAATATAAATTTTCTATAAGAAAGTGAAATATATACAAAAACAACTTAAAAAAATATTAAATTCTATTAATTACTAAATAGACTTAAGAAAATAAATTTATAGTTTTTCTTTGAATGGAAAAATATCCTTGAGAAATTATTAGTTAATTATGAAAAAATTGTCTTTTTATTTACCATTTTATATATAATTTCAGAAATAATTTTATTTAAAAGTTGATATCATTATAAAAATGAAGTTGATAGAAATCTGAATAATATAAGCTATTTTTGAAATATACTAGATTGTGAAACGTAAGTTTAATTTGTAAATTATAAAATTTCTTTAAAAACTGAGATAGAATTTGAAATTCAATTTTTAAAGTGAAATTTTTTTATACTCATATAATAATAAAATGAATTTAATATTTTGTTAAGTTTGTATAACCTCGTAAATTGGTTTTAAGGAAATTCTTTCAGAAAACTTTATTCATTTGATAATTTAAAATAAAATATTGCAAGTCCTTCTAACCGGTAACAATATTTCAAAATTTATTGCTAAGTGGAAAATGAAAAGAATATTTTTTTTCAACATAAATAAAAAGTAAAACGGATGAAAATTCAGATAAAATTTATTTTTTGGACTACTTACATAAGAAATGTTGAATTTAGTAAATATAATTAAAATTATAGTGCAGGTAAATTAGATCAAAGTTTGCGTCAGTAAGGAATAACAAGGATATTTACCGAAATTGTAGTTTTATACCGCCCAACATGAATTAAATAGGCTTTTAAAATCATTAAAAATCTTACCATTGGCACTGTTGCAAGTCAAATTTTAATTAATTTTGTATGTATAATTTTTAGTAAGAGTTATTTTATTCGGTTAACTTTTGTTGTTGAAAATTATAGAAATTAATTTTAAGCTATGACACGACACGACCACATAAAGAAACTATATAATTTAAGAAGGATAAATGAATGATATCCTTGTGAATTATGTACACTAATTGATTTATTAAATGTATTTCAAATACATTATACAACTTTGAATTCAACATTTTTACAAAATAACAAAATGAAAATTTATTTCTTATGATATTTTTATTTCGTTTTCGTTGGTAAAATACTGACGCCAAACTGTCTCATCATTTCTTACTAAGATTTAACAAAAAATTATCAACATATTTTGTATATAAAATTTAAGGACAATTCAGTTTAAGAAGATATGAGATTTTATTCTTGTTTTATGTATTGGATTTATATTTACTGATTTATTTCAATAGAAGTTTGAAAAGTATGTTCTGCAGCGCCATCTATACGAAGTGTTATATATAGTTAAAAATTATTGATTAAGTATAAAATTGAATAATTTCATCAGTTTTACATTGCTTATATAGTTGTAAAATGAAATATGTTATGTGAAAATTCAATTTGGTGATTCCTTTCAATTAATTTGATAATTTTGTGATTACTTTAATTCCATTGAATTAATTAATTATAAAAATAAATCCTTATTATTTCAAATATTTAAATAAAATATGCAAAAATTCTAATTGATTATATGCTAAATAAAATAATGGTAACAAGGCAAATTATCGTGTACATCTTATTGAGCACATTATAACGCTTTGTATTTTAGATATATTTATCCCATTTTCCAAGAATTTTTGGAATTCCTTGGAATTTTTTATAAAATTTATGAGATAAAGAGTTCCCGCGATGAAATGTGCGCGATAATATTTCATTGAATCAAATAAGTGAAAGCTATTAGAAAAAAAAATCAATTTACGAATGAAATCGCAAAAGAAAATTTGTTGAAAATTTTGTTTTATTAACTACTTAAAGTTCAGAATTTTGATAAAAGTTCTTCTCTCATCCTTAGTTATAAAATTTCATTCGAAAAATCAACATTGCATAATAAACCAAACAATAAAACTTTTCCGAAAACTAATAAAGAAAAACGAAACTCAAAATGAATTTAATGTAAAGATTACTGATAAATGAACGAAAAAAGAATGTCTAATCTGATCACATATCCACACGTCAGGATACTTTATTTATATGGACATATTACATATCATTCCCTCTATCATTACATAAGTGTACGCATAATAATTTTATATTTTGTATGTATGCAAAGTAAGTTATATGTAAAAGATATTTTATCTATACGTATAATTTTATCTTGGTTGTTATATGATTTGCGTGCTTTCAAAAATTCCGCATAATGTTTGTCTTTACGACGCAACCGAAGTGATTCTCTTCCAATTAATTAGAAAAATTTTATTTGAAAAATAAGTTTACAAAAATTTATTATGTTTACCAGTACATTTCCATATACATAAAATAAATCAAAAATTACTTTTAGTTATGGAAATATAAAATATGAAAATTTAGTATTGAAACACGTGGGAATTTGAAATATTTAACAACTACTTTTTTTGGGGGAAAATATTTAAAAAAAAATTCTCATAAAAAGGATAAGGACAAAAATGTCAATTACTAAATGAAACTGAAACTAATTAAATTAAGGCTTTCAATTTCCTTTTAATTAGGATATACTTAATTTATAGTTCAGAGTTCTATTAAAAAATTATTTCTATAGTTTCCTCAGTTTAATTTAATGATTTACTTTTGGGTTTTTGTTTTTTGTTATGCAAAACATTCTAAAAAATCTTTACTTTTATACTTATCAACATTATTTTTTTTATAGAATTCTGAATCATCTTTAAATTTGCATATATAAATTCAGAGTGATTCAAATTTGCATATGAAAAAGTAAATCTTTACATTTGAAAAAAAAAATGTTAAAAGCTGAATTAAACATTTTATTTTAGCATATAAGATATTTATATGTATTCTCAAAAATTACTGTAATAACATTAGCATAGAAATTACAAAATATTTATCATTCTTTTCTAAATAAAAATGTCTACAACATTTTTTACAGATCTTAAATTTTTGTTTTATGTTAATGAAAATTATGATAAATAATATGAATTTTATATTTAGTATAAATTTTTTAATAAAACTTGAAGATAATTTCATGTTTCATAATTTATTTAACAACAATTGTTTTATTATTTTGGTAATACTGACAATATTATCATAATATTTTATGTTGCTTTTGAAAGAATTGAGATGTCGTGCTGTAAAATGTAGTATCTTTAATTATTTATTATTATGGAATGGAGTAGACGTTTATTTATACAGAGTATCCATATAAAGATTGATTCATTCAATTTTTCTGAGCAAATATAGTCACCATAAATAGCTAGAGAGCTTGTAACGTCTTTACTTTGGTTATTTTCGTAGTTATGAAAATGAATTGGCAGACTGTGATGAACTTACTAAACAGGGAATTGGAAGTCTGGCAACTTTAAGTGTCATTGTATTTAAATATCTAGATTTTAAAGGTCGTAGGTATTTAATTTCATTGTAAAATTATGTTTATAAATAAAAGATTAAGTCAGCAACATTCAATACACGTCCATATCGCTCCCAACTACTACAAATCTTATTTGTGATCTGGCAGGCTGTTAGTTTTTCTATATTGATCAAGTTTTTTATATTAAAGTTATTGAACTCTTTACATGCTTTTAAGATTGTACTAAAATACAACTAAAATTTTTATTTGAAGGCTGAAATTTTCAATGTGCAAATATCCAATGATGCATGGTCAATTACTACGAAAATAAAAAAAATATTTTCATTGCTTTAACTCTTAATCTATAAAATTTTAGTTATTGCATAATATTTTTAATCCATTCCAGTTTTCGAGACATTCTAGTAGGGTGCCCTTAAAATTAAAGGACATTTTATCATATTTACATTATTATTTGTGTCCTAGCTTGGCTGATATAAATTAAGCAATTTTTACAAGACAGAATAATTTCCATCTCATTTATTTTTTTGAAGTCACGTTCAAAAATTATAATTTATTTTGTAAAAATAGTGTGAATGTTAGAATTAAATGTTGAATTTATGAAATGTACAATTACAACGTGTTCTGAATATTCTCAAGTAAAAAGGACAAAATAATACATTCATTTTAAAGGACTGGACTCTTTGTGTCAACAAAATGGAAATTCTTTTTTATTTTATATAAACTAATAAGTTTTTTGTTAAATTTATACAAATTAAGAGTTAAAAGTACAAGATAAAAAATTTAATTAACTTGTTAGTTTGTTAAAAAGTTACATTGAATTTTTTGTAATTTAAAATTAATTAATGCTAATATTTCATTATAGACACCAATAATATAAGAAATTTTACATATAATTAGAATGTTACCATAAAATTAGCTAAATTGAAAAATACTTTTTCTGATGAAATTGTATTGTCTGTTGTTTTTGGAATTTATTTCATTTGAATATATAAATTTACTAATTCATTGGTATATAATTCAATTATTTCTAATTTCTTATTTTCAAAAATCCCTTATTGTTCATGTAATTTTGGACACTTTTTACAGAATTGTTAAGGTACATAATTGATAAAATAATTAAATTTCTGTTTCTTTTTTTCAGCATAAATCGAAAATCTGTTTACACATAATTATATCAAATTAAATTTCAAAATGTTATAAGGTCATTTTAATAACCTTCATCATCAAGCATTTAAATTTGACAATTATCTTGACTATTTTAAGTTCTTCGGTAAATAAAATGTCAAATGATTCCTTGAAATGGAAATTATTGAATTATATAATTAACAGTGTGAATACCATCATTATTAAATATAAAATTATACAAAGTTTTTCATAGATAATACACTAGCTGAGCTACTGTCTTCAACAGTGGATCTCTGTTGAGAAAGTCAGCACATAGCGCTGGTATTGGATATATATAACACTTTTTTATTTAAAAATAAGTTATTTTGGTGTGAGCTTTAGTTTTCCTCATTTGAATCAGAATATTAGATAGTTCTTATTGCTTTATTTTGGCTCGAATATGTATGCCAAGTCTACGTTTTAGAAATTTAAGGGCACTCTTATCTCTAGATACTTTTAATAATTCCATACAATTGTTTTCATAAGGTGCATGTTCAACAACTTCACGTGCCAAGGCTCTCATTAATTTGGTATGTTTTGTTTGAATACACTTCATATGCGAAGAACGAAGCTCTTTAACTTTTTTCTCACTAGTGTATTTAATATTTTTTCTTTCGGAGTTTTGTGACCCTTGTTGAGTCCAATACAAAGTTCATATCTGACAGCCATTTCGATAATCGAATCGAAAAACCGGAATGTTATATGTTATACGATTGCTCAAGCTTAAGCAGAAGCAAACTAAGAGAGCTTGGTAATAAAAAATTTGATAGTTTTGAGGAAATATCGAGAATTTCCATATAATGGACATTTTTAGATTTGTGAGGGGAACTAAATGTTTAGAATAATAGGGAATTTAGAGGTTTTCAATAAAAAGAATCTGATTAATATCAATTTTCTTTTAGTATATCCTTGAATTGCGTCCTTTTGAATTATGCTAAGTCGAATTGTTTCGGTGGGAGTGTGCCTGATGGAATTATTCTAGTAGAATAGACATATAAATATGGTGAATTGAATTGAATATTTCCATAAAGTAATTGTAAATTGTTTAAGTTTATTTATAAAAACCAACAAATTTCTTAGTTCTTCTACTTGTACTTTCATCATCACTAATGAATTCTGTCAGTAATCTTGACATACAAATTGATTATAATAAACATCAATAAGATTAAAATTTCTGGTGAAAAATTAATTTTGAAACATTTTAGTATTTATGTATAATATAGAAAATTGTTGTTTTAGTCCTTTTTTTTTGATGGTCTCATTTTATTCAATTTTCTTTTTTTATCAGAAAATTTCTTATAATAACTTTTTTGTTACCATGGAATTTTGACTGCACGTGTCCTTAAAAAGTTAACTGGACAAGGTAAATTATGGAAATTATATTAAATAGTTAAAAAAAAATCCTAATAGAAATTTGGTTAGACTTTTCTTAATAATTTTCTTTTATCATAGTTGGAAGTGAATTCAGAATATAACAACTTTCTATTAAATAACCTTTTCGTTATTGCTGATAATTTTCATGGGCCATTAGTAAAAAAATTAGTGATGTGAAGAAGGTTTCTATTTGTTGGGCTAAAAGTATTTCGGTTTTCCTTTTAGAAAAAGAAAATTGTGAATGACTGGATATAAAAGAAATATAAATAATAATTAAAATCACATAAATTATAGAATAAATAAAATATTTTCAATATTTTTTGTTTGTTCATTGTCTTTAGTATCAATATTAAAGAGGAAGAATTTATAGAATAATCGATATTTTAAGGAAAGAAATATGTCTAAATTATTTCAATAGGCTTTTTATTTTAATTCTTAGATTATCGTAGATGAAAATTATAAATTTATTAGAAATAGTCTGAATATTTGTTTTTCATTTATCATGCCATCATTTTGAGTAGAACCAAATTATTTATAGCTTAAGTTGATCCTGAATCTGAATCTCATTTTTCTATTTTAATACGAGTATAACAAAAACCTTCAGAAAGGTTCAGAAATTTTTCAAGACTATTGACATATCTAAAAATATTTTTATATAAATTTTATTTAATTAATTTCTAACAATTTTATTTAATTGAAAAATTATGTTAGTAAAGAATTCCAATTTCCAAAAGCATAAAATCATTTTGAAGAATTTGAAAAAAATTCTATTTTTCTCTTTAAAATATTTTTTATATTTTACAATATAAAATATTATTTAGAAAAATATGATTAAATCATTCCATTAAATTGTAATTTACGATGAGTTCTTATGACATTTCAGTAATTTTTTTTATGCTATTTTGTTTAAAATAAAATTTTCTTTTTAGACAATTTTTTTTTTGTTGAACATTTATTATTTTATTTTTATAATAAATATTTTGATATTTTATAAGTTTATTTTTTTGTTATTACGCAATTCTCTTTACTTTTACACTTTCTGGTTACATAAAAATTTATTTTGTAAAAACTTTTTATCTCGAATCTAATGTAAAATTATTTTCTTTCTTATGATCTCATCAATCATAAAAAAAATGAAGGAAGCAAAACACAGTAAAAAAAAGATTGTTGACAAAAATTCTTAGTGATTTATGTTAAGGTGAATAATTACCGAGATGAGTATATTTAATCCTCCTTGCATCCTCAAAATAAATATATGAAATATGACACTTTCATTGAGCTACAGTACCAGAAATGGAATTTTGATTTTGTATTTTCAAAAAATAATCATAAATTACTAAATTTAATGTTGGTAATTCGAAATGTAAGTTAATAATTTGGAGGTCGAGGTAATAATGTATAAAATGCGTATAAGAAATTTATATCTAAATGAAAGATGAAGTTTGTATAACAAAAATTGTTTAAAAGTACAACTTATAAACATTCAGCTTTAAATTGCTGTGTAAAAGTCCTGATACAATGCTAATTTTTTAAATAAAGTAATAATTTGAGGATATTTATGAGGATACATGGTTTAAAATGATTGGACAGCAATAGAAGAATTTGCTTCTTCTATTTAGATTACACAGAATGTTATGGCAGAGTACGAAATAGTAAATCTATTGAATACTGATAATTTAAATTGGGAAATGATATATAGAAAACAAAACGAAGGAAGTGGTCGTCGATTGGACACAGCTACTGAAAGAATTTCAATAGTATTACAAGAATATCTCTACTCTAGATTGGAATCCGCAATGGTCAAGTCGTCCAAAGAACACTAGGAACATTCTTTCTTACATGGGAAGGCGTAAAAATATGAGCAGAAAACTGATTATGATGATTATGTCAAGTGGAAGCCGTATGCTCGTAAAATGAGTAAAGTCAGAAAAAAATATATATAATTTTTGGTGGTGCCGAAAAATTATACAATTAATTTCTTGTTTACTAAACGAAAACGCATTAAAATATTTGGTTGATGGGGAATTTAGTTGGAATTTCGAGACTCCCATGCATGTTTTACTCTCTAGTTCTAGTCGAACACTGTATCATAATTTCATAATTAGAGCATCTTCACTTCTTCTTCTGTTTACCAAATATATCAAGTTTTCTCAATATTTTATATTGGACTGAGGGACAATGACATAACAAAGTTTCATTTAAACATTTAAAATATTTAAAAATTTTGTCCACTAAAAAGGAAATTTAGTTTTTTTCTCGTTGGTGATGAAAATCATTTTGAAATTTTTATAAAAATATTTTTCATAAATAACTTTTAAATGTTACAGAAGAAAAATTTTTCCATAATAGCATAACCAGAACATGGTATAATTTTTTATGAAAAAAGTTTTCTTGTATTTGTCTCCTTCCAAACTAAGAAAATTATCCTAGATAAATTAAATTTTTTTCTTGTATTTACAAATTTTGATAATTTAATGAAAATTTAAAGATACTCAAAATAAAGATATTTTTTTTATGTGTATTAGCCTAGATTTAATTTAATAAACAAACACAAATTTTAATTATGACTTTTAGTTCGAAAAGGTTTTAAGTAAAAGGAATAGAATTTTGTATGCAAACCTGAAGGGGTCATGTTTTTTTAAGGCTTTGACCGATGAAATTAAATGTTTATTCATTTATACATTGTTAAATTTATCTTTAGGCTAGTCGTTAGTTTTAATATTTTATGATTTGTACAAAACTTTAAAGGTTATATAGGTAGAAATCTTAAAATTTAATTGTTTAAATTTCATATCAGTGAAATTATTTTTCTGTATTTCTAGCTAGCAATTTTCTTTATTAAAATTTTGATTACAACATTTTTTTAATTATAAAAGTTATGAAAGTATTGTAATTGAAAAATCGGTTGTAATAATGAAATTTGCTCGTTATTCTTTTCATTTTCCAACGTAAAGTTGTCACAAACACTAAAAGGAATATCCTGTCCATAGTTAAATCTCATTGTAATTGTTATCGTATTTGGAGCTGATATTAAAATACTTTACTTTACTAACAGAAATGATTTTATTTTAAGTATTAAACTTGTGGCAAACATTTCCTAAATAATGTCATGATTTTGGTATCCAAATTGAATAATGCTGTGTATAGCAGGATTGTTTACATAAATTGGAAAACTTAGTTCAAATTAAAAATTTAGTTTGAGCTAAAATTTGTTAATTTGGCTAGTTGATTTCTAATGTAACTAGAAAACAGCTAGAATTGATGGGATTTCCATCTGTTAGTCTAGAATCAAACTATAGAATTGATAATTTTTTCATGTGTAAGTTTAAGAAACCCGGACTAATTTGTTTTATAAGAAAATGAAATGAAAGTGATAACAATTACAATTACTTTTCATAAACATAATTATTATTTTGAAAGACATATTTTTTTTTGTCAATTCACTGCGACCTTACATAATTATTAATCACAAATGCTTTATTCTATTAGAAAGGGAATGGATTGACTGAGGTATTTGTATTGGCTGTTATTGGAAATTAGCTGAAGTTCTTCATCAAGTTAGCTTTTTGTCTAATGTTTTATTGTCAAGGAGTTTTGTTGCCAAGGAGTCTTATTTGACTCCTTCCAAACTACTGAAAGATACAGAAAATAATAAACTTATTTATATTTAAAAGAATATATCTAATAATTCTTCTTTTCAAGACTTTTTGTGTGACATTTTCCGCCATTCGGACGCACGTTGTTTATAAAGACAAATAAAGCCTTACACTTTGTTTCGTTGTATTAATATTTAATCCTGTTTAGCTATTTCATTTCATTCCCAAGTGACATTTATTTACATTTAATTTAAAAATATAGCTGGGAATGAAGAAATGTTGTTTAAAATATCAAAGTGAAATGATTTTAAACATAAATATTATTTTATTCCTAATTTTAAATAAATATTTATTTAACATTAATTTCAATTTTCTGTTTTTTTTTTTTCAGGATATGTCCACAATCAAGATTTCACTATTGAGTTTGTTAAACACATAAATCGTAATCTGTTCAGGTACAAATTTATTTTTTATATAAAACTTGAAATTAATTTTTTATATAAATTCCAATTATTTTTCAAAATTATTTTCATTTTATTCCTAACTTTAAAATTATAGACAATCCGAAAATAATTTCATGTAGAATTTAATATTTAAAACTTTAAATTTAATAAAACTATACTAAAAATTTATTAAATTTTTAATTTTTTGCGAGTAGTTATAGAATTACTATGAAGTCTGGTGATGGATTTGATGGTCAAAAAATAGATTTTGTTGATATTTTTATGCTAGACGTTTTCGAAGTCTCGCAATCCGAAAATGTAATAAAAAAAGTGTCCTGGTGCGCGGACGCATGTTCAACAACATATTCTAGACTAGAACCTCTTGTCAGATTTTAGTAATTTGGCATACAGGTTCACACAGACTTCATACTTATGTTCATACAAGATGAGCTTGATATTTTCTGTGTTGTGATCCTATTATATTTCCACGTTTATGTGGCGACCTCTGTGTTTTTGCTCTACGCAAAATTTAAAAAAAATGTCATATCTGAGATTTGGATGAAATTTGGTACATAGGTTGGTATCATGATTGTGCACAAGCGTACCAAGATGCAGGTCTGTAGCTTGTTAAGAGGGTTCATGCTAAAATATGAGAATTTTTTAATAACGTACTATTTGTTACAGACATACTGTAAATTACAAAACACTGTTGGAAACAAATCATTGTTGAACATAACTACGTGTTATCTGCTTAGGTACCCCTAATTAGCAGCTTCTTTTTTTGTAATTATTATAATAAATTATACAAAATAATCTACAACATAATCTCATTAATTAATGCATGGTCTCATAAACCTGACAGAATAAATTTATTTTGTAGCTGAATATATTTAAATTGTATATAAAATTATTATTTGTAATAGGAAATTTGTATATGAATATATTTAATAAAATATAATTTTAGTAAAAGCTATATATAAAAAAAGGGGTTTGTTGATAATATATAAATTTTAAAAGAACAATTTAACATTTTCTCGGAATAAAAATGTTATGACACTGTATGATAATTTGGCTATTATGGTAAACAGAAAATTTTGGAAAATTATAAATCGCCATTTTGTATATAAATATATTTTGACAGTTCATAAAAATTGATTTATTCGATTTATACAAAATGTCAAAATTAAAATTGTTGTTATTAATTTAATGAATTCAATTAATATTATATACTAAAATTTTAGTTTTTAGTTCCTTTCAGTTCCAAATTTCAGACGAATGATACAATTTCTTATACATTTCTCAAGTTTATTGAAAATATGCTATTAAAACGTGCTATAATTATTTATCACATTTCCATTCAGGATGTAATTAATAGTTCTTGTATGTTACATTTAAAATTTGATTTAAAAACACATAACTTAATTATGCACGAATAATTTAAATGTTTGATATCATATTTTTTTATATAAAGGACCAATTTTTTTTTTATTTATTTCATGAATAGTTGGAATATAGCTATGAGTATTGCGGATAAAAAATGGATTTTTATTCACGTTTACGAGGTGAGAGACTCCGAATATGCATAAAAATAGGTGCATTTGATTTAAAATGCTTCTGCAACATGTTGGTAAGAAATTGGTGTATTAAAGAAGTGTTAACAAAGCTACTATGTATTCGTCATAAATCACTATTGGGCATAACTACGAATTATCTGCAGTTTGTTTTTGTTAATTTTTACGTCGGCAAATATTAAATTCTAGGAAATGAAATTGTAATATAAAATTATGATGAAAAAATGATGCCATATCATATCACCACTAGAAAATACGTGACTTTTGGTTATGACTTTGAACGTGATTACATTAAAGCCATAAAGTATGTGATATTACGAAAGTTATTGAATTAATATTTATTGTTTCATTAGTTTCTTCTAACCAAATTGGGTTATCATAAGCTGTAATTTTAACATATTTCTGGATATAAATTTTAAAGTTCGGACAATAAATTTAATTTAAAAATAGAATATTTAACAGAAACTTAGGATTTATTTGATTTCCAAATATCGGAAATTAAATATTTAATAAAATTTCTTGAAAGATTTGAAGGATTTAAAATAAGAAATAATTTAAGACAAACTTAATTTCGGGATTACAGAGATTGTATGATATCAGTTGCTGTGATTTAATACAAAATTTTAATATTTCTTGATATTCCTAATTTTGTTATTTAGTTGAACAATTAAAACTTTTACACAGTTTTAAGAACTTAACTTTTGGGTTTATTCAAGTTGTGCTATCAAAACACGAAAATTTTGGTAGATAAACTTATGGTAATCAAAATTTCATTAATTAGAAACAGAGATTTTGACATATTGTAATTTTTATTAAAATAATTATAATCATAAAACATTTATTACCTTTTTTTCTTAATGGTTTAAAATATTTCAGCTTTTCGGTCCGGTCAAACCTATAAAACTGGACAGACCATAAATAAATCCATTAAAATAAATTAAGATTTATATTTAACGATAGAGAAATCACTTTAAGTAGCACTTTTATGACCGTTTCTGTCATATAAAAAGAAACCTATAAAAAATGTGCTAAACTAATTGTGAGAATATTTCACATGATACCAAGAAAGTTTTTAGTTTTATTTTGGTGCTACAGTAATTTCTTGATAATAAAATTTTTAACAAAAAATATAAAGATTATTCATTTTTATGTTTATTTGTAAGAATTTAATCGATTCTATGTTTACTTGTATTACTCTACTAGTTATAAATTTATATCGGAAATAAATCACTAAGCACGTAGCACCTCACTAATTTACCTTTTTCAATCTTCCAAATTGCACCAAAACAATTTTTTTTTTCATATTTTCCAACCTTTATCGATCAATGAAAATATAAATTTAAAAATTATATAAAAAGTTATGTTTTTATTATGCAATCACGATTTTTTTACAAAATCAGGATGAAATTATTTTGATAAAAAAATATAATGATTTTTTAAAAAGGATAACAATTTATTTGCATTTTTACCATAACCTTTCAATGAAGACAAACAAATTGGTATAAATTTTCTTATTCTTTCGAAGAGCTGTGTAGAAGGAATTACGAGGAATAATTTTACGGAATTCATAAGGATCCAAATATAATGTAATAGTGTATAGAATAGAAATGATTCCATAATAAAAAAACGTGAAATAGAAAATTTTTGCTATCGCAGTTCTCATGTGGGTATTATGATTTATGTTGATGGTAAATGTGCAAATTACTATACGAGTATAATACCTGTAAAAAAATATGAATTTTTATAAAATATACAGGGTGATTTATAAGTTTAAAGTAAAAGATACATGGATGGATTGAAATAAAGAAATTATCGAATGATTCACGCATTCTGGCTTTTGAATTATCTTTATTTTTGTTACACTAAACATTTCATGGCGGTTGTCAGACCGACGCGGTTTCTCGACTAAACCTAAAGGCCCAATCGTAATGTGGCGCAATCCTTTAGCGGTAGCTGTAGTTTTTTTCCCCCGCCAAGACAAATCCAGTACAAACGCAATGCTGGCGTTGGCGGTGGCTGAGAAAATTATATTTTATTATATTATTATATTTTTTGCCTGAAATCTTTATTATTTATTTAAAATGTTACTATGAAAAAATTCAGTAAAATATAAAATTCGCCTCCTTTATTAAAATTTTCTAGCGCTGGCGGTTAATATTGAACATTGTTCAGTCTTGGCTATAGCTTTTTTTTTCCTTAGCGGTGACCGGTAGCATTGTGTTTGCTTTCATTGATTTCCATATGTTGAACAATTTTCAAAAATTTGCGCTAAAGATTTGCGTCAACATTACGTTGGGCCTTTATATTTAAAATCTTAAGCAAACTCTGAACTTCTTCAAAGTATAATTCGTTCATGAAGTGTTGGATAAATTAAAATTGGATTTATTAAAATACCTTGTATTTTTGATCAGGTTATTATTTAGGACACATTGTACATTGTAGTTTTCATTTTACCTTTATGTTTCATACTTTTTTATTCCTTATATACTCTTAAGTATATAACAATCTAAATCTACAAATCCAATAACACTGAAAAATTGCATGACTGCAACTAGTTTCTTATCTTTTACTATAAAAAGTTAAGAAATTTTTGTTTCATTTATTTACGAGTATCCTGGATTTAATAATAATTTTATTTTTTCTATATAAGGGGCATAATCCAAACAAAAAAGTTGCAAATTCGTGATGTTTTTAGCGCTGTTTATTTGTACAAATATTGCAACAATGTTGAAACGGTCTAAAATTCTTCCTTTTTGTATATCTTTTTTATTGTATCTGTTAGAAAAGATATGAAATAATATACAAAAATAAAGGATTTATATATTACAATATTGTGAATTTAATATATTTTGTGAATAAAGGATAATATTAAATGTATGAATTTGTAAAGGATTTACAAAATATGTTTAGTTACATTAAAACTTTTAGTTTCGTTATAAATTTTTGGCAACAATTTTACATTGTAGAAGATATTTTAAAGAAAGTAAGGAGATTTGTTATAAATAAATAAGTAAACTTTGTTGTTTTTTCGTAAATTAGAATTTGTAATAGAAAAACTGTCTTCCCCTGTCAAAAGCATTGGATTTATAAGTTTGCTATTTAGTTCAATATTTCTTTTCAACTCTATTGGTTTGAAGTTAAGCTAATTATATGAACTCTCATGAATTATCCAAATCTTAATATAATGTTAGTTAAGTCATGTTGTACCTACATTTTCTGATAAAACCATTTTCAAAGAGTTTTACTCATTTCTTCACAATTAACCTTTTTTAAGGATTTTTATCGCCAGTAAAGAATTCAGGCAAAAATAATATAAAATTATATTTTTTATTTTTTCCCTAGCGTTTTGAACTTTAAAAAAGTTGCAATAACTGATAAAAAATTTCAAAGATTCTGTTTTGTTATTAAACATTTTTCTATGAACCCTTTTTTAAAAAATAATTTTTTTTCTAAAATTGTTAGAAAAAGAATTTTCCTTGGGTTTACTTTAATATCCAGTAACTTGTCTAAAAG
Source organism: Rhamphomyia laevipes (assembly GCA_963920725.1). Taxonomy (NCBI): domain Eukaryota; kingdom Metazoa; phylum Arthropoda; class Insecta; order Diptera; family Empididae; genus Rhamphomyia; species Rhamphomyia laevipes. The sequence goes on along the minus strand of OY987258.1, from coordinate 43,432,066 downwards.
TATTTTTTTTTTATAAAGTTTTTAATTTAATTATTGTGTGCATTTTAAATATTTTTCATTTTATTTTTCTTTCAAAATATGAAAATATATTTTATTTAATACAATTTTCTGAAGGCATACAAGATCCTGGGTTAAAGAATTTAAAAAGTTCCGTGGTATTGCACCTAAAATTTGTAGTTAAAAGGTGCTTAAAATCGATTTTTTGTTATTAAAACTAAAGTCACGAGTTATAAGTTATATTTTGGTGCGTGTTTAATGAACTTTACAATAATTGTGACCTAAACAGAATAACCCAGACTTTGCATAATATTCCGCCTTTACGACTTTACCAATTTTTTTCTGAAACGAATTTACCATTTTAAAAACTCACGATAGTTAGAATAATTTAGTATTATTGCATATTTATAGGTGTAGGAATTATTTTTGAAAATATGTGTGCATAAATTTATTTTATGAAAATTTCTGTTGAAATTATTATGTAATTATTGAGATGAGGTGGAAATTAATAAAATAATTGCGTGATAATCTATTATTAATTTACAAATATAATATTTTTACACAAACCTTTGAAAGTGTTAAAATTGTGTGAAATAAGTTGCCTAATTAGAAGGTACTTAATAAAAAAATCTCCTGTAATTACAAATTATATTAATATGAAATAATAAATTCATGAAATACTCCAATAATAAATACACACATTAATTATAAAATAATGAATTAAAGTAAATTATAGTTTTAAAATTAATCGTCATTTTATTTGTTTTTACCACCCATTTAAAATGTTAATATGTTAAATTCTATATTATCGATTGATATTTATTTGTACTTAGATTTATTATAATTTTCGACATATTCAATTTCAATATAGTTTGGATATCTACGAACGCTACGTTTAATACTTTAACTGTCAAATCCCATTTTGAGAAATTCAGTCATAGTCCCTTGAAAAGTCTAGTTATAAGTAGCCTCCTTGATTTAAAAGAAAACGACTAGTACGGTTTTAAGTGTATGACATCTGAAGGTCCCTGGAAAGACATTTCGTAATAACCAATTATTGAAAACTAGTATATTTAATTACTAACGAGTTGCCATTGTATGAGTTATAACGTAAAGGATATACTTTTTTTTATTGAAAGCTGCTTCGAGAATTAATTTATAGTCTTAGTAACAATAATGCTATCATAGTGAAAATATAATAAAAATCGAATTGTAATAATTGAAAATTTTCAACTATAATAGTACAATTTTACAATTATGACATAATTACGATGAAATGCATAGAAGTTACAGCATGTAATAGAATTCTATTTTTTTTACTATGGAATTGGAATAATTCAGGAAAATTTGCTTTTATTTCAGTTGTAGTTAATACATTTTACAAGAATATAATAATTATTCATAATATAGCTAAGAGTAAAACAAAACATACATAAGTCTTCGTAAAATTTTGTGAAGTTCATTCCGAGAAAATATTTACATTAACATATTATTATTATTTAAAAAAAAATATGAATATTTATTACATAAAGACAACGATATTGAACGAAATATATAATAATGTTACTGCTATCTAACTTTATATAAGTTATTCCCTTTTCAATCAGCAGTTAGCACAAATTTCGTTTTACATACATTTCAGTAATTAAAATAATCAAAGCAATTTGTCTTTAACTCTGCTACTAAATAGCGAAAAGTAGGTGCCATTTGTGTGCTAGCATAATCTTGGCGTGTTAAATTAAATAATAATTCCAATTTCAAAATAAAACAATTTTTCATACCAGGTATAAAATGTTAAATTATTAAGTCTGCTATTTTAATTTAATTTTCTTAAACAATCCAATGCTAATTTGTAACTATTAAAAAGCTGGGTCTACTAAGAGCTTGGGTGGAATTTTCTATATAAAATGAAATAACCATACTTTAAATAGTTGGGAGCGGATGGATGGATAGACAGATGGACAGACAGATAAACCGTTAATATAAGGATTTTTTGTTATTTCTCGAAAAAGATTAATTATTATAATTAATATATTCCTCTGGTATCTGATAAACTATGCTAATACTTTGTTCAATTAGTTTTTTTTAAAAATAAATAAATAAATTTAAATTTAATGCTTTATGTGATCTTAAATTAATTAAAATAAGTTTGCTGCTATTATTAATATAATTATAAGTCCAATAATGGTAATTTTATAATCATGATAATTAATTTTCATACATAATACTAAATTATGTATGCATACTGTCAACTCTAATAAAGAAATTTTGATATTTATACAAGATACCAACAATTAACTAATATGCAAACTAAACTGCCATTTATTAATATTATAAAATAATTAATTTATTTATATAATTTAAAATGTGATTATCTAAATTTAATTATGATTTTAAAAATAATGTTGTAATTTCAGTGTAAATTTCACTTTCAGAAAACATATTTCTTTTTGAAAAGGAAAATGCTGCAAATCTTAAAATAACAAACATATACAAATTACAAATATACTTCAAAATTTCAAGACAATTCATAATTTGGTAAGCAGATAAAGCCTTTAATCTAACATGAATAATTACAAAATTAAATTGAATTATGGTAAACTATAAATTGATTATCAGATAATTTATGTGATTATTGTTTGAATTTGTATATACAACATTAAGAGCATAAGTCACATAAATTACAAGTATAACAAATAACTGAAAAGGAAGCAAACAATATCCAAAATTCAAAAATAATGTCGAAGATGAAGTTAATTACTGGTATTACCAAATTATTTAACAAATTATTCACTCATAAAATATTTTCCAGATAAATTATTTGGTGAAACTTTACGTATGGAATATGTTAAATTAAGTATAGAATTATATTATGTAGACTAAGAGCTAGGAATGGATTTTTATGAATCAGGAAAATGAGTAGGCAGAGTTTTCAGATTGAGTATTAAAATTATTGGACAAGGATCTTCTATTCCATTTAGTGAGTTTACAAGAGTCTGCGTACTCATTTCCATGACTGCCTAAAATAAGCAAGTAAATTTGATAAATTTCCGGCGAATATAGAAAAAGTTAAAATTTAATGATAATTTCCCAAAATATTAGTTTTTTTGAAACTTTAGAAGAGTATATTAAAATTAACTAAACTATACCAAATTTTCTTTTGATTATTTTAGGAAATGGTTTATGTTATCACAAAGGTTTTGAAAATTTAAGTTTACATAATTTAATGACTTAAAAGTAATATTTACATATGTAATAATTATTTACCTTGGAAAGTAGTAAAATATTTATGTAAATACATGAATTGTAAAGTAAATAATAACGACCCACATTTGGTTCTATGGTTTCAATGATATTGCTGGTGTAATAAAATTAACTTATAGACTTAATATTTGTTTTAATAAATTACTTTTGGCAATATATATTTACTCCATCACAAATCTTTCAAACTAATTGCTAGTTTCAAAGTAAAATTAATTACAAATAATTAATAAAATTGGTTTTTGGAATATGCTATAAATTGTAAAGAAATTGATTTTTTTTTGTAATTTTTCAATGCTTTTAAATTCACTCTGTTAAATTGAAAAAAATAAATAGAAATTGAGAAATAGTAATTTTCCTCTAATTTTCCAGATGAAAATTTTGTCTATTAAATAATCTTTGTGAAATTTATTTCCTTTTTGATTATTTTTCCAAAAGAATATTTCATTCAGATGAAAATAATCAATAAAAGAAATGAAAAATTTTATATTTCAATGACTTTGTTAAATTAACTGAAAATTTACAAGCTTTACAATAGTAAAATTGGTAAAGTGAAATTAAAATTGAAAATGTAAAAATAATAATTTTCAAAGTTGTAAGGAAAATTTAATTTAATTTAATATACAAATTATTATTTCAATTCGTACAATAGTCAATCGACTGCTTAAGTAGACTGAATACATAGTGACCGATTGCAATCGATTATTCACATTTTTTTAAACGGTCAATTTTCATTTCCCTTAACATTTGCATCAGTTTGGATTTCTCAAAATTTCAATAGTTCCAAACTCTTTTGATTCGGTTTGTTCCGATTCTATTTAAATCGGATCTATGTGTCCGAACTGAACTGATTGATGCTATGTAAACCAAGCTTTAAGAGTTACAAGTTGAAATTTTCGGGTTTTGAGTAAAAGTTCAAAATTTTACTTGGTTGGTAATAAATTAAATTGTAAATACAATTTACACACACTTTACAAGGTTGTCGGAAAATTCGGATCCGGAAGGTTGCCGGAAAATTCGGATCGGAGTAATCTTAAAATATTAAAACTGAAATTGTTCATATTTTAAATTTTATTATATATTGAAACTACAAATTCTAAAACAAGCTAATAATTTTATAATTATAATCTTGTAATCCTTAAATATTAATTTTAATTAATCAAAACAATCTGCAATACATTTAAATTATTGTATTACATCCTTTCTGAAAATTTATTAGTGTAGTTGAACTTTTTGAAATAAAATATATTAATGACTTCTATCTTTCAATTCTTCTATCAAAATTTAGCTATTTGAAGATTTATTCAAAAAAACTTGTTGAGGATTTCCTGATGTATTAAGATGATATGTTAAGTAATTGGCTTGGTAGGTATATAGAATATATTGTAAGAATTTCTAATAATTATTTTAAATATAGTTTGTTGGTCTTAGATTCTTATAATTATATAGTAAAATCTGAAAGTAAACTTATTGAAATTTAATATTATAAAGAAAATTTATTCAAAAATAATTGAACAAAAATATTTGTAGTCTAATTAGAGATGTGCAAAATATAATTATTTTCATTAGTTATTCTACCTAATTCTTTTAATGTCATTCAAATTTCTTTTACTTATTTTAATTTAATATATTTTTATATAAATTTTACAAGTAGTACAATTTTATTTTGTTTGTTATTTCTCATTATTTGTGGATGTACAATTTTGTTTACCAGATCTACCTAAAGATTTTGTCAAGGATAAGATAAATTTTCTATAATTTCCTTATAATTTCTTTCTATGAATCTTAAGTTAATTATAAACTTTTAATCCGAGTATGGAATTTATAATATTTATTATGAAATTTTGCTACATTTCTGTTGTTTATAAGAAATAATAATTTAGTTTCCTTGAAATTCTTTAAGTTTTTTAAGTGAATCAGAGAACGAATTAATAAATATAGGTTAAATTGCAAAAAAAAAAACAATGGTTTGCAAGAAAGTATAATGAATCAATCTATAATTCTATAGTATGTTTTCGATTAGTATCGAAGTTAAAGTTGTACATAAATTCTATTTTTTATTAGTTGAATTAACAAAGTATCCACTGAAAATGACGAAAAATGCAAAACAAGCTAAAAGATTTCCTTTATTGATATTATCTTCCATTTATATATCTAAATAATTGTCAAAATGGAAATTTTATTTAGGGTTCCAATTCAATTTACATTTTGTTTATCTGGTATACATAAAATATTCATATTTTCTAATCATGCTCGTTTGTTTCCTTTTATTTTGTATTTTTCGGTGAATTGTTTTCACTCTTTTCCAAAGATAAAACATCAGTTTTCACAACATTTACAAGAATAATAAAAATATTTTGTAAATATATTTCAAAACTAACAATTTACACGTGTAAAAGTTTCTAGTAAATATTTTCCTATAGAAGTTTATATATTTATAATTTACATTAAACTTTTTAAAGATATGTTTTCCCAACATAATATTTCAAAAAGTTTACAAAATTTTACGACTATACAAATTTGATATAAATTCTACATATAAATTGAAAATGTCGTAAAAAAATTTAAATTTATATCGTAAATAACTTCTCAATTCGTAATACCATTAAATTGACAGAAATTTTGTATAAAAAGAAAAATGTTGAAGGAAAATAGTTCTGATTAGAATAAGAAATAAGATTAGAAAATTGAATTTTTCCAATATGCGATACAAATTGACAGAAATATATTTATTTAATAAATTTATTTTTTTATAACATTTATTTATCATTGGAATTTTTAATAATAAAATGATCTACATAAGTAAAATAAATAATATTAAAAAATGTTTCAAACCAAAATATTTGCATATATATTTCAAAATTTTAATCCCAAAAGTATTAAATCGACCCGCAAAATGTTCAAAATAAACTAAATATTAAATTTTTCTAACATTTTTATTTAGTACCAGAAATGTGAAATATTTTATAGCATTAATAAATTCTAAATATAATAATAATAATTCATTAAGTAAAGCCCAATTTTATCCTAGTTTTGATTTATATTTATCGAAATTCTGTAATAAGAAAAATATGTTACTATAAATTAAAATTTTAAACCTTACAAATAAAACATAAATTTCTTGTTATTCACATTTTCATTTAACATTTTATGTAAAATTTTTAATGAAATGAGTATAAAAATGAAGTCATAAATAATGAAACAGAAAAAATGGATTATTTTTATTAATCAGTTTTTTTTAGGATGTACGAAATATACTCTAAGTATTTGGAAAATATGGAAATAAATAAATTACATATTTTTAATCGAGATAATCCTACTTTTATGAAAGTGTAATAATGTTAAATTCGTATTTCCAGTTCGTTATATAATCAGAAGGATTTGAAATCCTTCCAAATATTTCGAAATTACAGAATAAAATTCACTAAGAAGTTAGGATTCATGAACTCATTATGAAGTTATGGATCAAAATATGAAATTATATTATTTCGGAGGTCAATTTTTTCTGACTAATTAAATTTGTACTATTTTACGAATAGTTAAAATAGAATAACTAAAAATGTTGCATTGGATTTGATGGTCAAGAAAAAGATTGAGTGCCTAGTCAGGTAGAGGTCAGTAGTTTCCGGTGGTCCATTAAAAAGTTACCGATTCATATTTCATATGTTCAAGCTAGAGCATATAGTAATTATTATCCGATTTAAATGAAATTTGGTAAAGTAAAATATAATGTGACAAAAAATTTACTTTTTTTGATGTAGCTTAAAAGAATGTTTAAAAAAGCACTGTTTGTAGCAAAGATACTGTTAATTACAACAAAAAAAACTGTTGAACTGAACTGGTTGAACCAACCTAGCAACGAGTATGGTACCCCTATAGTTAGAAGCTTTTTTAGGATAAGATAAAATTTATACAACCAACTATAAACGTTTAATATCTATCTTAAATTTTATATTTTATTTTTTATTCTATTTTACCTTATAAAATATCTTCAGAACTTTAAGGATAAAAAATTTAACAGATTTAAGATATTACCAAAAAAAACACAAATAAACTGGTCAAGAATTTTTCAAAAAAAACTGAAATTATACACCAAAATATTGTCTATCTATATAAAGTATAATTTGTAAGTAGATCAGTTTTTATTTTGCCCTAAAGGATTCTTAAAGACTTTTTTTTTTTGATTGATGTTAGCACACTGGTACCAGAGTACGAACAAAAAATTAAGATTTTGCTTCAAATTTTCTTGAATCACGTAATGCAATATTATACATAAAATATGAAACCATGTTTTTATAAAATATAAATTTACTTAGTATGTAATAATATCCTTTTAACTGTTAAATGAAACTATATCCTTTATATTTGTAAATTATGTTAACATAAAAATACTTGAGGGAAAATTATTTATTATTAACTCTAAGAACTAAAGAAAATTATATAAAATATGTCAGGTGCTTAAATATTATTTTAATTTAATGAGTTCACAAGCTCGTAACTCGTAAGCTATAATTGTATTATAAAAGTATAAATATTTATTTACGCCTAAGGATATGCTTAAAATGCATATGTTTAAGAATTAATAAATTGAATAGTCTTTGGAATTAAAGTAAACCCAATTAAAGTAATTTTTTTATAAAAATAATTATTGTTATTTATGTAATTTTTGTCAAATTAATAATTACCAAAAATTACATAAATAACAATAATTACTTTTTATAAAAACTCTAATTTAATTTGGTTATTCCGAATTATTGAAATAAAATCCAATTAGCTAATTAGAATTCGTTAAAATTTCAATTCAAAATGAATTTAATTTATATAAATTCTGGTCCTGTTAAAAATAGAATGCATTTAAATAGAATTTTCATTTATTTTTCATTATATTTTCACGGTAAAAAATAATAAATTAAATGATAGTCAGCAAAATAAAGTTTATTTGAAATTCTTGAACCAAAACATTTGGTTTTTGGTTGTCTAAACCTGCAAGAACATCATGTAGATAATTTTTGATATATTCTTCTTCTCTATTTATAATAAATATTATATTTTTAAATATTATTAAGTGTTAGATGTAAATTTTTTAGAGCATAATATTCTGTTTGCATACACAATAGTGGTAACAAAATTTAACAAAAACTAACTTCAGTTAACTGATATATGCTTTGCATATAATTTCCGGATATTCTTTCAGCATTTTGAAACTGAAATATAATTTCCTCTGACTTTTTAATTTACTTTCATTTGATAACATAAAATAAATAGAATTTACATTAAAACATTAAAATTTACTCATGAATATAGAAATAACATAGTTTTTATTAATATTGTGGACTTAGGTTTGACATAGAAATGCGTATATAATTTATAACTTTTTTTATAGAATTTCGATTATTTTTAATTAATTTTTATGATTCTATTTAAATTGTAATAATTAAATATTCTTTCAAGATGTTTTTTTTAATTAAAAACATTCCAAACATTTTTCAAATGTATATTTAAAAACTAGTTTATTATGATTTATTAATTTATATTCTCAATTTGTTGCATAACCTTAGGAGATAAAGTTAAAATTCCGTATAATTTGTAGTTTAATCAGTGCAACTTTAATTAGAACAAGTTAAAATAAATAATTTTCAATCAAATAATTTTTTCGTTATTTAAATATGGATAAATATTATAAAACTTAATTATTGATTTCTTTAAATAATAAAATGGTAATTATCAATTATCAAAATATGAATGAAAATCAAAATAGTTAGAATTCATTAAAACGATAATAAAGTTAATAAATATAATATGTATACTGATTCTGACGAATGAAATTGATGTAACATTGATGTAATCTACATTAATATCAAATTACCAGTTCACTTTTTTCACTATTCCTATCATACGAACTATATGAAGCAAGAGTTCTGTGTTGTAAACCAATTCGATGTTTCGTAAAGAGTACGAGGCAATTACTCGGGTTTAACTACATGAACTGCTATCGGTTACTTGCTATAAATCATAATCAATAAAATTTATTTTATTATCCTATTACCTAAAATTGTTGTACTTATTCTGAGCAATTCACTTATGCTTAAATCTTAGAATTTTATGAACTACATCTCAAAACGTGAATTTATAATTGATTATTTATGTTTATACTTAATTAAATTCAAATCTTTAATTAATTTTAATTATCTTCAGAATCGTATAAATTTAATTATACTTTTACATAATAAAATGTTCTTAATATCATTTTTTGAGTAGGTATATAAATTCAATCAAAATTCACGATCTAATCAGAAAAAAGGATATAATTTAAAACTGAAGCTGTAATTTTAAATAATTCTACAACATAAATTAAATCCGCTATAAAACATAGAATTTAAATTATTTTAGTAGATATATAAATAAATATAAAAAAAGAAGATTTTTAACGACTTCTGGCTCAATGAATTTTCAATTAAATTTCTTCTATTTTCTTCGTCACAATTTTTAACTAAATATTTATATTGCTTTTAAAGAACTTTAATGTGAAAAAGTAATCATAAAAAGAATAATATAATAAAAAAAAAAAGTGTTATCTTTTTCCTAATATTTTAACACGTTTTTATCTTGTTTTAATTTTCTTTAAATATCTTCATAAAAAATAAATTAAATTTTGCACAAACATCTTAGAGATAACTAGCCACTATTTGCAGAAAAAAAAGGATATTATTCATCGCATGTCAGCAAATATACTAAAAATAAACTACAAACATATAAAAACAAAAATTTTATAAACGTGACAGGAATTTGCGAAAATCTTATTATAAATTTTTTCTTGCATTTATTTTAATGCTTCTTTTAAAACTTAAACTTGTCATAAATTTCTTCTATATTACATAGCATTTTCAGAAATAATAACATCAAATAATGCAATATTAAAGTTTTCAAAATTAAATTCCTTAAGCACATAAAATTGTTGTAATTTATTAGTGTATCAAAATGGATAATAATTTTCGAACCCGAATTCTGATATAATTAATTTTATTTGATTGTAAAAATTTTGGCCAATATTGGTAACATACTGGACTGGGTTCATAGCGGTGGTACGAGCTCTGAGTAAATATCGAGGGGTTATTGCAACAAACTTGGGGATTTTTCTGATTCTGCTATTAGAGACATCTTTTAGAGTTGGATAGTAAGGTTCTCCTAGAATAGTACATCTACGTCTAGCCTCTAGCGAGTACCGGGCAGTGGTATGTGCTAGATTTCAGCTTGCCCTATACCTATAAGATAAGTCGAAGTCTCTGCTCATATTTATCGAAAATGGCTCATAGTTTCCAGTGAAAATGGTAACTCTTGTTTTGAATTACGAGCGCGGTATGATGTTTCAGTTCAATTTTTTGAATCCATCTAAGTAATTCATTTTTTCAAAGTGTATTCAATTACTTTTCGAATTTTAACATTTTATCGCTAATTTATTAGAATTACAAAAATCTAAAAAGATGGGTTTTTATTCTTTACCTGGATCCAGTACCAGTAATCAGTCTTGATTACTGCGAAAGCTGCTGTTGTAGTTAAACTCAATTTAAAGCTTACTGATTTAATGAAAGGAGAACATTTAAAATCATAATTTATTAAGATCAATCCCCAGTAAACAGTTCAAACATTAAATGAAATGGATTTGCTTTATGGTAATCACGTGTCATTTAAATATACTTGGTTGAACAATATGGCAAAACCGATTCATTATATCCAACGGATCCCCAAAAAAATGAGGACATGTTAATCAAAGATTATTCTTTAATATAGGAACATTATATCAACGTTTTGGTGATTATTATTATCCACAATTATTCGCTAAACAATCAGCAAATCCAGATAATTTTCAAAAAATGGAAGATGCTTTCATTTTCTCTACGAATATCATTGACTCATAACGGCCTTTGGGCTTTGTACATTATTTCCAGGAAATTTAAAATTACTTATGGTATCCACTATTTTTTTGATTCGTACTAATAATTTATATTAATAAAAGAAAACTAAGCTTCAAAAATATATGGTTCCAGATCCAATCGGTTTTAAATCTTTGAAATAAAATAAAATTAATGTAAATAAAGTAATCTATTTTCTTTTTTTTCCTAAACGTTTCAACTATTCCGCGCGGCATCATGGCCTAATACCGCGGCGAGAGCAGGATTAGAGTTTTGTTGCCATTTCGCTTATATTTTGTTGATTGAATTAAATAAAATTTGAAATTTAAAAATAATAAAAATAAAATATTTATTTTAAATGGTATTTTTAAATCGGGACCAAGAAATTGTTCGCTTTTTGATTATTCACCCAAATAATATATTAAAATCCTTCCTTTATTATCTATCTAATTAAATAAGATCATTTCCAATTTAACAATTAATATTAAAAACTTTATTGCAATGACTTTATTATTTGTTGTATAAAAAAATTATTATTATTAAGCATTTCCTGGTACTGGTTCTGGTGTCACAGTTACACCAGTTGCCCCAATAGGAGCTTCAGTTGTCGTACCTACAGTTGTAGCTACAGGTACAGCTGCAGCTGTAGTTGCAGCAGTGGTAATTGCCATGCTAGTCCCAGTTATTACTTGGTAAGTAGTTGTTGTTAGTGCAGTTGTGGTTGTAGTCGTTGTTGAAGCTCCGGTATATGGCATGCTACTCCCCGTAATTGTTGTCATAGTTGCTGTGGTTGCGGTTGTTGATGTTGTTACGGTAGTAGTTGTTACGTCACCATTTGTAGTTGATGTTGGTGTTGTTGTAGTTGTAGTTGTAGTCTTGGTGGTTGCAGTTATAGTAGGACAACAAACTGGTTTTCTTCGTCTTCGTGTTGTGCAATATGGTAATTTTGTTCGTCTATGAGGTTTCTTGGGACCGCTACTACTACTACTACTACTACTACTACTACTACTACTACTGCCACCGTGCATAGTTTTTTTTGTAGTCCTTTTTGTCATGGTAGGTTTTTTGGTTGGATTTTTAGTGGTCTTTTTCGTTGGCTTAGTAATCGGTGGCATAGTAGGTGGTTTTAGTATTGGTGTTGTTGTTGTTTGTGGTGCAAGAAACTTTCCTGGCTTACTATGTTTTTTTACATCAGAGTTTTTTTTAACTGATTTCTTAGATTTTTTTCCAGCATTATATTTTTTAACCTTTTTTTTAGAGGATTTTTTTGCATTTTTTTTACCGTCACCTTTACGGGTTTTCTTTTTAGCAACCTTCTTAGCACCTTTCTTGGAACCTTTTTTAACTCCACCTTTTTTAATCTTCTTTTTAGCGGCCTTTTTAGCAGTCTTTTTAGCACCTTTCTTAGTAACTCTTTTAACGTTACCTTTACGAGCCTTTCTTTTAGCAGCCTTTTTAGCACCTACTTTACGATTTTTCTTTTTTACAGCTCTTTTTTTATTATTACGACTCTTTCTAGTTTGTTTTTTGGGTTTAACATCTCGTTTTGCCCTTATAACAGAAAATTGTTCGTTTTCTACATTACTTTCTTTTAAAACATTAATTAATTTCGTATCATTATTTTGAAGTAATTCAGCATACGAATAAGTGTCAATAATGGCCTATAATTTATACAAAAAATAAATTGATATAAAAAGTAATAACAATTTAAAATCTTACAATGCCAACGACTACAAAAAAGATACATTTGATTGGACTCATACTGTTATGAAGTCACTTACGATATTACTAATAACAATTTTTTTCAAAAATTAGCACCTTTTATACATGAAGTACAGGAAAATAATTTAGGGCAACTGAACTTTTATTTGTTTTTAATTATTTTCACATCAACAGGGAAGGAAATTGTTACGTAACATAAATTTGAAATATAAAACAGTTACATATATGTTATAAAAACGTCATATTTCATACAGTATGACATAAATATATAAATTTATGCAATGTTGGTTATTTTAAGTCACTTTTGTCTGTATATCTGTCAGCACTCAGCACTCGCTAGAAGCTATGTAACCAATGACATCCGATTATTGCTTATTATTGCTCTAAAAAATAATAATTTAAAAGATTTAGATTAAATTAAAACATTATTTTGTTAGAAAAAACTCTGCATATTGGATCTATTAACTCAATATAACTATATAGTTCATGTTCTAAAACATAAGCATTAGACAATTCAAGATCTATAAAGTCAACCATTGAGTTCATCTTATTAATGCTGCTTGACGTCTAACTTGATATCCAAATTAATTCCTATGTTTAAAATCTCATCAGCATTCTCTAATGCTTTGTTATCTAAATTGTAATATTTTATCAATGATCTACCTCATTAATATATAAAATAGGAAACACTGAAATGAATACAACAAAACTATCTGTTATATTACTTCTTATACTATATTAGACAATTCTTTAAATCAGATAAGTACTTCATTGACATATGTTACCGGACCAGTTGCAAAATTAGACGACATATTATGTAAAACGTATGGCTGGACATCACATGTGTAAAATCAGGATCTTGTAAAAACTATCCTCAACATAGTTTCTAAATTTTTATTAGAGATGGATGTACAAATTGCCAAGTTTTTTACTTGGTCCAGTAAAAGTGAAAGAAAGATTTTAAAATTCTGATTGAAGTTTTAGCAGCATATCTGAATTTGTTGAAATATCAGCAACAGTTTCAGAAGGAAGACAATTCCTTTTTAAAATCACGAAGTTAGTGCTCTGAAAAGTTCACAGTCTCTATAAGTACTTTAATATTTTAAAAATTCATAAAATTGCACTTATTTTCAAAATTATATTTATAAACAGTAGCAAATTACCTGTTCAATATCTTCTACTTGTGGCTCAAGGTTTGACTTATTGTGGTTGTTTAATTCAGATTTTAATGCAACATTTACATTGATAGTTGAAATCATCCAAACACAAATTTATGTAATATTTAGCAGTTCCAATACGTTCAAACCAAATATAATTTTCATCATAGTTACTGTTGATAATGTCAATTATTTATGCTGGAGAGCAAAATTATTATGTTAGTAGCGCCAAAAGAAGCTAAAAAATGTGTTTTATTATACTGAAATATCAAATTCAAAAATGATATATAAACAAATTATAAATGTTACTATCACTATCACTATTCAAACATAAAATTACGATAAAATCAATTTATGAATATTATAATTAAATAAACATTTAAGTTTAAATAACATTTAACTAAAACTTATTTATTAAAGCAAATTAAAAAACTTAATCAATACTGTAAAAATATTATAGATTCACCTGATACACTAATTAAACATTAAAAGTAATAAGAACACGGAGCGAATACTAATAGGTATGAACAATTCCAAAGCTAATATTAACATAATTTTAGTCTTCGAAGCGTTAGTGCTTTATAAGCTACGGACGAAAGTCATCATAATCGTTTTTTTGTTAGTAATTCAACTAACTAGTTTCATATAATTACGTAAAAGTATTTCAAAGAAGTACAAAAGTACGGGATTAGAGATTGAATCGTCAATCTAAAAACACAGTTATTTAAATATTTTCGAAATTATTATTTGTAATGCTGTCCAAAGCAATTTCTTTTCTAGAAATAAAATATTTTCAACATCTGCGATTTTGTTATTCATATATTTAATTAGTCTACTTATAATATTTATTTAAACGTTTTTCGACAAATATTTAACTTAAATAATAGTGTAAAGTGTCATACTTTTAAAAAAAAAAATAGAATTTCAGTTGTTTTATCAAATTTATTATATGATTTAATCTAGAAAAATTTAACCGGAAATTAAAACTTTTATGAAAAGAAAACACATTTCGTGTAGTTAGATAGAGAGATAGGTCATTCCAATTGTAACTAATATTTTTGTTATCGGTTCTGAATTTTATAACCCAATAACATAATTTAGGATCGAGAAGAGGTCATTTCGTAAAATAAACTGCAACTTCACTCCGTGCGTATCGGATCTAGAAAATGTTTTCTTCAGAAAACTATTACACACATTCTCCATAAAAATCAAATTTTCTTCAGAAAACTATTATACTACATATATGAGTAAGTGTGAAGTTAAAGGTTCGAAAATTGGATCATAATGGATCATATCTAGATTGCGACATACACTTCTCCAGAATATATACAATTTTTGTTATTTACAGGGCCACTGAGATGATAATGTATCTCGTGCTCTCGTCAGTCATTACAATTCACCAAAAGTATGAATTTCTCTTGCAAGATTCAGTATGGTATTACAAAAAACGCTAATATTGATTGGAATTATTTTTTTAATTATATCGAAGCTTTCTGGTAGGCTAGTTCTAATTAGGGTGATTTTGAATTTTGTATTTTATTGACCATATTTATTTACTTATTTATAAAAATGTAAAATGATTAAAGATGAAAATTATAAAATCTCCGATGGAATTTTCTTAACCTAAGAATTTGCTATGAAGAATAATTTCCTACTGATCTTCTGTTGTTTCTTGATGAAAGAAAGGACATTTTAAAAATTTCAAGAATTCTTTGTAAATTGTTATTTTTTGTGACACCCGCAGAGACAATATAAAATGAGATTTTAGGAATTCAATCGAACTGTTGAAAATGCACGAATTACCATATTTATAATTTGAGAATGATTTTCTGCAAAATTTCATTAATTATAATTTTATTTTAACATGTAGTTTAAATATAGTTGAAGAGCGTTTATTTCTACAACTTGTTTAATTTTTTTTTAAAATGGTTCATGTTCATTATTAACGTATTTACACAATATTCTTGATTTGCTAATTTATTAATTTTGGTAGCAATTTTATTCTAGTCTCGATTAAGTTTTCTTCTGACTCTCAACATTTTTTATATACGGTATAAAATGAAGGCTTATATTTTCTATTAATAATTGTCTATTGTTTTAGCTTTTACAAACCGGTGTTCGTTTGGATCTTTCATTTTTACAGGATGTAAACATTACCGACGTCAAACATAACCTCAATTCACCAATAATGCTAGTAGCAAAATTTTTACTCTCATTTATGAGTTCGAAAATAATTAGTAAGCTTAGCCAGCCTAGTACATACGTAAGTTTTGTGTAAGTATGGTTTATAAATTTAGTCCTTTTTTATTGCAATTATGTGGGTTTATGTAGAACCTATCTGCGAGTGTAGTATAAATAGGTGAATAATCAATAAGTATAACAATTGGGTTATAAAAAAGGTTGAAACTTTTTAATCAATGTTTTAAAATATATTTGCTTTAAAAATAAAAGATGGGTTGCAAAGAAATAATGAGCCAAAATCCCAATATGAGCGCGGAATATCCTGTGGAAACAGTCGAATTATTAGCAATCGCAAACTTCATCGGTGGCATAATTTTTTTCAGCTTTATATTAAAATTAGTTTATTTTGTACTTAATGTTGTGATGAGATGAGCTGGCGAATTATTAAGAATATAATCGCGTGTTTGATCTAAAAATTCACTTTAGTAAACATTATTCTAGTTCTTATATGTAGTATTTAGATTTCAAGTTCAAGGTCATTCTCCTGGAAGCAGATCATTCACGAGAATAACGAAATTTAAGTAAAATAAGTAAACTAAATTTTTAATTTTAAAAAAATTTAAAAATAATATATTTATTTTAAATGATATTTTTAAATCGGGACCAAGAAATTGTTCGCTTTTTGATTATTCACCCAAATGATTTATTGGAATCCTTCCTTTATTATGCAGTTAAATAAAATCATTTCCTATTTAACAATTAATATTAAAAACTTTATTGCAATGACTTTATTATTCGTTGTATAAAAATATTATTATTAAGGATTACTTCATCTGCTGTAACTGGTACTGGTGTCACAGTTACAACACTTTCCCCAATAGGAGCTTCAGTTGTCGTGGCTAACCTACACCGGCATAGTTGGAGCTAAAGTCCCATAAAGCCTTTGGTAAGTAGTGGTTGTAGTGGTTGTAGTCGTTGTTGCAGCTTCGGTATATGGCATGCTACTCCCAGTAATTGTTGTCAAAGTTGCTGTAGTTGCAGTTGTTGATGTTGTTACGGTAATAGTTGTTACTGTAGTAGTTGTTACGTCACCAGTTGTAGTTGGTGTAGTTATAGTTGTAGTCGTAGGACAACAAACTGGTTTCATTGGTCTCCGTGTTGTACAATATGGTAATTTTGTTCTTCTATGAGGTCTTTTGCTACCGCTACTACTACTACTACTACTACTGCTACTGCTATGCATCATTTTCTTTGTAGTCTTTTTTGTCATTGTAGTTTTTTTTGTTGGCTTTGTCTTTTTAGTGGTTGTTGTTGTTGGTGTTGTCATCGGTGGCATAGGAGGTGGTTTTGGTGTTGGTTTCGGTGTTGGTGCTGGGGTTGTTGTTGTTGTTGTTGTTTCTGGTACAATAAAATTTCGTTTCTTATTATGTTTTTTTACATTAGATCTTTTTTTAGCTGATTTCTTAGACTTTTTTCCAGCATTATATTTTTTAACCTTTTTTTTAGATATTTTTTTTGCATTTTTTTTACCTCCACCTTTGCGGGTTTTCTTTTTAGCAACCTTCTTAGCACCTTTCTTGGCACCTTTTTTAACTCCACCTTTTTGAACCTTCTTTTTAGAAGTCTTTTTAGCACCTTTCTTAGTAACTCTTTTAACGTTACCTTTACGAGCCTTTCTTTTAGCAGCCTTTTTAGCACCTACTTTACGATTTTTCTTTTTTACAGCTCTTTTTTTATTATTACGACTCTTTCTAGTTTGTTTTTTGGGTTTAACATCTCGTTTTGCCCTTATAACAGAAAAGTGTTCGTTTTCTACATTACTTTCTTTTAAAACATTAATTAATTTCGTATCATTTTTTTGAAGTGATTCAGCATACGAATAAGTGTCAATAATGGCCTATAATTTATACAAAAAATAAATTGATATAAAAAGTAATAACAATTTAAAATCTTACAATGCCAACGACTACAAAAAAGATACATTTGATTGGACTCATACTGTTATGAAGTCACTTACGATATTAGTAATAACAATTTTTTTCAAAAATTAGCACCTTTTATACATGAAATACAGGAAAAAAATTTAGGGCAATTGAACTTTTATTTGTTTTCAATTATTTGACATCAACAGGGAAGGAAAATTTTACGTAACATAAATTTGAAATATAAAACAGTTACATATATGTTATAAAAACGTCATATTTCATACAGTATGACATAAATATATAAATTTATGCAATGTTGGTTATTTTTAGTCACTTTTGTTTGTATATCTTTCAGCACTCGCCAATGACATCCGAGTAATAGAAAAAAGGAAATTAATTTAATAGATCAATTATATAAATAAAAAGAAATTATTTAGTAAAATCACATTTAAATAACGTTTAATCTAAAAAATAATAATTTAAAAGATTTAGATTAAATATATAAACATTATTTTGTTAAAAAAACTATAACAATTATGCAATCTGCACATTGGTTCTATTAACTCAAATTAGTTGATACGATGTTGCGATCTGAAATGTGAAAATCAAATGAAAAAATAAAATATTTGAGTCAATATTACTAATTTTTCAGGAGTAGGAAGATTAATTCATAGTAACCTATTTATATAAGATGAAAGATGGCTACTCGAATCTTTTCTGCCAATTTAAATTTTTCAAAGCGAACCTAAAAAAAAAACGCCTTTGCGAAATAGTGTGAATGACAGAAAAAGCGCTTGCTTGTTGTATCCAATTTAATTTTGTTACAAGTCTTTCCAAAATGAGTTATTTGCTGATAAATTGGCACATTGATATCACATAAGTTAATAATTTTGCATATTATCAATTTAGAATAAAAACCATTCTCAATCCTTCACGAATAAAGGGAATTACGACATTTATCGCTATTTAATCCTTGTTAACTAAATTAGTAATTTGACTTTTAATAGCCTCAACATAGTTTCTAAATTAATATTGAATGTCCAAATTTCCATGTTTTGGTCGAGATGCAAAAAAAAAAAAAAAAAAATTGAGATTTTAATTGATTTATCCATTTTCGATATCAGTGAATCTGAATCCGTGATAAAAATTTCTGTGTCCGCCGTACGCAGGGTAAAAATGCTCTTTTTGCAATGCTGAGAAATAGTAGTAAACCAATTCCGATTTTGACAAAATTTTAAAGAAATGTAAATAAATATTGGAAGTATGTCGTGGTGGAGTGCATTTTCAAATAAGTCAATTGAAACCCCCTTAAAAACACACACCGAACACACCCCTTTTCATGCACACGAAAAAACACTGCTTATATATTATGGGATTTAATGCCGTTTCCTCAGTACTTACACACACACTATCTAATTAAATTTTTAAAAAAATGGGGGGTATCGGCCGCAGCCCCACGTTTTTATGAAATTTGAATTTTGGAAATTTAAAATAGCTATAAAATCCTCTATATTTAAACTAGGATATTGTACTTTCCACATAAGATAGAGAGGATAAAAGTATTTCGAAATTATATGGAAATTAACCCCCACACCCCTTTCAGGTTGCAAAGGGGGGTGTTTATAAACTAAGTTACACCCCTATGTGCAGGGGTAGATTTAAAAACTGAGAAATTAGTTTCTTAATAATATAGTCTTACATCTTTACCGAAAAAATCAACCTTCTAACCTCACCCCCGCTATTTTAATAATTTAAAGGGATGCGAATATATGCCACAAAAGGGTGATTAAACACAAGATATTTGAAGCACTCTTCCAACTTGGCAGCTTTTTTTCTTGCTCCAGTAAAAGTGAAAGAAAGATTTTAAAGCTCTGATTGAAGTTGTTGCAGCATATCTGAATTTGTTGAAATATCAGCAACAGTTTTAGAAGGAAGACAATTTCTTTTTAAAATCACGAAGTAAATGCTCTGAAAAGTTCACAGTGTCTATAATTACTTTAATATTTTTAATTGAGTTTTGAAAATTCATAAAATTACACTTATTTTCAATATTATATTTATCAACAGTAGGAATTACCTGTACAACCTTGTGTCTCAAGGTTTGACTTATTGCGGTTCGTTAATTCAGATTTTAATGTTTGTACTTACTGTCTGTTATAGATTGGCAACATTTACATTGATCACAATAATACATAGTTGAAATTATCCAAATACAAATTTATATAATATTTAACAATTCCAATACGTTCAAACCAAATATAATTTTCATCATAGTTACTGTTGATAATGTCAATTATTATTATATCTGGAGAGCAAAATTATTATGTTAGTAGCGCCAAAAGAAGCTAAAAAATGTGTTTTATTATACTGAAATATCAAATTCAAAAATGATGTATATAAACAAATTATAAATGTTACTATCACTATCACTATTCAAACATAAAATTACGATAAAATCAATTTATGAATATTATAATTAAATAAACATTTAAGTTTAAATAACATTTAACTAAAACTTATTTATTAAAGCAAATTAAAAAACTTAATCAATACTGTAAAAATATTATAGATTCACCTGATACACTAATTAAACATTAAAAGTAATAAGAACACGGAGCGAATACTAATAGGTATGAACAATTCCAAAGCTAATATTAACATAATTTTAGTCTTCGAAGCGTTAGTGCTTTATAAGCTACGGACGAAAGTCATCATAATCGTTTTTTTGTTAGTAATTCAACTAACTAGTTTCATATAATTACGTAAAAGTATTTCAAAGAAGTACAAAAGTACGGGATTAGAGATTGAATCGTCAATCTAAAAACACAGTTATTTAAATATTTTCGAAATTATTATTTGTAATGCTGTCCAAAGCAATTTCTTTTCTAGAAATAAAATATTTTCAACATCTGCGATTTTGTTATTCATATATTTAATTAGTCTACTTATAATATTTATTTAAACGTTTTTCGACAAATATTTAACTTAAATAATAGTGTAAAGTGTCATACTTTTAAAAAAAAAAATAGAATTTCAGTTGTTTTATCAAATTTATTATATGATTTAATCTAGAAAAATTTAACCGGAAATTAAAACTTTTATGAAAAGAAAACACATTTCGTGTAGTTAGATAGAGAGATAGGTCATTCCAATTGTAACTAATATTTTTGTTATCGGTTCTGAATTTTATAACCCAATAACATAATTTAGGATCGAGAAGAGGTCATTTCGTAAAATAAACTGCAACTTCACTCCGTGCGTATCGGATCTAGAAAATGTTTTCTTCAGAAAACTATTACACACATTCTCCATAAAAATCAAATTTTCTTTAGAAAACTATTATACTCCATATGTGAGTAAGTGTGAAGTTAAAGGTTCGAAATTCAAATTAGGCTCATAAAATTGAGGTACATGAATTAGTGTCATTGCAAACCATGGCACACATAATCAATACCCCTTCAATTGTTGGTGGAGTTAGTGCGTCAAAGTATTTTTAACAGTACTGTAGTAGGTGGAACATAACTAGATTGCGACATACACTTCTCCAGGGCCACTGGGGATGATAATGTATCTCGTGCTCTCGTCAGTCATTACAATTCACCAAAATTATCAATTTCTCTTGCAAGATTCAGTATAGTATTACAAAAAACGCTGATATTAATTATATATTTTAAACTGCATATAAAAATAATAAATGACTGAGTTTTCTTCTATTAGAGTAGTTTTTAGTTTTGTATTTTATTTACCATATTTACTTAATTATTTTTAAAACCTCCGATGGAATTTTCTTTAACTAAGTATTTTGTATGAAGAGTAATTTCCTACTGATCTTCTGTTATTTCTTGATGAAAGAAAGGACATTTTAAAAATCATCTGATTCTGACTATAAGAATATTTTTTATATACGGTATAAAATGAAGGCTTATATTTTCTATTCATAATTATTGTCTATTGATTTATAGCTTTTACTTTTGCTGAATTTTTGAACATTTTGTTTACTTTGTCTTCTTCTAGTTTCAGTGATTCCAAATTTTATATGGTAAAATCGTCCTTGGCAACAATTTGAAATTCTACATATACCTTTAAATTTATATGGTGCCAATTTTTTATTATTGTAATAACATAGTTGCGAGTATTTTACTCACCTTAGTTAGTATTTTTTTTTCGGTTTTAGTATATATATGTTACAGTTAAAGTGTACACAGCAGTCAATGTGTACACTGAATTATATTCAAATCTTTCCCATATAAAATTTCATAAAATTTCCACCTTTTCCAATATAATTTATTAAATATTCAAACCATTTACTAGTTAATGCATGAATTGACTGCTGTGTACACTTTAACTGTAACATATACACATACTAAATATCTCTGTTGTGTTGTATAGTATATGTAAATAACCAACAAGTGTAACAATTGGGTTACAAAAGCGATTGAAGCTTTTTAATCAATTTTTTAAAATATATTTGCTTTAAAAATAAAAGATGGGTTGCAAAGAAATAATGAGCCAAAATCCCAGCTAGAGCGCGGAATATCCTGCGGAAACACTCGAATTATTAGCAATCGCAAACTTCATCGTTGGCATAATTTTTTCCAGCTTTATATTAAAATTAGTTTATTTTATACTTAATGTTGTGATGAGATGAGCTGGCGATTGATCTAAAAATTCACTTTAGTAAACCTTACTCTATTTATTATATGTAGTATATAGATCTCAAGTTCAAGGTCATTCTGCTGGAAGCAGGTCAAGGAGAATAACGAAATTTAAGTAAACTAGCCGTAAAAGGATTAAATTGGGAATCATTAAGTTTTCAAATATTTAATTACTATTAATTATTTAATTTGTATTACTATTAATTATTATGACTATTAATTGCTCTCAAAATTATAATCGTAAGAGTTAAATGAAAAATCTTTATTTAAAATAATTTTGTTAAAAATATGCGTTTTGAAATTTAAAAAAAAATTAAAAATAATATATTTATTTTAAATGGTATTTTTAAATCGGGACCAAGAAATTGTACGCTTATTGATTATTAACGCAAATAATTTATTGAAATCCTTACTATACAAAAGTTATAAAAAATGTGTTATAAAAAATATTATGAGCCCTGGAGAAACTCTCGCCGTGCCTTTATGACTTTATGCCGTGTCGAAAGGTTGAAACATATGAAAATATATGAGAGTAGTTAAACTTACCGTGAAACCGTACTGCGTTGTACTGCGCAAAAGTTCGTTCGAGCAAAAAAAATTAAAAAGTTCGTTCGAACTTTGAAATATCAAATAATTTTATAAACAATTTATTTTCCATTAATATTTCTATGTTTCAAGTTTTTTTTTTTAAATTTTAAAATGGCAACGGCACAGCGGCAGGCGTGGGTATCTCTAACATAAGCACTTAACCAGCTGCCGCTGTTGTAACTGCAACTGTAGTCACAGCAACTGTTGTTACGGTCGGTGTTACGGTCGTTACTGTCGTTGTTGTTGCTGTCGTTGTCGTTGTCGTTGTTGTTACGACAGTAGTTGTTACCGCAGCTATTGGAGTTGTTGTTACAATTATTGTAGTTGTAGACGTGGTGGTTGGAGTTGTCGTAGGGCAACTAGTAGGTTTCATTGGTCTCCGTGTTGTGCAATATGGTAATTTTGTTCTTCTATGAGGTCTTTTGCTACCGCTACTACTACTACTACTACTGCTACTGCTATGCATCATTTTCTTTGTAGTCTTTTTTGTCATGGTAGTTTTTTTTGTTGGCTTTGTCTTTTTAGTGGTTGTTGTTGTTGGTGTTGTCATCGGTGGCATAGGAGGTGGTTTTGGTGTTGGTTTCGGTGTTGGTGCTGGGGTTGTTGTTGTTGTTGTTTCTGGTACAATAAAATTTCGTTTCTTATTATGTTTTTTTACATTAGATCTTTTTTTAGCTGATTTCTTAGACTTTTTTCCAGCATTATATTTTTTAACTTTTTTTTTAGATAATTTTTTTGCATTCTTTTTACTTCCACCTTTGCGGGTTTTCTTTTTAGCAACCTTCTTAGCACTTTTCTTGGCACCTTTTTTAACTCCACCTTTTTTAACTCCACCTTTTTGAACCTTCTTTTTAGAAGCCTTTTTAGCAGTCTTTTTAGCACCTTTCTTAGTAACTCTTTTAACGCTACCTTTACGAACCTTTCTTTTAGCAGCTTTTTTAGCACCCACTTTACGATTTTTCTTTTTTACAGCTCTTTTTTTATTATTACGATTCTTTCTGGTTTGTTTTTTGGGTTTAACATCTCGTTTTGCCCTTATAACAGAAATTTGTTCGTTTTCCACATTACTTTCTTTTGAAATATTAATTAATTTCGTATCATTATTATTTTGAAGTAATTCAGCATACGAATAAGTGTCAATAACGGCCTATAATTAATTTATACAAAAAATAAATTGATTAAATATAAAAATTAATAACAATTTAAAATCTTACAATGCAAACGACTACAAAAAAAATACATTTGATTGGACTCATATTGTTATGAAGTCACTTACGATATTAGTAATAACAATTTTTTTCAAAAATTAGCACCTTTTATACATGAAGTACAGGAAAATAATTTAGGGCAATCGAATTTTTATTTGTTTTTAATTATTTGACATCAACAGGGAAGGAAATTGTTAAGTATTACAAATTTGAAATATAAAACTGTTCTATTAAAAATGTAATATTTCGTACAGTATTAATTGAAGTAGATTAAATAATCTCAAGTCTGCAATGTAGGTTATTTTTAGTCACTTTTGTAGTAGCACAAAATACGTTAATATTTCACTTTATCCATAATAAATGGATACGCCTGTAATCGCGTATTTTCATTTAAAATGGCTAGAAGCCATTTGTACTAAATTTAGTCTGTACTAAATTTTGTTTTTATTCATAGTTACAGTTGATTCCCAACATAATGTGCGAGAATGAAATACTAAAATAATTGAAAATATATAAATAAATATAAGATTAAGTACACAAATTGAAATCCTAATAAATATCATTAAATTACGATAAAGTTTGTTAGATGTAATTAAAAAGGTTCAAAGCTACGAAATGTGTTTTATTATATTGAAATATCAAATTCGAGCGATGTATATAAACAAATTATAAATGTTAAATATCAATAAATAAAAACGTGAAATCACCAAATATTTTAATTATGTTTTACTATTACTATTCAAACATAAAATTACGATAAAATCAATTTATGAATACTATTATAATTAAATAAATATTTGAGTTTAAATAAAATTTTACAAAAACCGATTAATTAAAACTAAGTAAAAAACGGTCAATACTTTCAAAATATTATAGATTAGGTGATAAACTAATTAAACAAACATTAAAAGTAATTCGAAAACAGAGCGAAAACTAATATTTATGGACATAAGTGCACATATGTATGGGCAAGATGGTTCATTTACATACCCTGTTTTTCAAAAGAAAAAATTAAACAAATATATAATAAAAATAATATGAACCATTTTATAAATACTGCTTTCGAGAAATCGCTAAAAATGGAAAAACTTTATTCAACATGGGAAGAATGATTACAACATTCATCGGTATTTTAAGTAAATTAAAAGTAGATTAAAGTATATTAATGTTTCTTGGCACTTATTCTTGCGCTGATACTTCCATTTACGTGTTTTCCAGTACAGAGGTATTTATTTAGTACTCTACTCAGGGTTAAAATTAGGTTGCGATAAATAGAAAATATACTGGATGACATTTGCGTTTTGAGTGACCATCGTCTATAATAGACGAAATTCAATTCTTAAGCATTTTGCGTTAGAGAAAAGAGTGTTACAATTTATTTTCTCAGAATAAGTTATGGTTGTCAGCCAGGTCAATTTTGAAGAAACATGTGTGTTCTGACAACCATCAATTTTAAATTTTTATTTTGATTTCCGGTGGTAAAAAAAATTGCGTGTGATGTATGACCAAATATGAAGCTGAAATAATAACTTAATTTAAGTCCCCTTTTTTCTTTTTTGTGAACTTATTTCATGTTCTGTTACTAAAAGAAATTTCGTTTCTAGTTATAAAATATTTTCAACATCTGCGGTTTAGTTATTCATATATTTAATTAGTCTACTTATAATATTTATTTAAACGTTTTTCGACAAATACATAACTTAAATAATAGTGTAAAGTGTCATACTTTTGTAGATATATCATTGTAAAAAAATTTAGATTTTCAGTTGTTTTATCAAATTTATTATACGATTTAATCTAGAAAAGTTTAACCGGAAATTAAAACTTATATGAAAAGAAAACATATTTTGTTTACATAGATAGATAGATAGGTCATTCCAATTGTAACTATTTTTGTTTTGACAGACTTAATTAAATTCTATATTATTTTTATGATAATGTACTTCTAATTTTATATTTGAAACTATATATAAAAATAATAAATGACTGAGTTTTCTATTAGAGCAGTTTTTAGTTTTGTATTTTATAATTTATTTGTATAAAGTGATCTATTTATTTTTATAGATCACTTATTTATAATTAAACACTACTTCTACATAATTAAAAATAAAAACTTCCAAATTTATCATCAATGGCTAAAATTAATTATGTTTTTAGTCTATATCAAACTTGGCTCGAAAAATCTATGCTTTTAGGAATACTTCTACTGTTGTACTTTTCTAGTGTGTATTATTGCTAGCTTATACTTCGTCCATATATATTAAATTATTGGAATTATGACAAAACTGGTCCCATAGTTAGGATTTATAACCGAATTTAGTACCGAATATATAAGACAAATTGAAATTTAAGATGCTCGTAAATAATCATATTTTAATTAAAGAACTTAACTGAACTTAATAGTACACTTACGAGTTTCGTACTAATCGTTAGGAATTGTACTCTTATATCAATTGGATTATAATTGCGGAGCTACAAATATGTTAGTTTTGTAAATATTGGCAGTTCTATTTATAAAAGAAACCATGCAATTATGAAAAAACAATTATTTCTACAAGTTCATTATTTAGATAAGTTCTCTAATTTATCTATTTGCAATAAAAAAAAGTTCTCTAATTTTATGCTGGCGACTAGAATTATTATATTTGATAATATAAAGAATATTATCCTTTTTTAAAAAAAGACAATATTTTATATAATTTTATCTTAATTCTTATTATTAATAATATTTTTTACTGCATCACTAGAATATCAACAAATTTTATGTAATACACCAAAATTCACTTTAAAACATTAAATTTGAAAAATTGTATACAAGGAAAAAATATAATTCTATAAGATTTTATATGTAATCCAGGGTCAGTAATAAATTTTTATTTTATCATTATAATTTCCTTTTGGAACATGTTTTGAAATATTTTTTTTTTGTTTCTACTAAAATTGTATTTTTATATTGATGTGATGGATGGACCATAATATTACTGAAGAACACGAGAGAATATTAACTATTAAAGAAAAGGACGAAAATGTGATAAAAACCTTTCAGCAAATATTGTAGGATAATATTTAGTAGACCATACAAAAGTGAACAAGTATAAAGAACCAAGAAAAGTCTTGTCAACAGAAACTTAATATTATTTATAATATGATTCAAAGACAACATTTTTATTTAAAAAAAATATATTATGTTAGTTTATAATAAATGATTAATTAAATAAATAAAATAAATGTTTAAATACAAAATTATTACTTAGTAATAATAATATAACGACTAATATTCTTTCAAAACAAAATTTAATTATAAAATATGGAAAATGTAATTATATCCACTAACTCTCTATATAATTTGTAAATTATTCAGCTAAGACAATAAGTAATAATAGCAAAATTTGCTGGAGAAAAATCTCTAGTAAAAAAACCTGATTATAGCATTAACTTTAACTACTAATAAATCTTAAATTAATCTGTATTTTCATAAGCATCAAAATCAATTTATAATATATGATAATATCACTCATGAACATAGCTAGAGCTGTGTATACAGGACACTGATGGCCGATCAGCGAGTACAACACACGGCTAGGAATACCATACAATCAATCATGTCTTATCTGCATATATCCCAACGAAAAAGAAACAAGTACCCGGAGCTAACCAGGACAATGCATTGATCTCTTAGCAGCTATTCCTTAACGAAACTCTAGCCTGTAAATAAAGGCACGAACTAGAACTAAAATAACATCATCCACGATGGGGTTTACAAGAATGTGTAGTAGCAAAATGATAGTTAAGCGCTACTTGGAGTCCTGGAAAGTCTGCTCTGGGACTGGCCATTCAAATTCGAACCAACAACCATATAAAAATAATTTCTAAAACTTGATTATCGGAAATTTGTCGCTCAAAATAAAACTATGTATTCAAAATATTAATTTTATTTACTCCTGAAATTATGCTATATTATTAAAGAAGAAAAAAACCATTAAGAAATTTCTATGTACATAGTAATATTTTAGAGCTGCAACTTTTTCATATAATGTATACAACCAAAAAATTCTTAAGGATTATTTTGTTTAACTCTATCCATTTCCTACTGTAACATCAATTCTTCAATGTTTTCAAGTTTTTCATATTATCCCTAATCATAAAATGAAGTGTTTCATATTTTTGTTGTCCTTTATTTTATACTACAATGTCTGATATTTTTGATCAATTACATTTTTTGCTTGTGCATATTTTTTGACTTTATAACTATTACTCTAGAGGTACTAAAAATGTTAATATTTTTCATACCAAAAAAAAAAAAAGAAAGTGAAATATTAACTAAATCCAAAAATATATAAAAAAAAATAAACTAAATTTTTTATTATATTTAGCTTGCTCCTTTATTTACAATGTCATTGATAATGGTTTAGATTTTATGCTACAGATAAAAGAAGTTATTCAATGATGACGAAAAAAGTCAATAAGAATAATGTCAACTGATTTTATTATAAGGACAAACATTTATCTATTACATATTACATATAAATTCGAATAAAATAATAAAAAATCTAAACGTTTTCTGCTAGTCAATATCAATATAATATAAAATAAAGAAGTACGGATGCCCTTAAAACAAAAAAACACTCAAAATTTCAACAAAAACTCTAAATACTTCATACCACTTGTCTTTTTTTATTAGGATTACATAAATATTGATAATAAATTGTTGATTACTTATTGATAAAAGTCTTGTCAAAATTCTAAAAATCTTCATCAAAATCCACATAAAACTTTTTATTTTTGTTATATAATTTCTAAAATCAGAGAAAAACAAATGTTTCGGTTATCAATCCCTATTTTTTTTATAGAATTTGTATTATGGTATTAAAAAGGACATTGAATATATGTAGATAAAAATGATACCATTTGAAAAAAATAATAACATTTTGAATGTTTATATGACGTACATCATCAAATCAGCTAAGCATTCAGATTTCATAAAAATGAACAATGTTAAAAGGATCTCGACTCATAAGTACAAAAAAAAATTCTAGATATATCGTCGCCTGAATATTTACTTGTATCATGTCCACTTTTCATATAGTTGGAAGTATTTAAGACTTTAAAGTTTACATTACATTTTTTAAGAAAGTATAAATATTAAAATTTGAATTCGGATTAATTAATGTATTTCAGATCGATGTATTTCAGCATTGATTTAATATCTTGAGAGCAGACCTCATTTTTCGATTTTTCGATTTTTCGCGGTACATACTAAACTGACGAATTTATAATTTTCTGAATTAAAATAGATTTTTCAATTATTATTTCCAAAATTATTTGTAATTCTACTTGATGTCAGTTGATGCCAAATAGCACAGTAGTTAAATTATCAATAAAACAGTGTGCAGCTAAATTGTAACAATTTAGTTTTTTATTATAGAATTTTACTTTTACTTTCGGTAGAGAAAATACATTTTCCATATCAAAAGTAATACTGCAATGGCTTCATCTTTATCCTGAATTGTTCTGTTTCCAGCTTACATTCCGGTTTTCTTTTCATATGGTCGGCATAAATTATTTTTAGCTTATTAAAGTATTCATTTGTGTAGCTTTTTCGGTTAATGTAACTTACATTACATTACAATAATAAGAAATTTTTGGACTTGGTATAAAAATTGAGGGTTTTATAGATTAAAAAACTTATTTTAATGCCCTCAAATAAAAATATAGAAAACTGGACATGGTACAAACCAATATTCAGCCAACGATATGTGAATAATAAAATCCTACATTGAAAATTATTGATATTTTTACCATTTTTATTTTAACATTTTGTTAAAATTGATATACACACATTACATACATATTGTACCATCAGGATTCCAATTGACATACCATGACATTCTCATTATGGTTATGCAGGTCTTGTAGGCGGATAGATTTTTGTGTGCTTTTTAACCTTATCATGTACTACATATCTAAATAAATGTTAAGAACAAAACTAAAAAAAAAACGGATTCTCATTAATTTTTTATATAGATTTTATCTGATGCACTTTTTATCCTTACAATTAAGGATTTTTATCTAATTTAAATCATGGTTGTTTTATAGTGAAGTAATTTTGTATCCTATTTTATTAATTTTTTGGAGATGATTTCGGTTTATCCTAAGCAGTAATCATTAACTTTAATGCTGAGCAGTAATAATTAACTTTAAAAAAATTCTATTAAACATTTTGTAAATATAATTAGAATATTTTTGATAGCAAAATGTAGAGAGTACTGAAGTGTTACTGCATTATACACTATGCATATGAAATAGCTTACTATAGTTCAATTACTGCACGAAACTTTGTCCTAAGTCTTAATCTAAACTATCGCAATGTCACTTTTTAAATCTTCATTTCAAGGAGTGGTAGGCCACAATTTGTTTTGAGCTATAGCAACATTTTAAAATCAAGTATAGACAAATATTAAGGCTACGTCATTCAATGCCATTGGAATTTAAACTCTCTATTTTATAGCTTCTTCAATTGACCTAAATCTTAATTAATTTTTTGTTATACATATATTGTAATTATTTATAAAACCATTGTTTAATTATAATTTTATTATGTAAAACAACTTCCATTCATTAAAATATTTTGATTTAAGTGATTCTCCAAAAAGTGTAATTAATTTGTAGCACCACTTTTCTTTAAATAAGTACAATAGGTTTCTATTCTGCACTACAGAAATTGCAAACGTTGTCAATTTAATTCATAACAATTAATCTTGAATTTGTAATTGCTTATTACATTTTAACAAGCAGATGAAGAAATTGAAGATTAGCAACAATGGACTAAACTGTAAGATTCCATTCAATAGAAAGAATTTAATAAATGAGGTGGGTCAATATAATACCAAAGAATAATTGCCATTTTCATTTTCATATTAATAATTTTATTTGAATTTTTTTACTAATATTAAAGTGTATATACTTTATGTGCACATTTACCAACTGAATATCATTTAATTACAGAAAACTTAAAAGCCATTTTGAATATTATACATAATGGTTATAAAATTAATTGCTATATAAACACTTTAATAAAAATTGATTAATGTAGCATAGCAACATTTCAATTATAGATTATTAAGGCCCATTAACAAGAACAAGAACTAATTAAAAAGTTTTTAATTTAAGAATATCACGTTTTCACGTCATACCTTACACTTCGAAAGTTAATTTATATTTTCATAAATACATTTGAAAACTCCTATTTTTTTTAAAAACAATATAAATTATCAAAATAATTAACAGATTTTTTATACTTATTTTCAGAAATTTGATAAATAATTATGGAAAATAATCATAACAATGGCGGGGTAACAAGCAAATATAATTGTGACCAATTATCAACACACGTTCCACTTTATTACATAAATTGATGAAGTTAATTGGATTGGATTAAGGACGTGTAACATATTTGAATGCAAGACTAATATTTGCAGCAAGAATATTTAAAATTAAAATAATTTAATATAAAATCATCATTGTCACTATAACAGCCTGCAGGAGCACATATAGTTAGTGTGGTACTACTAGAACAAGAATATCCTTATAGAAACTTTATTAAAATTAATGTTAATATTAAGATTTATATATAAAATATTGAATAAAATAATAAAAATATAATATTAATAAATATATATTCAAAGATTTTTAATATAATTATTTATTTATCAGCAGGTTTTAAATGAGTGGTTAATTCGAGACTCCTACGCACGTAGACCACATATTACACTCCAGTTGAATGCTGACACATTATCACAGCGTGTCGAACCATACCATTTCTGTAATGAATGGTATCACTTGGTATCAAAATTTCCTAAATCTTTTATGTTGGACTGCGGGATGGCAATGGCATTAAAAAAGTTTCGTTGTTTCCTACTTCTCCATATATTGCATGCTTCCTAAGTATCGCATTTTCCAGTTACAATTTTTGTGTATAATCTATTCGTAACCTTGTTCATTTTTAGAATTATCTTGGACTTTTTATGCTTATGATTTCATTTCAAATTCAGTTTAAATCAACAATATTTTCAAATAACCAAAATGAAACAGAAGAAGCAGATACAAAAGTAGCACCAAAAACAGTAGATAATAAAAATGTGAAAACTCTTGGTGAGATGATAACAAGATATATTGTTATTAAAACTTGTCTAGAACTTTTTTATAACCTGAATTTGAATTTAGGAATTATTCTCGTGGGAAGGACGAGTGCAATTTTTCATTGATTTTAAAAATACTAAATTTAAATTACAAAAGCTAATCCCAAAATCGAAATTTATGATTTTAATGAAGATAATTCTCAAATCTAAAAAAAAAAAACAAAATTTAATTTAAATGGTCCTTGTACAAAATTCTTTGTAGGATTTATTTTTATACATTTAATCTAGAAAACTAAAATTTTGTAATTAGTAATTTTTCTTATATAATGATTATTTATAATCTTCAGTCTTTAGTCTTTGTATTAATGATGTTTGATGTCCTATTAAAAATACAATCTAATCATTTTATAATCTTTAATGAATTTACATTTTATGAGAACATAAGCCTTTGTGATAATTTGTCATTTAATTTATATATAGGAATTAGTAATCAATAGTTAGTTCTTAAGGTAAGGAACTATATTAAAACTGAAATTTTCTTATTACATTTTAATTACAGAGAAAAATTTGTCATTTTTGATTAATGCTCTGAACCGAAAACGTTGATTTTCTATGGTAATTAACTTATGTAAAATTTATGTGGTAAGAAATTGTGTTTATTTTCATTTACAAATAGCATAAAGATTTATAACATAATTAAGTTTAATTTAATAATAAATATTACGTAGTTATTTAAATAACATATAATTATTATTTGTAATTGCTTGTTGGAATTGTTCTTTGAAATTTAATTTACCTCATTATTAAGATTTCTGGTAAATTTTTCATACGGATTTTGTTTCGAAACCGAACAATCTCTACAACACAGAATCCAATTTCGGAAGTTTTGTGATCCTTATGCCGTCCATACATTATGCAACGTGTTGTACAACTTCGTCAAGTTGTATCGTGTGTGGGCAAGTTGACAACACGTTGACAACCATTTTGTTCACATTTCTTTAACCGTTTGACAACACGTTGCATAATGTATGGAAGCTTTATATTAAATTTGCAGTGACGCCAATTAATATTCGAATATTTGGTATCATTTTTTCGAATATTTTGTTCGGCAACTATTTTGATAGGTAGAAAAAGGATTTTAATTTGTTTTGTTGGTTTTTTGTTGAGTCCACTTTTGTTGACTCATTCAAATTTATATAGTATGTAACAATTTCCAATATTATCGGATCGACATTCGAAAATTGATTCTGTTCGACACGAATTACACAGTTGATAATTTATAAATTTTACTAGGAATGTGTAATATTTGTAAATAATTAAAATTGAAGTACGATTCATTAAAATTTGAAGATGAGGTTCATTAATATCTAATAAAAAAATGTAATTCACTGATTTTGAATATTATAATGTCGAATCTCTTCATTGTTGACTGATTAAATAAATTTAATTATTTACATTTTAATGATTTAGTAGATTGATATATATAAAATTAGTTGATTTAAATAATTATTTATATAAAATATTCGATTATTTGTGAGATTTGTTATATATAATAAAATTATTTTTAAAGTATAATTTATTATAGAAATTTCTGTATTTTAATTATATGTATATTTAAAATATAATCGTATAGCAAAAATCAATAATTTTGGATGTTTATTTTAATCATATTTAAATTGAATTTTATTTGTAAAGTATTAAATTCTAATTTGCTTTTACCCAAAATGTAAATTCTACTAAATTCATATGGAAAGGTTAAAGGTTATTTTATTTATAATAAATATTTATGTATTCGAAAAAGTGAATAATGAATAATAAAATTTTATAGAATCTAATAATAGAAATTGATGAATTTTAAATTTTTTATATAAATTACTTTACCTTTTTCAGTTAGTCCTTCATAAAATTAATTATATTTAATAAATTTTATAATCTTGATAATAAAAAAATCGCCTTTCAATGAAATATTTGATTAAATTATTTATTTAAAAATAATGTTAAGAATATTTTTTTTTATTATATATTTTAATTTATCGTAAAAAAATTGCTGGTTTAAGTTTTATATTATAAACTTTTAACGTTTCTTTTGATTTTTAAATTATATACTTTCAGCTTTCACAATAATTGGACGTGACCTTTTTCTGCAAAACG
The DNA here is from genome assembly GCA_963920725.1 of Rhamphomyia laevipes. Classification (NCBI taxonomy): domain Eukaryota; kingdom Metazoa; phylum Arthropoda; class Insecta; order Diptera; family Empididae; genus Rhamphomyia; species Rhamphomyia laevipes. The sequence goes on along the minus strand of OY987258.1, from coordinate 43,397,173 downwards.
AATTGTAACCATAAAAAACAAATATTTTTGTTGTAATAAAATATTAAAACTTAAAAGGATTCCACTAGAAAAATTCCCTCCTAGTCACAATTTCACTGGGTCAATTCTATACTTGACCCAATTTAACTTGGCAACAATTTAACTTGCACAATTTTACTGTGGTCCAGTTTTACCCCTCTAAATGTGTTTGGCCATAACAACTTAAATTGATACGTCCAATAATTGACAGTGCACATTTTATTGACCATTTTTAATTCGATTTAATATTTTCGATTATTACCAAGAAACTATACAAAAAATTTCTTAGTGGAATTGTATTCAAGTTAAATTGCTTACAAGTGGAATTATGTCTAGTGTAATCGGTGGTTAACATTATTGAAATATGGTTTTGCTGATATTAGAGCAAACAGTAATTAAATATATTAACAAATTAATTAAATTTTACAACGTCGCATTTTGCATTTCACTTTAAATACTATTTTTATGTACATTTCTGTGCTACCATAATATTAGTCAAGTCAACTTTTTGGCAGTATTAAAAATAATTCTTTTATTTCTATGAAATTTGAATTTAAATTATTTCACTTCTTGACGTACAAAACGTATTAAAAATTATATTATATTTCAAAATTATAATTTAATCTATTTTTGATTATAAATACCATTTTCCCCTTGACATTTATTAAATTTTATTTCTGTGATATTACAATTTATCCTTATAATAATTATATGAAATAAATTTGTATTTTACCATTTGACCTAAACTCCTAAACCAAAGGTAATCTAAATATATATACTTTTATTATCACAGAAGCACTTTAATGGTATACCAATAAAATTGTATAAGTCCTGATGGTAAAAAACGTATAATTTACCATAAAATATCCAAAAATAAAGAATTAAAAGAAAAATCCTTTCATTCATTGTAATAGTCCTTACTGCTATTTAAAATTTGTATGAAATTTGCACAAAAAAAGAAAGAAAAAGAAACGAATTTAAAGGATATTGTTTTGCAGACCCCAAAACAGAGAATGGAAATAATTTAATTTTTGCTGGTTGTCGAATTCGTTTTATCTACAATAAAACTATATTATACTAAACTAAAGGCATTAAATGAAAATGCTTACGAACCAGGCCTTTGTTCATAATTATTAGTATTCAAGAAAAAGGAAATTTTTGTCACGCAATCTTTATTACGAATAGTTAGAATACTTAAGAGTGTTGCATTGGACTTGATGGTCAAAACAAGTTTGCCTAATTTTTAAATTCTGGCCTTTTTTTGAGGTTGGAGAGGCCAAAAACGTAACAAAAAAAATAGGAGTCGGTTTACGCGAATATACATTTTTGCAACTTGTCGAAATTTGTATTTTTGCAACTTTGCACAATTTGGCACACTCAGAGACTGCATCTTGATAACAGATATAAATCAGTAGCTTAATTTATTTCACAGGGAACAGAATGCAATTAACTGATTTCAATTAAAATTTAGGTTGGTGCCTGTAAAATTTGAATTTTGTAGTTCAGTGGTTCCATTTTAAAATCCTCAATTATATTTTATAAGTGCAATGCTCTACTGTACATGAATGACACAGTAATTTTCAGCAGATTTCACAGCAATTATCATTTTACAAACAGGTTAGTTTTATGATGTAGTTCGTGCTTCTGAAATTTGGGTCAATACCTGTAGGTGTTCCATGTTCTTAGATAAACAGTTTTAGTATACATATTAGTTTTGTTATGCAGGTTGTGTCTATATAATTTAGAGTTGGAAGGTTCATTATGTTTCTATCAAAATTTGGAATTATATAAAATAAATTATAGGTGTCATAAAAGATGTGAAATTTTAAACAAAACTCTGTTCGTTACAAAGGTATGTTAATTACATAAATCACTGATATCTGCTACCCCTAACTTAGTAGCTTTTACAGTTTATATTGTGGTTCTGAACTTTTATGCTCCGTTTAACAACTAACAAACATTTTTTACAATTTTATATTATTCTATTCTTGTTTTGGGTGTTGAAAAAGTTTAGTTCCGTTGATTTTAAAAATTTTTGAATTCTTAAATCCTTGTGGCTTTAAATAACACTTTTAAATGACTTAACTGTGATTTATGTGATGAGGAAGGACACACATTTTTATTATTACAAAAGCAAATATAAAAAAATAAAAAAGGACTAATGAAAAATAAATACAAAATAAAGTTCTAAAAATAAATTTATTTTGTTATTATGAAAAGGTTACAAAAAACAGTTTGTGGTTAAGGACATAAAATTCAGGAAGTTAAAGAATTTCTATTTTAAGAATGCTAAATTTTTCTTATCAATATTTTTATACTTTCTATTTTTAAATATTAGTTGGTATAGTTTTATATTTATTGGTGTTTCTGAATTAAATGATTTGGTGAATTGATAATTCAAATCTAAAGAATTATAAAATTGATAACAATAATCTTAGGGTTAAATTATTCAGATAGTCAAATTTATATGCATATTTCGCATTTTTTTTTTATTATTTCTGTATAATTCAAGGATTAATTCACTAAGCAAGAAACGAAATTTGTTAAACGTACAAATATGTTTAAAAGCCATCTCTTAATTTACCTTATTAAAGGAATTTGAGACTTATTAAAGGATTTCCAGCCAGAAAAATCAGAAAGACATTCAAATTATCTGCACTTCATAGTTCAGCGGCTGTTTTTAGTTCTTAATTGCAAATTGATTTGAATTCAGTAACTTTTTATTTTATATATTTATTTTAATATTGAATTTTCAAATAAATTTTTATCCATTTTGATTAATTTCTTATATTTTCAAGGACCTTTTAAATACACTTATGTTTTCTTCAGGATTTAAATTCAAATTAAACACGTAAATCCAATAAAAAAATATTTACTTTAAAATGTTATACTTTAAGATATCAAAAAAATAATCTTCGGAATTTCATTGAGAAAATTTAACTTTTCTTTATATTACGGAGGAAATTTATATTGTATCTGAGAAATAGAAGAACTTTAACAAGTTTAATCAGAGTTTAGTCAAAGTTTTTTTCAAAATACATTTTAATATTAAAATTTAAATAGAAGATAAATTATTTTATTTACGATAATTAATTTTTAAATCTTTATTGAATTTATAATTCTATTCGTTACAAACGTAAATTTAAGAATAATCCTCTTTTGAAAATTAAACTTAAAATTTCAATTAAAAGAATTTGTCAACCACGCTGTGGTTTACATAAACTTTATTTTATTTTTTTCTCATTTTACTTATCTGGTACATAGAATTGGTAAAAAAAAATTTAAATTAATTTAAATATTTTCATTATGATACCAAATATTTTCTGACCATTAACCAAAGATAAAAAAAAAAGCAGAAAATCTTTATTAAAAAAGTTTTTCCTTAAAGTAAAATTTTCATCTGAAAAACACAAACAATTTATTTTATACTTAAGTGTAATGAAAATTCGCCTCTGGAAAATTATATATAATTTTTTATAGAGTGATGGAAACTTTTCTACAGTACAGTATTTATTATGTACACAAAAGAAATTAAAATTTATTAATAAAATAATAATTAAATGGAAATATTTTAAAAATTAATAAGTGATAACATTAATTACATCATGCAGAAATAGAATCTGGCCTCATGGCAAAGTATGTAATAGATTTTCTACATAATTTAATTATTTCAAAACATTTCAGTTTATAATAAATTGAAATTGTATTGAAATGGCTGTAAATACTTTGATTATTTTAAATTATTATAATCATGTAATCAACCTATGCTAAATTATGAACATATTGTGTCATAAATTGACAAAAAAACTAAATTCATTTACTTTCAAAGCTCCTATAAATTAAATTAATTGATTGATAACCGAATACTGAAGTGCCATGAGATGATACTGTTATGCTAGATTTGTTATATGATAATTACTCCCCGGACAAGAAACCCCCGATCACGACAACGTTGGACAGTGTATTAGACAAACTACAAAACTGACCCTAATCAATTAACGATCCAAACTTTTTTACATCGATTTATTTCGAGTCTTCGTGCATCGAATGTTTTTCTTCTTTAGGGATATTCTCCGATAAAACATAAGTTACTAAATATGCTTCGATTAAACATATTGTAAATTATATTATGTTGTAGGAATTCAAAGTCGAATTCATCTTTCCTCCACAGATTGAGACATTATCCAAAATTGTAAAGTGAAAAATAAATACTTTATATGCGAACTATACTCTCTAGTTCTGATAGGACGACTTAGATCAGTTTCAAAATTAGAACGAATTTTCAATTTCTCCGCAAGGTTTCGTGCATCTACTAATATTCTAGTTACAATTTTCAGATTTTTATCACAAAATTTGAGTTATAAGATCGAAATAGAAAAATATTAAAACGTTACCAAAAATTACCTAATGAATTTGAACCTTATCCAGTTCCCCTGGATAATATATCGTATGTAGTATGTAAATGTAATTAATAGTCAGATATAAATAGATATAAAATCAGTTAACTCGCAATTCCCTTTATATACAAGGTAATTTTAAATTACTGATAAATTCGGAAACATTTTTCATTGAGAATTTTATTGTGTATCCAATAAAATTAATATTCACTAAACGAAACTTGTTTATACAACAAATTAATACAGAATAATATTTTCAGTATTGAAATATTGAAATTTCTATGTAAACATGTTATAATTTTTCATACTATGTACTCTCATATTTTCAATTAATAAAATTGAAAAATTAGAAAATATTTTACAAATTAAATTTTACATCGATTTTTATATATTTGTGGTAGAGTATTATTGCTATACACAAAGTTCAATAAATTCTTAAATAACAATTTTCTTTTGGAAAACTTTTATTATCCTTAATGTCAACAATATAAAAATATTTTTTTCCATTTCATTTTGACGATTTTCTTATATTCCATTAATCGGCAATGGCTTCTTTTAACTTAGATTTAAACAATTACAATAAGAAATATTTCACAATTTTATTTCTTACGCAAGAGGCTATGAAATGAAAATTACTAATAATTTAAGCCTTCCTTATTATTTATATACTCTTTTGAATTTAAGGATATCCTTATATGTATTTAATAAATCATGAAATTTTTTAATATTTTTTCTTTTCCAAATTTAAATAAAGGCTCAGATCAACGAGTATAGAATAATTATCTAATTGTAAAGTGGGGGTTCGATTATCCGAACTTCGATTTTTCGATATTCCTGATTATTAAGATTAATATACATAGAAAAATTCAATAATTGAAGCAATCGCAACAGCCTAATTCATAATACTGAGTGTTATTTAAATACGTGCTAGAAATGAATTGTAATTGAGTGTAATTTCTTCAATTTCTGGAAATTTTATTTTTGTTTAATTTCATAAAGTAGTAAAACAAGATTCCCAATTTTGATAAAACAATTTTGTTTATTCTCCAGCAGTTAATAACTTTTGAATTATACAAGTCATAAGAATCAGAATCGTGTGTTTTCGATAATTTGAATACTACTGACTGCCCATGTTATTGCAACTAATTCCAATTAAAAAATATATAAATCAATCATCCTTTAATAGTAAATTGGTAAGAAAATATAATTTGTGACAATGATAAAAAATTACCTATAAAAACATAACTATGAGTTTCCTTAATAAAACGTATATTTTTCATCACTGTATAGAACAAATATCTGTTTCCTTCTAACCACTATAAAATTTATTTAATTGTAATTATACTTAATCTTAAAAAGTTAATCAAAATCACATCAATCCAATACCGAAAGTTAGAAAACTTGCCTAATTTAAAAGCATTTTCGAAATCCGATAATTCACAATGAAATTTATAATATTTGTTGGTTAAACCTTTAACCTTACGTAATAAAATAAATCTATAAATATATTTTTAGTCCTTGTTAGTCCCTCTAAGAAATTTATGTAATTACTGGCCTGTTTCTTTGCGTAAGTTTTCAGTTAAAATAAAAATCGGATTCGTGACGTCTTTTGAAAATATTTAGGACAAAAATTAAAGACATTGAATTTTTGCTTTTCGCTAGTTCAAGGATATTATAAGGATTATATAATGATATTAATTTATTGATTCATTAAATTCTGATTTATAACTAATGAAAACACGTAAGAATTGTAAAAATTGTTAAAGTGAAAATGTTTGAATTTGTATTGGAACATTTATAACAAACTTAAGAACGTTGAAATATACGTAAGAATTGTAAAAGTTCAATTAACTTTCAATTTTCTTACGTTTATTACATTTTTTTATGAAAGTAGTTGGTGAAAATTTGAGTTGGAGCGGTTAATTTAACTTAAAATTCATTATTAACCATGTCTTGAAATCAATATTCTAATCCTTATATTTTACATTTATATTATCGAAGGACATAAATAATTTTAACTGATGTCCTTAACGTTTCCCTTAAGATAATTAAAATATTTGTGCCTAAGAATTAAATGGAAAATTTAGAATTAATTAGTCAATTTTATAGGTTACCATCAACATGAAATCTGCACTTAGAAAATACAATCGCTTAAATATTATCCTTTTTTTGTAGCGTCTTTATGTCCTCGAAAAATTGAATTTTGATTTTTTATAGAAAAAAATGAAATTATGTGACTCTCTTTCACATTGGCGGATATTGGGGAAAACTTTCTTTTACATTGGGGGACACAAAGTTTAAATTTTAACAAAATTTTCAGTGATTTTTCTCTTTTCGTCCTTATTAAATTTGGTTTTATTCTTTTTTTCTTGGTATCATACTTGTACATCATTTTGTATAAAACGATTTATTCCGGTTATATGAACAATTATTCAGGGCTACGCATTTTTTTAATTTAAATAGTATATAAATATTGTTATTACATATAAAATTTACATATTTACATACATATCCTGTAACTATTCAGAGGAAAAAATAGGATTTATTCTTATAATATGTAGCAATGGAAGCGCCTTAAATATTTTTTCTAAACAAAATGTCTAACTAAAACTTGAATTTATATTAATTCCCGAAATGTCAAATGTCAATTTCAGTTCATGAATTTTCAATGAAATGGAATTAAAATTTCATATAATGGAATATCAATCACGTGGAAATTTATGGAAAAATCAAAGGAAAATTGGTTTTTTTATTAAAAAATTCCGACATATTTCGACAATTTTGATGTCAGTTCGATGTTTGATGTCATTGAAATAGACAAAGAAACTGAAAAGTTGGACAATTTTATTTACCATTTGCGGTTCGCTGGATCTAAGTAAACATTTTTTTCACAAGACATTGAAATTTGTAAGCTTCTTAACTATATTAACGATAATTTGGTAAATATTACAAAGTTAAGTTTATTTATTTTAGAAAAAAAAAAAAATATTTGCTGAAATTATAACTCATTTTTTATATTTAAGACATGCCATTCCGATTGGGTCAGTAAAGCTTTTGACCAATATAATTTAATAATACGCTAATATGAGTACAGTAGAATCAAACCAACAACGTTACCATAATGTTCCTATAGAAAATCATAATTAAAAAATAGTGATTGTTTCAAAATAGAATCATTTCCCAACTGCTCTACAAATTTTTTGAAATGCATTTATTGATTTACCTTAAATTGGAAATATTGCTGGTTTGATTCTACTTTACTCATAATCCGGACATTGATCTTAACTTTGAAACACTACCCGTAATATAAATATTTCCAGCACTAAATTATATAATTATTGCATATTTGGTGCGCCTAAAATTATGCTCTAAATATTTTAAATAAATTTTATCTATAAAATTTATTTTTAAAAGATAATTTCGGTTAATGATTTAAGTTTAATTTATTATAAGAAATATTTCTTCCTTGACCGATATTCAGTTTAAGGTCAAAGGATAAAAAGGCCTAAATCTTAACATAGGTTTTCTTCATTCAGAGTTTAGAAAAATTAGAAAGAATTAATTATTGCATTAAATAAAATGTAATTGTTTTTAAAGGAGTAAGGAGAGTTTTTAATAATTGAATAAATAATTTATAAAATTGAATTAACGTAGATGGTTAAACTGGAAACCAAATTTAAAATTTTGAAAGGAAGTTTATATTTTTGATTTTAAAGTTTTCGACGCCTCTAAGACGCTTATGTAATTAGTACTATTATTTTTAAAGTTATTGACTTAAATATATTTCTTTCAAAATCGTATTTTCTTCAATTTATTTAATTATATTTAAAACACTTTTGTCCTTGACAAATAAAAATAAGAAAATTACAAAGAAAATACGAAAACTTTATTAAATTTTCCGTAGTTCTTTTCAGAAATTCTTTTACGAAAAATATGAGTTATATAAAAATGATGAAAAAAAAAATGTACCACCATCAAAATGTCTAGCAATTATGGATTATGTAATATGTATTAAGGATGCAGTGTTAAGTAAAAAAACTTATGTTAAAAGTTTTTAATTCCGTTTTATATAAATTTGAAAAGTTTTATTTTTTAATTTTTTCTGATTTGTTAGTTAACAAAAATTATATTCCATTTTCCTATAAAGTTTCCACAACAAGAATAACAAAACATTTTTTTTTTAAATCACAATTTTTCTGAAAAATATTTATATTAAAAGTTTAATGAATTTCAGGGATTTAAATTACAAAATTTATATAGAAAGCAAAATTCTAGGAAATATAAAAAAAGAAAATTGTTTCAATTTTTTTTTTTGGCAAATTTCCCAAAAGAACTGAAAAATTGGTGAAAATTTCGATTTTTATATGAACAATTCCGATGTGTTCATTTTCAGCAATAATAAAAGGAAATAGTCAAAGGAAATAGTTTTGGTGTTAATGCTCACGTCACAATAATATTGGATTTACATTATAGCTATCAGAGTAAAAAGAATTTGTAATAATTATAATGGTGGAAAATAGGAATTTTTCATAAATTTTTTCAATAAATTATATAATACGTTAAATTACTGGAACGTATTGAAGAAAATTAATTAAAAGCTAACATATTCACCTCTAACAACAACATATTTGTAACAGACAGGAGCGTGTCGACATGTAACAGACCTTGGAAATTGTGTAAGCCACTAAGGAAGAGAACGCCAAAAAGATGTTCAGAATTAAGTAATTTTTTTAAATTAATTATAATTCTGTGTTCATTCATGCTGCTAACAATCTTAATGTCAAAGTATTCTGATAAGCTTTACCTATACCTAAGCTATAATCAATGTTGATTTTGTGTTCCACCTAAGAAACTATAACATTCGATCCAGCCCTGTTTATGATCATCCATTTAATAACAACTAAATAAATGTATTTAATGTTTTGGTCCAGTTCGAATCATAAAATAAAACCAAAACCTATAAAGAAAATTATTAATGGTCACAAATATAAACTTCATATATATAATAAAATTGGTAAAAACCAAAAATAGAAAATATTTTATTCATCATTAAACGTGACTACTAAATATAATATCCTGTCATATCCTTTTCACCAACAAAATATCTTTCACAATATTAAAATAAATATAATATCCTTAAACTTTTTACTATTAAATATTTATGATTCAAATTTCATCTTTTGTTTTGATGGTTTATGTTGTCATAAAATTTTGTCAGGGTTTCAGTTAACCATCAGCTGGACAGAAACTTACTAACATAAACAATAATAAAGCATCAGAGCTGATAATAAAATAATAGTTAATAAGAGTTTTTATTAATATTTTATTTTTAATATGTTCTGCAATCATATTCACGATTCATCGGAATGATATGCAGTGAAGTTTCAAATTCATGGGCATTTTTGGAGTATCGATACTATTTCTACTTTTCAAAATAGTGAAAGAATTTTGGAATAAATCATGGAATCAATATTACATGTGGCCAGACTGGGCATCCCATTTAATGAATCATGCCGCAGTTTTAAAGTACCGCATAAAAATGAGACTTTAGTGCACTTCAGTTGCAAGTGTCCTGCACTGGCCAGAGCCAGATACAGAGACCTGGTACGCTTCTTAAATATCATGAGATGGGTCTAAACTGCCTCTTTTCACCGCGTAACCTAGCCTGCTTTAATGAGTATGACTGGTAGCAAAACGATGCATATGCTAATTGGAATTACCGGACATGTTGCTGAGGACTCGCAACTTAAACCACTATAATAACAGATAAAGTGTAAAATCGTTTTTTGACCTAACTTCAACAGGTAATTTCCATATGCTTTTATAAGTTTTATGTTAGCCAAATTTTAAGATTATCAGTTAAATATATATCAATTCAAAATTATTTTTCAAAAAACCTGCACATCTGATTGGGGTTTTGCCAATATAAGTTTTCTTAACATTAATTTTTTTTTTAGATAGTGAGCAACACGTAAAATATCTTGTTGAAAATCCTATAATTTAAACTTATGTTAAAAATTTTCTAGATTCAAATCAACTTCGACAATTTTCTTTAAATTTTTATCAGCATGAAAATATAAATAAAATATCTATTAAATGAAGCAAAACTAAATTTTATGGTTTATATAGAAAAATTATAATGAACTCTGATCAATAATAGCCAAATAAATGGAGCATAGAACCATAGATAAAGTTTTTTTTTTTGGTTAGGTTAACTATATCTACACAATAATAAAGATGAAATTTTGTATGTTTGTTGGTAAAATAAAACCAACTACTAGGCTAGCTACAAGGTTGAAATATTTTTGTGAAGATATAGAGGTCAATGATCATATGCATCCTAAAACATTTTGTACCACCCACGTTGAATGAAGGATGAATTTATTCGTTTAAGATTATTTTTCCAATTATAAATTATTCGAACAGGATGACATATTTTGATAATCACGAGTGTGTGGGAATGATTATTGAATGATCAATAATTTTTCAATTAAATGCAGAGGTTATGGTGGGTATTGAGTTATGTATGACACGATATATTTGACCAATCCAAGCCACTGTTCAGTTCAGTTCAGTTCACTAATTATTTAAAATTTCAAGTGCAATCGAACAATGTAAAGCATTGAACAATTTATAACCTTAGACCAAAAGTATATTTCTAAATAAGTAAAATAAAAGGAGTAAAAGAATCAATAACAATTCAATATACAAATAGTCGTTCTAGTAATTGTACACGAAATAGTTGATGGACGAAGAACGTTAATTCTAATTCGAATTACAGCCATTTTCGGGTTCGGTATTAAAAAAAAGTATTTGGGTCGTACAAATACGAAATCTTTTATAATTCGTTTTAAATTGCATTTAATTACCGATCTAATAGCATATGAACCATACTTCTCCATTGATGGATTCTGAATTCTGAATATATGGACTAAATATGATGTTACTCTTTTTTAAAGATCCAACCCAAAAATGAGCTGTAATGTAACTCTAAATTAGGTCAGAATCCCCGAAAATTCCTATAATTTTTTTTTGTTCCAAATATTACCAGAAATAATATCGTCAATGACGTATATCGTCAATGAACTATTTCGTGTCCACCCTGTATATACTTTTCATGCAAAACTAGTTTATATATTTTTCTTTAATAAATCATACTGTGCAGAATCATTTTCATGAAATGTATACAATTATCGTAGAATATTCATATAATTGGAAAACGTTTAGTATTGTGATTGTGATAACGTTTAGTATTGTGATAACTAAGTCTACTATGCCATTTTTCACAACTTGTACATCTTATGCACTACAACTACACCAATTATTGTTACCATTAAAATGAAATTTTCAAAACTACAGTCCATTGGTTTTATTAAACTGTTGCGTTCTTTCCAACATTATAAACTTAACAATAGAATGCATCCGCTTTCCGGTAGCAGGATTGAGGATGCTATATTTTATGTAGGTTTCGCAGTTTTTTTTATACTTTTTTTTGGTTTGCTCATGGCTTGATAAAAAACAATATTTTTATAGGAAAATTTAAGTCATTTTTCCATCAACTTAAATTAGATTTTACCTTAGATGCCTAAGGTAAATTTATTTTTGGAAAACGTATTTTCAATGATGGATTTTTGTTAAGCAAATTTTATTGTTGTGCAATAAAAATTATTGATAAAATGATTATTTTATATGAAATTTATTTGTGTGGAAAATTAATGGGAAAATTTAGAGTTTCTTGATGATGTTTCATAAATAAAGAAAATGAATATTACAATAATTGAGAAACGATACAATTTTATAAATAACTATTTTGCTAATTTGTTTGAATCCTTTAAATAAATGGAGTTAATTAATTTTAATTTGGGTAATTTTGATAGTGTCCTTCTGAAAATTTTGTAAATACTAATATTTGAATATCATTCAAATCTTCTAAAAGAATATAAGAAATGCTGTTGTACTGATTATTATGCATCTGGTGGTGTAGCTGATTTCGTAAGAAGTGACATTATGTGTGACGTTTCCTTTATTAATTTTAATAGTATTGCTATTAATTAGATAAATTATTGTTTTATATGTAGATATAGATTGAATTAGCATAGAATTTGTGTTTTCTTAGATGATTTTCATAATTATCTAAATGATATATAAAATTAAAGATTTGAATAATTCTTGGTGATTTAAATATTGATATTTTGACAAAGTCTTACGATGTCGATGGTTATACAAATTTAATTTTATTAAAATATGGTTTTGTTTCATTACTTGATACTCTTGTTCTCGATCTGGTAGGGTTACTACGACGAGTACAACATGTATTTATCATATTTTTTCTAGATCACATAAGAATACTGAAATTTTGTGTATGATATTAGAATTTCTGATCATGTTATCACAGGTTGATTTCAAAAACCTTTATTCAAAAGCAAAATATAAATTATGTAAAAGTAAAATTATATTTTAAATCTTGAATTTGGAATGAAATATATTTAGAAAATGACCCACCTTTAACCTTGGATTAATTTAACTCAAATTCTAATTCGAAGACTTCATATTACAGAAATTACATTCAGTATGGAGCATGTAAGTATGTAAAAGATTAAAAAATCTTAAAAAAATCTAATGGCCTACTAAATAAAATTAATAAACCAAATAAATTAAGAAAAGTAATAATATTCACAATATCACTTTACACTACTGTCTTCCCTCGAATAAAAGGACCCCTGGTCCGTTTATTTGGATAAAGGGACCGATCCTTTTATTCGTACAAAATCCAACAAGTTTGCAAAAATCGAAAACCGAATGCAATTTATTTTTTGAGCGTTGTGATGTTATTTTTCTTGTTGGTTAATTTTTTTTCCAACAGGGAAAAACTGAAATGTCTTTAGTGACATTTAAGTTGAATGATTGAGTTTGAACTTAAAGGACCAGTCCTTTTATTTTAAAGTCCTTATATTCAATTTTTTAACCAACTTTTAAAATTTTATAAAAAGTCCTTTTATTCGAGGGAAGACGGTAGTCTTGTTAAAATTTTATTTTTATTTATTCTAAACTTTTTTTTTTTGCCGAAGGGCTAGTTCATCAATAATTTCTGCATTAATTTTCTTTAATAGTTATTTATTATTGCACTAAATATTACATAAAAATTATGATTATCTAATTATATTATAAATCATATTAAAATTATTTTTCGACACATTTTTATTATTTTACTTGTCTGGGTGTACATTTTTAGGTGCGGGTTATTTTTTAAAGATAAATATTTTTTATACTAGAAATTTGCGTGACTAAATCAAATAAAATGTTATTTAATATTATAGTAATTTCTTTCATATTTTACTATAAATGTGAAGTTATTTTACAAAAAGGTAATATTACTAAACTATAGGTTACTATAGTGTTCACAGTAATCATAAAATATATAATTTACATGCCATCTTAACTCTGGCTATTCTTGAAACATGCGATTGGTGACGAAAACGGATATAAGAAATGTATAAAAATATTCCAAAATGCAATTTCAATTATTGGGGTTTTGTAAAAATTGAGGGTTCTTTTAAACAAATTCTAGTATAAAAACATATTCGATATTCATGTTTTAGTTAACATAAACTAATTATAAAAAATTGTATTTATTTTGTAATTCAAAACATAATTTACCATAATTATAAAATCATATTAAAATTAATAATTTGATATAAAATTCAATAAAAACTTAGGAAACAAATTGCGATATTATGGCTTTCACAAACAGTTGGCTGAAAAATGATAGATGAATCCATTTAGCATCGTTTCTGCCACTATTTTCCCTTGATTTGCAGAAGACTTAAATACTTGGAATGTTATTGGTCAATGTGCTGTAGACATAAGTAGTCATCGACTAGTGGTACAAATACCCAAGTGGTATCGGTACGCGGTGACGTTTAGCCACACCCGACATAAACCATTCCAAATTTACCGGAACGTTAATTTTCCGTATCTAAGTAGATGCAAATTAGCAATAATTTATACAATTTTGAACCTGGCCTATGTTTCTGCAACTTTAGTTAAAATTAATGATTACATATTCATATTTATTTTATAGTTTTATTGCAGCATCAGCTGAACACTTAATTTCTTCCATAATTGTAACATGCCGAAACAAAATCCAAATATTTTTGAATGTTTATTTAATAAATTGTTTACTTAAGAATTACGTCCACATTTTAAAAGGACCAGCAACTTTAAATGCATAACAACGAAGCTGTTAAGTTAAGCATAACTAAAAAATCGGAGTTTGTTAAAACAGAGTTTTCTAAAAATTTCTGGAATGTGTACAGAATTTCAGATATCTTGGACTCCAGGAATGTATTTTATTTATTGAACTAAAATCGCTTAACAAATCGCTTAACAGTTTACGCTAAATCGCTTAACAAATCGCAGATAACAATTACTGTGAGATATTGAAGATGGCTTCTAGAAATGTGAAAAAACGAGTTCAATAATCTTTCCATTACAGCATTTTACACTTATTTTATAGCTCCTCGTATTTTACAGATTCAATGAAAATATAAGATAAGTTTACCAGACAACGATTGGAATCAATGTATGCTACAATATTCGATTAATATGCAAAATTGATATGGAATATTAATCAGTATGTTAAAAAGATAAATAAAAAATGCTATAATTTGCAAAAATTAAAACAAATATTTACACTTTAAGATTGCTAATAAATATTTAGTTTCAATTTGAATTCTATACATTTTTTATAAAACCATGAGACTATGTTAAAAATCATTAATTTTTTAATTCAGTTTCAAAGTGGCATTCACCAGCATTAAAAGTATAAATCATAAAATAATTTAAAATGAATATTTTATTAGTGTTATTAATAATTAATTTCACATTCGAATGTATAAAAGCAGATTGTACGTTCGAATTACCATCATCTAATTTGGCTAATTCTCCAATATTTTTACAAAAAATTGGTAGCGAATTACTAATTTTACCTATTACTGCTGGAAATTTAAAATTTGGAAACAATAAAAAAATAATTGCTGTATGTGCATCCGGATTTAAGTAATTATACATTTTTTATTAATCAATTATTTTTTCTTTACTTTAAAATCATCAATATATTTTGATTTATGAATATAATTTATAATTTTAAATACGATTATTTTTAAATTAATATATAATTATAATTTATTTATTTTTTGAATTATATAATAGTGATTTGCAATTGAAGAGTGAAAAAACATACTATGATTATGGTAACGGAAATTACATAAATGAGTATGAACCATACTTTGGGGATTCGAATACAATGATTATGAAATGCATCAATGGCGAAATAAAAATTAGACACGAAAATAGTTTAAAAGAATTTAAGAATTTAGAATGTCTATCTTCAGAAAAATCTGAAATTTATGAAATTTCTTCTAAACCAAATTGTGATAAGAACTACTATACGATTGGTTTAAATATCCAAGAAATTATGATTATTTTTGCTAATATCTGTTATGATTTGGATAATATGCAGTTAAACTTTATACATTATGTTGCTACATCAATGACACCAGTTTTAACCCATCATGTAAGTTAATTATTGAAGAAATATATTGAATTTGCTGAATAATAAGAAGATGAATTATTATATTTTTCAGGTTAATAGAAATTTTAATTTATCTGTAAAGGCTGTAGCTCCAGCAGAAAGTTTTTTTATTGAGTTAGTATTATTTATTTTTTAGTATTTCCAGATTTTGCTGGTCATTTTCAATATCAAATTAGTCTTTAATGGTGGAGAGCGAAAAATTAGTATTATAGGTTAGGTACTAATGTTTATAGAACACTATTACTTCACATAGTAACCTTATTTTTCTTCACATAGGGTTAAAAAAAGACCAATTTGAATTGAAAATTACATAATATAAAATTATTTATTTAAGAATTAAAAATTTGACTGGTATTTAACATAAAACAGAAATTTAACATTAATCTTTTTATTTTTATAATAATTTTTTTTTAGTGAATCTTCTGCACATAATTTAATTAAAAATGTAATTGGTAATCAAATTGATTTCGTGACATTCAAATATGAAGAACTTTATCCATCCGATAATTTGAGTCCTTATATTTTAACGACATTAGAAACTCTAAAACTTCTTAACAGATTTCTTGGTTGGACTTCATTCACTCAAGGCAATTGGAAATCTTTTAAAAATCTATTAAAATCACGATCGCAAAAATCTACATATGACGTTTACCTTGGAACATCTGATGTCATTGTAGCACCAATTAATGATGAATGTAAATCTATGAAAAAGCTTGAATTAGAAGTAAACAAAAAAAAAATTATAAAGCATTAATAAAAAACAAATTTATTTAGAAATTTTTTTTAGGAACTCGGTACCAAAGTTACGATACCAAAGTACGTGTGGGCATATTTGAAATCAAAAATTAATCAAACTGATGAATTTGTAGTAATCGGTGTCAATTCACCATATTTTGAGGTAATAGAAAAATATTTAAATAAAATATATTATATTATATTTAAAAAAATAAATAAAATATTTTTAATGCAGTTTTTCCCGAGAAATGAAACAATTTTTTGTAATGATATATGTGACACGATTGATTGGTTGGCACCAATCCAAATGTTTCGAAAAATTTCAACTTTTGGTTATATATTTTGTTGCAAAAAAGAAGAAGTTGAAAAACGGTTACATGGTTTTCCTGTATTTGATGGAAATACATTAATGTCAAAACATATTCCTAAAATAGATATGCCAATACATTTTGAAATTAAACAACCTGTGCGTCTTAACAAAGTTTCCAATGATTCTGACCAATCTAATGAGGAATAAAATTAACTATTCGTTTTGATATTTCATAAATAGTATAAGTAATAAATAAGAAATATGAGAATTTATTAATGTATTTTTGTATTTAATTTGATTAGCGCATAAATTAACCACTACACGACCGACAGTAATTTTTTACTTGGTTGATAGTTTGGTAATTTAAATGAAATATCTTTAAATAAATTTTTTTTTTTGGTTTTAAAATAAATTGTAATATTTTTTTTTTTCTATTTATATTAATACATAAAAAGTTCGTATGTAGCATTTACTAATTGAAGCTAATTTTATAATTAGACGCATCAAGAATGTATTTAATATAATTCGGAAATTGTAATAGGGATGCACTCATTTTATTGACCGGTGAAAAACTTTACTGTCCAAGTTACGAGATGACAAAACTAAATCACACAGCAAAACAATATTTTAAGACATGTCATAGACTCGCCGTAGACATGTAATATTAACAGGTCAATACACAACTCTATATAGTTCGAACATAGAGTCTTTAAAGACTTGTACACGGATTGTCATTAAGTGTTTAACTGATATTTTGTCTATACAGACATTGGCGAATTGTGATTAGTCTTCCTAGACTAGAAAGTTATGAGTTTGATTTATTGCGATAAATTTTATATTGATCTACGTCTTTCCGTACTGTGTAACTTTTTTGTATATGGTTCTTTTTCAAACCAAAATCATATAGTAACTAATTTTTTACTAGATAATTTCAATTATCATGAGATATTGCTGCTAACATTATTGGAATCTTCATAATCTTCAGAAGTGTAATTAAAAAATATTGATTTAACGAAATGAAATAAGTAAAACCAAATGTTCGGAGACAATTAAAAAGTCTTTTTGACGGTTTTATTGTAGAGGGATGCACTCTGAACTATTTCTGATAATTTTTTTTTCAATTAAGATTAAGTATTAAAAAATAAGGATCAGTTGCTTTTAAGCAACTATGGGCAATGCAGGTCGTTAAAATAAAATACTTTTCAAAATAATTCGTCAATATTAATAATAATTCTAAATTATTTTCATTAAAAAAGCCCATAGACATAAGTTGCTTATAAGCAACTGTGAATAATCTTCCAATAGTTTACTTACTTTTTTATTACAAAAATTTTATATTTTAATTTCACTAAACTTGCGTACAACAAAATAATGGTAGCTCTTCAAAAAGTTAATTTCCTTTAAACGTACTAAAAATATATGGCCACCTACCAGATTTTTATTTCAATAAGCCAATACAATTAACTAAGTGAAGAACCCTTAAAATATTTATTATGTAGCCTAGATTATTAAATATATAACCACCAAAAGTTATAGTTGCTTATAAGCAACGGGTGGCAGGAAAGGGTTAAATGAATTCATAAGATACGAAACTATATTTTAACTTTGTTCATTTTTTTATTTGGTTACTAAAAGAAAACTCTTTGAAATGAAAATGAAATTTTTTATTTTTCTAACTAATACAATTTCCGATTTAATGAAATTGGAAAAATGAAAAATCTATTTGCCTTATTTTAGAAAGGATATTATTACACATAATAAAAAAAAAAATGTTGAAAACTAATGTAAAAAATATCTTGATTTATATTTAAAATAATTTCATAAAAAAATTTTGTAGTTATTTTATTTTTCAATCTTCTACGAATACGAATATAAAAATTTAATATATTTATTTTTTTATTTTATACTTTACATATAATTTCAAAATTTTTGGCAATATATAAATATCATTTTCAATATTTTCATCATAAAAAATCTTTATAGAAACTAATGAATCGTAAATTATTTCCAATTCTATTAAAGAAAGGATATTCAATTTTTATGGTACAAAAAATTTTATAGTTTCCATTTATAAATAATATTTTGATTTAAATTTGTGAAACTTTAATTGACACTGTACATTAATACACCATAGAACGTGAGTGTCTATAAGTCTATATCATAATTCGAAATCCTTAAGTTAATAAATCTAAAAAATATTTATAAAATTTTAAATATGATATTTTGCATTACTATTCAGTTTTGAGATTGGTATAAACAACTGAAATTTTTTAAACAAATTTTAGTAATCTAATATCTTATAAATTTCGGCAATATTGGTTATTAAAGCTGATAAAAATCCAATTACTTTGTAGAAGAAGTTTAAGAATTAAATTAATTTTCGTAAAGTTTGTTAAAAAAGAACTAAATTTATATAACATGAAACGGAAACAGTTGATTTAGCAAAAACCGTTGATTTTAATACCGGTATCAAGTTAGCAGTATTAACGATATTCATGGCTGTACGAAATTTAGACTCATATTAATTTACAATGCAATTTATTAAGGGTAATGAAGCGGCCGGTGACTTTTTGGTAATAGAGTAAGAAACCTCGAACAGAAAGGATCCCTATGAACAGGTTATACCATTAAATAAGAACTAAAAGGATTAATCCAAGTGTACAAGAACTAAAACTAATGGAGAACCTACAACGATAAAATAAATCAAACCGCTAATCATGCTAACACAAATGCAATTTAGCAAAACTAATGGAGTACCTACAACGTCAAAACAAATCAAACCGCTAATCATACTAACACAAATGCAATTTAGCAATCGGCATATCTTCAATGGGCATTGCTTGGACTTATCGCAAGTGAACAATGCAGAAACTACAGCGATCAATTTTAAAGAATTAAGCAAAGAAAAACCTGTTAATCTGACAAACTTTATAAAGGAAGTGTGATGGCACGATTCGTGGATACAACGGTCCGTACGGTCTAGGTACGTGGTTTGGCCGTTTTCATTTCCACCTTCCCAAACCAACCAACAAACAGCGATGAAGACACAAGCTTAAACTTTGAAATATATCTCCTATAACTTTCTCCGGCACTCCCTAGACGTAGAGGTCACGAATTGCACTACTAGAAAACTCCTGAAGTTTGCTGCAATTACGAAATTCTTCAACTTACTAGGAAGCGCTCAATACCTAGTTAAAATTAGTTATCCATAACGTTATCGGCCGGTAATGTGAACCTCTGCGGACACTATAACCTAACCTAACTTACATATTTATTAAGTTTGCATGTTTGTTACAGCCGTTAAGAATAAAATTTTCTGTGAAAATTTGTTATTATAAATTAATGATTATGTAAACATAATCGAATTTGATGCTTAATACACTGGTTTGGTATGCACTATAACTTAATGATTTATTCTTTGAAATAATAATGACGTTTCGAAACCACAAATTAGTGTTCAATTTTCACACAATTCACTATGAAAGTGATGGTAAAATTAATCTAGCAATTAGGGCATAGCTGCCAACTAAATATTTAAATTAAAATTGTGATTAAATAGAATTTGGTAACACAAAATTTCATAATTAATATTTATATACTTCGAATGAATTGTATTACTCATAAATAATGGAATACAATTTCGATGTTGTGGTTCATTATGAAATTTAGATTTGTTTTAACATTTGAAATTATTATTTTTAATTAATTTTATAAAACTAGATGAAAATAGTATGTAGTCTATAATTTAAGTAGGACCTAAACAATTTACTTTCTTTTACTTATGGCTTCGTGATGGTTTTCCAATCATTCGTATCGAAAAAAATATTTATTATAAATCTGATATATCCTGGTATCATACCTACTATATCTCTTAAAAATTATCATTAGGAGCTCTCTGGAAAATATATGATTTACCGAAATGTTTTTGACAGCAATGCCGTGCTTCTATTTACCATGCTCGTATAATGATTTTCTTTATATTTTCATTATTTTTTTAACATTTTCATTTTGTTGAAGGCTTTCTTTAATAGTGCTTGTGAATTTATAATATTAACAGCCAGTTCTAGCATTGCTGACATTGCAGACGAAAATGTCTAGCATTGCTGATGAAAGCCTAGTGTTGTATCATTAGAATGATATAATATTAACAGTCACTTTTGATATAGTATATTTTTCGGAAGATTAACTGAATCATGGTAAATAAATGGTTTATGATTATGCCTTTTAGTTAGCTCAGAGTATTTTGTTAGAAAAATTATCGAAATGGTTAAACTCTGGATTTGTTTATAAATTATGAGTCCTACATGTAAACAAATCTTGTTTAAATGTCATGGATTAGTATACACCAGTTATAACTAGAGATAACTAGTTGGGAACCCAACCTAATTTTACCCAGCACATTTTTTATTAATTTTTATTTAATTTCGTTTTTAATTTTTATCTTTCAGAACTTTATCTTTATATCATTTATAAATTCAGTGCTGGCAATATCGTAATTTTTATTATATTTTTAAAAGTATACAATTCGAACTAAATTTAAATCGCTTGTTTTAGAATTTGATTACCAATAGAAAAGGTATTCTTTTTAACTTATGTCAGATGTCAGCACTTCTTCCTACGAATTCCTAGTCATATATACAAAAATATTTTTCAATTTGAAGAAATTTATCAAATATATTCTTACACTCCTGGAACTATTTAAAACATGAAATTGTTTTTAAAAGTTTAGAGAAAATGATATCCTTGAAAAATAATATCCTTATTTTTTTTTTACTATTTTCGGCTTTAAAAGAAACGATAAATAAATAAATTGAATTAAAACTTTTAAAATGAAAACAAGAAAAAATATTTTTTTTTTAAATTTTCAATTAATTTTCTTTGATATTTAATAGAGCAAAAATAAAAATTTGAAAATTTAATTTTTAATTAAATTCGCTATAATTTTCACAATTTTTAATTGAGAAAAATCCATTTTTGTCAACAAGACTTAAATTAGTCTTAGTATTATGAGAAAAATTTATATTGTTTCATATCCTTTAACAATAATTATCCTTTTTCAGCAAAAATCCATTAATTGTTGAGATAAATTTAATACTTTTTATAAAATTTGAGGTATACACATTTCTTTCAGAAATTAAATAAGTTTAAACTGTTTTAACAAGTTTAGCTAAATTAGCAAAAAAAGTTTGCTTATTTTAAAATTCTATAGTAAACTCAATTATAAATAAGAAACTATTAATTTATGATGGAAAATTTTGAAGATTAATTGAAAAAAACCATTATAATATTAGAAAATAATTTGTTTTTCTATGAGCAAGAAATCCTCGATAACGCTCTAATTAATCGATTTGAATGCGACAAGTTTCAATGGACAAATACGATGAGTTAGTCAATTAAGTTAACTTTGATGAGTAATTTCCCTACTCATTATCATAATTTAAAAATAATTTACTTAAAACTAATTTCGATTTCTTCAAAAAAATGGTATGGAATATATTTTCAAATTAGATTACAAAAAGCTAGCGAAAAGTGATAAATAGATAATAATTTCGATATACTGTCACTGTTTTACAAGTGGTGTTTCCTTCCTTTTTACAAAACCATATCTAATTTAGAAACAATACGATTCCAAAAATAATCACAGCAAGCAGATCGAATGAAAAATAAATGGCTGGAAACTAAGCGCCGGATGTATCCTTGAAATCGATACTGAAATAATTCGATATTACTAATGAGTCTCTTTGGAAAACGTAATCCGACTAAATGAACATACAATGCCATTTTATTATCTCATTTATCCGAAAGTGAGCTAAAAGTTATACATATAAATAATTTCTGTAATGTTGTTTCTATTTTACAACTATTGTTCATTCTGTAATTTAAAATTACCTAATTCTACATTGATATTAGTCTGACAGTATGGAAATTTTAATTCATCACCAAAATATTAATATTATTTTTAACGTAATAAATTTTATATTAATACTGAAGATATTCAAATTATTGAATTTAATATAATAATAAAATAAAATAAAATTGAATATATTTTGCATAATTTTCCGCAACACAGCATAATAACATCAAAAAATTTTTTTTTTTTTTTTTTAAAAAAAATGAAACCAATAATTTTTCATGTCAGACAAATAAAAAGCATTCATAATTTTTGATAGCCGAAATGTTTTTTTTTTTTCTTTCTATAAATTATGCTGACTCCCTGCAATGACACTTTGGGTTAATATGATCATCACCTTTTAAAATTGAGAATTGCGACCTTTAAACTGACAGTAAAAGAAAAATTGTTTTTATAATAAATTTAAAAAATATTTTATAGGTGAAATTCAGTGTTATTCCAGGTTCGTAAAGTAGCACTTCTTCATATTTTCTTTATATTATTATACTTCATAAAATGATCGGATACCAAAAAATATTTTACAGGGGCGTCTTCTATCTGAAAAAATCTCAGGCATATTAAACGATTTTAACATCTTCCCATTAAGTTGTAAATTAAGTTCCAATTGCATCTTGCACTTTTTATGGCTAGCATAGCAATACCCTAGAACGTTTTTGTACACACAAAAACTGTCAGTTGTGACAATTCGAAACGTTATTACAATTTTTGGGTAAACTCGGCGAAAACTTTTTCACAATTTCCTAAGTAAAAAATATTTCAATTGCGAGAAAATTTACTTTCTCGTCATAGTTGGAACGGAAGTGAGAACTTGTACTTTTAAGTCAAACTCCGCGACTTCAATTATGACTTCGGCTCTAATATAATTCAAATAATTTCTAAATTTAATTAAATTATACAATAAATAAATGAAATATTATTTATAACATGAAATAAAATTCCAAAATTTTGGTAAATTATATGCTACAAATCCGTATCTGTTGCAAAGCTTGTAACAACTTTACAATGCCATACAACATATAAATTAATTCATATAAATATTACATTGCAAAAATTTTATTTAGTAGAGTAGTACTATAGAATTTTGATGCATTTTCACTGTAAGTCCTTATGAAAAATGAATATTAATAGTTTTTATAACGAAAGTGGATTACGTGTTCACCACATTTCATTGAAATAAGTTCACTGTGTTTTTTATTGTATATATACCATTAGTTATTTTTCCCGCGAATATAAAATTTCACATGATAGTCAAGCCAAAATGGATGATATGGCGATATGGATAGACTATATAAATAACATATATAAAACTGAATTGAATAATAACTAAATGAATTTATAATATTCATAAAATTGTAATACCGAATATTTTAAATAGCTTTGTAACGTTTGAATTGAAAAAATGATGATGCAGTTTTGTGTAATGAATTTCAAAATTTTCGTGAAATTTTGATGGTCTTAGTTTTAATAACAATATTAATAGATATTACACGAACTTGTTGAATTCAATTAAATTTTATAATAAATTAATATAGTTTTGTGGAAGATATTGGAGCTGTTAATATTCTAAAAAAAAACGTTAGTGATTTCAACTAAAACACTTTTATATTTTATGTTATAGGCTCCTGTAAACTGTCATAATAAGTAAAGGATTACGATATGAACGATTTTTGTTTTATTCTGTAATATTGGAATTTTAAATGCATTTATTATGGGAAATTTTATAAAATTTTTCCATTTGTATTTCTTATATTACCAATAATGTTTATTTTAAGAATGACACTTTAAAACCAACTAAAGATAACATTAATAAAAATTATCAAAATTCTGTAACATGAAAAAAAATTGTTAATATTAATTTAAATTATTTAATATTTATGTTTTTAATATAATATTTACAGATAATAGACAAAGTAAAATAAAAATTTATTGCTGGTATTGTTTTAATGGAATTGAATCAATTTTGTGTTTGGTTTTGAAATGCTTAATCCTTAATTATGCAGCTACAATATTTAATTTATCTGTCTCAATTTTATCACCTAATATTTCAGCTATAATAGTTGGTATT
The DNA here is from genome assembly GCA_963920725.1 of Rhamphomyia laevipes. Classification (NCBI taxonomy): domain Eukaryota; kingdom Metazoa; phylum Arthropoda; class Insecta; order Diptera; family Empididae; genus Rhamphomyia; species Rhamphomyia laevipes. The sequence goes on along the minus strand of OY987258.1, from coordinate 43,372,144 downwards.
AGTCAAATTATTGATGCTTCTTAGTAGACAAATTAAGAATGAATTCATTTATAAATACATATTACAATTATTATACTATATAATTAATTTATTTTAAAAATAACAGGCACTATTATAAATATTAGCTATTGGAACTGGAATTGGTGCATTAACTTTTGGATTTTTTATGAATTTAGTTAATTTTAATTACGATGTAAAACAATTTTTCGATGGATTCTAATTGTAAGTTATTCATTTCCTATATTTTGTGGAAGATGTTGGTGTTCTTACATTACCATTTGTATTATTAACTGAAATATTGGCGACAAAATAGTATAGTTTTTGTGATGAACTAGAAACTAAAGGAAAAGCTATTATAATAACATTATTTGATTCATGCAATTCATTCATGTCATACATAAGAATTAAAGTATTACCATCACAGATGCATGAGACAGGGATAATAACACAAAAAGTTTTTAGTTGTCTCACTATATCGTCTATCGCCATATTTTAAAAACATGATCCAACAAGATTGAATGTTCAGTTAGGATCGCGTTCGCCTGATATACTCAGCTTTTCTATTTTGCAAGTATTTATTAACCAACTTATTCGTTTGGGACTTCACATAAGTTTTTCGTTATTTTCTACTAGTTCATACTTTATAGTCTTCCTTTAGAGTTTGCAATGTGTGACCCCTTTCATTTACAAACTGTGAATATTAATTTATAATTGGCAAAAATTATTATAATTGTTAATTTTTTTAGAAATCTGTCGATTTTGGATATTTTTACAACATATTTTCATTTATTAGTCTATTACAGTTTTTAAAAATTTATTTGATTTTTATAAAAAAAGACAACATTTAACCAATCATGGCAGAATTGCTTCATATACCATTTGTGATTCACCTATTTTAGTATTTTTGTTGATGACATATATTTCGATTTAAACAAAAATAAGAAATTTTTCTGTTAGGATTACTTATACAGAACCATTTTCAATATTATTACTATCTATATTTGATAGAAATTCTTCCTCTTGGTCTCCTACAAAATAGAACGAAGTTACTTCCGTAACCCTAACTAAAATATTTATTTTTTATAATTCTGAATTTCTGATCTTTTATCGAGAAGTTTGTGCTTCATAGTCTGTCTATTCTGCAAAAAAAATATTTTCAAACTGAACCCTTTGAAATTTTACCTATCCGATTTTTTAATAAATTCATTTCATTTAGTTGTTCAAACAAAAGTTAATAATAATAAGATTTTCATCCCTTATTTATACAAATAATATCTACACACAATATTTTAAGAAAATGTAAAAAAAAATAATAAAAATCTGGGAAAATTTAATATAAAAATGAAAATATCCTTTACATAAAATTATATCCTTTTTATATTTTACATACAATTTATAAATTACTATTACAATCATAATACAGAAAATAAAAGTAGAATTTCCACAACAATTACATATTTTTTTGCATATATATATTTATATTATTTTAAAAAAAAGGTCCTTACAAATATCATTTTTACCCTTAGTACCTGGCTATTATTGAATTTACTATGGCAAAGAGGATTCAGCATAATTTTCAAGAAATATCATAAAAATTCAAATTCTATGTATGTAATGCATTCAAAATATATTTATATAAAAGCTTGGTTACAAGCAAAAAGGATATATGAAAAAAATACCTGATATTTTTACTTTTTAGCTTATGACCTTGAACATAAAAATATCCCTAAAAAAAAAAATTAAATATTTTTTTTATAATACCAAATTTCTTATTTTTATTGTAAAATATAATTTGTAAGTGTATTTATAAAATCCTTGCAGTACACTCTTAATTATAAATGACTATAAGGATGTAAAGTATTCTGAATACACACATGAACATAAATAAAGGATAACGAAAGAAAAAAAATTGAAAAACTTGTTGATATGTGCGTTAATTTATAATTCAAATAACACGACTTTACAAATATTAATTGTATGCCTCTAAAAAAAAGTATCATATTTAAATAAGGATATTAAAAATCAAATAAACAAAGTAGTAAATTGAAAGGATCTAAAAAAACCATAAAAAATTATAAACAAAAATTGTGATTTTATTTTATGAAATATTTATGAAATAAAATCAAGTAATTAGGATAATAAAAACTTGAATATTAAAAAAAACTGTAGTCCTTGAAATTAATAATAAAAAAAAAATATTATAAGAAAAAACCAACACTTTCCTTATTATCCTTGAATTATTAACCCGAGAAAATAAAAAGAATACTTTAAAAAGTAATAAAAATTATTATGTATTTGATTAGAACATTTGATGAATGTCCTTGATAACTTTATACTTTTCAAATATCCTTAAAATGTAAATTTTAAATTATTTCCTCATAAACACGACCTTCAATATAAAAGAAATTTAATATTTCAACGGGTGCAAGTTTGTTATGCCGGTTGGCATAACTTATTCGGTGGTTTTTTTGAGGGTATTTGAATTACTACTCGGACTTATATTACAAATATAAAAGTAAAAGGAACCAGGATTAAGTCAGTTTAAGGATTAGTATAAATAATTTATAATTAAGGTTATGGAACAGATGATAGCTACTATATCGTTTTGTAATATGATAACTATATCGTTTTGTATATTCTGTGCTTTGTGTTACTGATAACTTCAGTAAATGTGTGATGATCTCAGGACATGAGTAGTACTATTTATTACTATCATTTTATGCGTGCCTAACAAATATAGACTTTTGGGTAGAATAGAAATTATTTAAAACGATTTGTAGCTGAATTTATAGTTTAATCTTGTATTTTTATTAAAATTATCGATATAGTCCGTATCTACGCATTTAGCAATAATTTTAAATCATTTATTTTAATCAAACTTTGAACTCAATAATAAATTCTAAAATTTTGTAGTACACTAACTTAATAATTTATAAAATTTATAAATTCGATTCCGAAATTACAGGAACCTTTTTCTTAAAAATTAGGAATTGTTAAAATGGAAATTTTGCTATTGAAGAAGTTGATGAAATGAACTCGTGGCACGTTATATTCGACAACGCAAGATTATTTTGAACTTCCTCACAAATAATTTGTTAAATTGTTCAGAATAAATAAAAGAATTTTTATTAAATTGACTCATACGCTTCCACCTTCAAGGACGAGTGCTTTAATACTGAAGTAAAAATTAGTTCAATATTTTGGACACCTATTTTGGAAGTAGTTTTATAATTAACAGAACTATCAAATTTTTCAGTCTTCAATTTTCAAACATATTTTAGTAATTTTGATAAATTTCCCTAAATTTTATTTATCCATTTTCTTTTTACAACCGTTCAATTTCAAAATTCAAAATTCAAATTTATTTTCTCTCTATTACTAACTAGTTCAACAAATTACAAGAAATTCAATTGATTGATAATAACAGTGACGTCATTAATAAATTACTCAAAAATTATTTGAAATTCCCCTACAAAAAGCTTTCAATATTTTTTCCTAAATTTAAAAAAGCACAATCAAAATAAGGAGACTGAGAGAAAGTAATCACAGAATAAAGCTTTTATTAAATACTTGTTTGTTTGTACTAATACAAAAAACAAGTATTTAAAAAGTTCGCTACACTGCTACACACAAATTAATCTCTACTCTCTTAACGTTAGAGCTTTTTTTCTTTTGCTATGATTTTTCTTCTTCTGGTTATTATTTTGCTGCTGCTGGGGTTGACTTTTCGCACTAATCACAGATGCTTGAGCTTTCAGTCCCGGATTGTCTGTTGCTGGGTTATGTACCCCGGACTTTTACTATTTAATAACGGTTAAAACGATTTGATGTAATATGTTTACTCTTCCTCCTTTTCATTGATAAACCAAAAAAATTAAATATAAAAAAAATAATAATTAAAAACTAAATAAAATAATAATAATAAAAAAAAAAAAAAGAATTTAGAAAAAAAAGTGCTGTGCAAAAAAAAAAAGAAAAATTCAAATTAAAATAATTTAAATTAAATGAAATTAAATAAAAAGTGGTTTAAAATTAAAAAAAAAAATATTTAATCTTGTAAAATTAATTAACAAAAAAAAAAAACTATAAAAAAAATATTAAAATTAAGTAAAAATTTAATTATTAAAAATATCCTTTTCAAAAATTTGAAAAAATCACAAAATTAATTGAAAAAAAAAATATTAAATTTAATTGTTCCTTGTGTGTGTTAATAATATTGTAAATTTTGTTAAGATGTATTAGTGTGTGTGTGTGTGTATATGTAAATAAAAAGAAGGAAAAGTGAAAGTGAAAAATTTAAATTTTTCAATTTTTTCTTTATTTTTTTTTTTTTTTTTTTATTTTTCCATTAAATTAATTTTTTTGTGATTGATTAAAATACTCTAATTAAACCAAAATAAAAAAAATTATTTATAAAAATATTAAAATTAAGGCCAACAAAAAAATATAAAAAATTTGAAATATTTAATTTTATTTTGATAAAAAAATATAGATATCCTTGAAACAGGATCAAAGGCCAAAGAAAAGTTTGACGTGCGTAAAATATATAATTTTTTTCATTTTTTTTTTGTTTTTGGATTGTGTTTGTAAATTTTGTTTTTCTAACTTATTATTTTGTAGAAAATTATAATCAAGGATAAAAAATATTTGGAGTGGAAATTTTATTGGAGTTTTCTTTAAAAAAGTATGTAAAAATTAAATTAATTTAGTTAAATATAATAATTGTGATAATTATTTAAATAATTTATATACAATTTAGTTAATTTCACATTAAACGTTTTGGAATTGGGCAAAATATGTTTTTTTTTTAGCTTGTATATCATTGAATGGATTTAACTATTGGTTTGATTAGTAATAATTTCAGGTTTCACTTATATTAGAGTATTAATGTTACAAATCTTTAAACAAATTCATATTGATATTTTTTAAAAGAACTTTAAATCATTGATGCTGTTTACGGGACTCAAATAAATTAAATAAATAAATCTATTACTAATTGGATTGTAGAGTTGTAGGATTACAAACCAAACGACTTTCGATGTACGGAATAATTTTCAATTGCGACTAGCTAATTGTATATGTCACAATCCCTAAAATATATTTTGTATCCTTAAACCTTCAACTGTCCGCAACAGTTCACACATTGTTCCCTAATCCTAAAAGTTATTAAAACTACAATTATAATTATTATCCCTACTCATTTAAAGATAAATTAACTTATAGTGACATCTATGTTTCTAACTTAAATCGAATTTTTATGATTCGATTTAGAATCGATTTTGTATTATAATGCCTAAATTGGTCCTTAATATTTTACCGATCAGTGCATACGACATTTATGCCAGTAAGGCCTAATTATATTTTGTGACAACCTGACAACTATAAATTTGTAAAAAAAACCAAATTAATTTCGTTTATTAATCGTTTTTTTAAAAAAAATTCTAATAATTTGGAAGTATAGTAACATTTATTTAAAGATTATGGTAATGGAGACATAAACCTCTTAAGTTGGATGACATTTTATAATAACTCGTTAAACAATTAACTACCAAAATAAATCTTTGACTAATTTCGTATGAATTAATTATTTTGAACGCTTTTTTTATTAAATGTATTTTAATTGTGGTTTTCACTTAACACTATCTGATAATAAATATTGTTTATAGACAAGCCATGGGCAAACTTACTGACAGGCTAATGTAGGGAATTACCTAGAGGCACCATTCGAAATAGGTCGCTTGAATCAATATTTAAGAAATTTAAGAAAACTAAAACTAAATTATGTAATTAAAAATAAATGTTTCATTGCTTTAGTGAAATTTTGATTTAAACAAGTGTTCTAAAGGAAAATTATTTCTTTAAATGGACGCTTTATCAAAAACCTTTCTGAAACTAGATGGTCAGGAGATGATAGCATTTAAATGAATCGAATCGAATGTGGGACATTTTAGAAATCCATTTTGGTTCGTTTGCAGTTTAAAGTCACTAATTGAAAAGGACAATCAATAGAAATTGTTGCTGTTGAGCAGTGCAATGCAAATCGTTGTTTGAATTTGTTGATTAAACATCAAATTTCTTAAAAATTATAGGGCGCTTCCGTATGCATTGCCTAGGGACGGTAAAAAATAAATGCGGTGCGTTTTATAGCTAAGGTGAAGGCAAAGAAATTACAATAATTCTTTAGTATATTTTCAAAATATTATTTATCAAACTTTTTAAATTTCACAAAAAATTATTTGTTCTTTCAACAAATTATCTTAATTTTTTTTTTAAATAATAATTTATTTTATATATTCATATAATTCAAAACTAAATATTTTTTCCTGTTCAAAAATATTCGAATTTTCCGCATTTAAATATTAAAGCACTCAACAATTTTTTTTTTTATATTATTATTATTAATAATTTTAAATAACAATTTTTTTTGTTTTTGAACAAAAAAAAAAACTTTTTTATGCTATCATAAATTTTGTTGCTAAACATAAAGATACAAAACCTAAGAAAAAATTAACTAGAAAAATAATATTAAAACTTGACGTAAACGTAAACAACATGAAAAAAAATATAATAAAAATAATATTTCGATGTACACCAAGGAAAAAATCATTAATAAATTTTCACCATTTTCTTGTTGTTATTGTTTGAAAACAATTTTTTTTTTTATCATAATTATAATAAAAATTTAATATTTTTTTTTTGTTTTTTTACAAGTACACTTACGAATATGTATACAAACATTGACAGATAAATATGTAAAAAAGAAAAAATATTGAAGAATTTTTGTTTGTTTTTTGTTGGTTATTAAAAATATAAATAAAATTAATCTATTAAAAAAAAAAAACTTTGTGGGAGATTTTTTTTTAAAAATATTTCGGTATTTCTTATTAAATTTATAAAATACAAGCTGTTTTAATTTTTGAAATACAAGGTATCACAAAGTTTATGGACCTTAGAGCACGTTCATCAAATTGGAATCGTCTGATAGCTTCAGAATAAATGTTACCTACAAATTAATTGTGGTAACATTTTCGCAATTAGTACAAAAATGTTTTTATCATAAAAAATTGGTTTTAATAAGATTTACATTAATCTAAAAAATGAAATTCTCATACATTTTTCATACATTTCAGCTTTATGAATTACGTTGCTTTAATGATTTATGATTTCTTTTTCTACATTTCTGATTTTTTGAAGGAATTTTCAAAAAGTATTTAAATTAACTCTGTCTTATCAGTTCCATATTTACCGGTTTTTGACAGGTTTTCCGTGTTTTAAGCTATTTAACTCTTATTCTACCGAAATAGTTTGCGATTTTGTTGTTTCTGATATAAGAATTATCATAAAAATCCATCATAATTTTCCTAAGTAGTGACTAATTTAACCATAAATATTTGTGCATAAATTTCAGGAAATTATTTGTTTATGTACCAAGTTTACAGACCACTTAAAGCCACTTATTTTTTGAATACCAGTTTTCTATAAGTACCTAAAAAATGTAATTAAATCATTTACGCTCGATTTTACGGAACATTAAATCTCTGATTAAGTTTTTTTAAATGCAGCGATTAGCACAAGTTCCATTTCACGAACTCTATTAGACATAATCAGATAAATATGGGGTATTTTAAATAATTAGTATTAGTATCTGACAGACTGCTGTCAAATGAAGCTAATTATGAAATTTTTATATGTCTTTAACACAATAGAAATGGGTCGTAAATTTGCTTGCTATCCAAAACAATTACGAACTTTTGAAATTTCTTTACACCGAACGTGAGATAAAAGTGAAATTATATTGTTATACCATTCTGCAACTATTTCATTCACATACGACTTCTTTATAAAACAAATTGGATCAACCAACTCCATCTGTAATTTGAGTTTTGTAAATGTAATTATTTGATAGTTTAGTTAACCTGTTAAGTTTGTAGTTCTTTCAAGTACTTTCGGTAAGGATATTTATTCTGATAATGAAAAGCTTATAAAGTACGAAGTATTTGGGTATAGATCCGGGGGGATCCAGGACAGACAAACTGAGTATTTAATGAATTTTGTTCTTAGTAGAAAAGTTGTTAAAACGGAAATTCCATCCGAAAAGAACCTAATTATTATAATTTCTAATTATTTTGGTTGTACGTTTACTGATTAATTTAATTAAATTTATTTATTTTTACATTTAGTATAATATTTTTAATGATTTTTATTTATAATTTTGAAGATTTAGTTTATTATTTCTGCTTATTTTCGAAATTTGTTAATAAATTCGTAATTTAACAACTGGAAATTATTAAAATTTAAACTAATTTAAGATTTCTGTCACAACAGACACGAAATTTTAATCCTTTCCTGTATAAAGACTTTCTTTTCTATAATACAATTTGATATAATTCCATATTATCCTTGCCAAATAACATCTTTTAATATTAATTAAATGATTTTTACTCTGAATTAAATATACATAAAAATGATCATCATTCGAATATTACTACATTTACAATTTTTTACATATACATACTAATAAAGAACTAAATAAAAGATTTTTTTTTTATAATGAAATGATTTTGTTGTTATCCTCAAGTAATCACAATAAGATAAAGGTAAAAATTTATGCTGGTGGTAGATACATTTAATGTGTGTATATATCCAATAAATTCTGTTTAAGAAATTTTCCTTTTTAACTATGTATAGAAATAAATATCCTTGTTAGAAAATAAATATTATTAGTATATATACATTTTCCAACATTTTCTTTTTGATAAAAAGGAAACATTATAAAGGATATAAAGGAAACATACACAAGCAAATACTCAGACTAAAATAAAATATATTAAGAATAAAAAATAATAATAACGAAAAACGAATAAAATAAAAGCTTCTAAAGTTGATCCCCAGAAAGTCCCATCAAGTTTACGATATTATTTTACAAAATAAAGTACAAAATTATATTTTTTTTATTCTTCTTTCGTCCTTGCTGTTATCCTACATTCAAAGAAAAATAATTCTTTCTGACAATATTGTGTGTTAAATTAAATTTTGGAATGTGTAAATAAAATTTTTTGAAAATTAGTTTTCGATGGAAAATATTTTAGAATTGAAAAATTGAAAGAAAATTGTGAATACATTTTATTACTGAATGTGGTTTTGGTTGTTTAATGTATTCGAAACGAGAGTTTTAGGATTTCAAAATTAAAATTTAAATGAATTGTATTGAGAATTGTTACTTGTTTAATAGTTTTTGTTCATAATGAAATTTTGATCCGTCTTTTATCACTTATTCTCCGCATAATAGAAGGTCTAAACATCAAATTCAAACTAACTTTAATCGAAAGGTAAAAGTATCTAAGTCAATCATTCCAAATTTTAGTCTCCAACGCTTTGTTAAGACAAAATTTCTTCATAACGTTTTTATTTATAAAGAATTAATTAACATATGTGTAATTAGAATGAATTAGGTCATCGACTGCCACTAATTCAGAGAAACTAGATACCGAATATTTAAAAAAATCGGGGTTCTTATCGTCATTATATATTAAAATATTTGAATAAATTATAAAAGTGCCCGGTTTGACCCGTCAATCTAATATCACATTTTGTATATTACGAGTACTTAAATTTCTTCCAATCAAAATAAATATTCTAAATATTAGTAAAGAAAATTTATTTTTATTATAACTCGTTCGTTCTTGGTATTTTTAATTTATTTCAGTGTCCTTCAAAAGTTACGTAACATTAAATGTTAATAGGCAATTAAAATTTTCCCAACAAAATATAAAATTTTTGACAAATTTAATTATTCAGTTTCCTTAAAATTTAATATATTTTCATTTTTTTTTTATTATATACCACCAACCACAATTAAATTATAATTTTTGTTTAATTAAATTTATGTTCTGTAATTATTTACAATTTTGAACATACTTTTGCTAAAGATTTCAAAAATTTGGTTTACAAAAATATTAACCTAAAAATAATTTGATTTATTAAAACTTAAGGATACGTTTTCGTATATTTAGTGAATGCATTGAAAGTTTTAATGTTTGCCATAGATGAGTAAAAAGTTTTTAAAATTTAATATTAAAATATTTTGATAATGGAATATAAATTGCCAAATATTTATTGAAGTTCAGAGTTGCTAAATATAATCATTAAAATTCGGTTGGAAAACTCTGCTACCAGAGGAAATTAAATAAAAAGTCACGTAAAATATTTTACCATATTATATTTTATGGTAGCCGTTGAAATTTTGATGCCACAAAAAAAAAGGTCTTTTGGATGTAGTAAAAAAGTGAGATGAAATATATTGAAGTTTTTATTAAGCTGAAATTTTATGAAGATCTAAAATTAATTAAAATCCATTACAAAAGAATTAAGGGTAACTGATCGTTGCTGCGACACTGTGAGTCTAACTGGGTACAACGACAGTTCCATAGCATTCAATAAACCGTATCCAAGGTGGAAAAGTGTAGATCCGACCAGTGCTTCCGATTGGAACAAGATATATTCAGCCGATTGTGCCTCCCGTATTCACACATACTACATTGTTATATGAAACTAGTTTAATTTTATGTAGATATTTCTGTAGGTTAAAGAGTCCAGTAAGTAACCCGAGTTTACCAGAGCTATAAGAGTTTGAAGGCAGTTCCAAACAAGTGTGGATCGGATTGTAAATGAGTTTACAGTCAGTAGTGCCGCTTTGGTGTCCTAGATCCTAGAGGATAAATATAATTTGACGCCGATATTGTCTTCTAATGTTTTTTTTACGGATACACAGTTTGATGCCGTGATTTTCAGCATGAAAGACGGTCTAGTCAAACCTGAAGAAATTACCTTTTAATATTTGATTAATTTTTTTTGTATAAGAAATTCATAAAATCTGTATCGTCACTGAAATTTTTTTCATGTACACTCATATTAAATATTATCATTCACAACAATATTCACCATTTTGGAACATTTAATATCCTTTCAGGATAAATCGAAAACAAAGAGAAAAAAAACTATAAATTGATTAAATCATTGAAAATAAATCACATATAAAAATTTATTCATATAAAATATCATCATTATCATTTTTCCAATTTATAGTTTCATAAAATATGAACCGAAAAACATAAAATCTGATCAAATAAAATCTGTTTTCTTTGATTTATGAGGAAATCTGATTTTCCGAATATTAGTTTTGTTTATATACACACAATTTTTAAATGCACTTAACTCTAACATAAAATATCAACCAAAATTTGAAAATTTGGCTAAATATATTTCCATTTTGTATAGAATATTAAAATTAGAAATTGCATTTAAAAATATATTTGCATAATTGCACATCACACATAAAAATATTGCGGTTTCAATTGAATTTTCTTTGCATCAATTTCCAATTTGGATGCAATTTTGTATACTAATATTCAATATTTTATAGAAAGTTATGAAAATGAATATGGAAAATTGATTGAAGATTGAATAAATCAGGTAAATTTTTCATTATTTCATTATCATATTTAAATGAATTGTGTTTTTCATCTTTTTGCACTGTCTTCGTTACATTTTTGAATATTTTATATATTTAAAAAGAATATTAAATCGATACGAATTAAAAATAAAATATTTTCATTCAATGTAAATTTATGCATGGCAATTTATTTTAAGAATTGGAAAAGAAAACAGTTTTCAATCATTTGAAAATGTTAAGAAAATTAGAATGAAAAAGAATGAAAAAAATTTGCATATTAGATTAAAAGTTGTAAATTTTGATTGTATGAAACGTTTGAAATAATAAAATTATTAGCATTTATGTCAACTATTCGTTCAGAAAATTGATTTGTATCAAATTTATTTAACTATTAATCAATAACATATTTCGATTAACTGTTTTTAAACAAAATAAAAATATTTGCGAAAAAACTAAATTTGATGTTATAAAATTAACTATAAAAATATATTTTTACTAATCATTTTCGAAATATAGTAAAAAAATGATAATAACGTACTAAAAAACGTGGCTTTAATTAATTATTCTATTTCCTAACTTTTAACAATTTCAAAAGTAAACATTTAAGATCTACTCACCTGCACTTTAAGGAAGGTTTCTTTTAAACCATAAAAATAGTTAACTCGTAATTTAAACACTAGCTAAGGCTTCAACTTGTACTGTGAATATCTTCTTTATATTGCGCCAATAATTTAATTATACGCTAAATGTGGTCTAGTTTTAGTTTATGATTCAAAATTTGAATGCTATATTAAGATTTTTGGGCAATAAAACCAAAATTCTGATGATTTAACTACGAAATCATCACAAATTTAAAATATTTACTTTAATTATTATTTTTAAGAAGAATTAAATTTAATAAATTGCATTTAATGTTGTGAATAAAACTATATACAAAATGCATTACAATTATACTTACGAAACTAAAATATGGTAATTTTTAAAATTTTAATATTTTTATGCTAAATGACCATAATTAAATTTATATCCTTTCTAACATCTAAAGATCTGTATATAAATAAATCTTGTTTTCATATAATTCTTCCTTACGTTTGTAAAAATTTATAATATATTTTAGAATAATTGGAATATAATTTATAGAAAATAAATGTTCAATTAAATTTGCATAAATTTTAAATTTTATGTTGTATATACACCCCGAAACGCAACTAATATTCTATCTTAATGTAATTTTAAAAATGAACTTATAATCTGAGAGTGTTTATAATTGTGTCTGCATAATTATTGCTAATTTATCAGACTGGAAAAAACGTTGCGCTTCAATATTGTTCAGTATTTGGTAACCTCGTAAGCAGGATGGACTGGTGTGAATGGTTAATGATTTTATATACTTTTTTTTAATGCTATTTTCACTTTAACATTTTTGTTCGTCCTTTTTCAAAAATCTTTTTATAATAATAGGTTAAATTATGGTTGGAAATTATTATACTCATTTATTTTTGGTTTTCTACTGAATGAAGATTTTGTCGAGTACACCACCAAACTATTAAAGGAGTCTTTTAAATTCGTGTTTTTGTAAATTTTATTACCCTTGGAAGGAAATTGGTTCATACGTAGGATAGATGATATTGAAATTTTGTTTTGTATGAAAATAATGACTTGTGATTAAAAATATTAATTGAAATAATTTATTTTATTATTTAATGTGACATAAGAAATAAATATAGAAAGTTAATCTGCTTCAGCTCTTATGCCCAATCGTTTTGATTATTTAATTACTTACAATACCAAAATTGAATTTAAAAAACAAAGTTTATTGCAAACTCTTTAAACAAAAAAGACTTTTAATCAAAAATTTACTATAGAAATCTTTATTTAACTTTATTCGTAACTTCATAAAATCGACAACTTCTATTAAAACTTTATGTAATTCGATTTATATCATATTTTCTGAATTTAATTCCAATTTACTCTTTAATTGAACAATATAATCAATTAAAAAATTCAATTTTTTTTGGTTAATTGATTAATTTCGTTGCTCACTTTTAAAAATTCGATTATAATATACAAAAATAATAATAAAAAAAATTACAAATTTCGATTTAATATTTTAAACTTTTAATCCACTATAAGTTTAATAAAAAAAATTTAAAATTTTTTTTTAATTCAATTATTTGTGTTGTGGAAAATACTAAATTCGATGTAATAAAATACACTAAAAAATTGAAGTATTTTTTGTACTAATCAATTTCGAAATATACAGAGAAAAAAGGAATTAATTTTATAATGAAACATATTTTAGTGATGGTAATAGAAAGTTTTTGATTTTTCACTAAAATTTGAACAAAACTTTATAACTTAAAATAGTTAAAGTTTTAGTCAATTAGTAAATTACATAAAAAGTAAATTAATATATTTTTGTAAATTTAATTTCGTTGCTGAAAAATTAGTTTTATTAAATAAATAAAAGTTTTAAGTTTTTCCTTTATTTTACGTATTTAAAATTGTTTACACTAAATTACATAAGAAAAATTAAATGAAAATATCTGATATTTACAGGGTGTTTTCAATGTCTCTTAAAAAATCAAATAATTCTGTCAAAATTATTTTGATCGAAATGTATGCATTTTAATTTTGATCATAATTCGTCTTTTTTTTACAAATGTTTTAGTTAGAGTATATTAAATACAACTTCAAGATTCAAGTCTCTATTAAAAGACTTTCCTCCATTATTTGGGAAAAATTCCTAAGCAAACTAAATATCATATTAAGGCAATCAATTTTGGATTTGGATGGTCTAACTTAATTGGTCAAATTATATTTAAACTCAATAATTATCATAAATTTTATTAATAAAAACTGATCTAACTAATGAGATCACCCTGTAAATTAAGAAAAATTATAGTGCGAAAAAGTTTTAATAATACTCTTACCAAAATCCTTATATAGATTCAGATCTTTATATACTTTCTTTATCAGCTCTAGTAAAAGATATAAGTTTTATTTTCAATGATTTTCAACTCTTTCAAGAGAAATTTATCTTTTTACCTACTAGCTAGCTAGAAAAATTATAAAACTTTATTATTTTTTTTTTGAACAATATTTTAAGCGAAATATATTCTAAAACACAATATGGTAGAAAATGATAAAATGAAAACTTTATTTTAAATCTACCTTTTTCCTTAATTAGTTGTAGTAGATAAAAATAATTTCTGGAAACTAAATTCCACTAAAAAACTTTAATTCAGTGTATAAACTAATACCAAAGTTAAATTAATCATTAAAACTTATATATAATTTTTTAATTATTAAAATAGCTTGTTTTGTGAAATTTCATAATTAATTGGAAATATTAATCTAAGTTTTTAGTGTAGTCTTACTTACAATATGGAAAACTTCATGTGAATCTTGTTCATTCCGAATTTACTTCAGACATGTTGGTCTCATCATTTCTGATATTAATTATATTTTCTGTCATAAATGTTCACCGAAATTGCTCTAAAAAAAAAGGATTACAAATTTTGGTAATTTATAATTTCTGAATGAATTTTCTTCAGAATTTGTAATTTATAAATTCATTTTCTTATTTTGCTTGTCTAGTATAAATATTTTTCTTCAGAATTTTTAAATTACTCTCTATAATAAGAAGATGTTTTCGAGGTATGAGGACGACATCAATTGTTTCTGCAAACATGGATGAAGATTTAAGTTTTGAAGATAATTTTGTTGTGTTTGCTGCATTCACTTAGTTTTGTTGGTAATCATCTTTTACTTTACAAGTAAATTTTTAAAATCTTTTAAGGTAATTTAGACACGTACGAACATATTTCTTATTATTACATGGAATATTAAATTTTTTCTAAAATATTTTTCCTTGGTTTTATCAATTGCAATTTGATTTCGTTGCCACAGTTACATAGTTACATTGTTTTCAATACGTTTTTAAGGAAAAACCATTTAAAAATATAATTTTCTTTAGATTAAAGTTTTGTGTAACCCAAAGGAAATTGTTGTTTCCATTAATTTAGCATCTTTGGTTTGTTTTTCTACTTTTTATGGAATCCTTACTAAACAATATCTTTCGTGTGGTGTCATAAGATTTTTGGGTATCATATATATTGCAAAATATTTATCCTGCAAAATGGACGATCGCAACTTTGGTAATTTCAATTTTGTTTTTATTTATTTTTTTTAACCAGCGTCAGCGTCGTCTTCTTATTTCACCAGTTTTTATTTAATTTAATTTATTATAAGCGTTTGAAATCTTATCGAGAACAAGAAGATTTTATTAAGAAATTGCAATTTCGGCAAAATTATTTGTATTGTTATAAATTGTACAGCACGATGAAATTAAAGAAGCGCATCCGTTTTCTTATCAAGTATATTTCCTTAAGGACGACATTAAGAACAAATCTGGAAAATTGACTTTGTACAAACTTTCAAATTATAATTCATTTTTAGTTTATTCTCAAAGGAGTGAATTAAAAAGTCCTGGAAATTGTAAATCTTTAGAAACAATTATTTGTGAAATCAAAGTTTTTTATTGAGAAAAAATGTTAAAAAGTTTTATTATATTTTGTTTTAAAGAACAAGATTGAAATTAACCCGTTGGGACGAATTATTTTAGAAACTTTATTTTGCAGGGAATTTATTTACAATTGTAATTTGCAATGGTTTTATAAAGTCAAATTTTAACATTATTATAAAATATATCACGAAAATTTTGTTTATCGTTTATTCATTTAGAAATAATTATTAAAATTATTATTATATTGTATATAATAATAGTGGACCACATTATTGGACTGTATTAAGACTTTCCGCAATCGACGGGTAGGTTAGGTCAGTCTTAATAAATGCAGGTGATTGGCTTATTGTGATATCATTTTTAATTATTCGTCATTGACTAAGCCAGTACTGTTGATGAAACAGTATACGACTCCTTTAATGACAGCCGCCACATTTCCCTAGAGGCTACAACATAGCTTTCAAAGCTTCACAGCCACTTAGTATGTGTTTCGCCCTTTCGTCCCGGTGTTACCATAACCTACACACCTAGTCAACTGGTACGCCAAACGCCAATTGTGTGTAAAGATGGGTTTTTAGGTTACACTGACATGTAATTAAGCGTACGATATTCTGGCTATTTACATATTTATTTGAAGGAGCTCTGTTGCTCGCTTTTTTGAAAGTCCAAGAATGAATAACTTGCCCGTTACATTGTCCAGTTTTTTCCTTTTGAAACGTCTTGAAGAAGCTTTTTGAAAAACCACATAATGGTCCAATAAAATAGCTGCCAGCTCCTTCTTTCTCGAAATAGTTCTTCTTTTTCATTACCTTCAATACCCACATGGGTTGGAATCTAGAACAATGTCAACCTGGTTTCTCTTTCTAGAGTTATTAAAGCTTTGAATTAACTTGGAATTCGTTCAGAGCTCTTAATGCAGCTTGGCTGTCGGAAATTATTGTAATGGATTTATTGACACTATTTTAGTGTATGCACATTTCCAATGCATTTATTTCCGCAATGGAAACAGTAGAAATAAATCCTAAGTTTCGTTCGACAATTATGTTCTTAAATCCGTATGGCTACGTCGATTAAGTTGAGGAAATTAAAAGCTACAGGACAAAAAAAAAAAAAAAATTAAATACTTGCAAAAATACATTTCATATATTATAGTTATTAAAGCACTCATAAAGTGGTATTACTAAGGACATCTAATTCATAATTCATCATACATTTATTATTCATTAATTATTATATTTCATAGATTCACTATAAATCCTAAAAACTTCTTTACAAATTCGTATCACAATTACAAATTAAATAATTATTTAATTAATTTGAAAGAAATTAATTTCCAATTATATTGCCAACAATAAAAATATAATTAATTAGCGTACATGAAATAATAAAGTCAAAAAGTCAAATAAATAATTAAGAAAATAAATATAGTTTTTTATTTGAATAGAAAATTGTCATTTTGGTGAAAATGTTTTTCTACCAATTGTAATTTAAGTCACCGAATTAGTGTTTGAAATATTACTGAATAAGAAAAGTTTTTTCTTTATAGATTTTGTTAACATTTTATATAATTCCAGAAATAGTTTCGTTTAACAGATATGGTGTCATTGAAGAAATAGAATTAATAGAATCCTGAGTCATATACAATCTTAATTCTAAATTATATAAGATTTTGTATGAGTTAAATTTGTTAACATAAAGCTGTAATTACTGTGCCATAGTCACCGTCATTTTGGCGTTCACAGCTGGTTAAAATACATAGTTTTACAATGATCAACGTTGAAGGTGGACAGTGTACTTGAAGAATTTCTATTATTTGACGCGTTGCTAAAAATTTAGTAGAACACTTTTTTTAAATTAAAAAGTAGCATTAACTAGCAATTTCACAAAAGGCTACTTTGAAAAGGTCCTTGTAACTTGTAACACTGTAATCTAAAATTTAAGGTAAACTTCAACGCTCATTGACAATGAACCAATAAAACTGAATTAATATAAAAAAATGTTAATTTGTTACATAAAATTATCAATCTGTACAATCGATCAATTTTTCCGAACATTTATTTAAATAATATTTTCTTTAATTTTCTTTCAAATATGCTAAAATTACTGAAAACTTTTAAAACTATAACTTTTATGGCATTTGTTCTGGACATTCGGAATAAAAACAAATTACTTTTATGCAATCTAAAAGCATTTTCTGGTCATATTTTTCTTCAAAACTATTTTCACAATATACCAATAAATAAATGAAATGAAAATGATTTTTCTTTTTTTGTTATTCCATAGAAGTTGCTTTCCATGAAATTCTTTTAGTATTTTTTTTTTATTAAAAAATATTCTTTCTTTTTTAAAAAGTATCCTTAGTGTCCTTCTAACCGGTAACGATATTTCAATTTTATTACTTAGTAAAAAATCCTTGAGAAAAAGAGAAGCAATTGACAAAAAAAAAAAAAAAAAATACGGATTTAACTTCATAAAAAAAATATTTTTCAGACTTAATATTTTACGTAAGAAAACTGGAAGTTAGTAAATATTATTTTTTTATGGACTTTCATTTTAAATTATGAAAAAAAAAATATTGATTTACTAAGATTTTTTTACATAAGAATTTTCACATTCCGAATTCAATAGGACGAAAAGATTTGTTGTCAGGCAAAATATTTGAAATTTTTTAAAGTACCTTACCATTTTAGAAAGATGGAATGTAGCAGCACGAGTGACCTATTGAAAATTAATTAAATCGATAATGGAAAAATTAGATTTACTGGGAGCAATAATCATTTATTAATTCAAAATGAGAAATAGGCAAAAAAACTTGATTAATAAAAATTATGGCTATAAGATTTCCTACAATTTTCATTCAATAAATGAAAATTTCAGTCGGGGGAATAATTTTGAAGAATATTACAAAATTCATTAAGGTTTCTTGCTTCATTTTTACAATAGAATAATAATTTAATCATCAAGACTAAGACTGGGCCCTATCCTAGTGAATGATTGGTATTTACAAAACCAAATGGTTGTTTGTTAAAAATTAAATCATTTTCATTCCGATATTGTTTAAATGTAGTCTTGAGTTGAGAAATATCATTGGCCTTACATAAATCAATAGTAAAGAAATTTTTAATAATTTAATTTTTCTTTATTTTTTTACTTTTCGGAAAGTTGAATGTTAGCCGTATCGTATTTTTTATTATAATTTATAATAGTAAAAGTTTTATATTTTTTGGTTGAATATTTATTTCATAATTTGATTAATTAATTAAAGTTTTATAATTGAGATTTGTGGAGAAAACTTAAAAGAATTATTAATAAAGAAATGGAGAACTACGCCATCTGGACTGGATACCCACCACTTTATTATAACAGATATCCTAGTGATTTACATGCGCTAATTTAATTTAATATATTTCTATATACACCAATACACACATAATTATTGTAAAAAAGAAAAATTGAAAATGAAAATATTAACACATACAAAGATAAAATGAAAATTTATTGTGGTTGGTAAAATATTGACGCCAACTTGTCTCACCAGTTTTACTATGTGAAACAGATTCAACAAAATATAATTTATAAGAATTTTTTTTTTTCATAAACTTTTGTAAACGATTTAATGAGCTTTTTGTTTTTAAATGTGTTGGTTTTATTATTTATATATATATTTTTTATATATGTAGTAGTAAATTTTTACAAAATTTTATATTCAGAATTATTTTTAATGAAGAGTATTTTGTGACAGATCAATATTTAAGGACTCGAAATTATTATTCTGTGTAATATTAGAAATATTAAATTCTTAAGGAATAATTTTAGAGAAATTGAATTATTAAAGAGTATTGAACGATATAATCAATTTAACAACCCTCATAAAAAAATTACACCAAAAGCTACCCAAGAGGGTTTGTTCGGGCTTGTAGGGGCTTAATTAACAAAAAGAACCGCATATATGGAAAGTTCCATCCATTTTATACATACCGAAATTTTCAGAAAAATCGAATTAATCTTCCTACTATTTCTAAGCATTTGATGAGGAAGTCTTGTTTTCGTATACGGCCCTTTTTTCCCTCAATTCAATTCAATTTGGTGCTATTTTTCTGGTGGTACGTAATTTTTATTTGCAGATTCTGTATCTCCACAAAATTTCATTAAATGATTTAAAGCAAAACACAAAGATAAAATATGGTACGAAGATAAATTATTTCGAATTTTGGTTCATTATTTATATGTAAAAAATTTACAAGAATTAAACACAAATTTACTCGTGGTCTACATAATTATTGAACTATATTTTATGAGTAGCAATACTTTTCCAAAGGACGAATTTGTAAAATCAATTATGTATATAAATTTGCACACAAAGAATGGTCAATATAGTAATTTTTGTAGCTTAGGAAATTCATAACTTATAGGAACTATCGTAAACATTATTTTGAAATACATAGCTAAATAAAGCAGTGCTTAACCCTCGGTTTGCACGTTACTCGATTTGCACAGTTTCGGTTTAACACTATTTGCACCAGTTTGCATTACACTATTTGCACCAGTTTGCATTACACAATTTTTTGATTTCATTATAAGTTGTGGATTATTAGTACACGATTTTGATTTCCACGATTTCGCTTTACACGATTACACGTTACTTTTGTGAAACGAATCTACCGTGTAAATCGAGGATTAGGATATTTTAAAATTCAAAATGAACGAAAATCCACCATGCAGTATAGTATGAGAATTAAAAACTTTGAAATTGTTTATAAAAAAAATCAGTTTCTATCGTGTACGTGCATAATCGACATTTAAAAAAAAATCATCCTAATTTTTGCTAATATATTTATTTGTACGACAGAATTAACTTAAGTTCTTACTAAATTATAATTCGATATTTGCTAAATAAATGAAATATTTGATAGTTAAAGATATTATAAGATCAGAAAATTTAAGGAAAAATCTAAATTTTACTGTTATTAACTTAAAATTATACACTTTTTTGTAGTCCAGGAATTTAATTTGCTTTTTTTATCTTTAAAATTAATAACAAAGCTTGTAAAGTGATCATAATTCTAATACTTCTCTCTTACATATAAGTTATTAATAAGGTGGATAATAAAAATGGCATTGCAAGTGTTCAAAAATAATTTATCCTTAAACTTTTATCTTAATTTCTTAAACAAAATTTTCTTTTGCAAAATAAAAACAAACTCTTTGTATGTATTTATGTAAAGGATTGCGGATAAATAACAATGAAAGAAAAATCTATAATCTCATAAGATATCAGCACGTCAGGATTCTTTATTTATATTGGGTATATCATAATATGAGTTTGGTTTTACGCATAATAATATTTATATGTTATTTGTTTTATGTATATGGAAAACAAGATATGTAAAAGATATTTTATATACACGCAATTTCTTTTTTTGGGGATTGTTATATGATTTTCGTGCTTTAAAGATTTCCGCATAATGATTGTCTTTATGACGCAACCAAAGTAATATTTTATCCAAATAATTAAAAAAAAAAGAAATATATTAGCATGCAATACGTACATTCAAAATAAGTTCATAAAACAACATTCTGCTTACGTTACACCTCATACGTAAGGTAAATATGTAAAAAATAATATAGAATACAGAATTAGAAGAAATAAGTTAATTGGGGAATCGTAAATTACATAGACATTCTTAGGGCGAATTTCACAGTGCAAGCTTAAGCCTCTGCCAGAGCTTAAGCTTCGGTTTAACTTATTTTCTGGTTTCTCAGTGCAAGCTTAAAGATAAGCCTTCCTTAAAGTGAGGTTTATCTTAAGCCGCAGATATGTAGAGCTTAAGCTTTACTTTTGATACTTGAATATGAAAACATAATGTTATTCGAAATTAGAAAATAAATCTAGAAATAAAAACAACACACAAACTCACAAATTTGAATGATATTTGTCATATTAATATATATTTTTATGTTCCATTTCCATTATTTTTTAATTACATTTTTTGGTTTAGCTAAGCTCAGGGAAAATTTTGATTGAGAAACCCAGTGAGCTTAAGTTGCATGCTTAATCTATACAATCGGTTTAGTTAAGCTTAAGCTTCCTCTGTGAAATTCGCCCTTACGGTTATTCAATGATCAGGACACTCTTCATAAGTCCATGGCTTTCCCTATTTCATTTTTGTATTAACCAATCAAAAGTTAAAATTTAATTATCATCATTTTCCTATATCACCATTTATTTTGATGGCTCTGTTGAGAAATTCTATAACAATTCAGAATACTTTGTAAAAATAAAACCCTTTTCAAACTTAATTTTAAAAAACCATTCTGAAATATTCTTAAATTTGCGTATAAATTCAACATTGAATTCAAAATTTGCATATGAAAAAGAAATTACTGAATACACAAAAAAACTATTCTATTGCTGAATTAAACAACTTATTTTAGGATATAAGACTTTAATACCAACCATATAATAATGTATCAACATAGAAGCATCAGTACTAAAACAGTCAAATAAATAAAATTAGCATTGAAATTCATATTTTTTACATTATTTTTTTTCATCATAAATGACAGCATTTTCATATAAATTTTAAATTAAAGTTGAAAACAATTTCATGTTTTATGATTTATTTAACAATGATTGTTTTATTATCTTGGTAATGTTTAGCAATAATAATATTATCATTTTTATAATGCTTCATTTTTGAAATGAGATCTCGTGCTGTGAAATGTAATATATTTTTTAGTATTACTTTTTTATTATTACCTAGACTAAAAAATTGTATTTATACAGAGTATCCTTGTGGAATAATAGAATTATGGAAATAATTTCTTCATATCATTTTGGATAATAAGAAAAATTAACAAAGCGTCTAAATTAAAATGTTAAGCCTGGCAAACGCGAATAGTTTAATACTGAATTTGCTTTCAGGCGTTAAGTTATTGAAGAATGTATACAAGTAGAAACCAGAATAAGACAAGGATTCAATTTTCACAGGAAAAATGGTAATTTTGAAATTGACTAGGTTCAAAATATTCAGAAACGATGAATAGACTTTAAAGATTTTTGAGATCTATTTAAATTTAAATTTTACACTGTGCTTCTTCATATCTCCAGTAGATGGAATTTGTAAAACAGTTCATAGCCCTTGCAACTTACAACCAAAATAATATATTTTTTAGAAAATTATATGAGAATAATTGAGGTTATATTTATGATTATTGTAAGGCAAAATCATTCCATGATGTAAAACTATATTTAAAAAACTTTTTTTAAAAATTTATAGAATATTTTCAGTGTCATTAAATTTTACTTGGAAATTCTATTATTATTATTATTATTAAATTTTTCTTTATTAAAGGAATTTTTAAAATAATTTAATAAAAATATAATTCATTCTCAAGAAATAGTGTAAATTTTATCCTTAAATATTCTATGTGTTTGGAATATATAATTATTAAGAAGACAAATAATTCATAAATTTGAAAGGACTGTCTACAGAAAATAAATTAAGAAAACTAACTTCTTTCGAGTTCATTTAAATTAAGTGCTAAAATAATAATTTACTTGATAGTTTGTTATAAATGTAAATAGTTTCAACGCAAATATTTGCATTTTAAAATAAATTATGAATTTAAAATGAATATACAAATATCATAAATGATTTTATTTGGTTAGTATTACTAGTCGGGAATTGTCACGGGACATGCGATTTTTCCTTGAGATAAAATGGAACATTTTTATGTTATTGCCACTCAGTCCAACATCAAAAATTTAAAGAATTTGGTTATTTCTTTCTAAAAAAACTTGAAGACACTGGTAAACTGAAACTAACTAAAGTTATTTCATTCATTAAAAAAGTGTCATATCGTCAATACGCTATGATAATGATGCAACAACCGATCACAAATATGTGGCTTACGCACGAGGTAGTCTTGAAATCCCCACTCTTTTAAAACCAAGCAACCATTACTAGCTAGACGTCGGAGTTAGATTTGAAAAATGTTAGTTTTTATTTAAATACATAATTTTTTTTATTTTAGTGATTTAATTAATTGTTTTTTTTTCTGTAATTCCTTATTATTTACAAAATATTACAGGTAAATTCTAAAATAAAATTAATTTCTAGTTTTTGCAGCGTTACTGTTTCTTATCCTTATATTCATAGCGTGTTAATGCCATTTCAATTATTTAAAACCATAAAACTTTATAAATTTTTCATGTGTGTTAATTATCCTTACTAAATAATTTTTTAAAAAAAATGTAATTGTCGAGTAGAAAAATCTGTGTAAAGTGCACATAATTACATAATTAACAGTATACGATATACAATTACATATACACATATGACCATCATTGTTCTAACACAAATTCTGTAACCAAAAGAAAACTGTAAAATGGAAAACTATTAAAACTTAATTAAAAAATTTCCATTACCCACTAACGCTAATGGCTAACAGGCTGAGTGTGGTTTGTATATGAAATCTTTTAGTATATGTGGATATTTTTTATGAAAAGTAAAATATCTTTAAATTTATAGGATTTTTATTAAACTAGAAAATTAATATTTTTAAAGCATTCAGGATAAGTTAATGTAAATTACATAATTTAAAAAAAATCTTTTCTAAATTACATTTTCCTACCATTGTTTCAATTTCAAATAATATAATTATTATAACCTTAAAGCAGTTAAATTTAAAAAAAAAAACGTAGATGTAATATTATATTAGGTTGTTTAAAAGTTAATCGATTTAGAATTGGTGAATCAACCAAGCCGACATTGAAAACATAAAATTCAACATTTAATTGACTACTCTAATGTGTAAATAATTATAATCTACGCGTAGAAAAATAACTATCTTACCAAACTTTGGTAAACAACACACTTTGTTAAATTACACTTGCACTTCACCATGCTAACAACTATTTTCTTCTAATTAATTCCTTATACCGAAGCTTTTTGAAAGATGGATTAATAGTGTGACTGAATACATGATTTTTCCGTTGCCTAACACTGGCATTAAGATGAAAAGTTACCATTTTAAACATCAATTAGAATCGTTTACAGTATATAGGCTAGATGAAAGAGCGATTTCTTTTTCTGAAAACGATGGCTTCTTGAAGCATATACAATTATTATAGCTGGCATATTGTAAAAACTTATTGTATAGAATCAGCTAATTTCGGTATACTTTCTGAAACAAAATAACAATTTAAGTAGAGAAAGCTATAATCCTATACATTAGTTCACAAAATTTTCATCAAATTAATTTTTTATGTAAATAAGCAAAATAATTTTGCTTCACATTTAAAAAGAGTTAAAATAATGAGGTATAATTTCACTTTCTAAATGCATTGTGATATGTAAATGTGTCCTTAAAAGACTTCTACTTAAAATTAAATGTGATAATATTTTCCTATTTCGAAATTTTTAATGAAGACTCATTTGTGTCTATTAACTGTAATAACTATAATAAAGTCTAGACTCTTATCACAAGTGTTCAAAGCTGAATAGTTTTTTTGTTTGAAGGTTTTTACTTATATAAAATTATATTTTGTAGTAGGTATTTCATAAAAGTATCTAAGTTGATAATATTAAAATTATGAGAATGACAAATGTTTAGCTACTTGGAATTGTGTATATAAAACTTAAGAATTGTTTTTTACACTTAAAACATTGTTTAGTAATTTAAATTTTGTGTAAGTTAACAAAAAAATATTTGAAATATTTTTTAGTAAACTATCACTCTTAAATATGTTTTGTTGTAAATGACATCAGTTTATAGAAAGCTAATTAAACCTATTCCTCTCCAGAAGCTTATTTTCTTCAATTGTCGAATTAGGAACCAGTTTTACAAAATTATACAATCCGTATAGATCATAACTGACAATCAAGTTTTTACGTTTTTACTGATTTAGCTATTTTGTTTCCCGATAGTTATCTCAATAAGCACGGGTCAGTCAGGTGTGCAGGTATATTCCATATTTTTTGGATTTGATACTTTATAGCTCATTTTTTTTCTCTGACATTATATACCAATTGAATAATTATCTACAATTTAAATTACCTTGGAATTGCTGGAATATCTGTTTCGAATTGCTACGAAATGCAAATTTGTATAATGGTTCATGTTATGAGACCAAATTTTCTGGTTGTTTATAGCTAGTTACTTAAATAAAAACATTTCAGTTCTGGTTTAGATTGATAAGTAAAAAAATCTATAATTTTAATGACTGGTCTCCAAAATTTTAAATAGCCCTTAAGTTAAAAGCATAATTTATTAAGATTTATAGAGACACGAAAACACGTTGGTTTTGTAGTTTCTAGTGTTTTTGACAGAATGAATTTCTCAACAATTTTTTTATGAATGATTATATTAAAAAAATTACTTTATTCTTATTATAAATATATTAAATTTAAATATTATTTATTTACCAATTTTGTATATTGAATTACTTATGTACATAAACTTCTATTATTTTTGTTATACATCCTTCAAAACTGCATGATACAGGACTATTCTACAGCACTGAATTGCAGTAATATTTTTTTTATATATAATTTATTATGCTGAACTATTATATAGATATAAATCGGAGAGTGAAAAATAAGACGAGACTTACAAAATAATATTTATAATTTGATAGCCGTTCGTTCTATACTACCAAAAAGTCTTAATTTTCGACTTAAAT
The DNA here is from genome assembly GCA_963920725.1 of Rhamphomyia laevipes. Classification (NCBI taxonomy): domain Eukaryota; kingdom Metazoa; phylum Arthropoda; class Insecta; order Diptera; family Empididae; genus Rhamphomyia; species Rhamphomyia laevipes. Next base: position 43,345,477 of record OY987258.1, on the reverse strand, counting down.
TCATATTACATAAAATGAAATTTTAACGTATACAAAAAAAACATAATTTTTCTTATGATTTACATTTTGAACAGTGTTGTTGCTGGTTTCTGGATGAAAACATACTAAGAAAACAATCAATATTAATGGAATAAGATAAGAATCATAAGAAAATTGTCTGCTGGCAAAAAAAATAATGAATTTTATGAAATCTGAATTATATTTTTGGTAAATTTTAAAATGTAACTGGTGAAATATTACTTTTAACATTAATAGATTTGGAAAATTCATTGAAATCATAAAAATTTGACAAAAATTTATGAAAACAATTTAAAAACTTTTTAAAATTTTTTAAATGAAATTGTTATATTTTTAGGATATTCGAATTTTGTTATATTCGGGAAACCATAAATCAACGATTACGAATAATGTAACAACGTTGAACCAATAGCAACAAGGATTAAGAGATAGTAAAGAATTCATATAAGTATTTGCAATGAAAATAAAGTTTTCCTTCCTCTATTTTCACTTAAGTTAATTTTTCTATTTCTCTATAAAAAGCGTTATTTAAATAATATGTCCCAAATTGATTGGAAATTCACTACACGAAACATAAAAGAAATAAATTTTAATTACTTTTTACTATACAAACTAAAAAGAAATCACAATTTTTAATTATATTTTTACCATTCTTTGAATTCAGTATTTTAAAGATAATTTCTGAAAAATACATTTATTTCATCCCATAAAAACTTTATTATGACTATCTAATACAAAATACTTCACAATAATTAAAGAATACAGAATTGCGTCTTCTCAACAAACAAAAATAATATCTATTTTTCTTAAGCTACTGAAGTATTACTTTTATAAGTGGTTTTAGGCAAAAATTAATATAAAATGAAAGAAAAATTCCAGACTATTTCAATAAAATTAGAAAATATTTACATTAATTCTCGCTCCAACCAATCATCATATTAAAAATGTGTTTGCCTTTTAGCTATGAAATTATTTTTTATATAATTTTGTCAGTATAGTTAAGATATTTTCTATGTATTTATGTTTCCACTACAGTTTTGTGCGTATATATAGTAAACAAGGATTGATAAAATGAAATTAATTTTTATTTGATGAGAAAATGCCAATAATGAAGAGGATAATATAAAATTTTAGAATACATATTGAAATTAGATACCCTTAAAGCAATTTCGATAATGATAATATTATCAAAAAAAGAAAAATAACGAAACAGGACACATTGACATAATAATGTTAATGTGTAGATAGACTGACTGATATGTATATTAATGTGTAACCCGGAAGGGATTTCCTTGTTTTTGAATAAACATTTAACATATCAAAAGAAAATATATCAAAATTAAAAAGGTTTGTTGACACAGGTGTAGGTGAAAATGTGGAAAGAAACTATAAAAGAACATGTTCCTAGTAGTGGTGCTTAAGATGTGCTATACTGGAAACTGTTTTTGAGTAAAGCGTACAGTGAGTTGAGTAGAGCTGTTAGAGCTAAACGAGGAGTTTTGTATATTTTAATATACATTACTTTCCCCTTTTAATTCTATAGACATTTTTTTCTATTTTTTATCAATCAGATTGTGATAATTTTGGTCCCACAAGAAACTATAGTAAAAACTTCACTTGGTAAATCTTCACTTTCAAACACCATTTAAAAAAAAAAGAAAAACTTAGAAATTGCGAACTCCCACGTGTGGTCCTCTTGCGAAAAAAAAAATTAAAACAAAATTATCAAACTGCTATTACTCAACACCAAAAACTGTACAGGAGAGTTTAATAGCATTGACCTCAAAATAAGGTTTCAATCAGTAAACAGCTTTGATCGACTCTGTGCACACTGATTTAATTATGTGATCAGATTGCTAGCATATAAAGATCTTCCAGTACTACTCATATTATCACTGTGAACTTAACCTTAGTAGTGTAGATTTTGAACTACTAATCTACCCTGAGATTAATGAGTAATATTTATATAACTCATTATTAGTAGTACTTTATCAGTACTATACTACTAAAATATTCCTCAGTAATACTTGATTACTTTTTCGACTTAATGCATATTTGTTGGATTTTGTTTTATCAATTTTATTACACTAATTTGCTAACTCACAAGTTTTTACTTTTTTAAGTGTTCTAAGTATGGTCGCATTAACAGAGCTGTAGAAATATATTTAATTTATTAATTTCAAGGATATAAAATAATTTAGTGAACTATCTGCTTGTGATCATTTAAATTTTCATTCTTTGTGAAACTTAGATAAATGTCTGCAATGTCTGCGATTTTTACATTTCTTTAAATATTATAAATTAGAATTGTGTTCTGCTTTAAGAATTTTACTCTGAAGATGCAATCTTCAAAGCATAAGCTTGAATTAACTACAGACAAATGGAGAAGAATAGATGCCTAGAATATTTTGATTAATATATTATTGCGCTATAAGAATCACTGTATTTTTCTGGTCCTTCTTTGCCTCTGTATATTTATATGGACAGTAACATGATATGAATATCACTGCATTATCAATCTGTTAGTAAAATCTTGACCCTATTGTCCATTTTACAGATTTAACAGCCAACATAAATAACTGATCAAATTGAACTTAGTAGACACATTTCTAATTCTGTAATTATCTCAAAAAAGCTTCTTCCAGCCCAAATAGGACATTTTTTTTCAACAAATATGGTAAGCTAATAAATAGCATTATAAATTGTGAATTGTCTTTGTTCATTATTTATATTAAAAACTAAATCTTATTAGATTTTTCGCCCACTCTTATTAATTCTGCACAGCAAACTTGACAAAAAATATTTATTATAAGAATTTGTTAAGTATAAAAAACAAAAAAAAGTTATTGTGGCAACAAAGTAAATTCGTGAAGAAACAAAAAGAAAATTATCTATTGGAAAATGAATTTCTAAACGTTTACATATTTTTATCAAAAAAGATAAATTGTTATTTTTATTCCTTCTTTTGTTTTGAAGGACTTCTCTTGTCCAATTTATTAGATATTCTTTGATTAGAATCTTCTTATTATTATTTTTACACAGGACATCAGACTGCACGTATCCTTAGTAAGTTAACAAAAGGAAATTATGGAAATTGTATTTATAATAGAAAAATGCTTATAAGGAAAAAAAAATATTTTTAAAGTTATTAGATTTTTTTTCTTATAGTATTTTTTAAGTGGAGAATGAGATGAGCAAATAGAATTTTTTTTTGTCTTAAATCTGAATTCATTGGGGACACAATGGTTGATTTTCTAATACGAATGGTATTCATTACAATCATCAAGTCGATCAAAAATGATTGACATTTGAAATTTAAATTGGAAATGTGTATAAAGTTATCTACTGTGCAGTCACACAACAATAATTGATATAAAAAATGATGTTATAGTAAAACTAATTATCATTGCTACTCTAAAATGTATAAATAATAATTAGGCATTAACGAATATTGGGAATATAATTACAAATATATTTTCTATTTTAAGGATATAATTTTAATATTTTTTCAATTCCCTTTGTTATTTAATAATTTAAAGACATAATTAAGTTAAAGGGCAAATTCTAAAAATCATGATTTAATATTAAATTTTAACTAGACAAGGAATTTATTTTTTAAAAAAATATTAAATTTTATATTTTCTCATTTTATCCTTTACCTTTCTATAATAATCGTACTACATAGTCTCATTTCGGTAACCCTTAACGACAATTAAATTCCCCAGAGGAAAATATAAGTAATTCACGTACACATAAAATGGAAACAAAAAAGAATTTTTTTTTATTGCCGGAGTTCTATTAAAAATGATTAATTAATTTTTTTTAAGCACAATTTTTTTTTTTTTTTAATTTTTATTAAAAAGGACATTGTTTTAATATCGAGATATAAATTACCATTTAATTAAATTTTACATAGGTTTCATCTAACTTTAAACCTGTTGGTGTAACTCAGTGTCTTTCTCGATATTTGAATCTGATGGTGTACCTCAGGGTATAAAATTTGAAATAGAAAAAAGGAGAAAATTAATGACCTTAAAAGTAGTAAAGAATTACAATTTTGTTTTTATTAATAGCATAAATTTTCGATAAATATTTTTAGTTGTTACATTTTTTTTAATGTAATTTTTAATGTAATCAGAAAATGAAACATTTTTTGACTGAATAAGTAAGTCCTAGGGGCAGTGAGAAAACTGGGAAACTTACTTAGTATTAATATGATAAATCTAACCAGATCAGTAAATGTTGGCTTCTTTAGTATCTCCGTCGGTTGATATTTAATGACTGGAACAGTCCGTTTTCGTCATTTATGTAATTGAGAAGTGTCGCTTTTACTCTATGTGATTACACCTTGGTGGAAACATACAGACTTTTTGAATTGAAAAATCCGAAAGTCTTTTAATTAAATTTGAATTTTTACTATTAAAAATTAAAAATTAATTTTTGTAATGACCTTTTGTATTCCTTAATTGAGTTATTTTTGAATTTTGACCTAATTTTTAGGTGTACAACCTAAAATTTGTGATAGAATCTAATAATTATAAAATTTACATTTCATTTACATAACAACAATTTGAATTTTCAATGTATAAAACGATACGGAAAGATTTTCATACATAAAATTTACATTACAATGAAAATTTAATTGTATATAATTTTCTTTATGTACTTATTAAGTCATTCTGTAAGTAAAACAAAATTAATCGTTATTTCAATGCAGTTATAGTAGCTATATAAAATCAATATGGCATTTACATGACCGCTTATTTCCTACTTGCGGCGTATTTTAACCGGATTCAAGTTTTACAAAGTTTTTAATTTTCAGATCTGTCGTATTTCTGGAAAAGTTTTTTTGAAGCTGTACACTATTTTAGCTTTATTACTTACGAGGTGCAGAACAATAAGTAAAACGTGGTCGTTGTACGCAAAGAAAATAAAACACATCTTAAAATAATCTCGTAGGGAAATAGCTAAGTCACTTTAAAACCGAGTTGTTAAGAATTCCGTACAACCAATCGTGAAATCGTGTCATTGCTGTATGGATCCCAACTAAAGAGCAATAATTGAGAATTTCATTCGCTACCAAGGTTAGGTATTGCTCTATTGGTAATTAAATTACGAGATGGATCTAAAATAACCTCATTCATGCTAGGGTACACAAAAATGTGTGGCAATAAAACTGTTCTAAGCGTAACGTGGAGTCCTGGTCAGTCTTTTGCAGATCGTCACACGATTCAAACGCAAAATTCTCTTAGAAATTTAATGAATCAAAATAATTTGAAGAATTTAATTATAAAATTTATTGTAGTCTTCAATCTTATTGTTCATTGTCCAATTCCAATCTAAATTATAAATTATATATTGACATTTTGTTTACTTTGATCTCCATTAACACCTTTTACATATGAATAAATCTGAATAAGAAGTGACTATAAACCTGGATAAATAATTCGATTTTTAATGTATTATTGTTGCAATTTATGTTTTAATGGAAACAAACTGAATAATATGAGTACTAAAAATATTTAATTTCATTTGATCTTTTCATGCATTACATACATTCCAATTCTAGAAAACTTTCAAAATTTAAATATTCTATCTGTTATAGGTTTAACACCGAAATTTTGAATCCTTTTTACAATATTATTATATTGAACAAGAATATGGATTCAGTAATAAGATTCTCTGAAACATTGGCATGCTATTAAATTGATATTCAAGATTATTTGTTTGTTATTTAACATTTGTACTATAAATATATTCAAATTTACATTCATAACAAACAAGAATCAAATTTATGTTAAAGGATAAAGATTTGTTTGTAATAATAATAAATAATTTTCAATTTATAATAAAAAATTATTATAATAATATTCAAATGTAAACGATAAAATTGTATATTAATGCAAAAAACCAATGCTTTTATGACGTGAAAGTAATACATATAAAACATTTGTTCTATATCCATTTTCTACATAAATTTTTTTCGGGAGTACTCAAAAAAAAAAAAAAGCCTAATGTTTAAATAATTACTTGGGTAATCCACAGACAGCTTCAAAAATATGTGTTTTAATATTCTACCAGAAAGTAAAAAGTACAACAAAATTACTTACCAGAAACTTCCGCAAAGTTGTAGCTAATTACATTTCTGGTAAATTGTGATCCATCATATTTATGATGTAAATCTTTTGGAAAAATCAAATGGGTTAAAAGATGTTCGATTGGATAGTATTGGTTTCAGTGCGTGTGGGGTAATATAAATATTACTTGTCACGCTGCTCAAACACATGCTTAAGAATCTTTAATATAATGATAAAAGTCTTAGCATAATATTAATTTTTATTCACTAGAATCTAAGTATTTGCTTAGGGAAATTTTAGAGTCCATCCATTTATGCAAATAAAGATTTAGCACAAATTTTGTTCTAAAACTATTTACTTCTGGGCATTCACAATCACTCGATCCTTATATTGATAAAATTTTATTTCTACAATGTAAAATTAAGTTATAAACTATACAAAACTGAGGTTTACTTATCAAAATGTTAATTTATCAAAAGAATATTAAACTTCGGCCACTTGGTACCACGATTTTACTACCGCGCGGAAATTCCTTGCACGTTTTATAATTATAAAAGAAAAACAAAAAAATTACCGGAATTATAAATTTATAACAATTTCTTTTCACAAAAATTATTGGACCTTATATTGATACTATTTTTATTTTTACCATATTGTTAGTGTCAGTCAGTATATAATCTAACTAGTTCACTTAGCTAATAACGTTAATTATTTTGGGTGTAATAATAATGACAATAGAATTGGACCGTGACATAAAGCAATTCGAGTGAGACATTATCTCAGTTTTACAAAAAAAAAATACAGAAAAAGTTTACAAATTTTTAAATATGGAAAAACTTCTTTAAAGGGACGATAATTTTTTATTTTTCTATAAATTGTTCTTCTCATAATGTGGACGTTATTTATAACTGGCTTTATATCCTTCGTATAACTCATTCGAGTGAGACATAAAGCCATTAGTTAGTCTTATATCAATTCTCTTTATTTTAGTGCAATTTTTCTTATTGACAGGATTACTTTGTGTATTATTCTAATTAATATTAGTTTAAGATTATTTTCGGTTGATAGTTCTGACTTTATTGTGGTAAGTCCATTTTTTGTATAACGAAATATAATAACCTTACTCTTTTATGGTATCCAGCGTGCAACACTTGAAATATTAATATTTATTTAATCACACAGTAATATTTAAACTTTATCGTTATGTAAATTATAAAAAAACATAATTATATTTATGAACTTATGCCATTCCTTTATTTTTATTTATATTATAGAGTGGTTAAATATTTATAATAATTTGTAATCATAGTTTTTTCTTTAATGTTATTGAAATAATATAATTAAATATATTTTCAGCATGATTTCTATATTTCACTTCTGCAATGACAAAATTACTTTTCGTTGCAATCTATAAATTTTTGTGATTCAGTCTAGAAATAAATCAAAAAATTAAAATATATTTAATTATAGTAAAATATTTTCGAGTAAAAAATCACGTATATAATTTTACAAACTAACAATTTAAATTTCAAACCAAAGAACGCTCACGTAATCTTTGAATTCACGTAATTTTCGGATAATTTTATAATTAAGGAAAGTATCGAAAATTTTATTTAGCATAAATACTTTAATATTCGATTTCACAGTGAGAGCTTTAACTAAACCGATTGTGTAGCTAAAACTCGCAACTTAAGCTTAACAAAAATTCACAATGTATATTTTAATTTTTTTTTTGTATTAATTGAAGTTAAGTAATTGAAGCTTGCCTTCTATTTCTGTGTATAAATATAAACTAGAAATTAAAAATGCTAAAAATTAGGCTTAAATCCTAACCTTCTAAAGTTCACTTTAATATTGAATATTTTATATTGCACTGACAAACCAGAAAATAGGTTAAACTGAAGTTTAAGCTCTGGCAAACGCTTAAGCTCTCACTGTGAAATCGGGGATAAGTTAAATGAAATTCACAATCAAATTTTATAATCCAAAATGAATGAAAATTCACCCCAGGACGATTAAAGCAAATTATCATTTTTCAACGTTTATTCAACTTTGAATTAAATTTTGGACTATATAATTTTAAATATTTAATTACATTCACTTGAACACTACTTTTTTCACATTTAATTATTTCATTAAGTAGATATTTAATTTACCTGAATAAAACGGAAAATATCCAATAAAGAATCCGTTGCACTTTTACAATTAGCATTTTGTCCAATTCCTTGTGAATTGAATAAATTCGCAGATGATCGTTTACCCCAAGTTGGAGTAAATGTTAACTATAGAAAAATTAAGAATAAAGTTAAAATACAATTAATTAAATTAATAATTATTGTAATTACCTGACAATTACAAGAAATTATTAAAGTTGCAGCTATTATAAGTGTAAATACAACTAATTTGATTGATGCCATTTTGTTGAATGTTATAAATTATGAATATTTTATCCTCTTTTATACTAAAATAAAAATTGCTGAATATACAAAATTATGGCTTCTTTTAATTAATCGAAGACTAAAAAGTTTTTAATAGCCAATTTTCATTTGGTCAATTACATAAAATTTCAGCGTAGGATTTGTTTTCAATATAATTTCAGTTTTATAATTAACGACGCATAACAAAATCTATAAATTTATGGTTTATTTCACTGGGAAGGAAATTACGTAATTTTTTTTTTGCTATTGTTAGTTTTAAGAAGCTAATTATAAAAATTATTTTTGGATAGAATTATCCTACTCTGTGTAATTGACACAGGGTCACACCAACAAGGATGTAAAACTATGTAAAAAAGGCAGGGTCAGATATAATATACTGAAATGTCCTGCCAGCTAAAATTACAACTTGCATACGCAAGTAATTTTATTAAATACAGAATTAAATTTCAATAAATTTCTCCAACAGTTGTGAATTCATTAATAGAATTACAATATGTAATAAAACGTTTTGAAAGTATAGCAAATTAAAACTTCAAACAATTCTAAAATTTCAAACAATTTTTTTATTGATATGTTTTGTGTACTCAGCTTGTAACTCCAATTATCGGCATGTTCAATCTTAGTCTGTTGGTTGGTTTGAAGTGAGATAAATCTAAAGAGTCTATTGTACACTCCTAATGGTGGATTATTCTAATTCTAAACTAGAGCACATCATTCCAATTCGGCTGTCTCGTGATGAACACAGTTTATCTAGGTAGTCGGTTCTACTTTAATTCCGCCTGAAATCTTGTTTAAATTGAAAATGTTTACGCTTGCTAAAGCGACTTTATATAAAATTTTTAATAATCGTATATATTGATAATACTAGCTATCCAATCAATGACTTCATCATACAGTAACCATCGTTCATTAGAATCATATTTTCAATCTAGTAGATATTAATGCAATTCTGATCTCGTTTACAAGAAGATTTCTATTAAAAATTATTTTTCAGAGTTTTATTCTGTGACTTCGATAGTTAACCTAAAATAAGATGGATTTTAAAGCTCAGTTATATACGCTATACTGTTTCCATAGACCGTTTGCTAGATCGGTTAATTCGTCGAAATGGAAGTTAACAAGAGAGCAATACCTGGTTATATCCAAGGGTCTGCAATTACAGATCAAGTGCTCGATTGTCTATTTTTCGTTGTGATCCATACAAGTACGACACGATTGCCTGTATGGGATTCCCAGCGAAGCACGTTGCTCAACACCTTCTCAATTAGCCTTTTATTTTTATTTTTTTTCGAAATATAGGACCCAAGATACTAAAAAACTGGACGGCTCTTTTGCAGTGGGCCCTAAATTCTTATGTAATATTCTTTAAAAATCATATTTTTTTATACCACAAAGAAAAAATTATATATTTGAAATATTAAATTTTCCGGATTTTCTTTTTGACAATAAATAATATTAAAATAAAAAAACTTGACCTAGAACTTTTTTTTTTTGTTTTGTTTTAATCATTAATAAAATTTAAAATAGCATTTTAAATCATGCTTTTTAAAAGTTTTCACAATTAATTTACCTACATAAATAAAATTCTATAAATAAATTGAAAATCTTTTTCTTTATTTTGTTGTCGTCTATCCAATTTTTTTTCCTGTAATCATTTCCACTCTCTTAAAATATCAAATTAATATATTTTTAGCAGCATATATTTCATAAATATTCGACCACTTGTTCCCTCTACTCATTGTGTTTTAGGTTTGTATATAATAATGTCGACATGAAAGCATTAATTTATGTTTAGATAATTTACACATACATAAAAATTTAATTATGAACGAATTATGATACAATTAAAAAAAAAAAATATTTATTATAGATTATTATGATTTTTAATAGATATAAGTTTTTATCGTAAATCGTAGTTTCAATCAATTAAAAAATAGAAATAATTTAGTATAAAAAACAAAAACTTTTTTTTTTTAATTTTTCCTAACAGCCTGGCAAAAGCGGAAGCGGAATTTGGTAATCAGAAATATTTCCCGCAAAGCATTTCGTAATTCTTTCTCAAAATCAGTTGTGAACTGATCTGGTTCTTATTTAAAAATATTTACATTTATAAACTGCAAATGCGTGCTTGTAAATTGCTTCACTTTTCTTGTTCATTAATATATAAATGAATGGAAACATATGAAATTGGTGTAGAGAAAAAGTTATATTATATAAGAATAACAAAATAGTGCCTCGTAGCTCTGTGTCGGACAAGGGCCACTCGTAACCAAGGTGCTCCAAGTACCACTTCATTTATACGAGTAATGATAATTAAATTTTTTTTTGTAGTACATATTTAATTACTTCAAAGTCTAATAAGGTCATGTAAATTGTGGCGTTCTGGGACTTTGTGATTGATCCATATTGCCATATGGCATTTAGGTCTATAGCAACAATTTCAGGCACCAGATATAATACTTTAAGATATAATTTAAAAATGGAATGGTCAGAACGATTGTGTGTATACAAAGATGATCTCAGTTGTTCCTGTAATCATTTAAAGTTAAGGATAATTCTGTAAATGAACAAGGAAACGGTCAGATAGAAATTTGGTATTTTTTTCTAGAAATTTTTGGAGATATAGGAATTCAATGATTACATTCATGAAATAAGAAAAAAATGGAATTGGTCAATACGCTGTTTTAATGATTCACATTCTGACTGGAGGATGCAGATCGCTTACTAATATCTGGCTTAAGGTGTGGAGTCACGTAATTACAAATTCTTTGAAACCAACCAACGAACGATATGAGTCTTCTTGTGAATGAATGAAAATTTGAAAAAATGGAAATGTTTTAGAGAAGAGAGATTCTAAATTTGTAAAAAAAACCAATTATGCGTTAGCTGTGCCCAGTATTTATAATATAATAAATAAAATTGGTTTCATTATTTAATTTAGGACAGATATTCTACTTGGTAAATTCAGTAGGTCAAAGATTTGGCTACATTTTCATGAAATTGTATATAAAAACCTATTATAACAAACTCCGAGTTATTAGTTTTATTTTTGCTCAGAATTATGATAAGTTTTTCAAGTTTAGAATGTGGGAGTATATAAGAATTTTTGTAGCTAAAATATTATTATTAAAATTGTGAAAATTAGATTATGTTAATAATAGATTATGTCAATCTTTGTCAAAACTTCTATTTTTAATCCAACAATAATAATAAATTCAAATTATTTGAAAATTATGTATACATATTTATATAATGGCAAATTTCAAGTCACATGGTTTTATTTAAAATTTATTTATGATTTTGGAATTAGCACCAAATTATCATTTTCTGATTTCCTTGTTTTATGGAGCAAGGAATGCTGACTAATATTATACTCCATTTAAGCAATTTTTTTGATGAAACTTTAAAAGGTTTTTGTCTTAAGAAATTGCTTAAATATCTTTCATTTATAAACTTTACGAAACTATAAAAAATTTATATTTGGAGCGAATACAAAATATTAATTTACAATTGTGAATCGTATTCAAACTGTTAACGTTTTCAAAATGATGGAAGCTTCAGTTCAGGTTTAAAGTTGAGTTTTCTGTAATTTTAGGTTCAAATTTGGTACATTGTTTTCTTCATTTCATTCGTAACGTAAATAACCTAAATTTACAAATATCCACAAAGTTTTTACCGAATTGTAAATCACCGAATTACGCAAAAAGTTGGAAATATTTTTTTTTTACATATATTATTAAAAATAATAAGTAATTAATGTAGGAAATTATCTAAACTTTAATAAATTAAAATAAACCGTTTTTTTATGTAAATTTTATGTAAACAATTTTAATTTATTCCATATTAGATAATATTTATTTTCCGTATATTTAATTGAAAATTAATTTAGATAAATTTTAAGTAAAATAATAAAACATTTAAGATAATTTTATAATTTATCTTTTTTTTTTTATATAATTTTCATATTTTAAACATAAAAATTATTTCGGTAAAATAACATTAAATTTATAACTGATGATGATAAGGATGAGTTTTTATGGTAATTTGCTGCAGTGGCGTTCAGAAGTTAGAGTTACTGGGGGGTTTAACTAACCCATAATTTTACAAATTCTTTTTTAATATAATTCTATTAAATAAATTTTGTCAGCTCTAACATTTTATTATCTCTATCATAATTTTCGTTGTTTTTGCATATTAAGTTAAAGATAGTGAAATGGATAACTAACAAGAAACTGACCTAATTTTGCGTACGTCACTGTCTGCTGTATATAAATTTATTATCATACTTTTATTACATTTTACATAACTCCAATCTGCTTTTACTTTCTGGTACATAAAATATTATTTTTCTTAAATTTATCATTTTTGAATGATGCAAATTGTTTTTATCATTTTTTGCTCACCTCATCAATCATGAAAATAAAAAATTAAAGAATTTGACATAAACCAGAAAACTTGTTGACAAAAAGTTCCAGTGATTTATGTATTATAAGCTTGAAAGGTATAAATATTAATCAATAATAAGAAGTTAAAATTTTACACTCTTAGTCTCGTAAATAAATTATGAAGTTAACTTTGAAAATATTAAAACTCAATGAAATATAAAACCATTTATTTAAAAAAAAAAAATTAACATAATTTGAATATATTGAAAATTTTTGCTAGAAAATGTAAGATTTTCCAGGAAAATTTGACAGCGTATAAAATTCAATTCAAAATTTATTCAAAAGTAATTTATAAAGTCTTATCTATTATGCCATTTATATTTTCCATATTCTGGATTTACTATCTAGATAAAATAGCTAAACTTACGCTACAACTTTAAAAATTTGAGTTACATTCAGAATTTCGAAGGCAATTGTATCAGTTAAAATTTTATATTCCCTTTTTTGACACATATTCAATTTTCAGATCTCATCTGAAACATTGTTTGACATTTCTTGGCTGTGTTAATTAAATGTTAGTTATTTCAGTAGTCATGCTTATGAACTGACGTATCTTATGAGGATCTTACGTAACATGGAATTGAAGGTTTGGTAATCCTGCAGCATTTATTCTTATTCAAAAAAAGTTGTATTTAATTTTACTTACATGAAATAATATGAAATTCTAGGACAATATTAAATTCATGTAAAGGATGTGTCATTTTCAAAAATCTGTTAAAATCGGGACACTAACTGGCTGTCATATTTTAAAAATTACTAAGTAAGTAGATGTAGATTAACTGTATTTGTATCGCGCGGGTGTGAGAGGTTGTATATGAATTTTTGATCACCATTTTATATGTTAATTTAATTAGCACTGAGAGTTAGTGTTTTCAATACGTAATGGTTGCCAAAAGCTTTAATTCCAAGAGTTTTTACTTACTTATTTTAATGACTATTAAATCTTGCTCCTCGGCTACACATTTAAATGTATCTGGACAATTTTGCAATTATTATTACTGATAATGTCTTCATATATTGATTTAAGACACTCCTGAGAGGACAGAAACGATTATGATTTTTCAAAAAAATAAAATAAAATATAATTTTCTTGTGACATTTATAATTTATGTGAAAGATATTTGAGAAAGAATAAAGATTTTATAAATATTATATAGAAATATTATTCTGGTGTTAACAAATATCCTTTTATATAAAGATTTAGTTTACCTGATTAAATTATTGATTTATTGTACACATAATACATAATTTATGTTGTTTCCAGATAAATATTTAATTCTAAAAGAATTGTATATTTTTCGGTTATTCTAATAAATAATTTAATAAATTCTTTTTTCTATAAATCATTTTAATTAATGAGTGTTTATTTATTTTGCAAAGTAAAAAAAAAATAATATTAATGATTTATTTCAGATCAAATTACGATATAAATAATTATTTTAGATAGTATGGAATATAATCTGTTAAAATTCTGTTAAAATGACCCAATTAAAAATTTTGTTGTATATTAATACCATAAATCAATTAAGAATTACTTTAATTTATAATAATTATTATATTTAATGTAAAATATCATAATTAAAAATTAATAATAATAAAATATTTCCTGACACATAAATTCAATTTAACCATAAAATAATAAATAAATTGTTTCCCATAAAATCTAATAAAAACTAATTGAAAAATAATATTAAAAACCACTTAAATGCATAATTTGTTTGTATATAAATCGCTGTCCCTGGGTCCATACTAGTCTAATTCAAAATGACCAATTTTCAGGATAGTATAAATTCTGTTTTATTTCAATTCTATTTGAAAGTAGATGACGAATTTGTATTTATTAGAAAGATAATTTATTTCTGCATTATTTCAAATTCAAATTTGCATATTAAACCTGGCATATTTCAAACTGAAAGCTTTCTGTTCTTAGTAATTTTACATCAAATTGACTTACAGTATAAATATGATATGGTGCATCATTTCCAATTCAAGATAGAATACTTAGAACTACTTTAACTATTAAATTTAAAAATTAAGTTTTAAGATTGCTCTATTTTGCAACTCAACTTACGACAATATAAATTCGTATTATTTTGTAATCAATATTAAGATAGACTTCTAATAGAATGGTAAACTATAGAAATTATTAAGTAATTATTAAGCTATGAGTTAGAGTGGAATTCAAAGAACTATATATTTTCTCCTAAAAGCTTCAAAAATTTGCCGAAAATTTCCGTCTTAGTATATAGCACCACAGATGCCAAGTATTCTTACTTGACTTGGAATAGTATGGACCGGGAACATCGAAATTATGAATATAATTAAATTTTTGTATAAATATAATAAGATTTCTATTAATAGATTAGGAAAAGCATAAATTTATTTATTACTTTAATAACGCTATTCCGGATACACGCAATTAGATACAGAATATTTTTTTTTTCGAAAAAATTTACAAATTTTAATTTGTAAAATTTGATTTTTATTTTAAATTTCAATTAAAAATTATTGTATTGTTAATGCCAAAATATAATAATTTGCTACAGTAATTCGTAAATTAAGTAACATTAAAAATTTAATGTTGAAATTTTTAATAGAACATTTCTTTAAAATTTAGTCCTCTTTAAAAAGGATTTTCAAATTTGACTTTGAAGAAAAGAAAATCCTTTTAAAATTTGTTGCGTTAATAATAACTTTTAAATATTGCTTTAGTTTCTCATGTCCTATTCCTATTCGTTATGCATATAGTTATGATGATGGTCTAAATGTCATATAAAGAATACTTTTTTTGATTTCCCATGTTTGCCAAAAAGTCTACAAGTTTGACCTCGATTATTATAAAAATATTTTTCAGAATAAAAAAAAAATTATTTATACATAATAAATTTAATTTTCTTTTGGATAACTGAAAATGAAAATTCTCTTTTATCATTAATATTTTTTTTTTTTAATTTTTAATGTGCATTTAAATATAAAATATAAATATTCGAAGAACTAAAAATTTAATAAAAAAAATCGTGATAAAACGCTTACGCTTAACAGCGTCAACTTAAACAAATTTAATGTTAATTTTACCCATTCTGCAAAACGTTGAAATATTATAAATTTTAAATGTTAAACAAAATCTTGGAACACTGACTTTGGTGAGATTTGTTTGAATGGATGGAAGGATTTAAAGAGATGTGGTTTGCGCAGATCAAAGTTCTTATGTTAAAGTAGTCTTATTGTATCATTGCTAATGATACTGGGCGGAAATGCTTAACATTGGTAACTTGGGACAAATAATAATTCGTTCTTTTGTGTTGTCGATGTATACTTGCATCTTCAAATTTTAAAATGAAAAACGCTTTTCGAATTTTTTATCATTCTTATTCAAAACTTAAACTTTAATTTAATAGTTTGGTCGGTAATGTAATTCATTCTAAATTGTATGTGAAATATGTATAATTATGAAATAAATTCCTAGAAATATTTTATCTACAGGGTGTAGAAATACTCAAGAGGCAATATTGTAAGTGTGATGATTCTGTAGAAAAAAGGAAAAGGAAAAAATTCCTTCAGAATGTGGTATTTACAAACATGATATACTTTCCTTCCCATGCGATTTCTTGATCCAATGAGCTTTGGAATTACATCTCACAGTAGTAGCATAAACCCTGTATATAAGGATAAACAAAAATTGGGTATTATTTCATTGTATTATTTCCATCCCCTCATATCCAATAAGAACAGCAATTTCAATTGAAATTGTTTACTTTTAATTAAAATAAGCTAAAAATATTATTTAAAATATCAAAGTAAAATTATTTTAAGGATAATAAAAATGAAAAAATGTTTTTGAATTTTAAGTAAATATTTTTTTTTTTCATTTCAGGGTACGTTTGATAAAAGTAGATGTGTAATCAATGCAAAAGTATGTATATAAAAATTATCATTAAGACAAAATTTTACATTTTTTCGACTTAATTTTCTTTTACTTATTTAAATGAATATTTACGAACTGAATAATTGAATTCGTAAAGTAGTTATAGAAATTCAGTTATTTCTGTAAACTGCTCTGTTGGTTGGTTTAAACTTTCCATTGGTTTACTTTTGATTAATTGCTTAAAAATTCTTAATAATAAATAAAAAAACTGAAGAAAGAACTGAACATAATAAAATAAATTTATCATTTAAGTACTAGCTGAAAATTATCAAGAAATTTAACAGTTTTCTGCAGAAATAATGTAACAATTTGAAATATTTTGTATAATTTACTAACAGTGTAGGCAATCTTAATATTAGGCTTTTAAAAAAGCTCCATCAAATTTCTTAATAAACAGACCTTTCCTATACAACCTGGCATTATTTCATAAATTATGTCTTTTTAAATGTTCGAAAAAGTAACAAATCATTTACTTTGCCTTTCCGTCGGCTAAACCCATAAAACTATTTCTGCGGTTACATGAAACCTTTATTTTTTATAGGTTTTATAAAAAAAAGGAAACCTATAAATTAGGATATATTTTTAACGATAGAGGAATCACTTTAAGTAGAATTTTATGACCGTTTCCGTTTTATTAAAGAAAGCTATAAAAATTGCTAAAATAATTGTGAGAAATTTTCACCTGATACCACGAAAACTTTTAGTTTTTTTTTTTTTGCTTTTGTAATTTCTTCATGATAAATTTTCCGACATATAAATAAATTGATCCTTTTTATGTTTGTTTGTATGAATTTAATGGATTGTATATATTTATATATACAAATATGTATATGTAAAAAATTTATGTATTGAAAGAGAGTAGTTATAAATTTATATCGGAAATAAATCAGTAACACCTTGTAGATTACTTTACCTTTTCAATCTTCCAAATTGCACCTTAGCTATAAAATTTAAAAAATATTCTCACTTTCGATCAATGAAAATATAAATTTCCAAAAAAAAACCATAAAATTTCGTGTTACTTGTGCAATTACGATATTTTTTGAAATCAGGAAGAAACAATTTCACACGAAAAAAAGAAAATTTTAAGAAGGATGAAAATTGTTTGTATTTTATACATACATTTTCAATGAAGGAAAATAATATATTTTCTATAAATTTTCATAGTCTTTCGGAAAGCTATAGTAGAACAGATTAGAGGGATAATATTTTGGGGTGTATAAAAAGGATTCACTTATACAACAAAAAACTGACAAATACTTTGGCTTTGGTGGCAATTTTCATGTGTTTTGTACGATTCTTTTTATGTGGTAAATTTACCATTATGAAAAATGTTTACAAAATCTTCATTCTAAATTGTACATCAGGGTAAGAATTTAAAATTTTGTAGCTATTTATTTTTGATATGAAACATTCAAATTTCTTTTAGCCACTTTTCGATAAAAATAATTAATTAAATGATTTGTAAAGTTATTTTCGTTATCAAAAGCAATATCAAAAAGTAAATATTGAAATTTTCATTCGCCAGAAAAACAAATGTAAAAATTAAATTAAAAGTTTTAAGGATACAAAATATCAGGTTAATTAAAAACATTGTAATCTGAATTCCTTTATTTTATGTAGGGCTAATTGAACATTGTAGTTTTTAAATCGACATACAATTTTATATTTAAAAATCAATCTAAATATCAAATTTACAAAACCAATAAAACTGAAAAATTGCATGACTGCAACCAGTTCTTATCTATAACTATAAAAAGTTAAGAAATATTTTGTTTCAGTTTATAATTTAAGAGTAATTTTATTTTTCATAAACACAGTGTAAACATGCTATCAAAACAGTAGGAGTAGGATAAGAAGCTTTGCAAATTCGTGATTGACGTTTCTTTGCAACAACATTGATAAAAATTTTAAACTATAAAAAAAGTTTTTTTGTTGAATTTGCTGCTAAAGATGTGATTTATAAAAAAGGATCTGGTTCCACAATATTGTAAATTTAATATATTTTGTGCATCATAAAGGATATTAATCTTTAATGTATGCATTTGTAAAGGATTCGGCTTAGTAATAACGAAACTTTTTGTGTTGTTCAAATATTTTGTAAACAAATTTGTACAAATCTTAATAATATAATTATGTGAAGGTTACAAATTAATAAAATTCATTGATAAATAGAGTTCAATTAAAAGATTGAAATAATTAATAAAATTCATTGATAAACATTGTAATTAGACAGAGGACAGACTGTCACACAAGAAGTGAATTAGCTTATTCCAATTGATTTTTAATATACCTTTTTTAAAATATTCAAAGCACTGGTAACGAATTGCCAAGGTAATTTTTCTTATCCTCCCACATATGACATAGAAAATAACTTCCTAAAGTTAAACAAATCATGTTTTACTAATTTTTTTTTTTAACATGTTTTTCATTTTCCAATGTTTTTCTATTTGAAGAATATTTTCCTAGTAGAAAATAATATTAAATCATGTTTTTTTACTTTTTACTTTTTTACTTTAAAAACACGAATGGATAAAAAATTTCAAAGATTTTGTTTGTTATTTATTATTAAACGTTGTTTTTTCTTCGAAATTAAAATATTTTTTAAAATATTTTGGAAAACGCTCCTTGTTTTTCATTTGGTTTACTTTAATATCCGGAAACTTGTCTAAAAGTATTTTTTTTTTTTAAAAAAACTTTTTAATTTGATTATTGTGTGCATTTTAAATATTTTTCATATTATTTTCATTGAAAATATGAAAATATTTTGTTATTGGAAGCCTTGGACCTTGGACTATGCAGAAATATAATCGCTATTTTTATAACAGTCAGTAATTAATTTAGTAAGGAAATTTTAAAAATAAATTCTGAATTTTAATGAAAAATTTTAAAATTGCATGAGGAAAATAAAATAATTATTAAAAATTTAATGGTTACGAAATCGTTTTTAATTATTTTGGAAATAATTGTCATTGAGCAATTAATAGTAAATCGATTTAAAATATGCTTACTATTCTTAGTTACTAAATTTTAAATTAATTTATATAACTTTTTACTGCAAAAATTCGA